>CM023096.1:7265983-8003990 GCA_013103745.1 Gardenia jasminoides | reverse complement strand
TTTTACGTATTGTTTTCTAGTTTCGCTTAGTTTTAATCAAGGGTTCTCTTCTCTCTTTTTTTTCTTTAAACAAAATCTTTAAAGCTCAGTACCCCTCGTGGCTTTCCAGCAATTAACTTGCTCTCAAGAGAAAATTAAATGGGAGAATTAGAGTTAGTGTTTAAACGGTGCGAAGTTAGTCGGCTTTCATGTTCACCCTGCAATTTCAAAGAAACTTGCTCAATCATATGAAAAATTCCTTACACGTCTGAATTGATTATTTCAGGAAATCTGTCCATCCATCCTGAGTCTAGAACCAATAATGCTCCCTCCGTGTGGCACCTTTGAATACGAACGCCCGCTTTCACTGAGCTGACACTTTTCCCTTAGCCTCCTTCTTGTATCGGAAGGATTCACTTAAAACCTTGTCCCCTACTTTGAATGCAACCGCTTTCTTTGTAATAAGCTCAAGCCATCCTCAACATAACATCACCACACAAATGGCATTCAACCTTCTCATCGGACATCGCATATTATCGGATATTTCAGCTTATCCATTCAAATTTTCTTCCAACTGAAGCCCATTAGTCAAGAAAAGATGGGATTTCTTAACTTCAGTAGGTTTATAACGCTCATCTCTACATGAGAGAGAAGGTTGCCCCAATAAATCCAGGATTACAATTATACATGCCAAAAGTAGTTTCTCTACGCCAATCTCGTAAGCTGGATCATTTTACAAATGATGACATCCAAGTTCGAGTGGAAAGGAGATACTGGTAATCCTCATCCATCAAATCAAACGGTGACGCCCAAGTGGCCGTAAGTACTTTATTTATAATATCTAAGACAACAACGCAATAAAGCAAAATAAGTGGAACATAACCTAATAATAAAAAAATTTCATTTTACTCTGACAAAGAGCAAGATGACGATGGTACCATGAAGCTATACTAAAGGCATAATTTTAAACAAGTAAAAGTAAAATGTTAATACTTTCAAAGACATGATTGATATTAAAGAAGATTCATTTTAAGGACAATCTCCTCGCATTTAACGGAATTCTCCTGTAGCAAAGTGCATAATCGGTAGCTCCAATTTTGTATGCAAAATTCTCTGAGGAATCAAAGGAAACTCCATATTCGTGAGGATCGGCACTGCAGACCGGTCACTGAGATAACCCCTTGTTTATATCAATGCATCTTTCTTTTAAATGAGATTCACCAATTATCCTTATCTTCTTCCTTAATGAACGTAGCATTGTCAATAAATTCCTCCTCCACACTCCATCATTCCAAATCCATGTTTTTACAACCCGGGAGGTTTCTATTGACGTGCTCTGCCCTTACCGTTCTTTTCCGAACTATATCTCAGATCCATGTCTTTAAATTTCTTATGCTTCAAGCGCACCCAACAATACATCAAGTCAACGCCTGCACTCCCGCAATGATAAGTGCCAGTACGTGACTGGGTACCTGTAGGAGTCCTCGGGATAGTTTGGGAGCAGACAAGGTCGATTTTCCGCCGCCTCAACCGCACAAAATTGGCCGTGCTGGGCGGCTCCAGACATGAAAACCAAAGGATTGATTAGATTTACTATACTAAAAGAATTTGGATTGATAAGTAAGCGTGTCTATGGAGTATAGTTCGACGGGTAGAGAGAAGTTAAAGCTGGAAAACAAAGGTTCCGGGGTCCAAATGAATAGGGTCTAAAAGTGGTATCTCAAGGGGCAGAGTGATAAAATGTGCTGACGGTGGGGGGATAAGGTGGGTAATGAAGTTTGAATTGATGGTGACCAGCCTGGCCTCGGAAGGTGGTTCGGATCCCACACAAAAAAGCAGATTCTCCTTCATTTTTTTCTAAACTGGAGTTTCCTCCCACTGCTACTTTTGCCTTGTAATGCTTCCAATTGCCGCTTTTCTTTCTGGGGCGGTCAAGACATAATTTTTCCTCCAACCTTTAAACAACCATCATACTTTCCTGGCTTATTGACACCGCGGTAAAACTTCCCAAATATTCAAATTTCCCCGTACAAGCGTATGGATCATGTGCTCTTGATAAAAGTAACAATACACTTTCTTCAAATATGTGAGGTCTTTACCCTCAGAAGCACTTCCCTTCTCCAACGCTTGGTATATGTTTTGTGGATCTTCCTCGGGTTGGCCTCTTTGATTCCTTCCATCGTTGTTCGTGTTTTGCTAACTCCACAATTGAATTCATACCTGCCACAAAGTCGCTTGACAATCCAACAAAAGCTGATCTCTTGAGATTCGCACCAAACAACCAGCATTCTAAAGTTCTCCGGAATAATGATAGGGTGTTCTCATCATCCATAATCGGTTTACTAAGTCGTTGGCAAACATCATAAAAGGCCTTAGATTCCTTCCGTACCATCCAGATGAAAGAACTTAGTTTTTGAACCCATAGTCGCGACATTGTGGAACAAAGCATCGGCTATACTGTGCTACCAAAGGTCGGTTTACCCCATTCTTCCATGAACTCATCACACTATCCAACCTTTTCGCAAGAATCTTTGTCAACCGGGTGTAATAAGGTCATCCAATCGCTGGTTTTCCTTGGGAAGTCGTATCCCACACAAATGGTTCAAAGCAGGCTGAGGCTCTCAGAGGCGAGGCATGTTTAAAGCGGATCCGCTGAGGCTGAGGGTTTATCTTTTAAGGCTTAGTAAGATATATCAAAGGAAAGTATGGAAAACCGGTGTTGTGGTGAAAAAAAGCAATCCTGCTGAAGGCTAGGAATGCGGGAACAAAGAAGGGTTTTGAATTGGTCGAGAAAAGGATTACTTGTCAGCTGGGAATATGAATAAATATGTTCATGACTATCTGAGGTACCCACTCTACTCATCAAGCATACCAACCTGGACACTATGACGCTGCCATTCGGCGTCATCTCCTATTAAATCTTCCTGCGATTTCACTTAATCAGCTCCTACAGGCAAGAAGTCAAAGTGTGAAATAACCAAAAGTATTCCTCATCTCGAAGCTCGCGCGTAACTCATGCTACCGGCTGTTTTGAGTTTTACTTCTTAGATCGGTAACGAATGGTAGTTTCCGCGAAGCTATTTTAAAAAATTGAAATGGGAAAGGAAACACACTTGGGGAGCTTATTTCCAGCTATGAGTTGCGAGATTTTATTTAAAAGAAAAAAAGGAAAACTAAATTAGGTGGATTTGGTTATATAATCTGATGTATGTCCAGAGGGGAGCCCTTTTATACCTGCGGTAGGGTCTAGCACGATGCACACACTTTCAAGGGTCTGCTCATCAAACCTGAATTGGACACCAAGGAAATGATGAAAAAGTTCTAGAAAAAATTCTAAAACATAGCTCACATCATCTCTTGGTGTTCGTTAAACCATTGAATTTTCAGCCCATCTATTACACAAAGATCTTTTGGTTCTCTTAGAGTGGTTCCTCATGCCGCCTGGTCATAGTTCGCAATACTGCTCGCTTTCTCCGGAGCTCTTTCTTTGCATCTCCTCATACATCTTCTTATACCCTTGTTCAAATCCTTGTTTGTTTGTAATGGACCAGTCAGTCTCACACGCTCTCTCTATCCTTGCTCAATGATTGCTATTAGTCTCTGACTTCATCACGGTCTCTTGCAAAATTGTCTTCCATCACTAATTTCTGCCGTCATACTCGGAGGTACGTAATTGTGAGCTCAACCGCTTTGTTGTAGAATGTAAATAATAACCTTGTCCTTGACAACGCCTCCCCATGCTTATATGGATTGGCAACCTTCATTGGAATTTCAACCGCAGACCTTTTGTCAAAACAGATGGGTGGAAGTTAATAAATCGTAGGCGGTAGTTCCCTGAACGCTAACTCCCAACTGTCTCAAAATCTCTCTTTGGAGTGTCGCCTCATAATGCCTTGAGTTCTAGTAACGGTGTAAAATCCGGAGGATTTGCGCGGCCGGATTCAGGCAGTCCGTCCACTAATACCCATCTAACCTTTACTTGCGGTAGCCAGATCAAAAGTCCACCCAATCTTAAGCATTCTGGTAGATTTATTCTATCCCAATCTCTTGTAACGAGTAATCACCAATTGTATCCCCACTCAGAGGCACACTATCGAGCTGCGCTTACCTTGAAATGCTCCATAGCCCATATGTAGAATCTCGTTCGATCCTCGAAGAATTTCACCCCTTGGCTATTTGCTGGGCTTAAGATTGCCTCCCGCTTATCACGGTTTGCACTATAGCCTCGCATTTCCAATCCCATATCATGTCATTCATAAAGTTTGGTAGACTTAAAATCAATTTTTTCTGCCACTTTCTGGAAATAAATAGATCCTCCCATGACAAATCCATATACCACTGTCTTCTTTTGTGTGTCTCATTGGAATTGAACTAAAAATCTTGCACATTTGTCAATCCATCTCTATAGCAAACCTATCAAACAAAAAAACCCAAAATCTATACTGGACTGAATTTAAGTACCTCATTGCATTCTCTTAATCCAAAGAAAACCACGTAACTCGATTTTAAGTAACGGGAATATCACTGCAGTACCTTCAACAGAGTAAGTTAGCAGCTAATTTTATACCCTCCTCAACGGCTGTAAATTCTTATTTCCCAGCCCAAAAGCCGCTAGGTCCTATAGTTGATTAGAGCCTCTATCACCCATCGCACTCTAAAGTCCCAAATCCCTCAATTGTCCCAGACGGTCCCCCACTTGATTGATCTCGCCTCAGACAGCCCGCTAAGTAACTGAATTCCCCACTGAACTGCTAATGTGCTGCTTGATAATGCCTCTGCCTATCCATCTGAATCACGCCAACTCGTCAGTCATTACCTTACCCATGTGCCTCCACCCATTCAGCTTTACTGAATTTAAACGCGGACCTATGTAGGGCTGCACTGCGAGAATACGAGGCGGGATGCAACCTATAACGTGATTCCCACGCATGCTCCCCTATGGTTAATGTAATACGAGCGCTTTATTAAAGCAAGTAAGTGGCAAAATGAAACATAATTTTAAGGTGAGCCCCATTTGAACGCCGGTAAGTCTAAAAGTTGATATGCGCTACAATTTAAATGCAACAAACATACCAAATTACAATAGCCTTATTCTGAAGGATGGTTGTCTTAAAAGAGTGTCGACTCTTTATTATTTTCTCTAGAGTTTAGAAATGCGCAAGAAAAGGAAAGATGCAACAAAAGGTTTATCCACAGATATCGAGCAACACATTGAACAAGAATAAAAGAAAAGGAATCCCTCCCTCCGTGGTTCAAGGATCCTTAATAGGTAAGATGGACTCCCCTGCACTTAGTAATAGTAAATACGGATGCATGAGGTTGGGCTCATCATCGCATCTAGACTCGACAAAGGTTACAGACTCCCAAAGCAGCCAACAATCAAATGTCTCTAAGTTTGAGTTCGAGCATCCCTGAGACATACGCGGCACGCCGTACACGGCCACATACGTCCAAGTGATCGATCCAACTTAATAGAAGAGGGCGCAGACAAGCTACCAGCAAGAAAATAGGGTCAAAGTAAAATAACATATGCATCGAGGAAAGTGATTCGCTTAGAGCAGGATTCTAAACACAAAACATTTTCAGGTTTGGTAGATGCAGACACCCACCCTCCTAAATGCAAATACGGGCTGGTAAAAATACAAATAAATAAACCATAATTCATTCATCATGTACGCTGAGCAAGGAGTGATTGCAACGGAAAACCCTAAAAAGAGAAAGAAAAAAGGAATGCAACCCAAAACATTCAAATGCATATATAAGAAAGTTAGAAAAGAAATAATCAATTAAACTGGCACCTCTTAGTGAAAATCTCCATGAGTTTCTGTCAGTTTCGCTACCCCATTTTTTTTTGGAAAAGGGAAAATTGATTTGAAAAAGAAAGGGGTCAGCTGGACTACAAAAATGCGAATGATTTGGACCCAAAGAAAAAGTCAGAAAATGGTTTTAGAAAAGTTTGAGTCGCCACTTCATGGGGAGTTTAGGTATACCAAGTCACCCAAAAATTTTTACAATTAATGAAAATAAACTAAGAAAACCCCTTTAGACGACTAATTCGTGGTCTTGAAAACTAGAGAAAAAGGTTCAATCACAGTTGAAAGAAGGGAAGGCAAAGATTCGATGTTACTGTCTCCCTAAGGCACCTTCTAACCTAGCCAAAGCTAGTTGCAAGATTTAGTTAAAAATTTCCTAATTCTAATTTTAAATTTATCACATTTGGATGTTATCTATATGGATGCAAAACCTAAATCTAATGTTGGATCGAGAGGGCAAAATGTCTCCTTGAGGTTTGATTGGAATTGATCGCATTAGTTGTGTCATCCAAGTTTGATCCCGATGGAGGTCACCTAAAAATGCAAATGATGAAACTCAAAAAGACGGAGAACTAGGGTTTTCAAAAAGAAGTGCAATTTTATAAAATCTCAAGGGAAAGAAATTGATTTTGAAAAGATCAATTTTAAGTGCAAAGAGGAACTTGAATTTTCAAAAGATGCAATTTTAAGAAAACGGTTTTTTTGACTTTGAATTGCTTAAAACATGAAGAAGAAACTTGACTTTAAAGAATGATTTTGATAGAATAATGCATATGTATGTCTTAAAGAGGGATAATGCAACATAATGGGTGCGGGGACTAAGTTCTGTGGATTTTAAATCTTCCTTTCATAGAAGGAAATAAAAGCTGCAAGGCTGGGTGCCATACTTTTTTCCTAATTCAAAGGGTAATGCCTTAAATGTACTAATCTATTTTTGACGGTAAAGGAAAAACTAAATGACATGTTTCGATAATGGATGGGAGAATAATAACATGCAAAATCGGAAAGAAACTCTAAAAGTGAAAAGTGTGTGAAATTTGTATCTAATGCATGAATCGCAAGGGTCTAGCATTGACTAGCCTGCTTTAAAGTTCACACCAACATTGATTAGTGAGAAATCGAAAGGAAAGGCCACAACTACTTGGACTAAGGGTGACGCCAATACATTTACACAATAAACATGTAGACATGATAATAAAGCAAGTAAATACATAAGAAAACACATAAACACATAGCACATAGGCATAATATCTAGATGCAAGACCCTAGGAAAGTGAGTAAACACATAATCATGCAAGCATGCAAAATAAGCATATAAAACCTAATAATTACATTGGGGGAACCTAAACACATTCTAAGGGAAAAAATTCGGAATAATAATCTAACTATTACATTTTCTAGAATAAATACACTTTTTGCAAAATTAAACCTATCTATTACAACTTGGCATCCAAGGCCTTCAAATGATTTATCCAAAAATTAAATGACATGAATAAAGACTAGGCATGAATAAAAAGGAAAGAAAAACTTAATTTAAAACTTGCAAGATCATGCAAAAACACATAAGAGCACATAATAGGAGAAAGAAGTTACCATCCCTTGATGTGATGCCTTAATTGAATCCTTAAATGATGGGAATGGTTATCTAAGACTCAATGTCAACAAAAGGGATCAAGGTACCAATTTAAAGGAAAAATCAATGAAAAATTCAAAGAGAAGGTATCCAAACAGATTCTGCAAGCAACATGGACAAGACTAGGAAATATAATAATAGAGTAAGATTCTGAACAAAAGAGTGTGCGAAGTAGCAGTAAAACCTGAGGAACGTAGAGTTACGTACGGAGTAGAAACGCTGACGATCCCAATGAATCGCGCTCATGCAAAATGTAAGGTTCGAGGGGAACGCTGACTCAGCCAGTAATAGTCTCAAGGCTCTTCCCATCTTGAAAATATCGTGAAGATTGCTTCCCGCTTTTCGCATAACATAAACAAAATCTTCGAAGCAAGGGGATCTATTTAAAGCATTAAACATCATCATTCGGATCATGTCAAAACAAGCTAACCAAGAAGGCCAAATCTTAAGCATCAACATCATCAAATAGACAAAAAAAAGGGGAAGAGAATGCCAGTTAGAACGCTGGAGGTTACGCTGATCGCTCAAGAACAACCTCCCCCTGCTCTTTCACATCTTCAAATATTCAAGCCGAAACGCAGAAGGCTACGCGAACGGCCGCAAGATATCCGCTGCTTCTTTCACATCTTCAAACATTCAAGATGAACGCGCAAGCGCTACAAGCTAGCCGCTAGTAGCATCGCCGCTTTCACATCTTCAAAACGGAAGAACATTTTTCCAGAAATTTTTCAAAACCCAACAGATCATCACGTAAGCATCAAACGCCTGATTTTAAACGTAAAACAAATCTATTAGCCTTACCTGCTATCTAAACGTGAACATACTCATATAACAACAAATAAACATCATCAACTATTATAAAACATCAAAAACATAGTCAAGACCTTGGTTCCACCAAAGGTCACATTTTCAAAGAAGATTCACGCTCAAAAAAATAAGATGAGAAAGAGAATCACCTGAGCCTCTTGATCTCAAAACAAAAGGGGGAAGTTCCAGATTTGAAGATGGTTTCCTTCGCTTCCCAAAGCAAAACCCTAGAATCTTTTCTTTCTTTCTTTTTTTCTCCTCTCCCTCTCTTTTTTCTCTTCTTTTCTCTCTCTCCTCTCTCTCTTCTCTCTTCAGTTTCCAACCTCTTCTATAAAACCTCTCTATATTTATAGCCACAAAACCTAGCATGAAGGGTTTGGATAGTTTGGAGTGAGGTGGGTTGATTTTGAACGTTAGATGAATTGTTGAGGGACTAAGGTGAGTTGGTATTATCTAAATTGATTTCTTGATGCTCAAGTCGCAAAAATACAGCGAAATGAGGAGAAAATGACTGGAAAAAAACGCGCTGATATTTTTTTTTCACCTCTGATTGTTACGCTGGACTTATCCACAGAATCGGTCCTCATGCTTTTGACTTTCCTCTTTTTTTTTTTTTTTTAAGAAAAACCTACAAAAATAAGAAAGATGTGTTAGAATATTCAAAAATAAATAACTAAACATTAATAGATAAAAACATAAGAAAACAAATGAAATAGTCAAAATTTGGTGTCTACAATCTTGAAGGGATATTTTGCCCCTCCCAATTCTTTCTTTTCAAATTTAGATATGCATCCATATACAAACATTCAAATGCAATAAGTTCAAGGGTTATTTTCGAAAATTCTGATTAAACCTTGCAACTAGTTTAGACTAGGTTGAAAGGGTGCCTTAGGTTTGAGCCTTTGCCTTCCCTTTCTTCAAACGTGACTCCCAAATCTTTTTCTCTAGTTTTTCAAAGACTTGGAGTCATCTAAAAAGGGTTTTATCTTGTTTTATTTTTCTAAAATTTTTCTGGTGACTTGGTACACCAAAACTCATTACCAAGTGATCTAGTCTTTTTCATAAAACCCTTTTCTTAGACTATTTTCTTGGCTTCAATTGTCGCGATTTAAAGTCTCATTTTACCCCTTTTGTTTTCTTTTAAAATCAAACTCATTTTTCATAAACATTTATTTCCTTATTTCTTTTCTTTCTTTATTCTAAAATGGGGCGACAATCAAGTGAGTGTTCCTTGTGTGTTTTAATGAAGTAAATGTATTGTAGTGTTAATTAATTTGTTTGGTGATTATTAAATGTATACCAAGGACTACTTTACTATTTATAAAATGAGTGTAAAACCTTATTGAGTTTGACCTGATTGAAATTAAATTTCCTTGGTTTTATTATTATATTGGTTATGCATGATTGTAAGTCATGTATACTTTATCACATTATTAAACTAGTAGGCCCCACACCCTTCGGCTTAACCTAATCGAGCATGTGGAGGGCTTGGTCAGGTAGGTTATCGATCCTAGACAACTGAATGTTGGTATACATGAGTATTGCCTTGAAGAAAGGTGATTAATGGCCGATGAATGTAGGGACCATGCTTAAGTGATTTGGACGATATAAGGTGGAATGGGCGGAACGTGAAGTGATAGTGAATGAAGTGGCTCCTAGTGAGCATGTATCCTTTAAATGATTGTATTATTGTTTTGACCGGTATCGCTGTAATTGAGAAGGTTCATTCATTTGTTAAATATATTGCCAAACTATGACAGCTTGTATGTTTTGCTTGATGCTATTTTAGGAACCTAACCTGAGCTTTAGCTCATTCTTTTAGATGTTTTCTTACAGGCTTGAAGACCAAATTTAACCGGTTAGATCTAGTGTGCTTGGAATTTTGATTTGTAATTTTTGAAGACATTTATACTTTGTTTTGGTTATGTAATCACTACTTATCTTTTAGGGTTGTACTCAAATGAATTTCGATGACGTCGAATCGTATTTAAGTTTAATTTTGGATGATTTTAGACCTTTATTACAATTTTAGGGAAATGTTATAGTGAGACCTAGCAAGAGCTTAGCGGTGCAACGAAGCTAAGCATTTCTGTCCAAAATTGTCGGTTGCTCCTCATAAGTCAAGGTCTCGCCTAAGTCAATATCTTCTAGTCCCAGTATATGAGTTGGTCGTAATACTTCTTCAACAAAGAGACATGAAAACATTATGAATTCAGGATAAATTAGTTGGTAAGTCCAATAGATATGCCACCTTTCCTACTTGTTCGAAGATCTTAAAAGATCCCACATATCTGGGCTTGAGTTTCTTTCGTTTTCCTGCCTTAGTACTCTCTCACAACCGAGTAATCTTAAAAAATATCTCATCCCCAATTTCAAACTCCAAATCCTTCCTTCAATGATCTACATAGCTCTTTTGTCAATTTGAACTGTTTGGATTTTTTGACATATTAACATCACCTTTTCATTTGCTTCGTCCACCCAAGATACTTTTTCTGGATCTAAGACTTTGCTTTCCTCCACTTCATCTTATACATTGGTGATCTGCACTTTTTCCTATAAAGAATCTCATAAGGTGCCATTTGAATAGAAGAATGGTAACTATTATTATACACAAATTCAATCAATATCAAGTGCTGATCCCAACTTCCACTAAAATCCATTATGTATGACATCAACATATCCTTAAGCATTTGAATAGTTTTTCCTGGCCCATCTCGTTTGAGGGTGATATGCGATGCTGTTCAATTTGGTGCCTAAGGCATCCTGCATCTATTGCCATAACCGGGATACAAATCAAGGATCTCTGTCTCAAACTATACTTATAGGTACTTCATCCAGTCTGATAATCTCATCCAAGTACAATTTAACTAATTTCTCAAAGGGATATTTCATGTTCATTGGCAATAAATGTGCCGACTTAGTTAACCGATCAACTATCACCCAAATGGCATCATGATTTCTCTGGGTACGTGGCACTCCTAACATAAAGTCTATAGTAACATGTTCCTATTTCCATTCAAGGATCTCTAATGGCATAATAATCCTGAGGATTTCTGATGTTTAGCCTTTATTTGCTGACAAGTGAGACAAGCCTGAACAAAGAGAGCAGTTTCCTTTTTCATGTTATCTCAACAGCATAATTTCTTCAAATCTTGGTACATCTTATTATTGCTAGGATGCATCATGTACTTAGAACGGTGAGCTTCTTCTAGAATTTCCCATTTCAACCTTTCGTCTTTTGGTACAATTATTTGACCTTGGAATCTTAATATTCCTTCAAGCCCCAAAGTATAACTAGCAATTTTCCTTCTCGGGCTTTTTCTAATCATTTTTGCGAAGTAGGATCTTACTTTTGAACATCTTTGATATGTCCCAACATAAACGATTGTGCCATAATATTTCTAAAAACTACCTTTAGGTTCTCAGGTCGAGGATTCCACTCACCTACTTCCTCTAACATGTTCCACTCTCTAATCATCAATCCCACCACCTGGGTCTTTCTACTAAGATCATCTACCACTACACTAGCTTTTTGGGGATGATAATTAATAGTGTACTCATAATCTTCCAAAAACTCCATCCATCACCTTTGGCTCAAATCTAACGTCTTCTGAGAAAACAAGTACTTGAGCCTCTTATGGCTTGTATAAATTTCAAAAATCACACTATATAAATAATGTCTTCATTTTTTAGTGCAAACACTATAGAAGCCAATGTTAGATCATTTGTCGGGTAATTCTACTTATAGAGTTTTAGTTTTTGAGAAACATATGTTATAACCTTTCCATTTTGTATCAACACACATCCTAATCCTTCTTGAGAGGCATCTATGTACATAGTGTAACTATCTTTCATATTTGATAATGCCAGAACCAGAGTCATGGTTAGACATTTCTTAAGCTCTTGAAAACTAGCTTTACATTTAGCATCCCATGTGAATTTAATTGCTTCTGAGTTAACCCCGCCAGACCCAAGAAACTACAAATTTCAATAGGATTTTTTAGTCGTTTCCATTCAACCACAACCTCTACCTTAGCCAAATCTACACTAATCCCCTCTTTTGAAATTACATGTCTGAGAAAAGGCAGTTTCTCCAACCAAAATTACACTTACTAAATTTAGCATACAATTGATGCTTCCTTAATATCTACAATACTGTCCTCAAATGTTGCTCATATTCCTCCCAAGTCTTAGAATATACCAGAATATCATCAATAAAGATCACCACAAACTGTTCCAAATAAGGCCTAAAGACTCGATGCATTAAATCCATAAATGCTGCAAGTGCATTGGTTAATCCAAAGGGCATCACTGCAAATTTGTAATGTCCATACTAGGTGGTGTTAAAGGCAATTTTTGGTACATCTTCCTTCTTAATCCTCAATTGGTAATATCCATACCTAAGATATATCTTAGGAAATACTATGACTCCCTACAATTGGTCAAACAATTTATCAATATGAGGCAAAAGGTATTTATTTTTAACTGTAGTATTATTCAAACCTGAATAGTCTATACAAAACCTCAACCCTCCATCTTTCTTCTCGACAAACAGTACTGGCACTCTCCAAGGAGATTCACTTAAGTGTATGAATCCTCGTTCCAACAAATCCTGTAATTGCAATTTTAACTCCTTAAATTCAGCGGATGCCATCCAATAAGGGGTTTTAGAAGTAGGGTTTGTTCCAGGCATTAATTCAATCTTAAATTCTACTTCCCTCTCAGGAGGCAGTGACATTAATTCCTCAGGAGAAACATTCGGATATTCCTTCACTGCAGGCACATCTTCAGTCTTCACTTTATCCTCTGGGCATTTAATCAAATAGGTTAGATAACCTTGTGCACCTTTACTCAACAATTTTCTGGCTTGGATCCTCGAAATAAAGCAGATGAGCCTAAATTACCCTTAACATCCATCCTTAGAGTTGGTTCTCCCAATATACAAAATTTTAACCATTTTGGTCTTACTATCCAATTGAGCACTATATCGAAGCTAAACAATCCATACTTATTATAATATCAATCCATACCTATTATAACATCATCTCCCTGAATAGGTAAAGCTACTAGATCCATCAATAACTTTCTTTCTCTAATCCACATCTCACAATTCTTATATATTTGATTAGCTAACAAGCAATGATTGCCAATGAGTGTTCTAACTTCTAGATCATAAGATAACTTATTAGGTTTCATATCAATTCACACATAAAGTCAGGATTCACAAAACAATGCGTTGAACCAAGATCTATCAAAACTTTTGCAAGACAACGAAATATAGGAATCATTCCTTCCACCACTTTAAATGATTCTAGAACCTGTTCCTTGTCTTGATATCCTAAGCACCCTTGGTCTGTTCCCTCCTTCATTGGCTTGTCTAGAGGTAGTTCTATCCACTTGTTGAGCATTATTCTCTCTTTGCTGCTTCCTCAAGTAGTTGTTAATTTGATGGTCGGTACTCCCACAAACCACGCACTTTCGCCCCTTTACCCAACAGTTATCCTCAGTATAATCTATCTTCCCACAGTGTCCACAAGTTGCATAAGGAACCGTCACTTGGCCGGGCACAAGTGGAGAAAGAAGTGGAAGTTTCACTCCACTAGCTTTCTCCCAACCTTGGGAGGCTGTGCATTTCCTTGGGGTCCCAAGGTTACTATTACTAGGTGCTCCTTTTCGCATACATGGAAGTCTTTCAATTGAACTTTAGATACTTGACCCTTGAGGCTCTCTCAAGGGCATCACTAAACGCTGAGATTTGGACCGCTGCAAGGGCTTCTCAAATTTCTAGGTTCAAACTTTGATAAATCGCCTTTTTTCTCTTTTGTCCGGTGACAACTAGTTGGGCAAATTTTGATAATTTGGTGAACTAAGTCTCATACTCAGAACCCTCATCATTCCCCGTGAGTCTTATAAATTCATCCTCATCTTCTCTTGAATAAGAAGGAAATAAACTTCCTATTGTATTCTCAAGTAAAATTCACCTAATTCCACAAGACTTGTTTTTTTCTCCCACTTAGTTCTTATAACATTCTATCATGATTGGGTCGCTCCCTCAAACTGGAACACGGCGAACGTCACCTGCATCTCCTCTGGGTACCTTAATGCCTCAAAGATGTTGATCATATTCTCTAACCAATTTTCTACTACTTCGCGGTCAAGACTCCCAGAAAACTTAGGTGGGGAGAATGATTTTGCCATATCTAGACTAATACCAATCCAAGCCATTTCAAAACAAAAACATAAAAATGAAATGAATAGAGTCGGATGAAAATACAAGAAATTCTCAAAAAATTTCAATAAAAACAAAAAATAATATAGATAAATATCAAGGAAGTGGCTTTGATATGCTATTCGCAACAGTCGGATTTTCGAAGAGGAATAATTAAAGGTTCTATGCGCTCTCAAAGACATAAAATTGTTATTTGGGAACTCTTTCAAGCAAATATGCATTCTCCCCTTTTTTTGGACAGGATAAACAAATCCCCTTGTTTTTCCTTTGATATATGCGTGTTGATTAAACTTCTTTTTAGAAATTGGACTACTAAATCTTAAGGTTGCCTACGTGAACGTCCCCATCATCGTTCCCTAGTTTCCATTTCACAACCAGCCTATATATGCATAAATAAACCAATTACTAAAACACACAATCAACAATAATGAACAAACCAAACTCAATCATTTTACAGCCAGACAAATCCAAAATTAATCAAACCACATTGCAAACGGAAGTCAAGTAAAATATATACTAAGTTTGAGTTCATCAAACAGAAATTCCAACAAGCCAATATCACAAGTACATTAGTCATCAGGTAGATGGATCAGTTCAAACCAATCACCCCCTCTTTCCCAAAAGTTCAAAATGAGTGGTTCACTAAACTACTCTATAATGATCCGTAGGACTCTATCTTTCGAAAGGTAATCAGCTTCGTTTCTCACACTAGGCGCTTCCTCTACTTGATCAACCTCACTAAGTTTACGCCTACTACCTCTTCAATCAAGATCCCACATTCGCTAGAATTCCTTTCCGCTCTATCCCTTACTTCTCTCAATACCCTAGTGAGGTGATTATTGGCCTCCCTGCTACCCATGGATAGCGTCGGTGCTTTCCTACTCTTCTAGAATATTAATCTTGAGCTCTTGGATCCTCTCACCCTGTATTCTTATCATTGCTCTCATTTCCTACATTTCATTATGGGTCCTGTTATTTATGCCGCTAACCTTCATCGCCGCTTCACCACAGCCTACCACCACCACTCAAGGTAAGAGTAGGTCCTCTAATAAGTACATCGCCAAATTCGGCGCCCTAGAGTCCACAGTCGAATGGGCTTCCCTAGTCCCTCCTGATAACTAATAACACGACAAGGTTTCCTGTTCCTACTGTTTCCTTCCATTTCCTACAGTTACAATTAAAATCTAAGTCTTATTCAAACTCATCGAAATTTATACACCTAACACCTCAGGTTATTAAACTTAAACTTTCACAACTACAAAATTCTCGATCCGCCCAAACTATCTCAAACCTAGACTCTGATACCACTTATGATGATCCCACCAAACCCTAGGTCTTACTATAACATTTCCCCAAAATAGTAATAAAGGTCTAAAATAGTCCAGAATTAAACTTAAATACAGTTTAACAGCCATCTGAAATTCATTTGAGTACAACCCCAAAAGATAAGTAGTGATTACATAAACCAAAACAAAGTACAAATGTCTTCCAAAATTACAAATCAAGATTCCAAGCACACTGGTCAAATCTGATCCTCAAGCCCTGTAAGGAAAACATCTAAAAGAATGAGTTAAAACTCAACATACAAATATCATGGTTTGGCAATAAAGTATGTTTAATAAATGAACGAATCTTCTCAATTACAACGATACCCAATCAAAAACAATAAAACAATCATTTAAAGGATACATGCTCACTAGGAGCCACTTCATTCACCATCACTTCATACTCCGCCCACCTCCACCTTATATCCTTCGAATCATTTAAACAATCCCCTACATTCAGTATTTGACGATTAATCACTTATTTTGGAGGTAATACTTGAGTATACCAACATTCGATTGCCCAGGGTCAATAACCTACCCAACCAAGCCCTCTACTAGCTCGACTAGGTTAACCGACAAAGGGCTTGGTGCCTAGTTCAACCAATGTGAAAAAGTACACATGACTTACAATCATGCACAACCAATATAACAATAAAACCAAGGAAGTTTAATTTCAATCAAATCATGTGTGATAAGGTACACACTCGCCTTATAAACAGTAAAGTCATTCTTGGTATACATTTAACAATCCACCGAGCAAATTAATTACCACTACAAGGCATTTACTTCTTAAAACACACGAGGAACACTCACCGATAAAGTAGATTAAGCTTCAGTCTCTGAGACAAAACCCTGGTCACTATCGATTCCTAATGCAAGGTTAAAAACCACAATTATTCAGTTGTTACTAGATATGAAACTTAGGAAATTTAATTAGGGTTTTTAGGGTTTTCTAAACACAAAACCAACTAACTAGTTAACTTGTACAGCTTGCTACACACCCAAAGCTATGATTCAAAACCAAGTCCTAATCTCACCTGCTCAAGTTGTGAAATTCTAGCGAGCACCTTTCAAATTTTCCTTCAAGATGTAAATTCAAAAACAAGAGGAATTCACATTTAGACTAAGATTAATGTCCTATAAAGTGTTTAACCCAAGATTACATCATTTTTCCAACAAAATTCGAGAATTGAAGCTGGATATTCCTCCCTCTCTCTCTCGACCAGAAATGCAGTAATTCAGCAAGTATTTTCCGTAGTTCCTGCAAAACCACCAGCCTTTTCTAGTTTATATCCAGTAAAATCCCACATGCAAGGATACACAACTTGTATTCAACACTACCAAGTCATTTTATCAACCAAAATTCTAGAAATAGACATGAAAATGCAATCCTTCTCTCTCAGCCAAATCACCATTTTTCGACAAAGAAAGTTTCCAGAATTTTTTTTCCCACCAAAATTCCCAACTGACGCACTTAAACTCATGGCAAATTTTCACTATAACTCATTTGACATAAAATGAGGCAATTAGCATGTAATTTCAGCAAAGAATTCGACCAAGAAACCACATACAAATCTGTCATCAGTCAACATAGAATTTCCAGCAATTGAATAATTTAAAGAACAAGATTTTCTTCACCAAATATCATTTTTTATTTTTTGGTCTAAAACGACATGCATCCAGTATATCTATGTTTGTAAGGCCCAAAGACAACCTAAGAGGGGGGTGAATTAGGTTGATAATGAACTAATGAAATAGTGCCCCTTTTTTGATTGATAGTGATCCCTTTCTCAATCAAGTGATTCGACAAGTAAATAAGCAATCAAGACTAAGAAGCATAAGAGATATTTCAATCAATGAAATCAAAAGGTAAGTTGAGAAATGGAATAGTAGAAAGCAAATCAAACTTCTTCAAAGCTCCACTTGAGCTTGAAGACAAACTTCTCAAAATAAACTACTTCAACTTGATGAATTTGATCAACTTCGTGTACAATGGAAGGATCACTTCCTCCTTGCCCCAAGCTACACTTAGTCAGTCAAGTTAGGAAGTTTCACACTCTTACAGAAAACTCTCACAAAGCTACACTTTTGATGAATTCACTTACAATTGAAAAGCTTGCTAAAGAACTCACAATTCTTACTCAAAAAGAGTATTTTCTTGCTAAAATCACTCTTGAGAGTTTGTAATCTGAGTGTACAACTGTTATTTAGAATATCAGACAAGGTATGTATTTATAGGAGTCCAAAAAGTGCCTTGGTATTGAGGTCAACGGATAGAAAAAGTTGAAGAGTCAACTAGCCGTTGGAGCTATCGGACGTCCGACACCATGTTGTGCATCCGATGCTAGCGTCCGATAGGCCGTTTTGTTCTTTATCGGACGGCCGATGAATATTCCTGCGTCCGATAGGCTTTGCGTCTGACAGAGACCAGTAAGCTCAGAAAATATTCTTGAAAATGATCGGACGGCCGATGCATGCTTTTGAGTCCGATGGGTTTGCGTCCGACATCACCGTAGAGGTCAAAATTCCTTGATATTATCGGACGTCCGGTGGGTTATTGTGCGTCCGAAAGAAGTGTCCGATAGATCCCTCTATCGACGTCCGGTACATCAAGTTGAGCGTCCGATAGAGATGTTTCAAGTTTTATCGGACGTCCGATACAAGGTATCGAGCATCCCGGCCACCGATTCAGATACATTTCTTGATAACCTGTCTGCAAAGATCTCAATGGAAAATGTTAAACCAATTTCTTCAATTGTTTTGTAATTGTCAAAACTTAGGATCATGAATAACAATCTCCCCCTTTTTGATGATGACAAAACAATTGAATGTGATTTGAAAAAGAATAATGAATCAAGGAGCTCCCCCTAACTCGAATACCTATCTGATGCATAGCTTGTATAACTAGTGTAGTTTAGATTATTAACAAGCTCCCCCTTACTTGATTACTACAACCTTTTTGATTATTCAACATTGCAATCAATGTATAGAAATAGGAATTTGAATCACAAAACAAATCACACACAAATCACAGACTTTTTCTTTTCTCCCCCTTTTTGTCATCACACATGAAATCTTCAATGTCAAATGTGCTTAGTAAACAATGAAATCTTCAATACCAAATGTGCTTGCAAAGTCATCAGCAACATTCCAAATGAAATTTCAATAGTGAACCATCAAGATTTCAACAGAATGCCAGCAGTTCAAATCCTTAGCAGTACAAATTCAATCTTAAAAACACCAGAATTCAAGGTTATTCGGATACAACAAAACAGAATGCATTACTCAACACATATATATATGAAAAGAAGTCAACACTCAGTTAAGTTAAGCGCAAAAACCTTTGGAGTGCGAGTCTCCATAGCAAGATACAGAGAAAGAAAGAAAAGTTCAATACACTTCCATTAGCAAAGAGGAACAAAAAGAACTTGTGCAAGCAAACTGTGAAGTGTAATTCCTTCCTAAAGTGCCTAGAGTGTGAATGTGGATCTTGTTCCAGATCTTCTTCGGATTAGCTGAAACTTAGAGTTGTCTTCTTCTTCAGTTTCTTCACCATCTTCCTCTTCCCTTCCATAGTGCGGTTCTTTCCCTTGTCGATGTAGGACGGATCCGCGTTGAGGTGTTTGGGATTCAGTCAAGTCTTGGATTGCCAATGTAGAGTCAAGTCGAGGTTCCTTTGCTTGAGATGTACTTTCATCCATGGGAGGAGGAAACAATAAATTCCTTTGTCCAAGAAGTCGATTTTGCTCGAAGTCATGGTTAGCATAAGACCATGTTCAAGAACAAGAACATGACTTTGAATTGATGAGTAGTGCAATGACCTCAGATTGAGGAGAGATAATTGACCTGCACTTCCTAGGGTGAATGGATGGACCAGGAGTGAATGAAGGGTTCAGTGATACTAGGAGAGATGGGAGTGTCATGAGTTTTCTTTGGGCGGATTCGATGCAGCTTCTTTTGTGTACCAAGCACCATCAAAAAATTTCAAGTTTTTCCTTTCAAAATAGGATTTTGAAAAAACAGATGTGATTGTATCCTTTGGACATACACCACTAATTGGAACTTTGAAATGCTCAAAAATGGGAGTTAAAAACTTCCCATAGGATAATTTTCGTCTTGTATCAGTGGAAATTTTTATTAGAAACTTGCACATGACAAAGCCAAAATCGATCCTAATTTTTCAATGAAACAGTAAAATAGGTATAGTTCCATTTTATTGGCATCTATACGATGACCATCAGTAGGCACAAGCAAATTTGATATGATACAGAAAGTAATAAGATTTTTCGGACTCAAATCTTCCAACTTAGCATCCACAGGGGTTTGAAAAGGAGATTGAAAATATGTCATCAATTTTTCAGCATTGAAATGGTTCAAACTAGTTGGATTTTCCTCATAAGAAAAGAAATTTGCAATCTTGCTTTTGCATCCAAATTCAATGGTTGTTTTTAGAATTTCATTAACCACATCAGAGTCAAATACCAGATCAACACCATTAACACGGGATTTTAGTTCATCACGAGTGTTTCCCTTCCTAAGATTAGCAAAGAATTGGTACAACATATCTAGATAGTAGACATTTGCCATAGTAATGATATGAGACCATTTCTGGAATTCAAAGAGCTTAAGAACTGACTCAAGATCGATTTTCCTAAACTCAGAGGGATCAATAGACTTTTGGATAATGAAGCTTTTTTGAGAAAATAATGCATATCTAGACTCAGCTTCATCATCAATGAATTTAGGCAAGGGAGGGGGTTGTGTGATAACCTGAGGCTCTGTTTGAGTAACACAAGATGTCTGAGCAGTAGCAGAACCACGTTTGACTCTTGAAGAACTTCGTTTGGCCTTCGGAGCAGGAGTATCTTCATCCCTCAAGGTTCGTTTGCATCCGATAGCTGATAGAGCTCCACGAGTTCTCACCATAGTGTAGTGTGTGTGTGTTTTGAGCAGCTATGAAGATTCTAGGGAAAATGTAGAGAGTTGAATGAGCAATTTTGAAGGCAATGTGCTGATTAAACGGTCCAGAAGGAGGAGAATTGAAATGCTAGGGTTTCGGGTGTGATTTGGGGATGGAGGCGTGTGTGATTTATAGTGAGGAAAGTGAGTGATTGTTGGTGCGCAATAGGTTTGAGAGAGAGTCTGAAGAGAATTGAAGTGATTTTGGTTGGGAAATTGGAGTTTTGACTTCAGTTGGTTGGGAAGGTGCGTCCGAATTAATTAGGTTTGACTGATTGAAATGAAGTGATATGACCTGATAAAGGTGCGACTTTTCGTGTGTCAGACGTCTGAACGTTATGAAGCGTCCGACACATCCGTCCGATAGTATTTTCTGGAAAATGACCAAGAACACTGTCGGACGTCCGTTCATCAAGGTCGGACATCCGATAGGATTCGACCAGAAATACTTAAGAGTCCTTTTCTAAAATGCCCAATTTTGAACGAAGATAAACGAATTGATCTAAGGGTAGGGCTTTTGTGAAGATATCAGCTATTTGGTCTTTTGAACAAACATAATTCACACAAATATCACTTTTTTGAACAAGATCTCGAATGAAATGATGTTTGATGTCTATGTGTTTTGTCCTAGAATGTTGAATGGGATTTTTTGTCAAATTTATGGTACTAGTGTTATCACAGAATATAGGTATATTGTCATATGTTAAACCAAAGTCATTCAAGGTGTGCTTCATCCATAGTAATTGAGCACAACATGCACTAGCGGCAATGTATTCCGTTTCGATTGTTGACAAAAAAATGGCATTTTGTTTCTTTCTAAACCATGAGACTAAACAATTTCCAAGAAAATGACATGAAGCACTAGTACTTTTTCTATCAATCCTACAACCACCAAAATCAGCATCCGTATATCCACACAAGGCAAGTTCATGACATTTAGGATACCAAAATCCAAAATTCATAGTTCCTTTTAAATAACGAAAAATTCTCTTAACGGCATTCAAGTGAGATTCTTTTGGACAAAATTGAAAATGAGCACATAGGCATACAGCAAACATAATATCCGGTCTACTTGCGGTTAAATAAAGAAGGCTTCCGATCATACCTCTATACTTTTTCTCATCTACATTAGTTCCTTCTTCATCCTTTTCAAGCTTGGTGGATGTACACATTGGTGTTCCCACTTGCTTCGAGTCTTCCACACCGAACCTTTTGAGAAGCTCTTTAGTGTGCTTAATTTGATTGATGAAGATTCCCTCACTTGTTTGAAGAACTTGGAGTCCGAGGAAGAAGTTCAACTCTCCCATCAAACTCATCTCAAACTCATTTTGCATAATGATGGAAAAATCCTTGCACAAACGCTCATTAGTAGCACCAAATATAATATCATCAACATAATTTGCACAATAAGGAGATCATTTGATTTTTGTTTAGTAAAAAGGGTAGTGTCTACAATACCTCTTTTGAAACCATTTTTAATCAAGAAACCACTTAAACGTTCATACCAAGCTCTAGGAGCTTGTTTTAGACCATATAAAGCTTTTGATAACTTATATACATGGTTGGGGAATTTATCATTTTCAAAACCGGGTGGTTGATTCACGTAAACCTCTTGATCAATAAAGCCATTTAGAAAAGCACTTTTAACATCCATTTGATACAATTTAAAACCTTTGAAACAAGCAAATGCAAGAAACATTCTTATAGATTCTAATCTAACTACGGGAGCAAAAGTTTCATCAAAATCTATACCCTCTTCTTGAGCGTACCCTTTAGCTACCAATGTAGCCTTATTTCTCACTATTTCTCCTTTGTCATTTAATTTATTTCTAAACACCCATTTTGTGCCAATGATAGGATAATCTTGAGGTTTTTCAACTAACGTCCAAACAATATTCCTTTCAAATTGGTTTAATTCCTATTGCATAGTTACAATCCAATGATCATCTTTCAAAGTATCATTAACATTTTTAGACTCAATATGAGAAACAAAAGCAAAATTGTCAAGTAGTATTTTTGGTGAGGAACGAGTTCTTATCCTTTCGGATGGATCACCAATAATCAAGTCCTTGGGATGATTTTGAATGAATTTCCAAGCTTTTGAAAGATCTTTTGGTGCATCATCATCCAAGTTTTCCTCATCAAGCATCCGGTTTTCTTGAGAATCATTTTCCTTTGAATTTTCTTCACAATTGATTTCTTCTTGAAGTGTAAGCTTTTCAAGATCCTTTTGAATACCTACATCATTTTCTACACAAGTGCTATTGAAAGAATTGCAATAGATTCATCAAATGTAACATGTATTGCTTCTTCAATCACAAGAGTTCTTCTATTATAAACTCTATATCCTCTTTTATTTTCACAATATCCCAAGAGAACACCTTCATCGGTTTTCTTATCAAATTTTCCAAGGTGTTCCTTAATATTCAAGATAAAACATTTGCATCCAAAAACTTTAAAATAACCAACAATTGGCTTTTTATCAAACATCAACTCATAAGAAGTTTTGTTCAAAAAAGGTCTTAGCAAAACTCTATTCATCACATAACAAGCCGTATTTACGGCTTCCGCCCAAAAATATTTTGGTAAATCATTTTCACTTAACATGGTCCTTGCGGCTTCCACAAGTGTCCTATTTTTTCTTTCAACAACACCATTTTGTTGAGGGGTTTTTACAATAGAAAATTCATGAGTTATTCCATTATAATCACAAAATTCCGGAAATCCACAATACTTAAATTCCAAACCATTATCACTTCTAACCTTCATAATATGCAAACCAAGTAAATTTTGCACTTTTGCAAAAAGAGAGACAAAACTTTTGAAAGCATCATCTTTGTGAGCAAGGAAAATAGTCCATGTATATCTACAATAATCATCAACAATTACAAAACAAAATCTCCTACCACCTAGACTAGCAATAGGCGTAGGACCAAATAAATCAAGATGTAAAAGCTCCAATGGTTTAGATGTAGAAATGTTTCTTTTAGGTTTAAAAGATGTCTTAGTTTGTTTTCCAAATTGACATGCATCACAAATTTTGTCCTTTTCAAACTTAATCTTAGGCAAGCCTCTAACAAGTTCCTTTTTTGAAATTTCACTTATCACATCCATGTTAAAATGACAAAGTCTTCTATGCCACAACCAAGGATTTTCATTTGAAATTTTAAGGCATTTAAAGTTAGAAAAATCAATTTTCTCAAGAATTACAACATAGATGTCATTGTATCTTTTTCCTTTGAAAACGATATTAAATTTTGAATCAAGAACTAAACATTCATGTTTTTTGAATAGGACAAATAAATCTTTATCACATAGTTGACTAACACTTAACAAATTATAGCCTAGATTATCCACTAAAAGAACATTATGCACAAATGTTTCACCATTCTTACCCACATCATCTACTCAATTGTTTTAGCTTTCATGTCATCTCCAAAGTCACTTTTCCACTTGATTTGATTTGAGCTTGATGAATTGTGAAGGATCGCCGGTCATGCGCCTTGAGCATCCACTGTCAATGAATTATTTTGATTCTTTTATGGCTTTTTCAATCTTTACCTACAATGGATAGAAAATTTGGTACCCTTTAATTTTTGGGTCCTTGATAGTTAGAGTCATGTTTGACTAACCACATACATTTCATTCCTCTTCTCATATTCCTTTTCACATAGCATTCATGTTTCAAATGTCCTACTTGACAGCAAAAGTCACACATAAGGGTGGGATCATTCACATTAATTGGTTTAATAAACCTAACTCCTCTTTTTCTATAAATTGTGAATTCATTTGCACTAAAGGTTAGTTTTCTTTCATAAACATTATAATGAGGCTTCAATACATTTCTTATGGAAACATTTTGTTTTTTATTTTGAAGAATCATGTCTAGATTATTCATTCTTTTCTTCAAGTCATTTTGTTTTTCTTTAAACATCTCACAAAGACTTGTTTTTCTATCAAGTTCATGGTGTAATTCTATCTCAGTTTTATTAAGGCCATTGTCATATTTTAATTTTTTGTTATCTTGAAACAAGTTTGCATTATCTTGCAAAAGAAAGGTAATTTTCTGCTTTAGTTCTTTGTTTCTAGCATAAAACTCTTTTAAGCTTTCATGCAATTTTCCAACGAAAGACTCAAGATCATCATCTTCATCATTACTTTCATATTGAGGACTACATGAAATTACCTCATTGTCACCAATAGCCATAAAGGCGAGTTGAGCAGATTCCTCTTCTTCTTCGATTTCTCCTTCCGAGTTACGCATTCATTCCAAGTAATTTGGAAATTATTGAATCTTGGTTTTCGCTCATTCTTCACTTATTTCTTCTTCTTTGTTGGACATTGATAGTGACCAGGCTGCCCACATTCAAACATTTGTCTCCTTGCTTCTTGTTGGAATCTTTCCTTCCTTTGTATCGTGTGTTGAGCTGATTGTGATTTTGATTGCTAGCTCCTCCCTTTCTGAATCTTCTTTTGCTGAGTATTCTTTTGAAACTTTTGGTGATGAGTGCAAGATCACTATCATCACAGTCACCATTTTCTTCATCTAGTGAGGCCGAGTCATCCTCATCTTGAGCAACCTTTAGAGCAATGCTTCTTTTTGCTCTTGCCTCTTCTTCATCTTGAACCTTGCTTTTAAGCTTCAATTCATAAAATGTTAGAGAATTGATAAGAGACTCAATAGGCATAGAATTTAAGTCTTTGGCTCCCTCAATACCAGTTACTTTGTTCTCCCACTCTTTAGGTAAAGCATTCAAAATCTTTCTATTCTTTTCACCAAGAGTGTATTCTTTATCCAACACCTCTAAATCTTTTATAAGATCATTGAATCGACAATACATTTTATCTATGTTTTCATGAGGTTCCATTTTGAATGATTCGTAATTTGTGACTAAAATGGACTTTTTTTGTTCTCTTACATCATCACTATTTTCATGAATCTCTCTTAACTTATCCCAAATTTCTTTGATAGATTTACATCCTTTCACTCTAATGGATTCATTTGAATCTAGTGCACTATACAAAACATTCATGGCTTTTGCATTTGATGTGAAATTAGCCCTATCCTCACGAGTCAACTCATTTCTTGTTTTTAATCTAGGGACATGAGTAATAGGATCATCAATAGTTGCAGTGTAAGGACCTTCATTAACAATAAACCATAGATCAATGTCAATAGATTGCAAGAATATAATCATACGTTCTTTCCAACTAACATAATTTGATCCATTGAACATAGGTGGCCTAGTGACTGATTAACCTTCTACAAACATGGCATTGTTGGTTGTCATCTTTACTCTAAGCGGTTAAATTTGATCCTAGAGACCACGCTCTGATACCAATTGTAAGGTCCAAAGCACAACCAAGGGGTGAATTAGGTTGATAATGAACTAATGAAATAGTGCCCTTTTGATTGATAGTGATCCCTTTCTCAATCAAGTGATTCGACAAGTAAATAAGCAATCAAGACTAAGTATAAGAGATATTTCAATCAATGAAATCAAACGTAAGTGAGAAATGGAATAGTAGAAAGTAAACCAAACTTCTTCAAAGCTCCACTTGAGCTTGAAGACAAACTTCTCAAAATAAGCTACTTCAAGTTGATGAATTTGATCAACTTCGTATACAATGGAAGGATCACTTCCTCCTTGCCCCAAGTTACACTTAGTCAAGCTAAGAAGTTTTACACTCTTACAGAAAACCCTCACAAAACTACACTTTTGATGAATTCACTCACAATTGAAAAGCTTGCTAAAGAACTCACACTTCGAGACTAATAATTTTACTCAAAAAGTATTTTCTTGCTAAAATCACTCTTGACGACTTGTAATCTAAGTGTACAAGTTATTTAGAATATCGGACAAGGCATGTATTTATAGGAGACCAAAAGTGCCTTGGTATTGAGGTCAACGGATAGAAGAAGTTGAAGAGTCAAGTATTTGTTGGAGCTATCGGACGTCCGATACCAGTATGTTGTCGTCCGATAGGTTGCGTCCATAGGTTGTTTCGTTCTTTATCGGACGACAATGATATTTCTGCGTCGATAGGCTTTGCGTCCAACGAGACCGTAAGCTCAGAAAATATTCTTGAAAATGATCGGACGGCCGATGCATGCTTTTGAGTCCGATGGGTTTGCGTCCAACATCGACCAGAGAGTTCAAAAAATTCCTTAGATATTATTGGACGCCCGGTGGAGTTATTGTGCGTCGAAAGAAGTGTCAGATAGATCCCCCTCATCAACGTCCGGTACATCAGTTAGCGTCCAGATAGAGATGTTTTTGGTCCGACGGTCACCGATTATACATTTCTTGATAACTTGTGCAAAGATCTCAATGGAAAATGTTAAACCAATTTCTTCAATTGTTTTGTAATTATCAAAATTTGGGATCATGATTAACAATGTTTTACTAGAAGATTAGGGAGTTTCTAGCCATTTTACCTCTTTAGTTTTTCAAGGATGTAAAGTTGAAAAACTCTCTTTCCTCTCAATTCCCTCCCTAGCAAGGATGAAATGAAAGAATGGAATGCACTCTAAACTCTCAGGGTTTGGACCAGAAATTGGAAATAGAAATCTCTCAAGCTCTCTCTCTCTCTCTCTCTCTCTCTCAAGCTTTGGACTAGAGAATGGAAATGGAATTGCTTTGTTTTTATTTTCTTGACCTCGGTTGTATGGTAAATCTTTCAAAAATGAGGGTCATTTTGGTCTTTTTGCAAGATTCTTGACAATTGGCAAAAGCTATTGACCAATATCCTAAAGTTTGGATGAAAGAAAAGAAATTTCACATTTGTCCTATAATTTCTAGGTTTATTATGCTATTACCCCACTATGTCTTATTCTAGCAAACATTAAGTTCTTAAGAATTAATCATGCAAATAAAAGAAATTTTATGAAATGAAATGAACACGTAATTAGTTCTTAATAAAGTAAATAACACACATCCAATTTTTCTATGTAAGCATAAAATTAGAGTAAACACTGAACCCTCATATAATCTACATAATTCAATAATTGTTTTGATTCATATCTTAAATAAGCATAACTTTTATCGTATTATTGTTATAATTAATGTAAAGGTATAATGATTGATTTTACTCTAATATGAAGGAGGAAAAGAATTTTACTTCTAATATCAATGTAAGGATATTTTAAAAAATAGAGGTCGATTTACTCTTACAACAAAGTTAACTTTTTTTTTTTTAAATCAAGACTATCAAAATGGGGTAAGGGAAGTGTAATAAAAGCAACTTATTTTGCATCTTAGTCCTTTAAAGTGAAATACAATTCAATACAATAAGAGCAATATATTGGATTTTCTCCCACTAAAATTACACAAGTAAATACACAATAGATAACTAACAAACATACCCAATGAAGAGTAGCAATGGCGGGAATTGGATGCCTCCCACTGGCCCATCAGATGCTACTATTTCCCAAACTAGTAAATCTCATTAAAATCCCACCAGAAAAAGAAAAAAAAAAAGTATGCTAAATTGTTTTGTATAACTGAATATTTTTCTTCTTATTTTTTCTATTTTTATTGTTTTTCAGAGGAACCATGGTGTCCTCCAATGCTGCTCCAATTATCCCAATTGCAGAAAGGAAAGAACACAGACCCCAAAATTCTTGAAACTTGCTGTTACCGGAGTTACTGAACTTCTAAGAATCTTCTCCCCATCTGACAAAAACAGGTATTTTTTGCTGGAATTCAAACATATTAAAATGTACTTTTGGATTATTCATTTGCTTGAAGTTTCCCCACTTTTCACTTTCTTGGGATTTCTGGATTTTTGTTTTTCTTTAAAGAATTGAGCTTAGGGTTTGAAGGCTGGATTTATCCTTAATTTGGTTCGTTCTTTTTTTTTTTTTTTTTTGTGAATGGGGCTAAATTTGATGTCTTTGGCATACTTTGATGGTATACTGTTTTGCCTTTGATTTTTTAGCTTGAAATAGAAAATGAAGAAGTAATTGGCATTGGATTGAGTTGGAATGGAAAAAGAAAAATGGGGAAAGAAATCAGTTTTTTTTTTTGGGGGGTTGTTTTGAGACAAGGCAGTTTCCCTTGACTGTCTCAGAAAAAAACTGAAATTTATTTTCTAAGCTTTGTGGATAATTGCATTCAGAAACTTATGTTGACTTAACTAGATTGCCTTAATATTTTTGCCTGGAGTACACAATTTAGATGGTATTCTTAATCATCACAAAAAGCTGTAAACAGCTTCTAGAGATGTAGATGGTTGGTAATGTTCTAGAAAGAATTGCTTTCCATTTTGAACTGAGCTTACAATATATAAAGCTCAATAATCATGTACGTCTTGTTGATGCCTTACATACTATTCTTCTTTTAGCATGTACCAGACATTGCGAGTTTGGATTTTAAATTTTTATCATCTTGATTAATAATTTTACTGGTCTCATAGCATAGCGAACCATCTCAAGGTTCAGAAAGAATAATGAGTATTTTGGTCTTGTAGAATCACTTCTGCTGTTCATATGTATGGTTGATTGACTGATTGTGAGATTCTCTGTGCTTTCTGTTGAAACATCTTAGTTTTATATAGGGAAGGTTTGCAGTCTTTATCTCCATGGATTTTCATTCTCCCTCCTGTGTGTAATTTTTTAATTGTGATGGATGACAGTTGAAATTGGTTAATAAAGTTTTCTTTTGAATCCTAGTATCCAGTAATCGGAATTATTAAGCAGGCTTTTCTGGAAAATAACACATGACTTTGAGTCTTTTACTGAAATATCCTGGTTAGCACTGAGTGAAGTTGTTTCCAGATATTGAAACATGGTTCATATGCTGATTCTTCGGTTGTTATGCAGATTGGACACCATTAACAGTCAGACTGATGAAACTTTGGTTTCTAATATAGATGACATTCTAATGATTATTAAGTCTGACTATGAAAAAGCATACTTTCTAACAGGTAATATCTTGTATCTTTTCCCTTCCTTTCCAAAACAGCAGCAATTTCAGTAACTATCAGTCAAGTGTAAAGACATTATATGATAGTTCACAAAATGCAAAACATTAGTTAACAACTGTATGTCTAGCGGATGCCTATTATGGTGGTATAACTATTTTTATGATGCTATTGTCAATTGAAAAGTGTATATACATTCCCATGCTCAGATCGAATGCAAATAATTTAAAATTTTCCAGTTACTAGGTTGCTGGTGTATTAAATATGAAATTGTCCAAGCTGTCTAACATCGTACTTAGCACGATAATGCTGTGAAATACACAAAAAAATAAGCATAACATCTTACTGAAAATGTGCAGGTAATGTCCAGTGGCCAATAGTTGTTTTGTGTCACGAGACTCATGTTTACACATGTTGCAGGTTTAATTAGATCTCCCTTCCTGTAAACAAAACAAGCTTCTTCAAGAAAATATAAAGAAAAAGAAAAAGGCTCTCATGGAAGGACAACATGCCTTTTATGTTTCTGAAGACTAGAAGCACCACAGGCATTTTTATACATTGGAATACATCCAGTAGGATGCTTACACACTCATAGACCAGGCACACAACTAGACACAGCTGACAAAGTTAACTAAGAGCATATTAACTGAACAAAAAGCATATAATGTGCTTGTTACATGTTGTGTAGAAATACACAATGGCCAAAGGATACATAATCACTTGGCTTTGGAGAAGCTCTAACTAAATACTAGAGTCTTAAAAGATTCCTCTTTTTTCATTTTGCATCTCCAAATCAAGTAATTCTGTGGCAGCTTTTGGATTATACATTAGACCTAAAATCATGAATCTGTTTCTCAAGCTATGAATGGCTGCCTATATAACATTCACACATTCTCAGATCCTGTCATTTTCCTATATCTCAGTGATGCCAGCAATCAGGACTACACGTTATGAGTCCTAAGGAGTAAAAACAGGACCAAGCATCCATAGGATTTTGTCAGACTTTGTTCATTAATTCAATCTGGTGAAGAAAGTGTTGGAATGGTAAAATATGCTTGTTATGTAATTATGTGACAGGATATAAGAAGTAATATAGAGGCTTTGGTTTTAATTATGGAAGAGCTAATCACAATTAGTTTAGCTTATTTGAATTCAAAGGCATAAACATATTAACATCTGTGAATTTCGATGGACAATGATAGGCATACAAGTATCATCAATTCATGTAAGATATACACTATGTCAATTAGTCAGCCTTCATGTTTAATAAATCATTTCATTCGAACTCAGTTTGAACTTTTCTTTTGCTAAGGACTCTTTACCTCAGCAATTTATGCAGACGAATGCACTTTTGAAGATCCAACTATTAAATTTCAAGGTACAAATGAGTGATCTTTCTCACTGTATATCTTTTCACATTTCGACTGCAGAGTGTGTGGCATTTAATTATGTTATGCAATGAATTTGAGTGCCATGTATTTTTCAGTAATCTGTTGCAATTCCTTTATCTCTCTTTTATGGGATCTGTGTCAAGTTGAAATGGTATACGGTTTATGTCAGTTGTTTTATTCTTTTAATCTCTAGTTTTGTCACCCTGTCTGTCTCTGTCCCTATATGTTCCAATTGGTGTCTAGCACAAGTTGGTTTTATAGATTTCACATCTTCCAATATGTGGTAGGAGAAGATATTGGTTGAGGCAGGTTTTAGTTTTGGAAAAGAAACCCTCTGATCAAGCATATTGGTGGTAGTTGGAAGATAGGTTAAGGTTGGCTGGGTGGGTAAGGAGTTCATTATTTTTATTATAAAATATGCTTTAACAAGCTTAAGCATACGTTTTTTGTGGAAAAGTTTCCCAGTTAAGTATTCTGATCTGTGTCAACAATGATTCTGTTGTGTGAATCACTCTTGAGTCTGATGAGTTTTCCCTGATGTCATACAGCTTCGTGTTCTTCAACTTTCTGTTAACCTAGCGATTTTAAGTTGTTGGAGTTGTCTCTGTGGGTTCATATGATAGCAGAAATGAGCTCAAGAGCCATTTATGAGCCTCATACGTGGTAGCTCAAGGACCTTATCTAATTAATTTGTGCTAATTTCAGTTGCAATACTTTTAGAAGGCATCTTTTAGATGCTCTTGGCGACTACAATCTTGGCAAGGGTAGATTCTAGTCAAGGTATCTTGCAAAGGCTAAAAGCCTTCAGAAGTGCTCTTTCCACAGCACAACCAATTGGTTCCTCAAACTAGTGAACTTTATATAATAGTGTATTTCCTTGAGCCAGTGATGTGGAGGGATACTGAGATGAAAGCTTAGAGTCTGAGGCATTTCAATAGCTATACATGTCAAGATACTGAAGTTAGCTCTCTTTTATTGATTTTCCCGCACTTCATAATGTTCTTTTAATGAGTTTTGCATCTTGTCCGACAACTTGTTTGGTCTGTTTCATCTCATTTAATATTCCTGTGGATGAGGGGGTATCATACATGGTCTGCTATCTTTTTCGTTATCTTCTTATTTCAGTTAATCTCCTTGAACCAAGAAACGTCATCTAGCTAAGGACTTTATGCATGCCATATTTTTGTTACATCTGCAAGATACTAGCTTTCTGTCATTTGTGTTCTGCATATGTCAAGTTTCTGATGTCAAGGTGTCACTTACAAACATCAGGGACTGAAAACTGTAGAATCTTATGTTATTTTTGGTTTTCCATCCAGGAAGGGATTTGTATTCACACAACTTGAAACTGCTTGTACCTTTCTTTGACAATCCATCCATATTCTTAAAAGACATTAAGAAGGTATCCTCTCTCAATGGGTAATGCTATAGCTATAATTGTTTACGCTTTGATTTCTCTATTGGATGAAAAAATAGGAAGAATGAGTTGTATCTGTAAACTTCCATAATCCTGACAATCAATTCTATTTCTTCCATCTCTTGAAGTCTTTTATAAATCTTTGAAGAAAATTGAAAGCTAATAATTTTTTAGCTTTGTTTAGTCATATACTCATGTGAACCAAGAATTGTTGCACTTTGTAAGTACAGAGTTATTATGTTTCTCAGCTTTGCTTTTGACAGACATGGCTGTTATCACCTGTTACCAACTTATTATCATATGTACACAAGTAATATTGTTTATCATATAAACCGTCAATCTTAACTTTGTCACCTGGAAGTATAATGCATAAACTAGTAGATGGGACAGAAATAAGGGTTTCATCTGAAGTTTGTACTCTCAAAATGCTGTTTTCTGTTGAGTTTTCCATTGAGAGTATCTGCAAATCATAACCAGATTAAGGAATTCTGATGCATCACAACCAACCCATGCTGTTTCCTTTCTAGCAATGTATGCCCTCACTGTGTCATGTGATAAGTTATGACAGCTTTGGATATGACATGTAGGTGAAAAATTAGTGGCTTTGGTGATCTGATGTGTGACCCTTGATCCATGCTGGATGAAGTAGCAATTGGACGTGCCTGATGATTTCGATTAGGACAACCTACTGATAAACTCTTAAGCAGCTCTTTTGGCCATTGAAAAGTTGATGCAGTTCAATCATATTGCACATTATCCTGCAGCATGACATATTGACACAATCAACAAAGGGCTCTAGAAAATCTAAAAGCTTTTCATATTCCTCAAGCTTCAACTAGGAACGAGAATAGTGTCTTTCAGTATTTTCTATTATTTACATTTTGGTCTTTAGTCATAGTTAGAGGTTTCAGAATTTCCAGAATTATGTCTTGAGTCTTTTATTGAGCTTTTGTCCAATTAGGTAAGCAATTGGAGTCCTTATTAGAATTGGAGTCTTTATTATAAAGTAACTTTTCCAACAAGTATTGAGTTTTAAGGCTAGTTAAAGTTTCTAAAGTAGTTTAGATATGGGAGAGATTTTAGGAGAAATTTTGGGAAATTTTAGTTATAAATACTTGTGTATCTACATTACTTTGATGCACAGAGAATTGATGAAATAATGTTTGAGTTTAGTTGATTAATTTTTTTCCTTCTTCTTCCCCTTCTCTTAGTCTCTTTCTTCCACTTTAATGTTCATGAGTACTATTCACAGTCCAAAACAGTCTCGACCCTCCTTTTCTTTAGCTAGTGCCGCTAGTGCTAGTAAGGCAAGATTTTATCTATCTTGTCCTACATCAATTTGTATCGGAGCCAGGTTTCTCCCTCTTTATCAGCCATATTTCTTCTTCTATATGTTTGAGTGCACAAGCCGATTTTCTTCGAGGAAATCACAATGTTCGTTTCATCTTTTGATGTCTTGGGTCATCCTACAATAGTTTACAGATGGCTTACTTCTCTAGAATATTACTTTGACTACCATAATCTTGTGGATTACAACAAAACCCTATTTGCCAAGGCAAAACTGGTCGGAGGGGCTAAGGTGTGATGGTTTGCAGTTGAAAGAGATGTGATGCAACACAGAGGATATTTTTACACTTGGGAGGAGAGATGAAAGTGCTACTCTTAAAGGAGCATGTGCCGCCTTATTGTCATCAAAAGTTGCTAGGAGAGTTTTATGGTCATCCAAAGGGATATGTGCCATGGTTTGCTCCATAATATCCAGTCCAAATTGTTCAGGAACCTCCTTTAATGAGTTGGCAGACTTGCAACTTTGTTGAACCAAATCAGGTTGTGATGCCCTTAAGACAACACGAAGTGCACTTTTATCCTATCACCCAGCAGGAAGAAAGGATATATAGTGATAATCTAGTTAAAGCTGAGAATTCTAAAGTTTTAGCTATTGATCTTGAGTTAACAATGCCTGGAGTTTCTAACTTAGCTGTTGAACTTGACGAGTTTGTCAAGGGAACAGCAGTGGCCCATCTAAACTGTGATGAAGAACCTAAGATGGATGCCAACATAGACATGGATTTTCTAGTTAATGAAAATTCAGAAATTATGGATGCTTCACCCACAGATGATGCTTTTGCTGTAACAGAATGTATTAGAAGGGTCATCGTAGCATTGCATATTCAACAAGTTTGACTCCAACAATTGATTTTGTCATGGAGAGTTTCTAGATATTCAGCCAATGAAGTCCTCTCCTTTCCTGTTCCTCCCTCACGTCAATGGCAAAAGAAGTTTGTGGAATTGTGATTGTCGTTTCAACTCATTTCAGACCCTTGAATTGTTCATCCTCCAATTCTTTAAAACTCGAGGTCAAGTTTTTTCCAACTAGGGGAGAATGATGCAATCAACAAAGAGCCCTAGAAAATCTAAAATCAAAGCTTTTCATATTCCTCAAGCTGATGCAATCAACACAGAGCCCTAAAAAAACTAAAATCAAAGCTTTTCATATTCCTCAAGCTTCAACTAGGAGCAGGAATAGTGTCTTTCAGTATGTTCTATTATTTACATTTTGGTCTTTTAGCTATAGTTAGAAGTTTTCAGAATTTGCAGAATTATGTCTTGAGTCTTTTATTGAGTTTTTGTTCAATAAGGTAAGTAATTGGAGTCCTTTATTAGAATTGGAGTCTTTTATTATAAGGTAACTTTTCCAACAAGTATTAGAGTTTTAAGGCTCGTTAAAGTTTGTAAAAGAGTTTAGATATTGGAGAGATTTTAGGAGAAGTTTTGGGAAGTACCTATGAATGTACATTACTTTGATAACAGAGAATTCATGAAATAATGTTTGAGTATAGTTGATTAATTTTTTCCCTTCTTCTTTCTCTCCTCTTACTCTCTTTCTTCCTACTTTAATGTTCACAGTACTAGCCACAGCCCAAAACAGTCTCGACCCTCCTTTTCTTCCGCTAGTGCTAGTAAGGCAAGATTTTATCTATCTTGTTCTACATCACGTATTGCTTTAAAATAGGTCTTAGGGATACTATCACATCAGGTATGTATTAGGGAATTCTTGATGGTGCGTATGGATATCCCTTCAATATCAGATAGACCCTATGCTGTACATGAATGTAAGTGGAAGCTTTTATCTGCTATTAGAGTGTGGGCTTCTGATCTGTAGAGACAGTGGCAACATAGAAGTGCTATTGGGTTCAACCAATATCTTCTTGTTTGGATTTACCCAAGCATTCAGCAATTTAGACTGCATGCACTAATTTTCTTTGATTTTCTCATAAGAAGTGCACTGGAAGTCTGTTGGATCAAGGAATACAAGTAAAATAGCGCACTACTCATTGAATATAGAGAGTTGGAGAATTGCCCTTGTGTTGATTTTTTTGGTGTAGTAGAATTAGCAAGATGCGAGTTGATATTGTAAATTGATGGATGGTCATTTGGAGTTACTCAAGTAGTATATTTTGCTATGGGACAAAAGAGTACTAAACATACCTCTTATGTAGTGGAATAGAAAAACTAATTGGAAAACATTTAAAGCTGCAAATGTAATTACTTGAAGTCTAATACTTTTCTTGTTTTCCCTATTCTTTCAGAATAATATATTCCCTTTATCATGGTTCATGAAGTGAATCATACTGGCTCTAACTAAGCTGTGATAATGAGAACATGTGGCCTATCACTCTATACATTGTCTCAACCCTCTTATGATTCACATGTCCTGCCTATTGCCTAATGAATGGTCTCTGTCCCAAAATTTGTTGGAAAATAATAACAAAATACATGGCTTCAATGTGTAATTGGTTACTGGCTGCTTTGAAAGCAATCTATAAGCCGGACTTATTGGTTTTTGAAATGGCAAGTAGGACTATTTCTATAACTTCTCAGTAGTTCAGAAAAATTGTGCCATTGTGTTTGATTGATCTCAGGGCTGGTTGGAGGTGTCAAATTATTTCCCTGCTAGCACTCCAAGTTAAATTTAGTCCAATTAAAGGAAATTTTATTATCAAATCATATAAACAAAGAAAAATTTCTTTGGATTTGATCATGTTTTCATTGAGAAGTATGCAATATACTGAATGTCTACAGGTACAAAATCGTCTATGACATGATTCTATAAATTACTTGATAGATGCTTCCTTGTTGGCTAGAAAGAAGGAAGAAATGAAATAACCTGTATGGATAACCTAGACGGCCAGTAAGACGGCTGCAGTTGCCAAAGATTGCTGGTGCAACATTACTTGAGATCCTGTTTTACTTTGAGCTTCCACTGAAACTGCCATGGAAGATGTAAAAGCCTTTTCTCCTCTTCTTCCTCTACCACAAGGAAGAAAGACAAGCCAATGAGAAAGAGGTTGCATTGAATAGTTGATCTGGATACTTGTGCAAAAGATCTATTAACAAAGTCAAACAGTCATGTTATTCAGCTCTCTTGTTCGGCAACTGCTGCAGGCAGTTGCTGTCTACTCAAGTATCAAATCAAGAGGAGAGGAAATGTAACTTCAAGATGGATTTTTTTTTTTTTTTACTCTTCTGTCTGAGCATTAGAAATAAGTCAACAATTCTATTTGCTTAACAAAACTTTGTACACAAAATTGAATTGCCAGATGTATCAGTTGAAATTCCATAATTGTTTCTAGGTGCCACTTCTTCTGTCATTGGTTTTTATGCCCTGCAATATTACTGATATTGTGTTTCCTTTGTTGATTGGCTATGATGTTTCCTTCTTCTGTTTGCAAACATGTCATGACTCCTTGTTTCGTCTTTTAAGTTATTTGGATTAATTTTCATTCAGTTTCTGATTGTAAGTGTTTCAATTTAAGTTTTTCATTTCTTAAATGTAATTTCTTGCCTTCATAAGTAGCTTTCTCTACTTTAATGTTCCTCATTAGTCTATAACAAGCTTCAGTTTGCTCCATCATTTGAAACTATGCTTTTCACATGCAGGGCATCAATCCAGAAGCCAAATATATAATTGCGTCATGGAAACTAAGGTAATGGAAATGTTTAATGAGCATGCACACGGTAAATGTCACTTAATTTGTATCTATAGCCTTTGTCTAAGCAACTAAGCAATTCTATTATTCCTTGAATAGGTATATAAATGCTAACAGGGATATCTGTCTGGCTAGTAAGATACATAAACATCTGGATAATTATTTCTGAAGAATATATACTGGGTTGCATCTGTTTAAGTCCCTGAAGCAAGCAATGACTGTTGGAACATCCAATCAATTCAATATGAATTTCCTTCATGATTTTACAATCAAAATTCTTTGAAGTTGAACAAACCGGAAATAGTAAAAGTACAAGTCAGTGCTCTTCTTTTTAGTTTCATATGCATACATGGATACTGTAAAAAAACAACAATATAATTTTTTCCTAAATCATTTCATGTACCTGTAGTGTTATGAGGTTCTATGTTCCATGAATATGTAACCCCATCTGAGCTTTAGTAGGAACAATAGTTCCTCGAGCTGTACTTGCATTTTGGCTTCTAGAAGATTCGTGAAAATGCTGAGTAGAAACGGAGTGATTGTCAAAAAATGAAGTTTCTCAAGCCTTTAATTGGTTGCACCATTGATTTGCAGAACCCATCTCAAACTTCCATGGAGGCCTCTCATTCTGATTGATGGAACCACAACCTATGATATCGACGATCAGTTGAGAGTAAGTGGAATATATGTTCCTCCTACTACCATGTTCAAAGAGTAAATCATAACGTACGTATAACTTGGTGATTCCTGTTTCTTCAAATGTTGACCAGGTTATTAGGCATGTTGAGAGTTGGAAGATATCTGCACTTGAAGCAATAGGTCAGATATTTACTCCAGGCTTTCTGAGCTCAGATAAATAAATCATTTATTCTGTGGCGAATTTAACTGTCTGTTCTCCATGCTTAGTATTGGACATGACAAGGACATATTGTCAAAATCAATCTTAAGAAAACAGACTTTATGCTGCTTACATCATTGGGGTATTGGACTCAAGTGATCTGTAACTAGTCTCCCACTTGTATTGGGAATGAGAAATGGCCTTGTGCTCTTTTCAGAGGTGAAGTGTCAAATGCTTGATGCTTCAAGGAAATACAAGCATTGAATGAATGGCCTCACACGTCAGGTCTAGGTGACAGTTTCCTGAATGACATTCTGAAACTGCATTCAGGGGTGACAAAGAATACTCCTTGTATCTTACCCCAAAAGCATAATCTGCTTGGATATTTGCCTTCATAAGGAATGTTAAGATCCCAGTTTTGTTAAAGACTTCAGAAATATGATTCAACTTACATTTATGCATAAATATTTGAGAATCATATTCACAATCCATTTGGTCTGAAGTATGTAAACTGCTGCTGCTACTCATAACTCGTGAGAGAACATATTTTAAACAACGTAGGATGCTGTTGATTGTGATTTTTATTGTTATTGTTATGATTGGTGGTCTTCTCAAGTAATTAAGGAAACGATTTTGATGTCTTTTGGGCGCATAGTATGACTATATATTTTAAGCCTGCTTCTTGGTTACCAATGTTTGTGCTTGTGAAAGAAGATTCTTAGCTTTTTATGGTACATGTAAGAGAAGCCATCTCTTGATACAAACTAGAAGAAAAATCATAAATGTTCATCGAAGAAAGTATCACCTGAACTTTTTGACATAGTGCTTGAGAATCTTGGACACATTTTTCTAACTTTTAAAAGGATTTCACATTTGCGCGGTGTTTGGTTGTAGGAAATTAGTGAGGAAAAGGATAAACAAATTCCTTGAAAATTCTAAAGCTTTCCCTTGTTTAAACAATTAGTAACAGTTGAACACAGAACTCCATAGTCCATACCTCTTCTTTCAAAAGCCAAGTAGTGGGGAAAGGGAAAATGAAAGGACCCCATTACCAGTTTCCAGTTCCTTGAATTCTTGCATATTTGAAGATTTATCATAGTACACAATTGTGAAATCCACTAGCTCTCATAGGTGTTTTCCTTTTTCCGTTTTTCTTTCTTAAGTTGTTGGATCCAACATGTATTCTTGAGTTGTATTCCAAAGGAGACACGGAAGGCTCTTGATGTCTTCTCCGTTGCCAGATTTAGGATTCAAATCCTATACTTCACAATTGAGGGGTGGAAGGATTCAAAAAATGAAAATTGAAAGTTAATTGTAAGAATAATTAAATTTGAGCTTAATGTCTCTCTCCTGCCAGATTTAGAATTCAAATCCTATACTTGACAATTGAGGGGTGGAAGGATTAAAAAATGGAAATTAAAAGTTAACTATAAGAATAATTAAAATTTTCAAATCCTATACTTGACAATTGAGGGGTGGAAGGATTCAAAAAATGGAAATTAAAAGTTAACTATAAGAATAATTAAATTTGAGCTGTATTGCCAGGATTCCCCCAAAATAATAAAAAGTTTCTGTTGTCATCATTTTGGTGGACGAAAGTACAAAACAATTCCTCTGTTATAATGATGAGGAACAATATGATGAGAAATGAAATCATGAATGCGCAGACAAGAGTACATATACATGCAGAGTGCACAAGAGATGCACGCTGTGTATATAATATCTACAAACACGCACATACATGATGACAACAGATACTTTTTGCCCATATTTGAGACTTCCCCATTGAATGATTTTCTGTGCATACTTATATAAAAGACAATCATTTAAGGTAATTTTTACTGAAGATGGTTTGTATACTAAATTTACCCCTTACAATTTACATAAAAGAGAAAAAGAGAGATAATGAATACAGTGATTTAAGTACTCAGCTATGATGCGATTCAAAAATGGTATCACAAGCCATAGATCCGATTTAAAACTTGTATCAAAATATGAAGTGTACAATATAATAGACGTCTCAAAAATGGATGTATGTATGTATGTATATATGTATATGTAGAATAGAATATAAGTAGTAAAGTACGGGACGCCAAATAAATAGTACGTTAGATGTATGGGTATGATTCGGATTTTTCCTTCAAAATTATGATGAAAATTTTGGCTTAAAAAATGGAAACAAAAAATTATATATGTGCATATTTATGTTTATTACAGATACAAAAATACATAACAAAGAAAGGTGAATTTTAGGTTTAGTTTTTTGATAGTTCATTAGTTTTAGCAACTTCTGCAAAGCCACTAATGAGAAATTGACCAAACAAGTACATATAAGACACTGAATTTATTGTATCATTATTGTACTGTCTGATTAGATTGAGCCTTCTTTGAAATGTAATGCCTAATGGAATTTCAATAGCAGCTGAAAAGGCCCACACTGAAGAATTCAATGGTTCATTGATCATAGATTTGTTTATAAACAAAAGAAAAAATAATAATAAATAATAATTTTTTTATAAAATATTAGATAAACATTACGTCATCAAATATACACTGATATCATATATCATACATATCTAAAGAACAGATAAGAATTACATTGTAAAACTCTAAAAAAATATTTTAAAAAATAAGATAAGATATGTGAACATGAGATGTAAGAAACAGTAGGACGGTTGGTGTTGTAGGAGCGGCAAGTCTACGAAGATAAAAGAAGCATAGTACATTTGCAACTCTTTCAGACTTCTCTGTACTTTTGAAGCCGTATGAATCGACATAGAGGTATGACGCGTTTTATATCTTTTTCCCCTCAAAATATTGCATTTTTCCATTTCTTTCAATGCAGGATGGGAGATGCGATTATAATATACGGTAAAGGGTTTAAACTTTTAATTTGTATCTGTCATTCAAGTGATATGCCATTTCGTGTAAGATTTTTCTATCTTAAATAATCATAAACTCTTAATTTGTATCTCTCGAATAAATGATATGTCGTTTAATATAAGATTTTTCTATTTCAAATTATCAATGTACGAATAACATCCTCGGATAACAAATTGGAGAGTAATAAAACAAGGACGCGATAAGTCTGTGCATATGCGTGTGCGGGAGTACACAGTGTGTGGCTGTGTGTGAGAGAAAGAGGGACAAAAGAGCGATGAGAGCTGCTCGTGATCTATGGCAAAATGTCCAAAACATAAGCGAGAAGACTTGTGACTTGAGGACGTAGTTGGTACGAACTGCTTTTAATAGTCTTCTTTTGATCAACGGGAATCCAATGTTGCCAGCCGCGCATGCGCATCCCAGATTTGTTATTCTTCTTTTCTTCTGAGTTTTTGTGGTCATCCAATTTCTTAAGTAAAGACCAGAAAAAAAGTCCCTCTAACTACAAAAGATCCAGAAGAGCCTCTGCAAAGATTTTCCATGTTGTTTGGTAAATTGATAAAGATTCGTCCAAAATGTACGTTGATGGAAAGTGACTTTTGTATCTCACTCTCTTGTTCAATCATGATTCTTTGATCCTCGGTTTCTACAACAATCATGAGCATGAGAGAGAGAGAGAGCCAACACATGTTGGTTCGTATGTTCGTATGTTCGAGAGAGAAAATGCCAACATGGGTTGTGTTGGTAGATAATTTATAAAAACTTCTACAAATAACCTAAGGATTCTAGGGCATTCCTTTTGACTCGTGGTGGTAACTAAAATCGAACATATCTAAATTTTTTCTTACCAAAAAAGAAAAAAAAAAGAAAAAGAAAAAAGTATCGCTGAGTCGCGATGGTGATCAGGACCAAATTCAGTCAAGCTTTTTCCTAAAAAGAAAGAATTTCACAAAAAAAAAAAAAAAGTTGTAAATATGGGAGTTCAAGCCACTAATGATTATGTCATAATTGTTGGAATTGTCAAAATTAAATATAAAATGTTACTAATCTTCCTTTTAGTCTATTTATCCACTCTATGTATTTTTCCTGGTTTATTTTCTGAATCAAGATTTAATCTTTTTCTCTCTGTTTCTAAAACGAAAAGTGCAAGGTAATAATAGGACCCATCGATAGATTTTTATACGCCAACCCTGCTTGGTATGGAGAAAGTATTCTACCTCCCTCATTTAAAATTGTCAATATAGTTTTTGGATGTTGTACAGTTGTATTGTTAATTATGTCAATTAAAGCACACAAATTTGTCTTCTTGGATTATATGGGACTACAATGCTACAGCCATGGGCAGGTTCACGGGCTCTAACATTTTCTGTCTCGTTCTCGCAATATATTCTTTTACTTTTATTTTTCACTTTTTGTGTAATTTCTAATTTAAAGCTGTGTGACTAGTAGTGAATATGGGCTTGTAGTGAAATCCTTACATTACAATAACTTAGACAAATGAGCCCTTGTCATTGGGTCAATGAATGTTAATTGCTTTCTTAATTGTGTATCTTGCAGTTGCATGGGAATTCAGTCATTAAGTGCAAAGTGATTCTTTTGATTAACAAATTTATAAATGTCTTCCAAACAGAAAGTTAAAAAAATGTGAGTGCGATAGAAAAACTTAACCAAAGTGAAGGGAAAAAATAAAAGAAAAACAAACAAGCAAACACACACAAAAACCTAAAAAGAGAAAATTTAAATTTTATACAAGTATGAAGGATAGATTCCACTTTGGACCCCTAAACTGTAGATCCACTTCCACTTTAATCCTTAAATTTTAATTTTAGACACTTTATCCATTAAATTATGAAATCTATCCTCTTTTAATCCTTAAATTTCAATTATTGATGCTCCCCCGCTCCCCTTCCCGTCCTTTTGATTTGGAGAAATCCATCCAATTTTAGTTCTTACACATTGATCATTTTTCTTTTTTGCCCCCCAACAAGGAAGAGGTAGAATTTAAGAAATTGGGAGAGAAAAGGGGATCCAAACCCGAGACCTCTACATTTAGAGATTTCAACCTCAACTATTACACTAAGACATCCTTGGCTTTTGAGCATTCTTGCTTATTATTTTGTTAGTTTTGGTAATGTCATTGGATAAATTTAAAGGTTCTAAAATCAAAGTTCAAGAACTAAAGTGGAATGACCTTCACATTTTAGGAATTAAAGAGTCTAAAATTAAAGTTTAATAGCTAAAATAGGAATACATATATAGTCAAAAGTGTCTAAGTGAAATTTATTAATGACTACTATTTAAGTAACAACATCACACAAAAGTTACCATGAAATTATACCTAGAGGGTATTATTATGTTTGATGTGTGCTATTGTCTCACTAGGCATTTTAATGTTTCATTATGGCAAAGTGTAAAACATGGTCAGGAAAAAAAAAAAAATGGACGAACAAAAAGAAGTGGCTTAGTCTATTATACACTCAGATGCTACAAGAATACACAAAATTTCTTTGTATTTGCACAACCTCATAAACATTTATATCAAAGTTGTACAATAAGGTACAAAACACAAAATCGTCAAGTATAAACAATCAAGAATAATATTTCAACAATTGAATCACAATTTCAAACCTTTTTAACTAATCTTTTCTCCAAGCATACAATAACAAGGAAAATCCTCCAGCACTCCCACATGACCTTGTGGATGAACATGAACTTCTTCCACAATCGCTACTCTCTTCAGCCCATTGCAACACGCTAGAGCACGACGGAGACGGCGGCAAAGACACCGATGACACGCCAGATTGCCCGGCGGCCGCCACCACAGAGGACAAGCTTTTCCTCATTAATTTTTTCTCAGCTCCAACCATTTCAGGCCAAACTCCAGCATCACCAATCTGGAAAACAAATACACCATGGGCACTCCCATTCTTGTGAATGTCACATTTATTTATCCAATTAAATACATCCCAGTAAAACTCTACTTCCACTCCACCAACAGTAATTTTTTCATTCCCCCTAAATTTCCAAGCTAGCCTTTTAACCACTAGCCTTGTTTCTCCGTCGACTTTTACTTTGAGCACCCCACCCCCACAATCTATTCCAATTTCATGTTTGGACCCCATGACCTGAGCCTGTGTGACATAACTCCTCCGTCCAAACACATGCTCTCGCCTAGACAAGAGAGTTGACTCATCCGAGTACCGGATTCGAGAAAAGACCGACTCGGCCCTCCGAGTTAACTCGTCAAACCGGTCACCAAGAAAGAACTCCATTCTTGAATTGCAAGCAATTGCAAAGTAGAAACCTGACTGGCTCGGCCGAGTTCTTCTGAGTGAACCCGCCCGAGTAAAGTCCCAGTACAATTTCAGTTTCTTATAATGGCTGTTGGTCAAGTACATGGATTTGGATCCGGGCCGGGCCCTGAAGAATGGGAAGGAAGATGGGTACAGAGGAATGGTTATGGAGAAAAAGCCTGGAGCATGGATGGCTAGGGTATGGGAGAAGTGGGTTTTTGACCAGGTAAGTGTGAGATAGGTTGGTGAGTTGCATAAGTGAGTTTGATAAATGCATGTAATGAGGTTTTGAGGCATTTGTGTTGAGGATGAGCCGTTTGAGATGGATTCTGGGTTGCTGAAACATGCAGGGATCATTGTTTTTCTTTGCTCTTTGATGGATGGATAGTTGAAGAAAATGTTGTAGTCCGCTCACAAAACCTTTCCAATTGCACATAGAACAACACACAATGGAGGTGAAAAAGAGAGAGAAAGGGAGAGGAGAGAAAGTTCAGAGGTTTATGGATGTGATCTTATGGTGTTTGACAAGAAGAGAGCGGGGCACTCAAGTTTTCCGCTGCTTTTTAGCTGTAAGGAGAAGTCTAAGGACTCGGAAGGGTGGATACTTTGAACGTTGAATGATGGAAAGAAGAAAAAGCACCTACAAAGACGTATATCTATGTATTTAGGACTAATTTTGTTTGTGCTCCGTTTGTTATCAACATTTTTTTTATGTTGCAAGGAAATGTCCTATTTGGCACACATTACACCTTAATGTCTTCTATTAACATCAAACATGGAGGATATCATATTATCATGCAAATGTCTAGCACGTCCACTTAATTATTGATCAGGTGCAATAAAATTGTCTACCATTTTACTTTAATAGATTGTGAAAAAGGGAAAAGTTAGACGATAAGACTCAGCTAACAATTACTATAGGGTATTATTTGAAATAATTACCCTAATAGTTTTTATAATGTGATATGTGAGATGAATAGATGACTAAGAAGATAACAAATAAATTGAAAAATGTATTTGTGATGAAATCTTTTTTTTTTTTTTTTTTTTGCAATAATCTCTTATACAAGTAAACCAAATAGTTGGATATAACGCGATGTTACACAAGGAATTACGGAGTTCTAAAATATCTCTCCAGCTCCATATGTGGCTATAGGCACTCTTGCATTTGTTACAATCTTTCAACGGTTTAATTGGGATTGGAAGACAGAAATGAAAATTTGTGTTCTCAAAATTGAGATTTGGTATAAATATTTTTTTTAAGTGATAATACCCCCATGCTGACTATCTTAATTTCTATCACAATAAACCTCTGTTCTAAAATATAACGTCTGAGTTGGTTTCACAAAAGAGCTTGATTAGCGGCTTTGACAGGGAGGAAGGAATGATTTTTGGTCACGCAATATTTATATAGGGTATGAGCTGGGGTGCACTACCAAATTCGCGTAGCCAGGAGGGATGATAGAGAAAAAGATAAAAGTCACAGGAGCAGGTGATGTGGATTTTCTTTGCCTCTTTGTAAAAGGGATGGTCCTTTCTCCTTTTAATAAGAAAATTTTTCCACTGTGCCATCTCAAAAGGCATTGAGATGGGGCCTTGGTAGAAGAGAGATTGATCTACTTTTTGAAATCTTGATTTATAGGGGTATTAATCTGCTTCCTTGTCTTGTATCATTAGAAGGATTGGAAATTGAAAATATATGGCTAGTGATTCAATAATTAGGGATAATTGGTGATAGAATATTATAGTCACACTCAGAAAATTTGTATGAATAGCCCAATTTTGTCGTAAGTTTAGGTCAGATAGAGGGATGGGTTATAGATTAGGCATTTTGCCACAATTTTAGTCCTATCGACTTTTTGCATCTTCTTTAAAGATCTGAGCGCAGAATTGCCGGCATTATCAATATTAGATTCCATTTAGATTGTTACTTTTAGAAGTTTCTACATAAAGATATAATGTGACAATTTGATATACGTAAGATAAAAATGTGATTAGAAAATATATTCACGAAAAATATAAAAATTTTTCTACAAAAAACTACAATCCAATTTAATATATGTGAAGTATTATAACGATTTGATGTATGTTTTATTTGTTAATTGCAGTAAACAAGCCATTGCACGTAGACACACCATTCCAGTCTACTTTCACCCTAGAATTCAAAAGTCTAGTCTTTCTTGATTTTTCATTCTTTATACAGGGTCTTTGTTCATCTTTGAGATGATTTGAATAAGCATACCATTGATTTTAGTCGGATGAGCAGATTTTTCAGTATTTCTGATTTTCAAACCGCGGGATTGGTAAAAGTTGTGTCGGAGCTACAAATCTTGGAATCAAACAAATGAAAAGCATTAGAAAGAAGAATTGTGAAGGGTTAAATCTAAGCTTTATTGCAAATTTAGGCACTCATGTCCTACCCTTTCTATGGTTTAACTTTCTCTTTCTTTTAACTTTCAAAAATAGCCTCTCACACTTAAAAAATTGAAAAGTACATATCCTATGGAATCGAACTTAGACCTTATTTTTAGGTAATTCTAGTTCAAATGATTTCGTTTTGTTTGTTTAACAAAGAAATATGTGTGTTTTAAAGATGTAATAATACTTCTTTTGTATTTAATGCTATCTTTTATTTCATTCGATTTATTTTTTTTCCGCTTTCTTAGTGGCTTTGTAAAAACCATGAATTTTTTTAATCATATTAAACTAGTTCCACTGGCATACTAATTTTTTTTTAAGATTGTCCACTTGAAATATGGAAAGATTAATGACATAATTGAAGTTCTTATAGTAGGATGATAAACTAAGCTGTCCATATTTATAGTTTCCTTCTTCTATTCAATTGCAAAAACAACTTGGTGGTTATGAAAAGGTACTAACTAAGCCACATGGAAGCTAACAGAAGAAAAAAAATGAGTATGAATTTATTATGGAGAGATGCAAACTTAATATGAATTTATGATAGACAGATGCAAATCTTTTTTCCCGTAAGGATGAGGAAAACATTCGCATAGAAATTTATGTCATTTACATTTACCCCATGTTTCTTATGCAAAATCATTTACTCCCTCCGTCCCACTTTGTTAGGCTTAGTTTGTTTTTCACACAGATTAAGAAAAGTTAGGTAACATTGTTGAAATATTTATATCTTCCTAAAATACCCTTAATTAAATATAGTATGACTAATGCTTGCATTAAATGATAAAGAAAGACTAATGCTTGCATTAAATGATAAAGTAGGTAGAACTAAACAACAACTTCCATTAATTAAGGGCATTTTAGAGAAATTATAGGTTAACTATATTCTACAATTGGAAAGTGGACTACAATTTGGGACAGACCAAAAAGGAAAACGGGCCTAACAAAGTGGGACGGAGGGAGTATATCAGAAAGACCATTTCATCTTGGTTGGAGGGTTATTCTTCAGGCGATCGTGAAATAATCTTTGACTTGATTCTCAAGCCTTCCAGTTCCTTCTTATAAAGTGGAAATTTTTATTAGCATCACAAACACGAGATTGGAAAAAATGGGCAGATGCTTCTATAAACCAAAACATTTATTCGAGGAAATCCGCATCTCTAGCAAGCTTATTATTTCATATGTCTCCTTGAAAATAGTAATTTTCCAATGTACAGGAAAGTAAACTCTTCAAATTTGTGTGAGTCGGACTTGAAACTACCAACTTGTTTGAAAGCTATGATAGATGCTTTTCTGCAAGAAAGTTTGCGAAGGTTGAGAGTTGTCTGTGGGGAACAAGCTCTCCGTAAACCTCAAGCAAAGGCAGTCAAATTGTATATTCCATCACACTATCACAGGTTCCTAAAGTTTTGCCCATTCATTTCTGGCGAACAATTACCAGGAAAATGGGATGAGCAGCAAAGGTGCCTCGTATGAAGAGAGAATGTTTGGGTTTGGTGGGAAACAAGCTGTAACTTTGTCAAAATTTAAATAAAAAAAAAAGGTGGAGGGTTTTTTATCGTTCACTAGTACGACAACAGATAAATTAACTATCGCTATAAAAACATAAATTTCAGATAATTCTAGACATGTTATTCAACCTTCTTTTTATCTTATATATAAATTTATCTACAAAATCACTATAATTTTTTTTGGGTCCAAAACCATCCCCCCGGGAATAAAAAACATATATATATATATATATATATATATATATATATATATATATATCATGAAACTACAATTGAAGACTTTCTATTGTCTTTCTTTGGATAGAAATTTATTTGAAGTATTATTTGAAAAAAATTACTGTAGTACTTTTTATGATGTAATGTACACAAGATAACAAGATGATTGAAAAAATAAAAAGATGTGTTCAAAACAGTGTTTGTGATACAAGTAAATAAATTTTTTAATAAATAATGTCTATCCAGATGCACCCGTTATTTTTTTATTCAACTAAAAATTGATCATTTTTTCACCCCTTTTTAAATCCTTTTTTCATCTAACTGATCAGATCTTATGTTGCTAGAGATGGATATTTTATTGTTGAATTACTTTTAGACTTCAAAAAGAAAGGATACCCAGAAAAGAGGACAAAACAAAGATATTCGAAAGGTCAATCCACACATAGAAGCAACATTTTTCCTTCTCTGTAATAAAGATGCAGGAATTAGGCAGCGAACCGTGATGATGGACTGAGCCACCATATTTAATTTAGGGTCTGCCTAGTGAGTTTTCAATAGAGTTCAGGTGCTCATGTTTTGAAAAAGTAATGTTATATAAGACAGAATAATAATTATTATTGTGTGAATTCATATATTAGGTCAGATGTGATTTGGTTTCTCTACAAGGTTGATGCTTCGAGTGAACATTAACGAAATTCTAGTTGATTTAAAAGTAAACAAATAAAACTACTAAAGATCAACAATCATCAATAATTACCCATTGCCAGACAAGCCAGCAAAAGGAGGCCAGCCAACAAGTGTCCTAAAGGAAACCCCCAAGTTGAAGTTGTCCTAAAGCCAGATGTGCATAGGAAGTGATTAATTACGTGGCCCTTCCAAACTGTCTGGTTTTGGTAGAATGAAACCAGTCATCCTCTCCACGATAAAGTCAAGGCTAGAACTGTGCTTGACGGTTTCAGCAGCGGCGGAAATGAACACAGCACTAGAGAGTCCACTCTTTTACTTTGCTTACCCACTTTTGCACTAGAGAGTCCTTGTTTTGAGATTCCTTAATGTGCTCAACTATGGAAGAATTCAAGGTAATGCCTTCCAGAATTACTTTCTGTTGTTCTAACTGTGGGCTCCAAGTACTAATTTCCTCTAACATCTCCCACTCTTTAACCATCAGTCCAGCAATCTGAATTTTCCTACTTAAAGCATCTGCTACCTTATTGGCCCTTCCCGGTTGGTACTTGATAGTGCACTCATAATCTTCCAAAAACTCTATCCATCGCCGCTGTCTCGAGTTTAGTTCCTTTTGAGAAAATAGGTACTTAAGGCTTTGGTGATCTATATAAACCTCAAAAACAACTCCATACAAATAGTGCCTCTATTTCTTCAAGGCAAACACGATTGCTGCCAATTCCAAATCATGAGTTGGGTAATTCTGTTCATGAGGTTTCAGTTTCCTCGAGGCATAGGCCACCACTTTACCATCTTGCATTAAGACACACCCCAATCCTTCTTTAGAGGCATCAATATATACTGTGAAGCTATCCTTTTCATTTGGCAATACCAACACAGGGGCTTTAGGCAGTCGACTCTTAAGCTCTCGAAAACTATTCTCACATTTTGAATCCCAAACAAAATGGTTATTCTTTCGAGTCAGATTAGTTAAGGGACCTGCGAGTTTAGAGAAGTCTTGAATGAATCTTCGGTAATATCCAGCCAATCCTAAGAAACTACGAACTTCTGTCGGGTTCTCTGGCTGTTTCCAATCCACCACTGATCGCACTTTAGCTGGATCAACTGTAATTCCCTTCTCAGAGATCACATGACCTAGAAATGATACCTCTTTCAACCAAAATTCGCACTTGCTAAACTTGGCATACAGCTTGTGCTCCTTCAGGGTTTGCAAGACTACTTTTAAATGCCGATCATGTTCCTCCTTAGACTTCGAGTAGACCAAAATATCATCTATAAAAATCACCACAAATTGGTCTAAATAAGGCCTAAAAACTCGATGCATCAAGTCCATAAATGCTGCCGGGGCATTATTCAATCCAAAAGGCATAACCAAAAACTCATAATGCCCATATCTGGAATTAAAGGCAGTTTTCTGAACTTCTTCTTCTCTAATCTTCAATTGGTAATAACCTTGTCTAAGATCGACCTTAGAAAACACCACAGCCCCTTGCAATTGGTCAAACAATTCATCGATGTGGGGCAAAGGATACTTGTTCTTAATAGTGATCTCATTCAATCCCCGATAATCTATACAAAACCTTAAACTTCCATCTTTCTTTTTCATAAACAATACTGGGGCTCCCCAAGGAGACTCACTCAATCTTATGAAACTCCTTTCTAGCAAGTCTTGTAATTGTAATTTTAACTCCTTAAGCTCAGCCGGCGCCATCCGATATGGGGTCTTAGAAATAGGTGTTGCTCCAGGGGTAAGTTCAATCTTAAACTCGACGTCCCTTGTTGGGGGTAAAGATACCACAGTTCTTCAGGAAACACCTCAGGATACTCATTCACTACAGGAACGTCTTCTAATGTCAACTTATCCACTTGAGGGTTTATCAAAAATGCTAAATATCCCTGGGCTCCTTTACTTAACAGTTTCCTGGCTCGAATCCCCGAAACGAGTGCAAAAGAGCCTAAACCCCGCCTTGCATCAAATCTTAGGGTAGGTTCTCCCGGAATATGGAATTCGACCACCTTCATTCTACAATCTAACTGTGCATGGAGTCGAACTAAACTATCCATCCCCAGTATGACATCATAACCCTTGATAGGCAAAGCAATTAAATCTACTAAAATTTTTCTTTCTCCTACCCACAGATCACAGTTCCTATAGACCTCATTAGTTACTAAACATGGATCTCTCATGGAAGTTTGTACTACTAGGTCAAAGGGTAAGAGATCGGGCTTAACATTGATACCACACATAAAATTAGGATTTACGAATGAATGATTAGCACCTGGATCAATCAAAATCTTAGCCAATCTATGAAAAAGGGAAATGGTACCTTCCACTACCCCTGCTGGGTCTGGCACCCCCTGGTGATCAATGGAGTAAATTCTGCCTGACACCTTAGGCCGATTTCCTCTATTTGTTGGAGGTTTAGGGTTAGGGCGATTTGACGACAGCACCGCTCTTCATTCATTTCGACATCGGGCGCATCATTCTCCCACACCAAACATTTCCGCCTTTCTCCAAAGTGATTCATTCTCATTGTGGTTTGCCTTACCACAAAATCCACATGGTTGGCGGGTGGGTGGGTTTTGCTTTTGGGCAGACCACCTTTTGCCCCTTCCTTATCCTGGTACAAATCGCCCTCCTCCAGATCCTCGTCCACCTTTGCAAGGTTGATTCCCAAGCCTCCGCGGTGCTACTAGTTTGAATTTTTTTTCCCTATTTTGAAAGGCCTTGACTTGGGCCCTTGTGCTCTGCCCTCCAGCTTTCTCTAGGGCATCGGTGAAAGTAAGCATTTGAGCAAGGTTACCAAGACCCTCCACGATCTCCAGATTTAGGCCTTGGACAAAGTGCCTCACTCTTCCAGGCTCCGTGGCAATTAACTCAAGGACAAACTTAGACAGGCGAGTAAACTGGGCTTCATACTCGGCCACACTCAGAGTTCCTGGGCACAACCGTATAAATTCATCTTTCCGTCTTTCTTGAACTAGAGGAGGAAGATATTTTTCATTAAACTTCCTAGTGAAGTTGGCCCACGTCCATGGGGTCTGATTTCTAGTCCACTTTTCTCTAATTACATTCCACCAAGCTCTTGCGGCGCCCTCAAACTAAAAGACAACAAAAGTTACTTGTCGTACCTCTGTATAACCTAAAGTCTTGAAGATGTTAACCATACTCTCTAGCCATTACTCGGCTATGTCAGGGTTAGGTCCTCCAGCAAATTTAGGAGGAAAGAACCTTTGAAATCTTTCCAGGGCTCTATCCTCACCTATTCCTGGCCCTCTCTGGTCTTCCCTAGGCCCTTGATCCTGCCGATCAGTCACACGTTCTAAGAGATTGGTCATTCAACTCAATGCTTCCGCTATCGGGTCTCTCGCTTCCTCACCGCGTTTGCGACCGAGGTGGGCGGTAGACGCCTCTCTCTCATCTCAATTTTGTAGTTGCCTACGAAGTCTTTCTCTTCTTCTGCCTTCACCTTCCATTCCCTTTATATATACATATAAGTATTTTGTTTTATAAATGTGAGTTAGAAAAAGGGGAAAAGAAAACATTTGTAAGCAACATTAATTTACTAAAACAACTCACATTAATATTAAAACATCATACACCAAGTTCTAAAAGCAAATACTACACAATAGTCATAACATCAACAGAATTCAAAACATAACATTAATCCAGTACAGTTATCCAAATATAAAGCAAGTGGGATCCCCATTAAGTGTTTAGCCACAACCCTAACTCAAGATGAAGTAGGGAAATCAGGGTCCTCCAAGGGGTCACTCTCTGGGCTATAGGTGGAAGAAGCCTCCCAAGCTCCTTGGTAATCACCTCCCTCAACATCCCCTGGAGATACCTGCCTAACACTAGAACTCTCACCACGCAGGCCCTCCAACTGAATGTCCACTAGCTCCTCAACTAACATTTCACAATCAGCCACGATACCATTTGCAGTAATCTCCTGATGAGGCGATTGGGAAAGAAGCGGTTAGCTATCTCTTCAAGTTCTGAACTCTAGCCGCAACATCTCGATTCTCGACCTCTATTCTTCTATATTTACGCATTCGTTGCATAGGCTAAGTCTTCTTTCTTTCACAACCGCTAACATCACATGGTTAGGGTAGGCATAATCCCTCAAGCAAACACAAGGGTTTGTCTTGGAAGCTGGACTCCAATGAAGTGCAGGGCCTCCAGTCTTTGGCTGATAATTACAAGAGCAAAGGCTTCCTAGGTGGGACATGGTTACCGTCAGCTCCGTTTTCGGCCATAACGTACAACCATAATCAACTCTTAAGTAAGTTCAAATACAACTTATAACTTCAATTACTAATTCTCACTTTGCAAAAGTCAGGCCTTCATAACCTTACAGGCTAATTTCTAACCTAGGCTCTGACACCGCCTGTGACAGCCCCACCTTCCCTCAAGGCGAACCAAAGGGGTTAGTGGACCATCTGCCCAACTCTCGCCGGGACTCAATACAATTCTCAATCAATATTAAAAATTCTAACTACGGTTTAAATTAAAGATGCAACCATCAGAGTTGGATCAACATAATCACATCCGATCAACCACTAGGGTTCATTTACAGACTCTTAACATAACAATTCAAAAGGTAAAACACAGAAATGGTCTCCAAAAGGCATGAGTTAGTAAAGTATTTACACACACAATTCAAAAGATTTGATCTGGTCTCAGTCTTGCCTCCACACCCAATCTAAAACCTTGTAACCTGGGAAGGGAAATATAATAGGGTGAGCTTTTACGCCCAATGAGAATCCCAAAACAAATAATCAGTTAAGCTCATTTGTATAGCATGCTTTTTATAACAGTAATATCCATATGTGGTAAGTTTCCAAGTATGGCAGTTTCCATTTAAGGAAAGTCACGAAACAGTAATAATTCACCACATAACAGGTTTAATAAAACAGTAACAATCATAGTAGAAGGATACGGTGCTCATTGAGCCAGTCGGTATAGGGTCTTCACTGCTTCCCATTCACCAACCCCTTACTCCCAACTTCGGACCCGAAAACCAATAGTAGGTGGTGTACACTCAAGGTAACCTTAAACAGTCCCCAAGGTCCATCAACGTACCCGACCAAGCCCTAATGCCGGCTCGGAATAGGCCGACTCGTCTCTGGAGTTGGGGATCTCGGCCTAGCCTATTGCGGCAGAGCATGCAATGGCTTCACAGTCATGCACAATTGACACACACAAGCACAATTACAGTAGTTTAAAATCGTTTTTCATTGGACGAGGGGATTGGTGTGATAAAGTACACACTCGGTCCCTTCGTCAAATCATTTTTGGAATAACTTCAATAATTAAGCACTATAATAAATCACACTTAGTAAATAAGTATCATTCAATGACAAGTAACACTTAGTAAACAAGTATCATTCAATGACAAGTAACACCTAGTAAACAAGGATCACTTAGCAACAAGTTGGAATCCTCACCATAGTTAGGTTAAAGTTGGGTTGGTGAGTCGAAAGTCTCGGTATCAAAACCCTTGTTTGCTTCTCCACCGGATCCTAAAGTACATAATTACCATATTAAAATTTTAATTATTAAAATCAATTCTGACCCATTCACTTCTTTTATGAAAAGTAAGGATGCGTTAGGTTTCACTAAATGAGTTGATATTTTGACAAAATAGTTGTATGAGTTTCGAGTATTTGGGGTTTTGGTTATTTAGGTTTAACCGAAATGAGAGTAAGTTTTGAGAGTTTGGTAAAATTTGGCAAAATTAGGGTTTGACCAAATTTAGTAGTTGATATACTAAAGGGTTTTGATAACCTAGTATATCCGGTAATTTAGAAATAATTTGCCTGGTTAGAAAATTGACTCAAGGAGGCTTTTAAAACAATTTGATTCCGTTTTACCCATTTTGGGTCTTGCTAATGTACAATAACCTCTACGGGATTAAAACAAGTTTTACAAACCTGTAATTGAATTATAAAAGTTAAGTTTTGGTCAAACGACCAAATATCGGATACGAAAGTTTCATAAGGTTTGCGTAGAGCCAATCACGCTTTCAAAATTGAATTGGGAGTTGTACCCGTGCAAATTGCATGATTTGGAACCATTAAAAACTAGATTCTTAGTTCTTCATTTTCTCAGAAGACATCGAAAACCAATTAGGATCAGAAATCATTCAAATTTGGCCATTAAGTTTCAGAATCATCATTTCCAGAAAATTCACGGGTTTGGTTTTTCAGCAATGTTCATCAGTTCGCCACGGTATGTAGAAAATGAGTTACGGAGCGTGTGAGGTACCGAATCGAAGATCTTTGGGTCTAGTTTCAAATGCCACTAACGGTACTTGATTTGGACTTATAAATTTTGAGATACAAGCACACTATTTTGGTCCAATTTTCCCACTGTTTTCTAGAAAAATGCAAGATTTGAGCAAGTTTGTGAAATTCCAGCTACATAGTAGTGTGGTTAAAGATCTGGTTTGGTTCCCAGCATACCAACCATGATTCTCAACATGTAAAGCATCAATTCAAGAAGCCAAGGGTTCATGCACATGACCAAAAATTGAGCAACAAGTTTCAACTAAACAGATTTCTCAAGTTTGGGAAGGTACCAAGTCCCGATTCCAATTTTTGACCATCAAAGGTCCTTTCCTCTTTTTATTTATTATTTTTTTTTCGGTGCAAGATCATCATTCCAGTCAACAACCAAGTTTAAGTCATCATGCATTTAGTGTTTAAGCTGACCGAGAGTTATTCATGCAAGAAAAATATTTATCCAACCCTCAAAGGGGGAAAACAAGTGATCCAAGCTCGGGATAGCTAGAAACTTTTGGTCCGTGAGAACTTTAATCAAAACACAACCAGTCAAGTGAAAGATAACACATGCATGTGCTGATTTCAGTAAGCAATCAGGAAGAAAAAAAATGCTTCGGGAAAACAGGGCAAAGCCCTTCAGCCAACAACACCCAAAACAGTAAAGGAACCAAGGTTTCCAAGCAACAACAAGGTACAAGGAAGCGGATTTTTGGCAAGATTAAAGTTTGATTATTATTATTTTTTTTACATGCATCCTTGCTACCAACAATATTCAATCAGGCAGCAAGGTGAAAGGAAAGGAACCAACAAGATCAAGACAACATACCTGCGGCTTAGTTCAAGGAAGTTTCAGAAGCAACAAGCCAAGGGACACAAGTATATCTTTCGGTCTCTATCCAACATAAGCATAGGAAAAATTTTCAGGTTTATAATCCATCACCCGATGGAGGAGGAAAGACAAAGATTAAAGCTTACCTTTAGGTTGGAGATGAATGACCGAATGAAGATGCCACACACAAGCTCAAGCTTAGATCAAAGCCATGCTCATACTATCAAAGCTCGAGTGAAGCAAATGAAAAGGATGGGGATGTGAGTAGCTCTCGGGTGAGAGTTTGAAGAAGAGAGAGTTGAGATCAAATGGAGAGTGAAAAGTGAAATGAGAGTGTTAAAATGAGATAGAATCGGATGGGAGCTTAAGTGAAGAGAGAGCCAGGAGCTGCCTTGCTCAAATGGGCATAAGAGAATGATTAGAGATGCCAAATGGCATAAGCTCCTCTCCTATTGGCCATGAGGGGCGGTCTTCATGATTAAGTCTCAGCCTAGACAAGCTCAACAAGTAAGCTTCAAGGGGGCCGTTTGGATGAAATTTCTTGCTAGAAATTACATAGCTGCTACGGAAATGGTGGAGATCGGATCACTTCCATGTTGGTTTGTCCAATTATTTGGACAAGAATTGCGAATGATTGAAGTTGCTTCAAAGAAAATTTGCTTAGCGCATTGAAGTTGAGTGAGTTAAATATAACCTTTGGATGATTAATTGCACACTAATTTATCGCAATTTTGAATGTTCACTTAAGTTCTCGAAGCTATCGTTTTGCAACAAATTCGATTGTTTCAAAATTTTCATGATCAGGCATACACTCAAGCAAAAATTATAAGCATCATTTCATGAAAAATCTAAACCAAATTTAGGTTAGAGTTCGCGGCCTTTACAGATGTGGCAGCAATATAATGGTGAGGCCTAATAAGGGGGTTGAGGATCCCTACTAAGAGCTATTAAGGTACTTCTTGAGTCCAATAAGGGTTGGGATCTCTACTAAAAGCTGTTAGCTACTTCCTATTTCCCGACCACGGACAACAAGACAATAATGCGACCAATCAAAACTATTAAAAATTATGTAACGATTAATCTTACATTGGGTGAGAGAGAATTGTAAGTTAAAAATCATATATTTAAAACTTTTCACTTAAAAAAATAAGAATATTTTCCCCAATAATTGGTAAAGGTTGTTAAAGGGGATGCAGAACAAGTAATCAAAGACTCTGGTAGGGGAAAATCATAGTTGTGCAAAGTCTAATTTCTATAGTTTGTGGTGCAAATGCAATACTAATTATCAGATACGGCTGAAGAGCTAGTTGGCTCGTTTTTTCTTTAGAATTTTCGAAATGTGAGAAATTTTTTTTTTTGTTTGGTGGGGGGGTTTTTTTGTGGCCTTTTTTTGTGTGGGGGGAGGCTTTGGGACAAAACCTCGGGTAAGTACATGGCATAAGGTTGATTTGCACAATAGATCTACTAATCCAAAAGATACTTTTGTAATGTCTCGAGTTCAGTGGTCCAATAACATCACTTGGCCTTATGTTCACCCACGTGCAGTGCTGCACAATGAATCTAGTTATCCAAAAATACTTCTGTAACGTCCCGGGTTCATTGGGCTGGTTTCGTGTCATCACTTAGTGTTAAGCCCACCCTCCCTCAGGTTCACTGGGCTAGTTTAAATAACATCACTTGGTCGAAAGCCTACCCTCCCTGGGCTAATGCAAGATTTGCTGACCCTAATTTACAAAACTTCGGGCTCACTGAACTGACCCAATATTTTTGAGTTGAAATTACGAGTTAAAAATAATTAACTCAAAGTAATTAATAATCTAACAGGGCAAAACTTATAAATCAATGCTTTTCCTTCGTACTTGGTTGATATGGGATATTTCATCGGCATATTACTTTCTTCTTTCTCTTTTTTTTTTTTTTTTTGGTTACCATAGTTCTCAATTTCTATAAACAGTGAAATCCTGAGTTCATTCATTTGCATTTCAGTCTCAATGTACATGATTTCATTAATCATCAAAATTTGAAATGTGTGTCTACCAGGTACAGAATTTTCTTGTTCAAACATGAATCGGGAACGAATTTGGACACCCACAAGTTATTTGTTACTCATTAGTTGGTGTTTCTTTCTTGTGCGCACAATTTTTCGTTCTTTTTATCTCACATATAATTAAATTATTATAGTATTTTTTCTATATAAATTCAAAAAAAAAAAAAAACAATTCAGACGGAAGCATTTTTACTGTAAAAAGTGTACACCTAACTACACCTAACTAAGGGACTACATTTAAAGTTGTCATAATCAATGTGCCCATCCCCATTCTTTGGTGCTTTATACATAGACCATATTCACAGATAAAAGAAAATTCCCCAGCAAATGCCCAACTAATAGTGAGGGTCGGACGAAGCACATTCAAGTACAGTCGAACGGATAGAGACTAGCGGTGTTGGCTGCCGCCTGCCTGTACCTAAAATTGGGCCGTCGAAGCTTTATCTTATAGGATTAGAATGCGTATCAGCGTATGCTTTGCTGCAAAGAAAAAGAGTTTATAGGAGTTCCAATATCTGAAGGGAAAATGCCAAGAAAATGGTACATATGCAATTTGATAGTAGTATGTGGCTGTTCAATGTTGGAAGAGTCACTCTCTTATGTAACGCATTAGACCAAGAGAGAGAGAGAGACTCCATATAGGTGTTTAATAGGGCATTCACTAATATATCTAAATCATATCTAACTTATTACATGAATACATACACTTATATTATTATACTCCTCGCATTTTTATACATTTTCAAATTACTTACATTTTTTAAAAAATAAACACTCTTAATGAGTGTACATTAACTAACTTCTATTGAGTTATCCACTAACTATGTAAATTGTAGTCCTTATTGCAAATGTTCAAATTCTTGTACTTTCAGTTAAATCTAATAAATATATAGTAAAGTAGTCCATCCCTCTCATTTGGAGATGGGTTTCTCTCTATTTAACTCCCCTTAGCCTAATTCAACCTTCTTTTAATAAAGGTTAGAAAAAGAATAGTGTTTCTAAACTATATAATAATCCATCCCTCTGGTTTGGAGATGGATTTCTCTCCATTTAACCCCCTTTAGCCTCACTCTTTTAATATAGGTTAGATTAGAAATAGTGTTTCTCTAATTGAACACCCGTTAACAAAACCTACTTAAGAATAAAAAAAGAATGATTAAATCTTAAGTGAGTTCCTATTAGAAATGTTACTTCACTAAAACACACCAAATTGACAATATGCCAATTGTAATAATTTCGTAGAAATTGTTCATAAAAGAAAGAAGTGAATATAAATCATTAATTCAACTAATATTACAAGTCTAATATACTAAGAATTGGTAAGTCCACAAATGGGTCTTTTCATTTAAAAAGAAAAAAGGATTGTTAATAAAGTTGTAGGGCCTTGCCCCTTTGTGAACTCTTTGTGCTTTATTAGTTCAATTATGAATTACACATATTTATATTACTTGCTATGTAAATACTACCATTATCAGCTAGCTACTTTAAATGTAAACTGAAAAGAACTTACTAGTTCTTGTTCTTCCACTAAAATTTTTGACTTGGCTCCACCACCAGACAAAGCAGTCCTTGTGGATCCAACACTTTTGCAATTGTTGATATCAATTATACCATACAATATATGCACTAACCCAATATTTGTATACATTAAAAGTAACAAAATGCAAAGATGAAGACAATAACGTGTGTTTGTGTGCGTATACACACGTTAAATATGTCTAACAACTAGTTCAATTCATGTAATTTCAACTCAAACCAATTTTAATCATCAATTGCATTATAAAATTGCTTTGAGAAACGAAGTCGGGAAGGTCTGGAAACATCCAAGGCCCAAGAAAGGGCATAAGGTACCAGCCTACCAGAATTTGGGTTTGTATCTTATGGTCCCAAACGGCGCAGTTTGTGGTGCGCCAGGGGATCTCGGTCAGGTTGGGAGTGGCCTCATAAGTCATATACACACCCAGTCCGACAAGAGAAGTTAATACCATTTTTCTAATATCAGTTTTTCCATTTTTTTCATCTTCCACCCCTCCTCACACTCTTTTCACCCTCAACTGCTAGATATAGGATTTGAATCTTGAATTTGACAATAAAGATTTTTCTAACATCAGTTGTTAATATAAACGGCAGCTCATTCTTAACACGTGTTAAAATCTTTTGACAAATTTCTCTATTCTTCCAAGGAAACAACAATTTTGAAGAAAAACTATTAAATGAACTAAATGAAAAGAGAAAGGAAAATAACTAAAGATACATTTTTTCCCCTGCTGTTCAAGTTGCCTGGGTTTGTGGTCAATGATGTTTTGTTAATTGTAAATTTTCATGCATTATTTGCAATATCTTCATCAATACACATGGAGCAAATGCCTAATCTCAAGGTGAAAGTGATCTTCAAATATACTTCATAAGGTAATTCGATTAGTACTTTTCAAGATCATTCATTTTCTTAACTGCACTCAGAAAATACATGGGGGAACTTGACATTTGCCAAATGTAAAGGCTAGAAATATATTGAATGACTAAATTCATCATGAATATAATCGAATGAAATTCTCTTCCAAGAAATTAAATCGATCTAGGAACTTCCAAAATTTCTGCTGTACTGATTATCAAAGAAAGCTATAACTGGAATTTTTTAACTTATTCCTCACAAAAAAAAAAAAAAAAAACTGTGGCGTGTTTCTTCAGTAGCATTTTATCTTAATTTTACTTGTATTTTAAGTATATTTTCAATTAATATTTCAGTGATTGAGATAAATAAAAACCAAATAGTTTCCTAATTATAGAGAGAGAGAGAGAGAGCCATGATCAACACTTGCTCAAATTGTTCCCTAATGCTCTTGACTTGTAAGTTAAGCTGTTGCCGTGTAAAATGAACAAGAAGCAGATTGGAAGGAAGAAATTTTCATTCATTCAATGCCGGATTTATATGATTCAGAGAGAAAATGAAAAGGAAAAAATAAGGAGAAAAGAAATCTATGCCATAAAAAAGGAAGAACAAATTGTAGGTCTTATATTCATGTGTCCAATACTAAATTTCCTGTATCTTTGCTGGGATTAAAAGAAAAAGGGACAGCCAATCTATAAAATTGAAATCCTAATTTCTTTGTTAAAATTTAAAGGTACGGAAAAATGTATAATCATTTAATTTTTATCATCTCCAACAGATTATTTGTGCTGAACAGCTCTCATGAGCAAACTATCTTCTTGAAGAATGATGGAAACCGGTGAATTACCTATGCCACGAGCCTTAGCAACCATGATCTCTTTCATCAAACTCCTAAATTCATCACGACCAATTGTGCCATTTTGATCAACATCAAACTTCTCAAAGAGTATAGTATATATGTTCCCAATCTCTTCTTGGGATTGCAATTCATAACCCTTCGATGAAAACCTCCCAAATCTCTTCTGCAATTCATCTCGCGAAAGCACCCCATCTCCATTTGCATCTAGCTTGTTAAAATGTTCATCGACAAATTCAGCAAATGCACCCGAGTCATTCACAAATTTTGTTATTATTGGACCATCTACGAAAACTACACTCATTTTTTGTAGGAAGAAATTGATATTTTCTTGAATGTCGATGAGTGTGTGGCTGCAGATATATTAACTAGTAAATTTTTTTTTTCCTTTTGTAATTTTTGTGTGTGTAAAACATGTCATTAGAATGTGAATCTAGCGTTGACCTGAATATGTTTGAAATTGTCAAAACTAAAAACTGTTTTTAAGGTACCTTAATATTTATGGTCAATGAAGGGCCTTTTGTTTAGATGGTTGGCCCATTGCAGGAAAGTTGTAAAATGTTTGAGTCTTGTCTTATGAACTGAAGCCATATGGGAGCCTCTTGCCCAAGAACTTTCGTAATTGTTAAAGCAAAACCGAGATTGTTGATCTTATACTTATCTTCTAACACTTTAGACAAAAATTCCATTGGATCCCATAATTTAAATCCTCATGTGATTGAAAATTTGATAAATTATTGTCCCGTTCTCAATTTCTCACTCTCATGTACATATTTAAGTCCTCATATTGTTTAAACTTTGCCAAATTGGTGTTGATGAATTCCAAAAATCTTATTAAAAATTTTTCTTTTTTCCCTAAAAAAAGTCCTCATATTATTAAAACTTTGCTAAATTATCCCATATTCTCATCCCTATCACGGTATGTGTTAAAATGAAATCACCAATATTTTAAACCCAAGAACCAAAATTTTCATGCTGGGCTTTCACTTTTGAAATTAAAGCTTGGTAAATCACTATATTTATGATGTTAGACACCCTTAAAATGTTCAAACGGTCTAAAATGACTTAAAATTTTCTCCTCAGCAGGGTTGACATCAAAAAATAGGTTTGCATTTGAATAATGAATCTGGATCAAGGGAAACGTTGGAAAAGAAAGTAGAGGTTTCGGGCAAAATGAGCAATCGAAATATGCACAAAAATTTATGGGTCTAGATACTATATATTTTGTTCTCTAGATGCAATCCAAGTGTCAATTCTTAATTTTTTTTGAATTATTGTATCATGAAGTAAATTAGTTTTTGTTATATCTTACCCTATTTAATATTTGTAGATTGAGTTTACTTGAAAGAAATTCATTGCTACGGTCATTTTATGTAATTCAAATGTCTAGATCCCTATATTCATAATGGTGAATATTGCTAAAACTTTTCTTTTTCAACTATCTTTTATAGACTTCATTTCTTAAGCCAAGGCCTACTTCTTGATAATATTGTTTATACTAAAAGAAATCTATACTTCATATATTTTGAATATAGAGAGTGTTTTCTCGTTCACAAATAAGCTTTTGTTCCAGGTTGGACCATTAACTACATTTCATGTTTGCCCCAGAGAAAAACCAAAATTAGTATAAAAAAAAATTTAATGGTCTTGTTTAATAATTTGGTGCTTATGTTCGATTGCATTAAGAATCATGTTATATATATGCTTATCTAATTCAATTTCATGTTTCAGTTAACTTAGACAATTCAATTTCATGTTTCAGTTAACTTAGACTTGTTTCGACCAAACCAGCAAAATTTGGGCCAGATTTCTGAGCCATCAAACTATAAGTTGTAATTATCATAAACTCAAGACAAATGAAAATGTTTCTTTGGTTCCCTTTAAGAACTCTGTTCTCTGAATAACTGCACATTATGCATAAATTCTAAATTAAAACGAAAATAATTTTGACAAATTAGTATAAAAAACGCTACTTTTTGATGTATCAAGATTCACGTTTTCACTAGTCGTAGATTAAACAAGGTAGGAATGCATACCAAATCATTCTTCACATCTTTTTTACAATTATAATCTGATAGATGAGATAACGGTCACAGCAGTTGCATATGCTAGATTTTACGGTACTCTGACGTATGAAACTTCAACGATGTTAACAATCATTTAATTTAAAAAGAGGAATTATGGTGTTGGACATTTGTTTAAGATTATTACAGACTTTTTCACATCTCCTTAATTTGAACTTTAAATGTAGAACACAAATTTTAGGGTTCTAATAATAATTATGCATGCAAGGATGTAGATTGAAGGATGAAAGAAACACTCAAAATATATATATGTGGGAGAGAAGAAAATAATAAAACTCACTATTATTGATATTTCGAAACAATGGAAGAAAGTCCCATCATAAAAGTTACAGATTCTTCATTGACTCTCTTAAAAAAATACTCTATCTAACATTCTATTTATAATCTACCAGATTTGTTAGGTAAGAAACCACTTACATAAGTAATTACCAAATAAAAAATAAATTCCTAAATCATACAACTACTAAAAATCTAATTCTAATAAGATTAATAAATAAATAAACAAATACTAATAGCTTGGTTTATTTTGCCAACATCAAATGATGTTGTATACAACATAAACCTTTTTCTCTCTCTTTTATTGGATAAAATGGAGGCTAAAAGCCTTATTACGCAAAAACTAAACTTTAGACAATTTCTTTGTTGATCTTCCTTCTTTTTGGAATGAGAGACTCTTGGATGAACAATTATATTGCCGTATTGAAAGGAAAACATTTTGAGGAGTTGAGCGAGAAAAAGTTGTGTTCAATTGTGAGCAATTGTTAAAAGAAGATGTTTTTATGCATGAATTTGATTTTGTTGGTTGTGCTATTTGGACTAATTAAATGACTATGTTGTTGTTACTTGTCACGTAAGTATTGTTAAATAGAGCTATTATTCAAAAAAATTAAAAATATTTCTTATTGCCAATTTGTGCCCCTACTAAAAAATATAAGGACAAGATAATATATGGGCTTCATATCACGTTTCTAAGAAAGTGCATTTTTTTTCCCTGAAGAACATACACAATTAACAAATGAGTTGTAATTTTTGTAGAACGGCAACTACAATAGAAATTTGGGAAAACTTTCAAAATTTTAGGAGGAAAAAAAATAATATTATAATCCTTCAAAAAAAAAAAGAAAAAGAAACGTAAATACTAGAGATGGGCTTGTTGCATTTTGATGCAGAGGGTCATTTTAACTATTGGTTCGTTTACGTGAAGTGACGAATGGTGATAGAAGTTTTAGTTCTTTAACTCGATTACCTAATGGAAGTGTAGCCCAAAGGATAAATTACATGAAGAACTTCCTGACCATGAATAAAAGATTCGAAGAAATAAGAGAAAACTCTCGACTTATTGGAATTTTCAATTAAATATCCGATAAAAGGGGTAATAAAGCACAAAAAAGGGATAATAAAATAATTATAGAAACCCTAACTTTCCTTTGAATATACTACAAATGACTAAAGCTGAAAAAAGGAAAATACCCTGAAAAATAACAAAACAAATATTTACTTTGCGTCTGTCCGTAACATATATATGGACCCGCACACTAATCTAAAAGTATTGAGAGCCGCGAATCCCGGGAGTTGTTCCAATGACCAGATCCGGCGCCGGATCGAATCTCTTCAGCTGCGGATCCTAAACACCAATCACAGTAAGTAGCTTACGAACTGCCTGACGTTGAACCATTCGCGAACCTGGCGTTGATCCGGCGCCATTTCTACTTCAGAAACTAAGGGGTACAGATTTCTTCAATTTTTTGGCTTTTGTGCCTCCATCTTGGACCCAAAGCGTGTTCTATATCATGTTAAACTTAGGTGCTACATCACGCGGGAAGGGATGGGAGGGTTAAAAAAAAAAAAAAAACTAGAGACGACAGTTAAATAAACTCTTTTTGTCGTAACTATTTTAATTTTGTTTTGGTCAAGGGAACAAATCAAAACAGATTTTTCTTTCAGTTGCGGAATCCATGCAAGGGATTGGTTAATTTTGTCATTAGCATCCATAGTTTCTTCTGATACATTATTGATTACAAGTCCAGCATCCGCAGTTAGGAGGAAGCAGTTAAACAATTTCTCCAACATTTAATTAATAGCTTAGTGTTAACCAAATCCTAGATTATCCTTATAAAAAAGGTTAATTAAGTTAAACGAGGTACTCTTGTCATCTTTTCCTCAGCCACATGATAAGCATACACGTGCATTTGTCTATAGAGAAAACGAAGTTATATAAAGCCAGATACGTACAATAATTAATGGTCCTACTAATAAAAATATAATTCCATCCTAATTGAAAAATTAATGCTTTAAGTGAATTCTTTTGGCTGTGACGTGACTTCAGATAAGCTGATAAGTCCATAAATATATTGAAATCCCATGTCGCAGTAGATTATTTATTTATTTTTTTTTTTACATTGAGTTTGGGTTAGGTCTACTAAACCCTTTTTAGCTTAAGGGCTAATCCCAATTTTTGCTTTAAGCAGGCTAATCCTCAATCAACGTAAAACCTTTCTTTTTTTTTTAAAGGGAAAATTGATGGTAAAATATGGAAGAGTCAATCTTAGGTAAAGACTCACTTTTAAAGTTCAGAAATCACATAAAGTGGTCCAAGTGGTCCAATTTATAGTGTATATCATTCATCAGTCCATGTCTTCTAAAACCTTTTCAATATTTTGACATGTGCCATTTTCTAATATTTTTTAAATTATTTTATTCTTTAATAAATTCAATAAACATTATCTAATGATTATTAGTTGGTTTAGTTCAAATATTTAAATCCCTAGATTTTACATAGAAAAGATATTCAGATAAACTAACTCATCAAAATGTGTATCTAAGTAAATATTTTACTATGACTTTTCCCTAAGGGAAAAAAGATTTTAGTTAGACTAAGACCCTATTTGATAACTCCATTCAGGACTTAATTTTAATAACTTTAGATCTTAATTGTGTTAAGACTATTTAATAACAAAAAATACTGCATCTTAATTAGTTAAGGGGGTCTGAATCACTTAAGCAAAATGGAGTCCAAGAAATAATTGATAATCTTATCACTTATCATCACTAAATAAAAAGTACGCTCAAATGTTAGGGTTTAAATATATTTTTTAGGACATAAATAACCCTTGTAAAATAAAACACGATCACCTTCTTTTTCATCTTTCTCATTCTTTTGCTGTCTTTTTTCTCTCTCTCCTCTTCTTGCCCCATCCTTCTCAATTATCAACATCTCCTCAATTTTTTTTTCTTGTCACGTTGAAGCATTCAATCTTTTGCGGTATGTATTCAAGTTTATGTTTGTGCTTTATTTCTATTGCGCACTTGTCATTTATGCCCATATTCAGCAAATATCTATCCTTGACTTCAGTAGTTATTGTGTCATATTCAATTTTGCAAGTTTGCTTCCAGTGAAATTTGAGTCATAGTTTTTAATTGGGATATCTCTGTAGGGCAATATCGATGTAGAAATCCCAGTAAGGTACACAAAACTAGCTATCAAAAGTTTGATCGTCTCAGGGCTTGTCCCTTCTCTTTAGATGACCTAGAGATGTTTGGAACCCAACGACTTACCTTTCGAACCAAGATCTCATTGTCATTATTTTGTCCATAGGCATCTGATGTGTCAAAGAAAGTTATAACTTTGTCAAATGCTTCCCTGATTACTGAACATCCCTTTTCATGAGAAAGAGAAGCATTACAATAGCCAGAAAGCCCTCCACATCCAAATCCCAGCATTGATACCTGTTAGATCAAAGAAGCAACGCCGATATGGAATTAATAACTAGATTCTGCACTTTGCACTGTCATCAATTCAACATGAAAATATACTGTGTCTTGATTAAGCTTAAACTCTTCACTCTGGGCGTGAAACTTGGCCCTATATTGACATGTTACCACTTTTTACACTAAGCTTCCTAGAGCACTTTCCTTGATTATCAAACTGAGGCTCCAGCAGCTTGCAGTGAAAAATTTTAACATATGATAGACTACAGTAGGATCTAGTACGATGAAAGTCACATACAAGTTTTGTGCATACCTCACTTCTTTTTCGTAACTGATATTGATTATCAACTGATTTAATTTGCATTTTTAACAAAGTTATCTTCTTTTGGTTCCGTCCCCTTTTTTCTTACAGTTATGTGTAGAGTCCATCTTAAGTGCTGAAATCAACATGTACCAAGTAATATTTAGTCTTGTTGCTCATAGAACCCATTTCACTTTTCCCTGGTAACAAAATTCTAATAACGGATAATATTTGCCACTTGAGATTTCTCTTAGTTAATGTGAGGACCCGAAAATTTTATTTTTATCTGACTTAATTAATTAATTAATTATTTATTTTCTCTGAATAATTGACTTAAATTATTTTAATTACAATTGTACCATATATTACCTCATTTTATTTTAAAAACCATGTTTAACCATCAATTTGATTTTTCTGTCACTCAATTGTGAAAAATGAGAAAAGACACATTTTTCGAGGCAAATATTTGGACTGAGAGTGATGTAAGTTCGGAGAATAAGAATGATCATTAGTAGCTTAAGAAAAGATAATTGAGGGATTAGAAGTGAGTGCTTGGAATTAAACTCCAATTGGAGCATTTTGTCTACAAATTAAAGTTGACTTTTGGGGCACCATAAAACAAGGCTTTATGTCATTTCTTCCTTTCACATTTTCACTTTACCAAAACACAAAAATCTCTCTCTTCCTCATCTTGTTTCAGCCGACCTCTCCCCCTCCCTCTTCCCCTTTGATTTCATCTCCAAAAACTACCCCAAAACCTCACTAATCCACCAAGAACTTGAACCAATCTTGTCAACCTACCTTGGAGCTTGAGCATCATCAAGGAGAGAGAGTGTGAGCCGAGCTTTGGAGGAGGAAAAGAGGAGTTTTGGTGCAACTCTAGACCACAATCAACTTAGGGTTTCTACTTGAAAGGAAGAGGTAGTTTTCTCCAACTCAACCTAGCTCTCTTGATGTCCTTTTGTAGCTTTAAGCTTTGATTATTCAATGTTGTTGTTCTTGATGAATTGGATAGTTTTGTGGGCTCTATGAACTCCCACATTCCTTGATTATTGGACTGTTATGATGTGTGTATGTGGGATGGAATGAATTTGTATTGAGTTCATAGAGTTGGAAAGCTAGGAAGAAAGGAGGAAGGAAAATCGAGGGAGGAAGAAGGTGCATGCTGCCGGTTTCTTTTCGAATTTCTTAGCCCTGTTTTAGCTGCATATTTTTGTGAGTTTCTTGGCTGTTTTGAGAGCTGAAATTTTGGGCTATATGTGTGTAAATTTCGTTGCAAAAATCATTCCTTTTGGTATGGTAAAATCGCATTAAAAGAAGAGGCCAAAATCTGGAAAAATTTTCACTGTTTCTGCTGCCTGGTTTTGGTCAGGTTAATCACTGTCTTCCCGTGCTATTTTTTGTCTAAATTTTGGTACAAATGTGGTTCACATACTGAGGTTTATGCCTGCAAAATTTGGTGATTTTTGAGTAAGAATTCATCATCCAAATGATGCATTAAAACTTGCCCTGCAAAACTGGAATTTCGGAAAATCAGGAATGACGAACCTGCGCTGTTTGGACAACTATATTTTCTTACTCGAGAGTCAGAATTGAGTGCTGTTGGTGGCTTTTGAAACTAGAGTCATAGGGCTATGAACTGTGTAAATTTCAGTGGTTAATTCATTTTCCACAATGTTTGATGAATTTCCAAAGTATGCCAAAAAACCATCCTAATTTGTCCTGTTTTCACTGAAGCAGTATTTTTGTACGAAAATCTGGGCTATTTCTATTTAGAATCTCACTAAAGTGTCTTCTCAAGAGTTTTAGTTCATTGAGTCTATTTTCTATCGGTTTAAGATTCGTAATTTTTGGACTTATAGAACTCAAGTTATGATTTTTCAAAAAATGTCGCACAAAACTGAAAATTCTTCTAAGGAAGCGACGAAAGTTGAGAAATGCCTTGGAAACATTTTCTGGTTTTCAGGAGTAACCTTTTGAGTATTTGTACACCATTCCAAACTTAGAAAATGGATTTTTTCCAATTACATAAGATTCCTCTTAATTTGGAATCGAAAAACTTATTTGTTTGAAAATTTGACCTTGAATGCATATTTAGGTAATTTTGGATTTTTACATTTCTCAGGTGATCACGTGGACACTGAGAAACTTGTTCGATCTCTTGAATTGCTCTCACTTGCTCTCGACTATTTGTGAGTGTCAAGTGCATGATTTGTTGAATTGCTTGAACCTATTACATGCTTGACTTGGATATGTTATTAAACTTGTCGAGGCGGACGTGTACTTGATCTCGTCCGACCTCTCTTACTTGACCTGACATGCTTTCTTGTATTTGTTGTACTTGAAATGATTTGCCTGAACCGTACTTGTACTTGATTGGTGATTGAGCGTTGTCTCATCATCCTACTTGCTACTTAAACTTGTTGGGGATGCCCAAAACTCATTGGTAAACCTTTCACCTCAGGCCGACAAGGGTTTGGCCGAGAGATTGGTAAGCCATGAGTTTTTACATATTTTCGTCGGTTGGAGTGCGCTCGCTGACTATTTGCCTGGGTATAATTGAGTATTACCAAATTTTCTATTTTGACGAGCGGGCCTAGTTGGGGGGTGAAATGGTGGAAGGAGATGGATGACAAGTGGAGTTCTACATGGTAATTATGAAAGTTGACGGAGTGTCAACTACTGGAATGTGATCAAGCTTCGTGGAACTTGGCTCCTGAGAGCCCCTGTATCCTTTATTTAATGTGTAATTAATTTCCTTATTTGCTTTCTTGCCCAAAAATTTTGGTTACTTATCTTGTTTAACAAAAGTGTATGTTTCTTGATCTTGCATGCTTGCATGTTTTCTTGGCCTCACTGAGCTTTGCTCACCCCATAAGATTTGTTTTCCTTAACAGGTTTTGAAGCGGAGTTCGCTAACCGCGGATCTTAGTTTCTTTCGTAGGATTTCCGCTCTTTTGTATAAGGTTGTTTTGATTTGAGTACTTAATGGTTTGTAGTACTTGGAGTTAGTACTAATGAAATTCGGATGAAATTATTGGGATTTGTAAATTCAGTTTTTGTATGTATTTTAGTACCTGGAATTTATTTTGGAAATGTAAGTTGAATTTTAGTTCTTTTAAGTAGTTGGTTTGAAATGTGAAGTTAGTTATATTGAGATGGGTGGAATTGTTAATTAAGTTATTTGAGCAAGTGAGTCCCGGCGAGAGTTGGACAAGCAGTCCACCGAACCTTTTGGTTCGCTCTAGGGGGAGGTGAGGTTGTCACAGTTAATAGTGTTATTAAATCTTGTTAAGCGACTAGAAACATGTTATCTTGGTCTCTTAGAAGTTAAAATAGTGCTACAAGATTATCTTTTGGTTCTTGAATGGCTTTACCATTGGACTGGAAATAGCAGGGAAAACTTGCTTCTTTGTTATCATGGATAAAGAATCAATCTTTGGCCAAGGCATCAAAAAGACATTATACAGTGATAAATTTCCTTTCTCTACTCGACATATAGAAACAAAAGTCGGAAATATTTAAAATTTCATGAAAATCCTAGCTTCTTCTCCATGTATGACTATCCAAATTTGACTTAAAGCTAGTGTAAGAACCAAATTTTTGTTAAGTGTGCCAAAGTATGATGGGCGAACCAATGATTCCTCGAGGCTAGTAATGACTGGAAAATCAAGATCCCTCAACAGGAAATGGATGAATTTAGAATAAACAACACTTCCATCTATTTATTTACCAGGGAAGCTCTTGACTATATCCAAAAGAACATCGAAGCATACCACAAGAAACACTACACAAGTTCTTGATAGTGTTAAAAATAGATATGTACTGATCACACTGAATGTTAGCTAACCTTTGAGTATCTTCTGACATGAGTGACTAATGAATATAAATTCTTATTATCAAACCAAAATTGTTTCTGAATTGAATCATTTTTTACCTCTAGCCCCTGAGAACTTAGTTTTACTCTTGGAATTTGGATTTGATTCTTTTCTTCCATCATCTACTCTACCCAGGATTACAGCTCTTAAAGGGACAAACAGCTTAATAAAAATACTGTGACTTCTCCTATTTCTTTCTTTGTCCAAGCATACATATATATCTTTTATCATTTTTCATTTTTACTAGTAGTACTTGTTGAAGATTGTATATAATTTGTGTAGGGATGAAGTCTGAAGAAAGTGGTAGGCTTAACTGGAATTCAACTTTATTTAAAAGGTTTCTAGATTTGTGCTTGGAAGAAGTTACTACAAAGAATTTTAGTGGAAGTAGTTTGAAAAAAGAAGCATGGGAAAGGATTATAGAAGTTCTGAAGAAGGAGACAAATAGAAATTTCACTCACAAACAATTGAAGAATAAATGGGATTACCTAAAAAAATATATTTAGTTTGGGTTAAGCTAAATGGAAATATAGGAAATAATCACTATGATCCCATAACAAATACCATAAATTGGAACTCGGAGACATGGGAATAATATATCAAGGTATATCTCTCAAACTATGCAGTTTTAATTAATCATGTAAGTAAAAATACTTACAATTCATTGTTGTGTTTCATATTACAAGATAACCTAAATACGAAACAATTTCAATCCAAGCCATTAGAATATCCAAATGAAATGAAAGCACTGTTTGATGGCATAGGAGCAACTGGAAAGTATGCAAGAGGGCCTCCAAAAATGAATTACCTAAGGATGATAATGAAAACAATATGCAAACTTATGTGAACCTTGAAAAAGAGCACGTGGATGCACCTTCTTCTTCAATTACTGTAAATTCTGAGAAGAATAATGGGAATAACCACAAAAGAAAAATAGCTCTGAGAAAGTGGATGATCTTGATAACCAATTAATGGCAGTTTTTAAGACATTGGAGCAGTCAGATGGACCAAGGATTGAAGAATGTAATAAACTTTTAGATCAGATGCAAACATTGGGTCAGAATAGTCGCCTCTATGTCGCAACTACTAGTATCTTTTATGAAAACAAGGCATATAGAGAGCAATGGGTTCGGTCAAGCGATAAATCTGAAAAATTTTAAAAAAGTTGGATAGCAATGACAGGAACGAAGTTAGGTTTGCTTTAAATTAAAAAGAAATTATATGGTCAAAGTTTTTAGATGTTGGATTTTATTTTATTAAACTGTGAAGTATCCTATTTGGAATAATTTTTACATTATAGTAGTTATTGGAGATAACATTTCTTGCTATTAAATTTTGGGGTTTATTACTTTTTATTTTTAAGCATTGTTTTACTTAAATCAATGCAAATGCTTACTTTATTACTTTTATTTTGTCAATTATATTTTTTTATTTCTACAGATGTTAACAGAGGAGCAAAAGAAATTATTGAAGATTGTACTAATATTACTCATCAGAAAATGAATTAAGGAAAAACGTACTAGAAGAAGGCCGGATACTGATTCAATGCTAATTAGTGGTTTTGAATACGTGAATGAAATTATTCGTGAAAATCCAACACAATCAGTAGAAATGTTACGTGTGGACAAAATGATTATTTGTGAATTTATGTACTCATTTTTGAAATAGTGGTTGGGTACGAAATAGTCGTTATCTTTCTGTTGAAGAAAAAATAGCAATGTTTCTTATGAGATTGGGTCAACATTGTCGCGCCCCATTTTTTGATTAATGGAAGAGAGAGGGAAAGATTGGATTTTTATTGGTTTTGAAAAAGAAAGGGAAAGGGGTCATGGGACTACAAAAATGCGACGGTTTGGACCCAAAACAAAAGTCTAGAAAAGGGTTTTTAGAAAAAGTTTGGAGTCACACTTGGTATGGAGTTTAGGTGTACCAAGTCACCCAAAAGATTTTAATTAATGAAAATAAACAAAGAAAACCCTTTTAGGCGACTCCGTGTCTTTGAAAACTAGAGAAAAGGTTCGGGATCACGGTTGAAAGAAGGGAAGGCAAAGATTCGATGTTACTCGTCTCTAAGGCACCCTTCTAACCTAGCCAAAGCTAGTTGCAAGATTTAGTTGAAAATTTCCTAATTCTAACTTTAAAACTTATCACATTTGGATGTTGTCTATATAGATGCAAAACCTAAATCTAATGTTGGATCGAGAGGGGCAAAATATCTCCTTGAGGTGTGATTGGAATTGATCACATTAGTTGTGTCATCCAATTTTGATCCCTCGAGGAGGTCACGAAAAATGCAAATGATGAGACTCGAACAAACGGAAAGTATGGTTTTCAAAAATGCAATTTTTATAAAATATTAAGAGAAAAGAAGTTGGGTTTATGAAAGGATCAATTCTAAATGCAAAAAGGAACTTGAATTTCCAAAAAGATACAATTTTAAGAAAAGTGGCTTTTTAACTTTGAATTGCTAAAACATGAAGAAGAAAGTTTGATTTTTTAAAGAATGAATTTGATAGCCTTTAAAATAATGCACGTGTATGTCCTAAAGAGGGATAATGCAACATAATGGTGCTGGGACTAAGTTCAGACTTTGAATTTTCCTTTAGTAGAAGGTAATAAAGCGTGCTAAGGCTAGGAAGCCATACCGCTCTTTTCCCTAATTCAAAGGGTAATGCCTTAAATGCACTAATCTAATAAAAAAGAAAACTAAATGAGATGTTTCGCATACGGGATGGGAGAATAGTGACATGCAAAATGGGAAAAAAAACTCTAAAAGTGAAAAGTGTGTGAAATTTGTATCTAATGCATGAATGCTTAAGGATCTAGCATTGGACTAGCCCTCAAAGGTTCTCACTAACATTGGATTAGTGAGAAATCGAAGGGAAAGGCCACAGCTAGCATTGGACTAGTGTGGTGACGTCAATATATTTACACAATAAACATGTAGATATGAGAACAAAGCAAATAAACACATAAAACACATAAAACACGAACACATAGGCATAATGTCTAGATGCAAGACCCTAGGAAAGCAAATAAACACATAATCATGCAAGCATGCAAAATAAGCATATAAAACCTAATTATTACATTGGGGGGAACCTAAATACATTCTAAGGGGGAAAAATTCGGAATAATAATCTAACTATTACATTTTCTAGAATAAATACACTTTTTGCCAAATTAAACCTATCTATTACAATTTGGCATCCAAGGCCTCCAAATGATTTACTCAAAAATTAAATGACATAAATAAAGACTAGACATGAATAAAAGCAAAGGAAAACTTAATTTAAAACATGCAAAATCATGCAAAAACACATAATAAGCACATAATAGGGGAAAGAAATTACCATCCCTTGATGTGAGGCCTTAATTGAATCCTTAAATGATGGGAATGATTATCTAAGACTCAATGACAACAAAAGGGATCAAGGTACCAATTTAAAGGAAAAATCAATCAAAAATACAAAGAGAGGGTATCTAAACAGATCGCAAGCAACACAGATAATACTAGGAAATAGAGTAAGACTGGAACAAAAGAGCAAGAAATATCAACGTAATACAAAAAAGAGAGGTTACGCTGAGTGGAAACGCGGATAGAGCACAAGCAACACACCGTTACAGGCAAAATCAAAGATCGGATGGGAACGCTGATCGAAACGCGGACTAAGCCAGTAACAGTCCGCCTCTTCCCATCTTCAAAATATCGGAAGATTGCTTCCAGCTTTTCCAATCCACAAAGCAAAAGAGATCATCGAGGCAGGTTCCATTTCAAGGAATCAAAATTACCATACGATCATATCAAGCAAGCTAAACCCACAAAGATCAAATCATAAGCATTAGCATCATCAAATGAACAACAAGGGGAAGGAAAAGAACTGTTAGAACGAGGATTGTTACGCTGGGCTAACAACCCGCCGCTTCTTCACATCTTCAAGTATTCAAACAAACGCGGCGCTGGCAACACGCATAAGCGGTCCGCTTTCTTCACATCTTCAAAAGCGTGAAGAACATTTTTCCAGAAATTTCTCGGGAATCACAACAGCATCATCACAGAAGCATCAAACGTCTGATTTTAAACGTAAAAACAAATCTACTAGCCTTACCAAGGTTTTATAAACACAACATGCTCATATAACAGTCGATAATCATCATCAAACATCCCAAACTAAAGAAAACTATTCAAGACCTTGGTTCCACCAAAGGTCCAAATCTCATAATTTACCACCAAAAAATAGTAAATAGAGTAGAAGGATGTTACCTGAATCGGAAGCTTTGAATCTAAACAAGAGAAGAGGACAAATTTCAGAATAATCTCCTCAAGTGTGAAACCCTAACTTTTCTTTTTTCTTTCTTTTCCTTTTTCTCTCTAATTCCCACCGTTTTCTCGCTTTTTTCTCTCAAAACTCTCCATTGCCTCTTTTTCTCTCGATCTCCAACCTCTTTGTTAAACCCTAATCTAGGCTATTTATAGCCACCAAACCTAGAACTAGGGTTTTGATGTTCTTGGGATGAGGTGAGCTAATTTTGAACGTTAGATGAGTTGTTGGGTTTAGGTGAGTTGGGAATGTTTAAATAGGTTTCTTATCGCTCAAGCATCGAAATTACAATGGAAAGGATGATCCGAAGTTCGGAAAAATGGCCATTTTTTTTTTTCTCGATCGTTACAAGGACTGGTTACGCTGACTAATCCGCAGAACGGTCCGCTTTTGACTTTTCTTCTTTTTTTTTCTTTTTTTCTTTTTTTTCTTATATGAAAAACCTACAAAAATGAGAAAAATGAGTTAGAAAATTCAATAAAAAATAACTAAACATTAATAGATAAACACATAGGAAAACAAAAGAAATAGTCAAAATTTGGTGTCTACAGCTTGCCCCTCTTTGTCTGAGTTTCGAAGAAATTCTAGACAAAGCGTGACACCAAATGCTTAGTTTCACTTGGTTGCATCCAACCATTGTAAATGCCAGGGAATATTAGATTGCCAATTTTCAAACTAAACAAGGATAATGTGACCGAACTCGTGTAGAGTTGCCTACGTATCTCGACATGAGAATCAGGTCAAACGTAGTTCCAATGCAAATGAACTATAATGAAATGAATAATGAATCTTGTAAAATTCGAGAACGGGAGATAGAAGGGCATGGAGGTGAGCTCACCAAATGTAAATTTAAATATCAAGAACGGAGATAGAAGGGTGGAGGTCAGACTCATCAACGAAATTTAAATTGAAGAATGGGATAGAAGGGTGCCCGGCGGAGGCTGAGACTCACCAACAGAAATTTAAATTTGAAGAACGGGAGATAGAAGGGTGCCCGGCGGAGGCTGAGACTCACCAACAGAAATTTAAATTTCAAGAACGGGAGATAGAAGGATGCCCGGCGGAGGTTGAGACTCACCAACAGAAATTTAAATTTGAAGAAGGGGATAGAAGGGTGCCCGGCGGAGGCTGAGACTCACCAACAGAAATTTAAATTGAAGAAGGGATAGAAGGGTGCCCGGCGGAGGCTGAGACTCACCAACAGAAATTTAAATTTCAAGAACGGGAGATAGAAGGGTGCCCGGCGGAGGCTGAGACTCACCAACAGAAATTTAAATTGAAGAATGGGGATAGAAGGTGTGTGAGGGTCGAGACAGCAACGTAAATTTAAATTGAAGTGGGGATAGAAGGGTGCCCGGCGGAGGGTCGAAAGCTACCAACAGAAATTTAAAATGAAGCAGGGATAGAAGGGTGCCCGGCGGAGGCTGAGACTCACCAACAGAAATTTAAATTGAAGAATGGGGATAGAAGGGTGCCCGGCAGGGTCGGAGACGCAGCCCAACAGAAATTTAAATCAAGTGGGGATAGAAGGTGCTGGCGAGGGAAGTAAATTTAAATTGTTTCCAAATTTAGTCTATTCAGTGGGATTGGACCCAATCCTGAATGACTAGATCGGAAAATGCAAATATGCTATTCAGTGGGATTGGACCCAAACCTGAATGATTAAACATACTATTCAGTGGGATTGGACCCAAGCCTGAATGACTAGATGAAAATATAAATGCTGGATTGCCAGACTTTGAAAAATAAAACATAAGTTGTTCAAACATGAAAAATACCAGTAATGATGCACTCGATGAAATGGTGCAATTCTGATTTTTGATTTTCTTGATTTGAAAAGCAAGTGATTGATAGGAACAATGATTTTTTTTTCTTTTTTTTTCTTTTTTTCTTTTTTTTTTCTTTCTTTTCTTTTTTCAAGAATTGATAAATTTTGAAAAAATTGAAGAGTGTAACTGAACCCTTTCCTCTGCAGGGTTGGAACAAATCCACATATGTTGCCATCGTCTTGATCAGCAAACTTTTCCCGGCAAAAATTAATTTTGAATGCATTATCCAAAATTGGAGAGCACTTCTCTCAAAACAAAATTGCCCCAGTGTCAACTGAATCGTTAAACCCTGCAAAAGTCATGAAATATTAACCAATTAGTCCATGGAAATTCAATTCCTCTCTTTTTTTTTTCATAAAGTGTAAAAAACTCTTGTGATCACAGCTGTTGACCATTAAAATAACTAAACGTATGAGAATCATGCAATAAAGCACATTCATCAGATATTCATGCTTGTGAAACATTGCTTGTTTTCAAATAGTAGGAAATATTCATCAAAAACAAGTTATGGGATTGAAATAAACCATGCGATTTTGGAAATCCAAATCCTCATAAACCAGGCAAAACATTATTATGCAATTATTCAATTTGCATCAAATACTCATAATATCCAGTAAAAGAGAGACAATTATACCTCAATTTTAACAATTCAAACTTGATTTCTCACTTTCACCAAATTTTGCAGTCAAACGACTCATATAGTCAATTCAAGCTTGTCTTTTCCATATTTTCTCAGATTTTACTGATAAAAAGGATTTACTGAAACACTTCCTCTTATTCAAATTGCAAAAATGTCTTTTGACGCGAAAATCAACACTTTTAGGTGAAGACTCCCGGTTACTCGACATATGCCTTCTTGCTCAAATAGTAAAGATGTCTTTTGACGCGAAAATCAACATTTTAGGTGAAGATTCCTTACTCAACATTTTACTTGTTCAAACTGCTTTGCATACTCATAATTCAAGCACCATTTTACGCGAAAGTTAACATTTGTAGATGCTAAAACTCCGGTTACTTAGTACTAGAATCATTGGAGTAGAATTTAAATTCTCACTTTGCTACTTTTTCTTGCTTTGCTCTTCTTTTTTTTTTCTTCTCTTTTTTTTTCTTTTTTTTTTCTTTTTTTTATCAAATGGAAAAGGATCATTTGCCAACAATATCAATCATTTTCTTGTAAAATCTAATAAAAGAAGAGATCTCATTTAATAGGAAAAAAATTGAGGCATAATTTTCCTTATTTTACAAAACATACTTTCTAAAATGCCAATGTCATAATCACATAATAATTATTTCCGAGTAGGATGGAAAAAGGATTTTTCATATCACACGGGCTTTTATTTCAAAAGGATGAAAACAATTGCAATCAAGATTGGACATTCGCACCCTTTTGAATCAATTTTGAAAACAAATCAATTTGTGGAAATGTGCAATTCGACATTAAAAGTTTTTTTTTTTTTTTTTTCAAACATAAATAAGCACATAAAAGCCCAATTTTAACAAATATACACATTCGATGCAAACAAATGAATCAAAGTATTTCTAACACTTAAACCTATGTCTAAAAAAACAGAACACAAGATCAAACACAAAAGGAGAAATAAAGCAAGAATGGAATGAATTGAAATCGAGGCTGGTCTATCGACCTCTCGCTCACCATCGCCTCCGGTGGCCTCTTGGACAGCTTGCTCAGACGGAATGTCGAAGCACGCCACATTTCAGAAGAAAGAAATTTAAAAAGAATTGTGGGTTATAACACCCGGTAGCGTATATGAAAACCCGTTTCCCAGATTTTTCGAAAAGGCATTTGTCCTTCCTCAATTTTGCATTTAATCAATCTTCAAAATGATTTAATCATAGAGTCTAGATATGACTCAAAATGAAGTTGGTCTCCTCGACTTGACCGATCGGGTCACTTGTCCCCGCTTCTGCAAAAGAAAAGAAATGGTAAAAGCAATAATAACGCCGCTACCGCTTGACCCTTTTATCTCGAAAGCAACCCGTAAACATGAGTTCTTGGACGTCGCAGCGGTGTCGCTGAATTCTTTTGTTTAACCGGTGCAATCTGCTCACTCATTTCAACCCATATCACCCATATCTTCATGGTAATCTCGAGAGGATTATCCTTCAATGAAAATGCCCTTTGATGAAAATATGTACAAAAGTTTGTGCAAAGAAACAATTTTATTTTAAAATGACATCAGACCAAAGAATGAATGCTAAACATGGCATATTTTAAATCAACAATAGCAAAGTTAGGAAAAATTATTTAACACAAAAGCGCGACTTGACCCTTTTGGATATCATCTCATTGAAATTTACCCAAAGGGTAAGCTTGATATAAGGTGAACCCGATAGACGTAATAACTTGCCTTGTCCCATGAGCTTTCCTTTCAGAACTTGTTGCTGTTTTCAAAACTTGCTTTAGTATCCTTTCGCATTTATGCTGAAATTGACCGATAGTGAAATAGATTTATTTAAACCCCAATTTCATCAATTTAAACATGTTTGTTAAAATGGTGGCATCAGTGAGACAATCCTTTCTGACAAAAATTCAGATAGAATGTATTTGCATCATTTGCTTTTTTATTGAGAAAGTTCTTTCCAGAAATTTTTGCAAAAAGGTGGGGGTCTATAACACTAGGCTTTTGCAAGGGGTTTGAGTGTGTTGTAGAGGCAGGTTTAAACTTGAATGCAAATTTTTTGTAAATAAAATTTTTTTTAAATAAAATTGTCCCCAGCTGGGTTTATGGGTTCTCAAAGGGTTTTGCTAAATGATTAACCTGCTCCTTTATAGGCTCAAATGGAAGAATTGGGGTTTTGAAGTGTTTAAATGAAAAGGAAGAAGGTCGGCTGCTCAGTACCACCCTTTGTAATTTCTAAAGAAAACTTTGCTCAATCATATGAAAATCTTTACACATGTCTGAATTGATTGGTTGAGGAAAATCTGTCCATCCATCTCCATGAGAACCAACGCCTCCTCCGTAGCACCTTTGAATAATGAACGGCCCTACCAGTTGAGCTAATTTCCCCTTAGCTCTCTTGTATCTAAGGATTCTGCTTCAAAACCTTGTCCCCCACTCAACCTCATGAGGTCTAACTTTCTTGTTATAAGTCGGCCATCCTCCTGGTAACATTGCCCATGACAGATGGCATTCAACCTTCTTTCATCGATCAAAGACAGTTGCTCGTGACGTTGCTTGGTCCATTCAGCTTCTTCCAACTGAGCTTCCATTAGAATGCGCAAAGATGGGATTTCAACTTCAGCAGGTAATACTGCTTCCATCCCATACATGAGAGAGTAAGGTGTTGCCCCAGTAGAAATCCTGATTGCAATTCTCCATGCCAAAAGGGTAGTTTATCATGCCAATCTCAGTGTGTTTTGATCATCTTGTGAATGATGATATCCAAGTTCATGAGATATCAGAATTTTCGTCCATCAAATTCCAAAAGGATGATGTCCAAGGGTCAAAGGTTTTTATTCATGGTCATCCAAGAGTAAATAAAATAAATGTGCGAAAATAAAATGAGTGGACCATAACTGAAGGACAAAAGGAGAACTTTCATTTCATTTGGCAAAAAGCAAGATAACAGATAATACCATGGAAGCATAATTAAGAGCATAATTTTAAACAAGCAACAAAAGTGAAATAACAAGTGCATAGTTTTTGAAGAAATGATTGACATCTAAGCATAATTCATTTTTCAAGGACAAACCCCTTCAGATTTACCAAAACCTTCTCTCGGGGCATGCATAACCGTAGCCCAATTTTGTGTGGCCTCTTAAGGAATCAAGGAAACTCCACATTCTTCAGGATCGGTGTCAAGGGTGACTCGACAAATGCTTGAGATAACCTTGTCTCTATATCATCATCATACCTTTCCTTAAATGATCCACCACCTTCCTCATCTTCTTCTTTAATGAACTGAGCATGGTCAACAATTTCCTCCTCCACACTGATCATTCCAACGACGTCTTTATGTTCCGGGAGAGGGTTTCTATTGACGTTCGGCCCTTGCTCATTCTTTCTTTTCAGAACTATATCCCCGGCATCCACCATGTCTTGAATTCTATGCTTCAATGCCCAACAATTAATCGCCGAACTTCCAGAATGGTGCAGATGGTATGGGATCATACCCACAAGGGTTCTCGGATACGCTTGGGACGGGCTGGATTTTTCCACCGCCTTCAACTTTATACACTGGTCAATGGGGCTGCCCAGACGGGTGAAAGTTCGAAGGTTTTCTGATTTTGCATTTCATTAGGCGAAAAGAATTTTGAGCAGGATTGTGTGGGACAGGTCTAGAGCATAGTTTTGACTGGGTAGAGATAGGTTGGGAAGTTGAAAACAAAGGTTGGGATCCAAATGAATAGGGGCGGGCGAGAGTCCAATGCAGCAGGGATAAATGATCGATGGTAGGGATATGGTGTATGAGTTTGATTGGTGGGTGGTTCGAGTTTGGGCTCTAAAAGGTGGGTTTGATCCCATACAAAAGCAGCTTCTCCTTCATTCTTTCTAAACGGAGCCTCCCACCGCCATTTTGCCCTTGCAATGTTTCCAATTGTGCTTCGTGGTGGTCACATTGACAATTTTTCCATTTTCACAAACTCATCATACTCCTCCAGCCTTATTGACAATTGTAGCAAAAGAGCTCCCAATTCAAAAATCTCTTCAAAAAAGGTGGTCATGTGCTGATGAAAGTCTAACAATCTCTTCTTCCTCTCATGGGAGGCTCAACTTTAGCAGCCAACTTTCTCCATCGCTTGGCATATGACTTGTGATCTTCGAGGGTCTCCTTTGACTCCTTCCAATGTTGTTAGTCGGTGCCAACTCACAATTGAATTCATACGCTTCACACAAAGTCGTTGACAAATCCAACCAAGTTTTGATCTCTTGAGATTTCAGGTTCGAAAACCAATCCAAAGTGTCTCCTTCTAGGCTCTGGGGAACGTGACGATAGGCAAGTTCTCATCATCCACCTGGTTTACCAAGCTTGTTGGCAAACATTTTAAGGCGCCTTAGGATATCCGATACCATCATACTTGCTGAACTTGGGGTCTTGAAACCCATAGGTAGTTGGACGTCGGAAATAACCTGAGATCATCGTAATCCAATCCACCGTGTGGTTCGACCTTGGTTCTTCCTTATGAATTCATCAAATTTATCCAACCTTTTCAGCAAATCTTTGTCGGACTGGTGCAACAAGGTCATCCACCGGTTTTCCTTGGGAAGTCGATCCCACACAAAAGGTTCCGTGGTATGGTATTGAGGCTCAGGAGCATGAGGAGGCATGTTTAGAGTGATCCGAGGTTGAGTATGAGGGTTTGCCTTTTGGTTGGGCTCAACAAGACATAGTCGGGTGAGTGTATGGAAAACCGGTGTTATGGTGAGAAAGCAATCTCATGAAGGTTAGGGATAGGTAGAACAAGAGTGGTTTGAATATTGGTCGAAGGGAATTGATTATCTCATTACAGGGGTTGCTAACAACGGGTTCATGCTCATTCGAGACACCTCCTCTATTGTTGCCACCATCAATTACACGCCTTTGTGCAGCCATCTCGGGTGCTCATCTCATTAAACCTTCCCAACTTACTTCCTGGCCCTAAAGCAGAAAGTCGGTGAAGTGACCAAAGCATTCCCTATCCGAGCCTTACGGTGCGGAACTCATGCTTACTGGGTTGCTTTGAGCTTCCTGCTTTTAGAACGGTAACGATGGGGTTTCTGCGTGAAGCTATTTTTAAAAGTACCTGAATGGGAAAGGAAACACACTTTAGGACCTTATTCCAAAGGGGAGCAGAGATTTATTTGAAAAAAGGAAAAGAAACGAGTTAGTGATTGCTTATATAATTGGATGCATGTCCTAGAGGGGAGCCCTTTTATGCCAAGGGTAGGCCTAGCATGAAAAATGCGATCCTCTGGGGTATGCACCATACAATACCTGATGGGTCCGATCACTTCGCTGACATGTGATTAGTAAAGCAATCTAGAGGATCGACCAAAAGAATATGTGATCTTTGATGTATCACGAGGACAAAGTCCGAATGGATTTATTACTTTAATTGATATGTGAAGAGAGGTTAAAGGTTAATTTGGCATGAAAAGGATTATTCTCGAAGGAATTGTAGTGCCTTGACTTGTCTTTGAGGGAAATATGGATCGGACGGGATTGATGATTTACTCAAAAAAATCAGTTGGGTTTATTACTTACTTGTAACTCCACATCTCTATTTTATTTGCAACACACTAGCTCATAAGCCTTCTAAAATCAAAATTTGGCCTTGATAAAATCATTAACTCAACAATGTGAATTTTTTTGATTTAGTGTCCTTATGCATGGGATTTTACCAACTTTGATAAAATGGCCAAAAAATGATTACTAGAGGCTTATACTCTAGCATGTGAATGTCACTCCATATCTTTGGTGCCATCATGGAAGGGATCGGACCCTACCTTACCTTGTGCATTACCCCTTTGGATGTTACTGAAAATATAAACATGCAAGTCTCATTGGATTATATATCCGAGACACAAGGGTGGTTTATTCCTAACATGGGATTCCTTATGCGGCATTCCCTCTATGGTTTATGCATGATGCCATTTTATTAAAGCAAGTAAGGGTGCAAAAATGAAACATGGTCTATAGGAACCCCATTTGAATGCCGGGGTAAGCCTAAAAGTGATATGCAATTACAACTTAAATGTAATAAACATAAATTTAAACATGTAATGGCCTATCTAGAAGGATGTTTTATCTTAAAAGAGTGTCAAGACTCTTATTTTCTAGAGTTTGTGAAATGCAAGAAAAGGGAAGACAACGAAAGGTTAGTTTAATCAACAGATATCACATAACACGTTGGAGCAACAAATTGCACAAAAATAAAGATGGGTGGAATCCCTCCTCTCGTGTCTAGTGATCCTTAATAGGGTAAGGTAGACTTTCCCCTAGGCAATTCTAGCATGGATGCATGAGGTTGGGCTCACTAATGCATTTAGACTCGATAAAGGTTACAGGCTCCCAAACCTTCAGACCAAAAGGCAAAGGTCATCAATCCAAATGCCTCAAGTCGGTGGTTCAGTGATCCCTAGACATTACTACGTGCGTCGTTATACTGCCACATGTCCAAGTGGATCGATCCTAATCCTAATAGGGAAGGTGGCGTGACAAACCACTTTAAAAGTAAAAAAAGTAGGGTCAAAGTAAAATACATATGCACGTATGAAAGTGATTCCCTTTGAGAGGAGGGATTCAAACATCAAACATTCTCGAGGCTCTAGGGTAGATGCACACACACCCCAAATGCAAGGCGCGGTACAAGTAAATAAATAAACAATAATTCATTCATCATGTACGCGATGTGTAAGGAGTGTTTGCACGAAAAAACCCTAAAAGAGAGAAAAGAAAATGCAACCTAAAACACCCAAATGTGATATATAAGAAAGTTAGAAAAATGAAATAGTTAACTAAATTAAGTGCTCGGACCCTCTTAGGAAAATCCCCAGTAAAAAGTCGCCCATTTTTTGATTAATGGAAGAGAGAGGGAAAGATTGGATTTTTATTGGTTTTGAAAAAGAAAGGGAAAGGGGTCATGGGACTACAAAAATGCGACAGTTTGGACCCAAAACAAAAGTCTAGAAAAGGATTTTTAGAAAAAGTTTGGAGTCGCCACTTGGTATGGAGTTTAGGTGTACCAAGTCACCCAAAAGATTTTAATTAATGAAAATAAACAAAGAAAATCCTTTTTAGACGACTCCAGGTCTTTGAAAACTAGAGAAAAAGGTTCGGGGGTCACGGTTGAAAGAAGGGAAGGCAAAGATTCGATGTTACTCGTCTCTAAGGCACCGTTCTAACCTAGCCAAAGCTAGTTGCAAGATTTAGTTGAAAATTTCCTAATTCTAACTTTAAAACTTATCACATTTGGATGTTGTCTATATAGATGCAAAACCTAAATCTAATGTTGGATCGAGAGGGGCAAAATATCTCCTTGAGGTGTGATTGGAATTGATCACATTAGTTGTGTCATCCAATTTTGATCCCTGAGGAGGTCCGAAAAATGCAAATGATGAGACTCGAACAAACGGAAAGTATGGTTTTCAAAAATGCAATTTTTATAAAATATTAAGAGAAAAGAAGTTGGGTTTATGAAAGGATCAATTCTAAATGCAAAAAGGAACTTGAATTTCCAAAAAGATGCAATTTTAAGAAAAGTGGCTTTTTAACTTTGAATTGCTAAAACATGAAGAAGAAAGTTTGATTTTTTAAAGAATGAATTTGATAGCCTTTAAAATAATGCACGTGTATGTCCTAAAGAGGGATAATGCAACATAATGGGTGCGGGGGACTAAGTTCGTGACTTTGAATTTTCCTTTTCGTAGAAGGTAATAAAAGCGTGCTAAGGCTAGGAAGCCATACTCGCTCTTTTCCCTAATTCAAAGGGTAATGCCTTAAATGCACTAATCTAATAAAAAGAAAACTAAATGAGATGTTTCGCATACGGGATGGGAGAATAGTGACATGCAAAATGGGAAAAAAAACTCTAAAAGTGAAAAGTGTGTGAAATTTGTATCTAATGCATGAATGGCGTTTAAGGATCTAGCATTGGACTAGCCCTCGTCAAAAGGTTCTCACTAACATTGGATTAGTGAGAAATCGAAGGGGAAGGCCACAGCTAGCGTTGGACTAGTGTGGTGACGTCAATATATTTACACAATAAACATGTAGATATGAGAACAAAGCAAATAAACACATAAAACACATAAACACGTAACACATAGGCATAATGTCTAGATGCAAGGCCCTAGGAAAGCAAATAAACACATAATCATGCAAGCATGCAAAATAAGCATATAAAACCTAATTATTACATTGGGGGGAACCTAAATACATTCTAAGGGGGAAAAATTCGGAATAATAATCTAACTATTACATTTTCTAGAATAAATACACTTTTTACCAAATTAAACCTATCTATTACAACTTGGCATCCAAGGCCTCCAAATGATTTACTCAAAAATTAAATGACATAAATAAAGACTAGACATGAATAAAAGTAAAGGAAAACTTAATTTAAAACATGCAAAATCATGCAAAAACACATAATAAGCACATAATAGGGGAAAGAAGTTACCATCCCTTGATGTGAGGCCTTAATTGAATCCTTAAATGATGGGAATGATTATCTAAGACTCAATGACAACAAAAGGGATCAAAGTACCAATTTAAAGGAAAAATCAATCAAAAATACAAAGAGAGGGTATCTAAACAGATTGCAAAGCAACAGATAATACTAGGAAATAGAGTAAGATTACGGAACAAAAGAGCAAGAAATATCAACAGAATACAAAAGCGAGAGAGGTTAAGCGGAGTGGAAAGCATGGATAAACAGCGCAACACAGTCCAAGCGTTGGACAAAAAAAAAGATCGGAGGAAAGCGGACTAAGCGGCGTAACAGCGTCTCTTCCCATCTTCAAAATATCGGAAGATTGCTTCCAGTTTTCAATCCACAAAGCAAAGAGATCATCGAGCGGCGGTTCCATTTCAAGGAATCAAAATCACCATACGATCATATCGAAGCAAGCTAAACCCACAAAGATCAAATCATAAGCATTAGCATCATCAAATGAACAACAAGGGGAAGGAAGAAGCTGTCGGGCTAGAAGCGAGGATTATTGCTGGCTGCAATAACCAGCGTTTCTTCACATCTTCAAGTATTCAAAGCGAAGCCTTGAAGCGTTCGCTGGCGATCCATAAGCGGTCAGCGTTTCTTCACATCTTCAAAGCGTGAAGAACATTTTTCCAGAAATTTCTCGGGAATCACAACATCATCACGAAGCATCAAGCGTCGATTTTAAGCGTAAAACAAATCTACTAGCCTTACCAAGGCTTTATAAACCTAACATGCTCATATAACGGTGATAATCATCATCAAACATCCCAAACTAAAGAAAAACTATTCAAGACCTTGGTTCCACCAAAGGTCCAAATCTCGAACAATTTTACGACCAAAAAAGCAGTAAATAGAGTAGAAGGATGTTACCAAGCTTTGAATCTAAACAAGAGAAGAGGACAGAAATTTCCAGAATAATCTCTCAAGTGTGAAACCCTAGCTTTTCTTTTCTTCTTTCTTTTCCTTTTCCTCTCTAATTCCCGGTAGTTTTCTGCTTTTTTCTCTCTCAAAGCTCTCTAATTGCCTCTTTTCTCTCAGATCTCCAACCTCTTTGTTAAACCCTAATCTAGGCTATTTATAGCCACCAAACCTAGAACTAAGGGTTTTGATGTTCTTGGGATGAGGTGAGCTAATTTTGAACGTTAGATGAGTTGTTAGGGTTTAGGGGTGAGTTGGGGAATGTTTAAATAGGTTTCTTATCGTTCAAGCATCGAAATTACAATTGGAAAAGGATGATCAGAGTTAAAAAATCCAGCGTCATTTTTTTTTTAAAACCGTCGGGTTATGCGGACTGGTTGCGGACTAATCCAAGCGGTCCGCGTTTTTGACTTTTCTTCTTTTTTTTTTCTTTTTTTCTTTTTTTTTCTTATATGAAAAACCTACAAAAATGAGAAAAATATGTTAGAAAATTCAATAATAAATAACTAAACATTAATAGATAAACACATAGGAAAACAAAAGAAATAGTCAAAATTTGGTGTCTACAAACATCACACGAGTCGAATAGTGAAAAGAAGATTTCAGCATTCAATCTAGACAGTGCATACATACTTTTATGAAGTTTTGAATGCGATGATGAATTTTGCTAAGGAAATGATTGTTCCAAATTTTGATTCAAATGCGAATATAAGTCGGCAACAGCGGCGACTTCGAGAAGCATTTTAGGTATTATAATCTCAAAAATAATATACAAAAATCGGTATTCATATCATTTTTATAATTTTAACCATTTCTTATTTTTACATTAAAGGGGGCTATTGGTGCACTTGATGGCACTCTTGTAAACGCTGTTATACCACTTGCACAACAAACTCCTTATCGAGGAAGAGGACAAGGAAAGTGCAACCAAAATGTGCTTGCAATTTGTGATTTTAATATGGTGTTCACATTTGTATGGGCTGGTTAGGAAGGAGTAGAACATGATTCTAGAGTGCTAACAGAGACTATGCGAGATCCAGCAAGCAATTTTCCTTTTCCTCCAGAAGGTAAAATCATCTTTAAGGAAATTAATATTGATTAATGCTCTTCTTAATATAATGTGTATTATTGCAGGAAAATTTTATTTATGTGATGCTGCCTATTCACTTACACGTGGTTCCATGACTCCTTATCATAATAGGCACTACTGGTTAGCTGATTTTCAAGGTAGGAGTCATCCAACCACAAAGGAGGAGAAATTTAATCAGGCACACGCAAGATTAAGAAATGTAATTGAGCGTGCTTTTGCAGTACTCAAAACTCATTTTCCAATTCTCAAATTGATGGCACCATATCCTTTTCCAACCCAACGGAATATTGTAATTGCATGTGTAACCATCCACAATTATCTGTGAAGAAGTGGGGTTATTGATACTTGATTTCATGATTTTGAGAATGAAGAAATTGTGGTACAAAATGAGCAACATACTGAAAACAACACAGAAAATGCAGAACAAGGAGGAGGATCTCGACAAATTGATCAAATTTTTATGATCAACTTACTTGAGCAAATTAAAAATCAACAATTTTAACATTTTAGATTAATTATATTCATAGCATTTGATAGACTTGCATTTAAATTTTGTCAAATAAGTTTGTTATATTATAATTTTACTTCCAATTTTAGTTCTTTTTTTTGATAAATAATTCTTATTTAAATAAAATTTACTCATATGTGCTACTAGTAAAATATACCAATACAATAGCATCATTTATAAATAAATCAATATAAGGACAAAATTGTAAAAATATAGGAAATTCAGCATTCAGTTATCTATGATTATTAAACAGAGATAACATGTTCAGTATTTAGATTCAGACAAAAGTTACATTAGATTCACCACTTAATAATTCAATGATTTAATGATTTTAGATTTCAGATTTCAGTTTTATCAAACGCACCCTTAATTTTTGAATGTTTACTTTAATGTTTCGTATATATTACATTAATCACACTACAAGTCTCTACCTTTGCAAATTACAAGGAAATCTACCAAATACAATCAAGTTTAAATTGCTTTCAAATTCAAAAAATAAAAAAATGACTAAATAAATTTAATTTTCAAGAGTTCTATACCATATTCGTTACCACTTTCCAAATCAATAAACAAGTAAAATTAAGTTTATCAAAATTTTTCCTACATATCATGTTAACCACAGAACATCTCGATCTCTGCAAATTACAAGTAATGTTACCCAATAACACCAAATTTTGAATTACCCTCAAATTCAACAAACAAAAAGAAATTACTAAATTACATGTAATTGTTAAAATTTTCAAATGTCAAAATTATTAAATAGTTTATTGTTAAATACTTTATTCTAAAATTCTTATTTTGAGTGCCAAAAGAATATAGATTGTTGATTATGAGCTCGAATCTAGTGTGGAGTTATTAATTTTGTTTCACAAGAGCATTGATGCATTTATTAACTAATTAGTCTATTTTATCTAAATCATAGCATTTACAAGTTTAATTTTTCTGCATCATTGAACTAATTGAAGACGTTGATACAAAAGATATTTAAAATCAATATTACACCATATACGATTTAGAAGTACTTATATGATATGAAAAAATAGTTTACATTAATTGCAATAATATCATAGAAACAAATCCCAAGTAAAGTAAATTTCTATTATAGAATATTAAAATTATTACTTTAACAAATAAAATTAATATATTTTGTATAAATAATTACTTTTAATTTTGTACAACAAAATTTTGCTTGAACATTACCCTTAGGTATTTAATTAGTTACGTACAATACAAACCTTATTTGATAAGTCAATTCAGTACTTAAATTTAATGTGTTCATATTTTGAAATATTCAAACACGTTTAATAAAAAGATATAGCATCTTAATTTATTAAGTGTCACTAGAAAACTAAGGCAAAATATACTCCAAAAACAAAATATTCTCCAAAAACTAAGTGATAAGTTATTCACTTTATCATTTAATGTCATTTACATTCAAATGTATTAGATTTAGTATTCACAATTGACTAAATTAATGGATTTAGATTTCAACTTTCAATTTCAAACTTTTATCAAATGTACTTTTAGACTTTGTGATAAACAACTAGAAATGATCTTCTATAACTTTGTATCTAATTTAAAGAAATTCAAACTAAAGGTAATTTGTATCATGTAAAAATTAATCATCACTATTTTATGGCATACATCTTACATTCTTACACATTTTTTATTTCAAGAAAAGTGTAGCACAATATTATTTCACTTTGTGTAATCATGCAAAGATCATGCTTTTACATTTATTATTCCAACTCTTCAAGCTCCAGTTCAGTCACTAAATCCTCCATCAATGTAACATGTTTTGAAAATCAACTATCTATAAAAAGTACCTACATCTTTTGAGAAGAATCGGGAATTTGAAAAATAATTAATTTTTGTATTTTTTTCAAACCTCACAGTCGATTTGATGTTGAACTACATTTAATTATATGGATTTTGGATAGCTTTTCATTATGAAAAAATGTTGAAAAATTTATTCTAAAATAATGATGAACTACATTATGAAAATAATGTGAAAATATATTTAATTATATGGATTTTAGATAACTTTTCATTATGAAAATAATGTCGAATAATTTATTCTTAAAATTAATTATTTTTTAATAAAAGTTAAGTCCCGTGCATAGCACGGGGACTAATGCTAGTTAGTTCTAGTCTGCAATGTGGTTAGTCAAGCTTTTGCTCATGCTAGTTGAATCCCACCTTAATTAACAATTCTGAACCCTACTGGGATTCATAATTAACTATAATCTAACACAACTTAAATCAAAAATTGCAAACGGCTAAGACTTCCTCTGAGCATGTAAGTAAATAATCTATTTATTTCTTTGGGAAGATGATATTAATAGTACCTAACATTTAAGCATTGTCAAATTTTAATTTTTCGATACAAAATGACCCATTTAGTTCCAAGGATAAAAATGCTTCGCATGGCAGGAACTAAAACATCAGATTGATAAAATAATAATGAATTATTGGTGCTCTTTTCGCCATTTTTTTTCAAGCGTGTAATTAAATTATGGAGCTTGCTAAACATACCAACATCTAAATAATCTACATATTCGAAATACTGTAATTTCTTCCGGAATACATTAACTTGAGAATAGTAATGAATGACAGTCAATAGTTTAACATAATTATCTGAATATCAGCACTCAACTCATCTGGAATCAGTCCCTTTTAGAGAAATCACTTGCAGACTTGTACATCAAAACAGCTAGCCGGTCAATAATTGTGTATAGGAGAAAAAAATGCTCAGAAGAAGTCACCGTCAAAAGTATGACCAAAATTACAAGTCTTGACATATGTAGAGAGTAAAAATTTAATTAGAGAAAGTTGTCGTGATTATTAGTACCTTTTACATCTTTAATATTACAATAATCTTTTATTCTAAACCATCGTTATGTGTCATACATCTGACCAGATATATTAATATTTTTTTGGTGATTCTATCAATTTCATTGACTCCATGAACACGCTTTCATGAATCTGAATTCCCAATAATCTTTTATTCAACTTATGGCATTTGAAATGAAAACCAAGACTTTTTGAGGGTCCCTAGTTGCCAGGACTGTGCCCTAACTGCAGCGAATAAACATGTGGGGTGATTGGGCTGCACTTCATTTTGCTATAGCTCGTAGGAGACAATGCACGAATTCATCGTTCATGCATTTCCAAATTGCGCACCTGCTGAGTTATCTTGAACAGCTTTATTTTTCTTTAATCAGTTGACCATTGATGAATATCATGAATTCGTAGAAAAATTTTTGAAAATGTTTTTGACATATTTTTCATTAACTTTTTTATTTCACATATAGCAAATGGTTACTGTGTATTTTTCTGATAAAAACTCCAAAAAATAGTAATTTAAATGGGACTTATTAGGTAAAGAGAAAAGGTAATTTGAGGTCAGTAACAGTTTCAAATGACACATTTCTTAGAAGCATTTCAAGGCCGCCTGAAGAGACGTCCAGGGATTTTCATGTCCTACGAAACAGTTGTGCCAATAATTGTTTACAAAGGTATCGACTGATTAATGCAATAATCTTTTATTTCTCCCATTTTTCACATTGTAACCACAAGAAAACACATATTGAAGAACAAAGTGCATATATAAAAGATTCAACTAAGAAGATAGGATTAGCTGATTTAAAAAAATAAAAAAGAGTTATCAGAAAAGAAAAGTAGGATTTTTTTTGTTGAAATTCTATGTTATTAGAAGGAAAGATTTTGGGGAAGGGATAGCTAAACTCTAAAGCCTCCAGTTGCCCCTATGCTGCGCTTGTCTGCTGCTCCTTCAAGTTGCAACAATATTTGCATCCGAACCTTCGACTATTGGAGGAGATACAAAGTTAAAACCGCTCAACCTACTATTCATTGCTAAAATGTTAAGAGTTGGTGTTCCTTCTTTTCTGGGAACTTAGCTTACCATTGTTTAATCAATCGTTATCTTTCTTTTCTTCTGGGAAGTTTCACTTCCCCGTGCGGTGGACCTTTGACTAGCTATAAATGTAAAATAGTACTTGAGCAAATACCATCATGACAACATACCTAATGCGTTCTCATGTTGCACGTTGTGAGGATTCTCCAATCAGTTGATCACCTCAACAATAAATAAATAAATGAATAACTCTTTGGTCAATTGACCGAAAATGTAAATTTTATGAAGTGATCATAAATTTCGTTTTTCAGATTAGGAAGGGATAAAACAAGAGCAAAACTTAATAACGTATCCATTTGGAATTGCGTTGGCTTATAAATAAGCACTTCTCATATAAGTGCTTTTAATAAAAATACTTTTAAATTACTAAAAATTATGTTAGTTAAGTTACCAAAAACTAGTTATCAAATGCCCTAGAAAATGCACCACGACCCCAAAGAGGGATAGATGCAATAGTGGGTAGCATAGCTTATCATTTTCTTTATCCCTTTTCCTTCACACGGTGAGATTACCCTTAAACGTTTTCCTATAATTAAAGCAAAAAGGTGTAAGAAGAAATGCCTTTGCCACATTGGTATACAGTTAGTTAAGTTTGTTAGCGCATATCACTCCTATTTTCTCTCCTCTCACTCCTATACGATTAGGATAGAATTAGATTTGTATTTGCATAGGATTAGGATAGGATAGAACCGGCTTTGCATTTGTACACGATTAGTATAGAATTAAAGTTGTGCGATAAGGATAGAATTAGTTCGTTAGGCTAAAATTTTGTATTTGTTAATAAAAAATGGCCACCTTTTCGTGAAAGCTTATTTGCTCCTTTACCCCAATACTAATGTAATATACAAAATTAAAGACTTAAAATACGAAAACTTAATTGCCTTCAACGTATATAGGTTTTGAATGTAGGGTATTTTAATTGGCTATATATGTAGAACTGAATGTTGGACTGAACTATTTGATATCCTACTAGCTAGCTAAAGACATTATAAAAATTCCGGAGAAAAAGAAGTTAACTAAATTCTCAACCCATAGAATTAGTTACTTTTATGTTTCACAGGATGCGACACAAATACGGGATGTCATCATATATACTTAGTCAGTGTTAGCTTCTGAAAAGCATCCACAAAACAAAAACATAAGCAAAAGGTTTTTGTGAATGATATAAATAAAACGATTTATATAGACAAAACACAAGCAGAACAATTTCATGCATTTGCTTACTCTTTATTGTTGCTGATATAGGCAAAACAAATATAAACCGAAATGAATGCATCTAGACTAAGAACAGTCATCATATATCATGAGTATATCAATATCAAATTGGAGTTGGCAAGGATCAATTGGCTCCCATGAATAGGAAAAAGGAAAGGAGGAAAAGAAAACCAACGTGTAATCTCAACCCGTGTAATCTCAAAAATCAGCAATTGCCTTTTGGGTTGAGTTTGAAAATTAGGTTTATCTCCTTCTCTCTTAACTCTGAAAAAAAAAAAAAAAAAGAAATCTCAAGCCGTGCCACTGCTCCGTACAGCTTTGGTGGTTTTCCATGTTGTGATAATTATCTAATAATTTTGGAAGATGCTTTTCTCTACGAGAAAACCACTCAACACGACACTTATAGTATCCAACGGCATATAATGGATCCACCTGATCTTGAACTTCCTTGTTTTGTCCGTCACGTTATGTTGTAATGGCTTGTCGTGTGAAAATCTTGGTGCTATGTAGCAATACTGAATAATTTTTGGGATTAGGGCAAGTATGATTGAATGTAGTACGATTAGTTTTGGTTCTAATTTTTCATAATTTAATACATACTTACAGGCGTGCTTATATTTATAATTGAAATGGTTTACACAAATATAAATTTTACATACAACAAAATTAAACAAACATACACTAAATTATTCATAGGAAAAAAGATACAACAACTACATAACCTTATGGAACAAACAAGAAATCCCCACCATATTGCATCCCTAAGATACTTCCAAACCCTTTTTCATTATTCTCAAAAGTGGGAACTAATCTTAAGGGTGGATTTAGTTTTCGTCAGGACTGTAATCTTCTTTTGCTTTTCATTGGGATTGTCTAATTAGTGTTTTATGAGCAGTTATTAATCAACGTCTCGGTAATAATTTTATAAAAATATTAAATTAAAGAAAGAAAAAGACTTTAAATGCAAAGGATCATTAATACGATTGTGTTTGTTTAGAAGCACTAACGAAACTATTATTGTATTGCCTGTTCAACTTATTAACTGTAATCTTGACTGATCTTATAGCAATATATTCCCCAGTTTTGGTCTTGCATTTGCTAATGTAGATCTTAATTCATGAATTAAATGCAATAAACTAGGATACTAATGTGGTGGGCACCTGTCCATTCTAGACAGAGGTAGGAGCTTCTTTCCATCTTTACTGCCTATCTGGCATCTAAAGATAAGCAACGTCTTGATTGTTTATAAATGGTTGATACAACCCTACACTATCTTTATTACCAACACACATATATACCAATACATACATACATATGTATTTGTGTGCGTATGTCTGTGTGTGTGCGTGCATCTACACATAGTTTACACATATACATAATAAGACATAGCAGCTCATGATAAGCATGCATGTGCACTTGTGAACGGGGAAAACGAAGCTACACAAAAGCCAGAAGTTACAATGACAAGAAATATTAATGAAATTCTGTGAGGTTCCATAATCCATATCAAGGTAATACGAAGTTTTTTTTTTCAGCCTAGTTAATGAAATAATTTATGCTTCGAAATCTAATTAATTCAGAGTTCACAAAAGCTGCTTTTATATTTTATTGAATCTTTAAAATTAAAAACATTGGTGATTTCGGTTCCTCCTCTTGTAAAGTTCTTTTGTTGAACTTATGATGTAATTCATGTGAATTTGATTTAAGGGTCCAAATCGTTTAAGCCATGCCAAAAGATCAAGTGGTCTGGCAAGGCTTAAAAACTCCTCTTTTTATTATCGATTTATGACTATTCATACTTTGGCTTAGTCATTTACCAGACTAATTACAGCGAAATCATAAGAATCCCATATTTGATTAGGCCCTCTTGGTAAGAAACTAAACCTGCGAAATAGTAAGGTTCTAAGTCTGCGTATTAGTAAGGTTTCCGTCAAAGAGTCTAAACATAGGGAGCCCCTTAGCTAGTTATAGCATAAGGGCTGCAGTGAAGAGATAATCTAAGAGGCCTAAGGGCACCACTGCAGATATTTTGAGTTAATGTTTTTAAAATTGTCCAATCTGAATAACCTTAGACACGAAAAATATGCCATGGCCGCCAAAAATGAATCTTATGTCAATACTTAAGTTCTTAAATCTTGTACCTTTTTAGCGGTTTTAATTAACCCGATATAATTACTTGCAACATGTGCATGAGCAATTTCTGACAATATATTTCATCAACAAGCTGATAGAGTAGGTAAATGATAATTGAGAACTTCATAATCTTGAATGTCAGCTGTCAAATGATCTAGAACCAATCATTTTCAAGAAAATAAGTACTGATTTTCCCACTAACTTACTTCTTACTTTTTGAACATCTCTATTTTCAACCGCTAGTTATGTGATCTGTATAGGAAGACAAACGACTGGAACAATATATTTTCAAACTATGACACAATTATTTGTCTTGACATGTTCAATAAAGTGACTTGATGGTAATATTATATACAATAAGTGTACATTTCTGTTTCAATTTGAGCATAATCCTTGTTTGTGAAAAATCCATTAAGATATTAGCATTGCATGATCGCAACATATTGTGTATTTCTCTTCTCTTTCATTTTCATTGACTCCAAGAACACGCTTTCGTGTACTTGTAGTCCTAAGATTAATGAAGCAGACATTCTAGACAAGGAAATGAATAGTGACCTACAAAATATGGCCCATGCAATGCTGTCCATGGAGTGTATAGTTGACAATGTATATACCACAAGAAAGAAAAACTTAGTTGTTCATAATTTAGACTACAATTTTTGCCTCATTAATTTGATTTTAGTTGCTCGTTGAAAATGAAATGTCAATTAGGATTTTAGTCTCTGTGGCGGCCAGGATTGTCCCCTAACTCCTATAATTATCATGTGGCTGATTAAAGCTGCAGTTTCGTTTTGCTATATTTCATAGGAAAAGACACATGATTCATGAATATTGCTTAGCATATTAATCGTGCATGGCTCAAGCCAAGTTACCTTCAATTGTTTCATTTTTTTTTCCTTAGATTTTTATAGTTTTGTAAACTATTAAATTTTATTAATAGAGCAATATAATGTCCACATTTGCATTAACTTAGATTTCGTGGGATTTATTGGTATCATGACGGATTTGCAAAATGATAGGGAATGAGAACTTACGAAACTAGAAAAAGTTTTAGGTTAAAATTTGTCTGGTTCTAAATGATATAATAAGATATTGGACAAGAATTCTGAGAAGTCACATATAAGATGTGAAGAATGTAACTTGTAAAATATTTGCTAAAATGGTACTTGTTTTTCAAGGTCCCACATGGAAAGATTTTGTACAGAATAGAATTTCAACTCCTAGAAAAACAAAAGAATATCAGTATTTTACATGTTATAAGTAGAGTTCAAAATCCCCATCAATGTTTCATATGTTACGAAGAGTTTTTTATCCCACCCTGCATTTTGAGTCAGGCTTGTAACCATATATACCCATAAAATCCTTGTGAAAGTTGCTAAGTATAATCCTACTTTTTATTATTTATCTCTTTCCTGTCTGTTACATAAAAACTAGCATTTTGACCCGTGCTATGCAAGGGTATTATGTTTTAAGCAAAAAACTAATAACATTTTGTAAAAACTGAAAGGAAAAAAATAAAATTTGAAAAAAAAATGATTTTGGTGTACATTTCTATCAAAATATTTACTTATAAATAAAAGCAAAGAAAACCCAAAAAAATTTTGAATGTGTTAATCTATTTTTCAATATAGGTTAATCTTCCTACCATAAGCATTATGATTATAGTTAGAAAAGAAGCATGATACTAAATATAAGTTAACATGATCGAATAAAAATTTGGTCCACTAATATAAGTATGTATTTTGTTTCAGATTCCTAATTTCCATATTATACCTTTAAAAATGTCAAACTACTTGAACAACCAATGGAACTTAATTATTTTAAACAAAAAAATTAGAGTAAAAGTTGATCAAAAAATATTAAAACTTTTTAATTGAAAACATTACATATTTAGACATTTACTATCTACTCTTATATGTTCATGAGAAGTTTTTTGTGCTTGCACCTCATATATTGTAAAAATAAAATAAAAAAACATATTTACTTACAACTTAATCAAATACTAAATAAGTTAAAACTGTTAGCTCAGGGGTAGTAATATGTCAGTTACAATTGCTTTATAAATATCATAAACATATTTATTGGGAAATTTTTTTTATCTTTTAATTGCAAGTCAATATTGCATCCAAAAAAGTAAAAGAAAAGCTACAATCTCTAATTTTTACTTTCAAGAAGTTGTATTACTGTATTACATATTTGTGTATAAATGAGGAAGAAAAAGAAAATAAGTAGGAAAAGGTAATTAATACACACCGCTAGTCAAAATCCATTTGTTTTTTTTTTCAAACTTTACTTATAGTATGCTTACTTTTTTTTTTAACAATGTAAGTACCAAACCAAATATCTCTTATTTACACTCGATCTCTCATAGTATGCCTGCTATTGTAAATAAAAGATTGATCAAAAATTCTAGAATTTAGTCATTAAAAAATATATGATGTTTGCAAAGACTCATAAATTATGCCCAATCTCACATAACCATTTCTTTGATCTTATTCTATCACTTTTTTCTCACAATATATAATACATGACAATACAAAGATAAAAATCAAGTGTGTGTTTGTTATTTTGATATTTTTCTTTTTTTAGATTTAAAAATCAAGAGAAGAAATACATGTATTTATTTATAGTAGAGATATTGAGAAAAATAATGTTCAGGTAAGAATAGAAGTTTATCATATTCTGTTTACATTATGATTCTTTACTTGAATCATTAGAAAATTACATTTCATATTATATTTTGGATAGAATATAAATAATTTAGTTCATGTGCCTAAATCAAAAGACTAATTTATTGTTATTTTTATTTAAAATTTATTTTTAGATTCTTTCAATCTAAATGATTTGGACTGTAGTCGTTACTTTATTAATTGAAGTTTATAAATTTTGTAGGTTTTCATATTGTAATTTATGTTGGATAGTGTTTACATATTTATGTTGGGTTCATCAAAAGAAGGATTGAAATATTAATGGTGTTTCCTTCTCGAAATTGATACTTCTTATAATTTTGGTAATTTATTGTTCTAATTATATTCTTGACAAAATTGAAGGATTTAAAATATGTTGTTTCCTTTTTCAACATAGTACCTTATATCCTTTACAATTTTAGTCATGTATAAATTTGGTAGGTTTTTTAAATTGAGATAGCATGCTTGGATTTTTTTAATGTGTTGATTTTAGAAAATGGTGCTAATTGATAAATGTGCATAGCAAGTATGTAGTGGAAGCATTTAATATAGTTTTTTCTAATTAAAATAAATCAAAATTGTAAGAAAAAAGATAGGAGGTTAAAAGTCTTCTAACTGGTGGAATCTAAAAGTTGTCTTCAAATATATATATATATAGATTTCCAATGAGTCAATCATTAGATTAGAACTAGTATAATTCAATAATAAATTAATCATGCCGAACTTTATGACTTTGGAATAGTAAGTTATCTATACTTTCTACAAAGACAGGTCTAACTGAGAAATTGATATTAATCTGGTTTTGAGATTTCAATTGGATTACATGTGATTGATTTTTTTTTTCTTGAGAACTCATTCACTAATTCTCCTACTAAACTAAGACTCTTGGCTTCTATACCATCAGAGAGAGTAGGGGGAAGAAAAGAATACCTGCCACATTGGTATGTACAATAAATTTAGTAGCTTGTAGTTTTTTTAGCATTAGACCAGCTAACAAAAAACTACCTCTAATCTTAGCAGTTTAGCTAGGATTGGCGTTTTAATTGGTTGATTAGATCATTTTGAAACCAAAAAACTGATATAAGTGGAGGTAGAATTTTTAAGATTCTTATCTACAATAATTCAAGCTTCATTTTTTTGGATAACAAAGAAGCCAAAACTATTAGTAAATTAACATAGAAAACTGTATTAATGGTAAAATATATATAGATTATGTCACAGATATATCCAATCTGAAAATTCATTAGATTTAATAAAGTTATAAAATAAGAAAGATTACATTGTGAATCACAAATCATCAGCTCTGACCAATTCCATGAGCTGTTTTATAAATATTGTGCATATCTATTCAATCAGATCTATTATCCAGCTAGTTCAAGTTCAAAATTGATGACAAGAACACTTAGGAAATTCTAAATCTAATATGTAGAATTGAAGAACTCTCAGATCTGAAAAAAAATAATAAAAAACTAAATAAAACTTTCACAAGAATAACCTACAAGTTAAGAAAACTCTCACTGTCAAATATTAGGATAGAGAGAAAACTCTTACTAGAATATTTTAGAAGAGATTTTAATAAAACAAAGGCAGCGAAAGAGGAAGGAAAATCTTGATTTGATGCCTAAATGTCCCTCTTATGAAGGAAGAACGATGAAGAGAAGGTTAAAAATAGGGAGAAGGCATAAAGAATGAGTGAGGAAAGATAAGAAATCAGAATGGTTATTTTTATAATAATTTGAGCTAAACTAAGAAAATGGAAGTGGAGGTATGCAAGGGCTTGTATTCTTAAAATTTCGATGGTTAATGGTTCTAACTTTACCATTTTTTTTAATGTTTAGCACTAATAATCTACTCTACTCCTCTGCTATTTTTGTTTTGGAAGGGGGGTGGAGAACAATAGGGCTTGTCTAACTTCAGAGCTATTCACTTTCAAGAAAGTTTGCACAGGAAAATGCTCAACATAAATAACAACATAGGTTAAAAATTTGTTCTTTATAATTAAGATGGTTTGCTACGAATATTGCCATATTGGCTTCTAGCCTTCCATTCGCTTTTACCTCATTTTAAGATCAAATAGCCTAACGTTTTTTCTATTTCAAAATATTTAAACCAATGTGGTTCTTGATTTAACATGGTTCTTGATTTAATGAGCCTTATGTATCAAGTTTTAATTGCACATTCTGCAGAGAGCGCCTCATCAGTAATTGCCTCTTAGGAGGCCAACTTGTACGTTTGGAAATGGAAGGGATTCTTCATGAATCATAACATAGCGGGTTAGGCTAAAAACTCTGCAAGTCCTTGGTGGATGATCACTACTCTTTGCCAGTGAAGTATATCTCCAAATAGAGTGCTCAAATAGTGAGAGTCATCCCTTTATTTGAACCTCCCCCCACTCCTCCGTTCCCTCCCTATCCCAAGTCTGTCCGTTACGATTTGAACCCTAATCTATCAAGTGAGAGTTCAACAACTTGATCACTAGTTTCCATGACTAGTGATTGTAATAAGAGTCATCTCATCTATGTGTAGTTCACACTTGATAACTTCCACCATGCATTAGTTTGGATACTAGTTGTTCGTGCCGGTTTCTGCAGTCCACGAACACTTGCCGATTGAGGATCGGATCTACGCGCGTGCCACCTAATTTGTTGCCGAAAACTAGGAAAACTCTAGTCCACCGATTGGGCGATGCCCTGGTCTTAGTGCTCCGATTGTCCTGACTTCTAGGCGACTGCTGTTCGTTCGCCTTGAGTGGCCTCAAGGACTTAAACCCCGTGTTGATGGCGGTTGAAAGGAATAAATATTGAAAAGATGCTGATGAACTAAAGAAACTTATGAACAAACTGATTGAAAGAGACAAGAAAGGACGTGTGCTGATCGAATAGTAACCTATGAGCAAATTGACTGAAAGAAACAAGAAAGGACATGTGCTGATTTAATAATAAAGAAACTGAAATAAAGAACATGAACAAGCTGATTGCGAAATGAAAAGAGTTATCTAAAAGCTATTCCTACTTGCTACTTGATTCTGATTTTGTTGTTGTTTTGGTATCTTGTTGATGATGTCCATGATGTTGAAATGCTCATCGGTATTTATAGACACGGCTTTGTAACCATTTTCCCCCGAAATCGGTGCGGGTCTTGCTTCTCACCCACTTTCCCATTTGCTGCTGATTTCGTGAATAGTGGGGATAGTGCTATCTACCACTTCCTAGAATATAGGGTCATGCCAACCGCCTCATCCTTAACCATACTCCGCCCTGTCTGCTGATCCTCCGCTTGTTCAGGGTAGTGGGATGGTCAACCACCGTTGAGTGACCCTAGTTCCTTCAGTCGCCGATACACTGGGTGACCCTGTCCAAATCGGCTTCTTGCATACCCCATGACTCGCCAATTTCCTATCTTGACCTGTGACTGCTTCTTTCGACCCGTCAGCTGGCCGATTATTTGGACCCAGTGGCTGATGGCCAGCCGATTTCCTATCTTGACCTGTGGCTGCTTCTTTCGGTCCGTCAGCTGGCCGATTATTTGGACCCAACGGCTGACGGCCAGCCGATTTCCTATCTTGACCTGTGGCTGTTTCTTTCGGCCCGTCGGTTGGCCGATTATTTGAGCCCAACACTAGTAATTTGTGCTATTGGTGGTTCAATGAGTTTATCTTCTGTAAATTTTTTTGTTCTATTTCAAATTTTCAAAAGATTTCTATTTTCAGATATAGAAAAGTACTAGCTGTTGAGAACCAACCAAAACCTTTAGACCAATAACTCCTTAAACTTCAAAACTTTATATTTTTTTTCCTCTTTGTCCTCCAACTTTTTAAATAAACAGGGAAAGAAAATCATCAGGAACATACTTTTCCTCTTTTTCCCTTTTTTTTTTTTTGCAAAACCAACCTTTTAGCCTAAAGAAACAAAGGAAAAAAAAAAGAGAAATGAAATGTGACAACACCATTTTGTTGCATGTAGACTTCATCTCCATAGTCGGCTTAAAATAAATCTCAGGAGTTGTCTAGATTGTTCGTGACGCTGTTAGAAGAACCACGACTTTAACTCCCAAAAAAAAAATGCAATTAAAAGCTTGACAATAAAATTAAGGTCGAAATCATTTGTTTTACTAAGTCAAAACACAATAAAAATTGAATCATCAATTGGTCCAATTCATCCCAAAGGCGAAGCTTCAAACCAGTGACAACTTCTCATATTCCACGCTATTGAAATAAGGATTCAGTTTTTAACTTCGGTTAATTATCAAACTTAATCTTGTTTTTTAAATATATTTATCTACTCCATCTTTTGTTCCCATCATATTAATTAAAGGGTAATGAAAGATTGGAATGATAATCAGATTGTATTTTTTGAAAGTTTTTGTAGAGAAATAACATTATGATAATATGTTTTTTGAGATGTAATGTATATGAGTTAAAGATGATTGAAAAATATATTAAGAGAATCAAAAATTATTTTCTACAAAACTACCAATCCATGCAGGACCACCTAAAACTTTTTTGATTTTGACAACTTTCAAAAAAGGACTATAAGTTCAATTTTACCTATTCTTTTAATTCTTTTCGCTTTGAGTCACAAAAAAAAAAAAAAACACACAGAGAGAGAGAGAGAGAGAGAGAGAGATATACATCTTGTCATACGTTATGTTTAACGGACACATGAGCTACTTTTGTATTAAATAAAGTCACATTAAAGTTACCATAATTAAGAGCTAACGCCTAAATAAATTTTAATTTCTTAAACTTATGTTATCTAAAGAAAGTCCATCTAATGGGTATCCATTTGACACAAGTTATTATTTTTCAAAATCATGCTTAAACTCAACAAATAAGAACAGAGGTCAAATTTCTTTTGCTATATAGGTAATAGGATTTCCTCAATGAATTTTTGCTTCCATTCTATATCATTTAAGTAAAAAAAAAAAAATTGTTATCTTTCTGACAATCATGCCCAAACTCTACAATTAAGAACATACATCAAATTAAATTTGCTGCATTGGTAATAGGTTTCCTCGATGAATTTTTGCTTCTAGTCAGCCTTAAGTAATTTTAAGTTAAAAAAGATTAATTCTAAGGGGGAGGAAGGAAAATTTGAATCTAGAATCTCTAATTCTTAGGTTCTAAACTTTAGGATCTAAACTAAAACCTCCTCAGCATATACTTCGCTTTCATACTTAACATAAATCTCACTAGATGTTCTCTAATTCCCAGATTTTTGGGATTAGAGAAATGACAATTTTTGTAAAATAATAATAATAATAATAATAATTAATAAATAAAACTTAGAAAAACATTATCGGTCCAATTCATCCCCAAGGGCGAAGCTTCGAAGCGGTTCTGACTTCTCACCTTCCACGCTATTGAAATAGACATTCATTTATTAATTTTGGGTTTTGGCTTCTTATCAAACTGATTCTTGTTTCCAAATCTCCAGTCCATCTTTTTGTTCTGAAGAAGTTAACAAATAAAGAGAGAGATTGGTACAATGATCAAGGACTGATTTTTGGAAGTTTCTATAGAAAAAATGGCACTATATAGCACTTTTTTTTCCCCTTTGTGAGAGTTGGTTGAAAAATAGGTTTACAGAATCCCAAATATAAATATAAAATCTATAAAACTACCAACCCAAGAAAGACCAGGTAATAAATTCTTGGAATTTGACAGCTTTCAAGAAGGCCAATAAGTTAATTTACCCGTTCTTCTGATTTTTTTCAGTTTAAGTCACAAAAGGGGGAAAAGAAAAAGAACACATTGTGTTATACGTTAGGTTTAAGGGACATATGAGTTACTTTTGTATTAACAAAAGTCGCATTAAAGTCACCATAATTGTTGGCTAAATAAATTTCAATTTCTTAATTTATGTTATCTGAAGAAGTTTGTCTAACTGGTATTCAATTGACAAATGATAAAAAGGCTTTAACAATAAGTGTAAAAATAAATTGTGAAAGTGCTTATATGCAAAATGACGATAAATATAAAGTGTGTGTTTTTACGTGATAAATTAAGTGGAAAACTTGTCTGTTATTAAGTGCTTTTATTGTGCACCTGTATGATCATCCATCTTCAAAATAGGGATAATTCCAGAAACCTCCATTAACATTTTTAATAGTTGCATTGGCCTCCCCTAATTTTTTAAAAATTCCGGATACCTCTCCTGTCACAAATTTGGGTCCCAATCCTTACATTATACTTGCTAAAATGACTATAGTAGCCTTATAGCCTATAAAGTATTTGTCAACCACATAGACTTAATCAATTAAATCAATAATTAACCAAATAAATAGGAATAATCATAGTTTCGAACTAAAAAAATTTCTAATTTGCCATGAGAAGAATGCACCAATCTCTAAGTAATCGTAATTTAAACTAAAAAAAATTTCTAACTTGCGATTACAACTGTGATAATTGTTCAAACCTTTTCTAAGGCCTGAAAATGCCATATTTTGTTATTCTAATTCATGGTTGAAATTAGTTTTTTACTATATTTTTAGAGATTTTACCCCAATTCTTAAATCTAACTCTCTAAAACTTGCTCTCCAATGGTTTGTTACTGATGTTATATAAGTAATCTTGAAAGTAACTATTATGAAGAGCCGCTGCAAATAGTTGTAGAAGCCTGAAATTGATGCTTTGTATTTGCCGACATTTGCACTTACATAGTTATACCTTCTAACTTTTTTGCCTTTGTATAAATAACAATTTATGGTTTTATACTAGATTAACTAACTAAGATAATATGAGGGGCATTTCTGAAATTATATTATCTTCTTTCTCCAAAATCTAGTTTTTTATTATTTAATTTTTTGAATTGGAATTGACTTGTTACAAGTTAACCTGTTTTAGGAGATATTTTTAAAATTTAAAAAATCTTGAAGGAGGTCAGTACAACTGTCAAAAACCTCCCCTAAAATTATCCCTTGAGAATAATTAGAATAAGGGATAATTTCAGAAACCTCCCTTGAGGTATTCAACAATATCATCTAACACCCTTGAAGTTTTAAAAATATCACTTACCCCCCTTATTTTCAAAGTTTTGTATCATTATTAACCCAATTCAAACTATAATTCTAAAAAACTCCATTTGGATTAACTGTTTTTGGAGTTGTTTTTCAAAAACAGTACTGTAGCATTATTGTAGTGAAAAACAATTATTGTAGATGTATTTGGATTTTTTTCTATTTCTTTTTTCTTTTCCTTTTCCTTCTTTCTTCTTCCACTACCTTTTTCTCTTCTCTTCCTCCTCCTCCCCTCCCCCTCCTCCTCTTCCTCCTCTTCCTCCCATGACTAGATCTAGTGGGAGGGAGGGAGGATGGGAGAGTGGAGAGAGGAGGGTGGGAGAGAGAGGAGGGTGTGGGCAAGAGGGGAGGGAGGAGAGAAAGAGAGAAAGAGAGAGAGAAAAAAAAGGATCTGGTCATCAGCGCCGATGACGGCGACCGGCAAATGGGTTGGGGGAGAAGAAGAGGGAAGAGAAGAAAAAGGGAAAGGAAAAAGAAATGGAAAAGAAAAAAGAAATAGAAAAAAAATATAGAATATTGTGAATTACAAATGTTTGTTTTTGGGTTGTTTTTACTATAGCATTTGGGGTGTGAAAAACAGTTATTCAAAAACAGGGTCGAAAAACAGCAATCCAAATGGAGTTTTTGGAGTGTATTGATAATTTCATTCCAAAATACCCTTTTATTGTATTTCCTTAATTGTCATGACAAATAATTTGAAATCCCTCAACATTTGAATATATACCATTTTATTGCTTTAATGAAAAATTATGAATTTTACCAAAGCTGAGAGATCCTCGAACAAAATTCATTTTGTAATCTGGACAAAAGATGTTAAAAATTTAAACGTTTGAATAATTTACAAAACAAATAAAATCATCATAATACTTCATAAAATAACTTCTTTTTTATTTTTTTTGCATCTTGAGAGTATTACAAATTAATTTTTACAGCCATCTCAAATAAGTTACAAATGCAATTTTAAACACTTTTCCTTTTTAAAATTTCAAGCCATTGATATAGACAAAAAAATGAAAATGTTAAATAATTTATAAAATTTTATAAATTCACTCAAATTAGCTTACATAAAATGAAAAATTTGTTTATTCGGTAACCTAAAAGGCACCTTAAAAAAAACCTAAAAAAGCACCTAATTAGCATATCAAAAAAAAAAATATGGATCCAATATCAAAGTTTTAAAATCATCATTAATCCCCTAGATTGCAACACTTTAGTAGAAAAATCTGCATTTTTGCTAAAATAATCAATCCCTGTTATAGTAGTACATAATTGAACCTTAAAAAAGACAACAAATTTTATTTTTCTGGTTTTAAAACATTTTAAATAAAATTTTCCTTTTTACAATTTCAAAATTTTTATTTTATGGTAGCAACTACTATATTATATTCCATCATATTTGTACCTCATACTTTTGCTCAATATACTTTTTAATTTGTAATAGCAAGGCAACTAAAGGGTAATATTGGAAAGAAATTATATTCTTTTTCTTAAAATGACTATTTTAATAGTATATTTTGAATTGGGTTTAAAATGACATAAAAATTTAAAAATAAGGGAGTTAAGTGATATTTTTGAAACCTCAAAGATACTAGGTGATATTGTTAAAAATCTCAAGAGAGGTTTTTGAAATTATCCTTAGAATAAAGATAACTTCACTCGTCAATGAAAGGATAACATAGTCAAGTTAGCAGGGGCCCAACCAAAAATGGTGGTTTGCAGGGGTCAATTTTGGTGCCGCAAATGGGATGAAAAAGAAAGAAACTTTTCCTTTATGCAATGTTTATCTTCATGCAAATTGGGTAAAGGTTGAAAAGTAGGTACAAGAAAGAAGTTGAGCCGTACCAATCTTCCGTACATGGGGTACACCTTTCATGAGTGGGAAGCTTTTTAATTCCGTGCAGTAATGGTTTCCACCTCAATGGACAGTTTTTTTTTTTTTTTTTTTTTTTTTTAGTGAAACACAAAATCGAAAAATCCACCAACCATGAAAGTTGCATTAATTTATAAATCACCAACCTCATCTTCTTTTAACGTTTTTCTCTTATTTGATGTAAGCAAGCAAAAAAAAAAAAAAAAAAGCTTATTTTTTTAGTCCACAGTCAAATTCAATCTGTCATCATAGACAGGATGATCTCACAAAAGTCAACAACTTTCATCACGGCCCCACATTTTTCTGGCTTTTGTAATCACTTCAGTTTCTTGTTTGCTGTAATCTTAATCCAGCAGAAAGCCAGTACCAAAATATATCTCTAAAGACAGCGGCGGAGTTAGGATTTTAATTTTGGGGGGCCAAATTAAAATCAAATATATTTCCTTTAAATTAAAAAATTTTAAAAAAAATCCTCAAGTAAAATCGATGGTGCTAGAGAAATCAAACAATTATTTTGAAAATTATATCATCTATAAACATATATATTAGTGTGGTTTAGTAAATTCACTTCCTACTGCCTATTGATAAATACACATCAAGATTCACAATAACATAAAAATATAAACAAAAATTTCCAAATTTAAGATAAAAAAAGCCCAAACTTACCATAAAATTAGTGGCATATAAGATAAAATGGTGTGACTTTACTCTTTACATTAAACTTCCAAATAACTATTTTTTTGGTTTTGGAGTTTGTAGATGGTGGTGAACTTTTAAGAAGTAAAAAAAAAAAAAATCTTGTTGAAAGAATAGAGATGGTGAAGGAGATGATGATCAGTTACAAATGGAAAGAAGTGAATGAAAAGTAGGTCTTTTCTCTAAATTCCAACATTTACTTTACTCTTTTAACTTTATCTTCTTTAAAAAATTTTTGCTTTTGTTTTTATCATTTTAACTTTTAAAGTTTTTGACGAACCACGCTTTTGTAAACATTCTAAAGGGTTAAAAGTTAAAAAATTTTCTTAATACTACGAGTAAAATATTGGGAAGACCTACTTTAATTTTTGGGAGAGTTAGATTAGATAAATATATATAAGGGTATATAAGTTTTAAAATCTTGAAGGGGCCATGTCTCTCCACTGTCTAACAGAGCATTTAAGTGGTGATGACTTTAGTTAATTACAATATAAATCTCCAAATAGCAATCAAGTATAGTTGTTATATTTTTTGTTACACAGCATATTTGAATTAGACAAATATTTTTTTTGGTTCAATAGGGAATTGCACCACCAAGAATATAACAGAGGAAAATAAAAGACCAGTGAGAATTGATAGTTACTATCGCAAAAGTAATTATGCCTAAACTTTATATCTATTTCAATATGAGAGTCAAATGTGTTTTGTGCGTGAGTGATTTATGACAAATTCCTCTTGTCTCACGTATGTTTATATGTGGCAAATAATTTATTTGGTTCCGTTGTATTTTTTTTTTAAATGTACTCAGAAATTACTAGGAGTCTTTGATCCCATATGTTCTTGCTGCAAGAAAATTTTCTTGAATAATAATAACAATAAATAGTAAGACAACAAGATGAAAGATTCATTTATGGACAAATTTTCTGCAGGCTTTTTTATGCTGTTTTGGTGCTTTATTTCCATCAGCCAAAAAGCAAAAGACAAGGTTAAGAAAGTGACTCTTCTTTCTCTCCCATTCTTCTCACTTTCTTGTTGGGCTCTGTCACGTTTATGGTGGGGGTGGTTGCCCTTCAAAAAAAATGTGGTTGAGTTGTAAAATTTGTTCTAAACAATGATCTTTTTTGATAAACTAATTCTCTTCCATTTTGTCTGTCTTAACATAAGTACAAGTACATTAGTACTGGTAGATTGGACATTTTCTTGGGGGTCTTCTTTCTCTTAAAAAGGTTCCAAAGATGGGCACATGCTTCTTGGTGGTTGCATAAATCATCACAATCATCATCATCTTTCCAATGATCTGTTCAATTGTTCTCAGAGCCCAAGAGAGAGTACAGATAATAGTACTAGTACTGCTAGTATAAAGAAAAGAAGAGGCAGTGCAAAAATCTTCTAGTATCTTAAATCAGTTACTACTGCTGATAAAGCAGAGAGGTGCAGAATGAATGGTCTAAAACATCTTGAACCAGATTGCTCTGAATTTGTTGAAGTTGATCCAACTGGAAGATATGGCAGAGTATGTATTTAAGAATTTCCCTCTCTCCCCTTTTCTTTCTTCTGTTCCTGATGACTGATCAGAGATGTCTTGGGTTGCAGTATGACGATATTCTTGGCAAAGGAGCTTCAAAGACAGTGTATGAATTGGCAATTTATTCTTTCCATTTTTTTTTTCTTTTTTTCCCTTGATTCTTGTTACATACCCTTTTTGGAATGGTTTTGCACTTCCATTTTAGGCAATCAATTTGATTCAAGTTTTATACAAGGAAAGTGGATATTTTTCAGATTTGCCAATTGCCCCCTTTAGGATTTAGATCTCTACAAAGCCTGTTAGGTCTGTGAGTGGATATAGCATAGGTATTTTTTTATCTTTTCTTTTTTCCTTCTTTTTCATTTTAACAAAGATTGAAGCTTTCTGCAATTTGGGATGGTTTTGAAAAGGCTTTTGACAGATTTGCTTTTCTGATATGATTTGCTTGGGTGATTGATTCAGTTACAGAGCATTTGATGAATACGAAGGAATTGAAGTTGCTTGGAACCAGGTCAAACTCTATGATTTTCTGCAAAGTCCTGAAGATCTTGAGAGGCTCTATTGTGAAATTCATCTACTCAAAACTTTGAAGCACCAAAACATTATGAAATTTTATACATCTTGGGTAGATACTGCCAATAGGAACATCAATTTTGTCACTGAGATGTTCACTTCTGGGACTCTTAGACAGTGAGTGACTTTTTGTCTCTTCTCAATCTCTGATCTATTGCGTGTTTGCCATAAGCAATAGGTTACGATTTTAATCTGGCTTTTGTATGTATAACTTTTTTTTTTTGGTTTTAATTTGCCAGGTATAGGTTGAAGCACAAGAGAGTAAATATTAGAGCAGTAAAGCACTGGTGCAGGCAGATCTTGAAAGGGCTTCTCTATCTTCATAGTCTTGACCCGCCTGTGATCCACAGGGACCTCAAATGTGACAACATATTTGTTAATGGCAACCAAGGTGAAGTGAAAATTGGGGATCTTGGTCTTGCTGCTATCCTGCGAAAATCTCATGCTGCACACTGTGTTGGTATTTTGCCCTCTAATTGAACTCTCTTCATATATGCAAGTTTCTTTCTTTTCAAAATTCAACTCTGCAGTTGTTATAAGCTCAGGATTCTGCTACGCACTTTATTTGTTCCATAGACCTTTTAATCCTATTTGCTGATAAGTAGCAATGATATGTTTCTTTGATAATATTCATAAGATATTGAAATGGTGATTACTTTGATAGTGTTAATGAGATATTGAAGCGGTGATCTTTTCACCAGGAACACCTGAATTCATGGCTCCAGAAGTTTATGCAGAGGAATACAATGAATTAGTTGACATCTATGCATTTGGGATGTGCATTTTAGAAATGGTCACTTTTGAATATCCCTATAGTGAGTGCACTCATCCAGCTCAGATCTACAAGAAAGTTATCTCTGTAAGAATTCTTTCATTTGAGTTCCTCAATGCCATTTTTTCTGGCTTTTTCTCCTGTAACATACAATTTCTTTTTAGGGGAAGAAGCCTGATGCTTTATATAAAGTAAAGGATCCTGAGGTACAACAATTTGTTGAGAAATGCTTGGCCACTGTTTCTTTAAGGCTCTCAGCAAGGGAGCTCTTAGACGATCCTTTTCTTAGGATTGATGGTTCTGAGCCAGAACTAAGACCAGTTGAGTGCCGAAGAGAAATGAATTACATGAATGCTCTATTAAGGCAGCCTTACCCTGATATAGAGTATGAAGGAAAATCGTTCTGTTACAACTCCAACGGGCATTCCAATGTTTATGCATTTGAAGACCAAAATGGATGGGATTGTCATCTGAATGAATTTGAGCAAAGTGGAATTGATCTTTTTGAGTATAATGAGGAAGATAATGATGAAGAATCTTCACATGTGGATGTAACTATTAAAGGGAAAAGAAGTGAAGATGGTAGCATCTTTTTAAGGCTTCGGATTTCAGACAAGGAAGGTTAGCAACTAAATGCTTCCACTCTTATCTGTCAGTTTTATGTAAGGTTGTTTTGCCTTTAGATTGCAGCTGATAAACTTAATGTCATTTCAGGTCGCATCAGAAATATCTATTTCCCATTTGATATCGATCTGGACACAGCACTAAGTGTTGCAACTGAAATGGTTGCAGAACTGGATATGAATGATCAAGATGTGACTAAAATAGCAGATATGATTGATGGAGAGATTGCTTCTTTGGTGCCGGAATGGAAACCAGGGCCAGGAATAATTGAAACTCCCCGATTTGCAAATCCAAGCTTTTGTCAAAATTGTGCTTCCAACCACACATCCACAGGTTCTCTCATGAACTTTCTATCACATAATCCTGGTGCCCAAAACATTCAATTCTTGCAATGCTTGGGGAATGGATGTGCTGCTACACATGGTCGGTTTGAAGAGATCACATATCAAGTTGGTAGCCCTTTGTGTAATGAATTGGATAAAGCAAACAAACCTGGTTCACCAAGCCAAAGAAATGGCTTCCATCACCTAGAGATTTGGGATCAGCATGAGAGCCATGAATGCACTTCATTAGGCTCTGTGGGAAGCCATTCCCTGGAAGAAGAAGATGATGATGACGATGAAGAAGAAAAGTTGGATCAAGAAACTTCAGAGGACCATGAGAAAGAGAGAGTGTCACAGAAGAGTAAGTTCTTCAGTGCAACAAATTTCATCAGATCTTTATCAGATTCTCAAACTTTAGCCTCAATTCCTTCAATCCCCTATGAGCTTTCAAATGACTATGAACATGAAATTCAGCAGGAATTGAGATGGCTTAGAGCAAAGTATCACATCAAGTTGAGGGAGCTTAGAGATCAGCCGTTGGGACTCACAAATAGACCATGCGAATCTCATTCAAGTTCAGCTAATAGAAAATGCAAAAGTGAAAATGGAATAAGATCCTGCAGTGTTCCTCTCAGGCCTTCTGCTGATGATGTTAACCTGGATTTGAACCAAAATCTTCAGCAAAGCAGCCCCAATTTGGTATCCCAAAGGGACCAGAAATGCGAGGCGACCAAGGAGACTCCTAATGTCAAGGGCATAGTTGCTGTTAAGAAATTCTGCAAAAAATTCATTACTTTCAAACTCACTTCACAGGACAACATCCTTGCCAATTGATGCTATTTACTTCTGACGTTTTTACTCCCTCCCCAATTTTTCTTTTTGTCTAAAATTGTAATACATTTTAGAGTCTGTATCATTTTTAGTACAAACACTAGCTAGTGGTATACCCTTCAGCCCTTGGTCTTTCCTTACTCCCTGTTTGTACCTTTTTAAAGAGAACCATACTAAGGAGTATGTGTCAAATTACAAGAGATGTATAAATTACCAAGGCTTCAGACTATTCAGCTGTAATAACTTATCTACATCTGTTTCCTTTAGTACCTGAGATGACTTTCACCATTGGTTTCATACCCACATTTTTTTTATCTTTAATTGTCTGTTCTTCTTCTTCCTCCCTTTCTGTTTTTTCGGGGGTGGATGTGGTGAGTTTGTTATATTATTGACTTGCAGATGCAGGGGTGTCAAGTGAATTAGTAGTTAGTTTGTCAGTTATGGTTGGCTGATGATACCCTTTTGGGAGAACTTCTAGGCTGATGCCTACCAGATTTTGCTCCCCTCCCATGGCCAATGATGGAGGGTGTTTCTCAAAGAGAAATTATTGCACATGTTCTACAAAAAGTGCTATGCATGCTTCCATCCAGCCACAATCTACTCGAAGATCCCATTCTCTGCATGGCATGAAGTCTTATTTAATGCCTATGGTCCACTGTCCACACTATCATCATGGAGGCTGAGGCATCGTTCGATACTAGGCATTGACAAAGATTGTATATCTGTTACCAGAAAAAGGAAAAAGTAAAAACTTTGAGTCACATTTTGGAGTAAAAACTTTGAGTCACCTTTTGGAACGAAGGTAGTTGATCTAATCCTTTTTTGCCTTTTAGTCTAACTTGATTAGCCTTAATTTTAGTTGCTTAAGAATTTTGCCTTTATTTTATAGCAAGGTGTTGACGGTTGTGAGGAAATTTTCTATCGGTTGACTCCTTCCAAAGATTAGTGGTCAACTGCATAGCCAAACTGCTAGAGACTATCAGCAGAGAAGGTATACTTTTTTGGCTCAAATATATAAACAACGAGCAATTTAGTTTCTATTTGATTTTTTTTAACTCTCATTGCATGATCTGATTTGCGAAATATAAAGCCATTTGAATTAAGTTGGATTCAAAAAAAACACACACACACACATATATGTATGTATGCATGTATATGTATATGTATACATCTAGCATTGTGCATATCATTGTCAAAGAAAGTGAGAAATTTGAAACATCTAAAATGAAAAAAGAGGACAAAAATATTGGATAATAGATCAGAGACTAATTACACTATAGCTGTTTCTTTTCTTTATTCTTTTGGTTTTGTTTGTTTAATTTAACAAATTCCACGCCTTATAAGAAAGTAGAAGAAAGAAGATTTTAGAGTGTTTCAGGATCGTACTGAAGATTTCATGATCACCTAACTAATGTTCCAAACCAACTCTACAAGTCTTGGAAACAAACTAAAGAGACAGACTAATTAACGGAATAACACTTATCAGTGTATTCATTTCAAGCCCATCCAGTTGCCGACAAATGTGGCTCCAGTTTCACTAGTCATCACATTAATTAAATGCTGAGATGATGTCCACTGTCTGCACATCTTCAATAATCAACAGGAATGCATTTGATGTAGTAAAGGTTGAGATAGTTATTGTGATGAATAGCAACCATGTTACTCTTTGTCTCATTCAATATATTTATTATTCTTTGCAGCTCAATATCCTGAATAAATGTGGCTATTCAGGTCATCTCTTAGTAGGGTAGTGACTACTTTGGGACTTATAACTTGTTATACCTACTTATCCATCATTCCCAGCAATTCAAAAAGAAAAACCAAGAAGTCTCACACACTTGAGCAATACAATATTAGTCATTTTAAGAACAATATCAAGAAAATATATAATCTAAGTTCTTTAATTTTGATGAACAAGTGATGCCAAGCAAGAAACTCTTGGAATAACTGTGGTACCATTTTGAAATAAATCACTTACATATAAATTGCCCAAGAAAACTCCACATTGATTGTTACTTCTGATGGAAAGGCCAAAGTAAGGAGCTTTTCGCGAGCGGGAAGGTCACGAGCTTCAGTCTCAATCAAATAAGATCAATATCAAAGAAAAGAAGAGAGACATCATTGAAATCGCTATCAAAAAGGGAAGGAAAAAAAATCGAAGTCCACTTTCTTTTGCTCATTTTAGTCCATATGTTTGTGTCAAAATACAGGCCACATTATGTATGCATCCTTTCAGAAATCCCAGAATCACACACTTTATGTGTGCAAAATTTTTGGGACAAGATTTTGCTTCATGTTTTATGGTGTGAGCAAATCTCAAGTGAATGTAGTAAAATTTGCACCTATACAAGTTTTTAATTCAAAAAATAATCTGGACTTATATTAGAGAGCTATGGATTTAGACACTTCAAAATGCAATAGCTTGTTGACATGTAGCTTACACAAAAAGATGATTTACCCAACAAAAAAAACACAAAAAGATGCAACAAAAAAGTGGGCAGCTAAGGAGGTTTCTTTTTTCCTTTTTCTTTTCTTTTTTTTTTTTTTACGTTGTTGCATGGTGATGAAAATTATCATCAACTTAATGGAATGAACAATCATATCATATTATATAATTAGGATCCATTGATTCGGTAAACAAGCGAGTCCGGAATGGGAGACAAATAAAAATGGCAAAGATTTTGATGAGAAACTTTTGTGTCACTATAAAATGATAGGTGACAAGCTTTTCATATGTTTTCACTTTTTCCAACTTTATTACTAGTGCTATCGCAATAATGTTGATGGTGATTAGGATGAGAAGTGAGAAGTCTACTCTTCTTTCTTTATCATGGTCAGCAATGCATGTGGACTTTTGAATCCATAAAAGGACGAACGTACACATACTGCTTTTGCATGGATTGAGATTCTGTGCGGTCGCAGTAGTGACTCTTGGTTGCAATTAAAGATGAGAGATTAGGTGTTCTAAAATTGGATGGAACATTTTGAATGTAGGAAGAAGAATTCAATGTGTCAAAATTAAATAATAATTGTATTTTTTATCTTGTTGTGCTTTGAGCCCGTTTGGGTTGATATTTTTAGGTTTTTGTAGAAAAATATAGTGTAGTGATTTGATGTGTGTGAAACAAAACGATAATTGAGAAATATGTAAGTTGAAAATGTAAATTTTTTTTTATGGTAACAACTAATTTTAGTTTTGCAAGTTGGTAACTAATAATCATAATATATACACAACAAATAATAGTAATTAGTAAGTAGCAACGTATGTATTTATGCATAACATAAGAGAATGCAAAACCTTTAATTCCCTATGACCTTTCAATCACTTATGAGCACGTGTGTGTGTGTGTGCGCTTTTTACAAATTAAAAAGGGTGAAAATAAATAATATTAAAAATGGGCGTTTTCCTCTAGTCAGGGAGAACACATTTACGAAATATATATATATATATATATATATTCAGATTTCCATACCTAAAACAACCAGTTTTCTATGGACTAAAGAATAGAATATATATATTCAGATTTCCATACCTAAAACTACCAGTTTTCTATGGACTAAAGAATAGACCGCCAATGCCTCCATCGTCCAAAATGGGTTAGACTGTCGACGGAGGCCACCTAACCTTATGATAGCTATGGTAACGTAAATAGCAAACCAACTAACGGTAGAAGATATCAAAAAGATCCTACGTTACAAGTAAAACGATGTCCTTTGTTAAAACTTTGTTTGGATAGGAAATTATTTACCAAAATTTACTTGCTTACATCATCAATACATTTTCTAATCACCTTTTTATCTCGCATACATCACATTAAAAAAGTGTTACAGTGTTTATTTCAAAAAATTATTTCAGATAATCTACTATCCAATCCTTCATTGCAGTAATAATTTCATGATAATCTTCCTATTTGGATGCTGTTTTCTGGGGAGTCTTTAGAAGAATTTTACTAAGGACATGTTTATAGTTGAAAAAAATCTATAAGATAAAACAGTGATTGAATATATATTTATTGCTTTTTTGATGATAATATCCAAACAAACGTAGTTAATTTAACAAGTTTGAGATTATTTTTAAAGGTTTCTATATTATTATTTAGTGTGTCAAACAAGTTTACGTATGAACATTAGACTTGACATGGTCCTTCGGTGAAAGTCATATATAACAACTGTACAATTAACCTAGTCGGATTTAGACCTTATAGTTTGAAATTAATGAACTATGACATAAGGTAGAGCAATTTTTCTTGTAAGTTCTAAAGAAGGCTTTAGATGCTTATATTGAAAGTCTTATAGTCTGATTTAATTACCAAATCCAGCATCAGATGTTAATGAATCTTGAAATTGTGTGGGAAAATTTTGACATTATTAATTAGATGACCATAAGATTCTTGATTCAATTTTCAAATCCTTCACTTTCTCCGTTCTTCCTTGTAAAGCCAAACAAATTTTTACTTATCATTGATGTTGTTTCTCATCTTGCCAATGAAGCCATTGTTTAATGGTAAAATAATCAAGGTTGAGAGTGTAGGAATTAAATGCCCTCGATATAACTCTCAAAACGTATGAGTTTATAACAAATAAATATTCATGTTTATCATGCTATTTTTGGATTGTTAGTTCTAATATTGTTGAATTGTTATTCATATCATCCCTCCATCGAGTTACTTGTAATCATTTAAATAAGGTTTGTCATTTTTATCTTTATATAGCTAAATAGTATCTTTTTTTTTCCCCCAATCTCTCCCACCTTACTATCAAACCCAACCCTCCTCTCCGCCAAAGTATCTGGCACAATACAACTAAAATCTTAGTAAGTATAAGATTCAATTGATCGCCCAAATTTGGGCCACATCAACTTGGCTGATCTGGAAAAATTGCATAGAAACCAAAGTCCCTCAATGAGCTTGCTTGTATAGGCAAATGACATGACCGAAAAGAGGGAAATTCTCAATCCACTTTGGATTAAAAGGAAAAAAAAAAATCACTCCTCTTTTATGTTGTTTATTAGTCTTTTTCTTTTCTGAAATAAAATTTGAAATAATACTATAGTACTTTCTATAATGTGATGTATGTGAAGTTAAAGAATTATTGAAAATGTAAGAATATGATTGGGGGCCGTGCTTGTGCTGCAACTCAAAATTTTTTTCAAAGTAACTTGCAATCCAAACACGTTACTTGCCAAATATTTGTGTGTTTGAATAAGAGATCATTTAGAAAAAAAATTGTTTGAAGTAACACTATAGCACTTTTTGTAATGTGATGTATGTAGGATAAAAATATGGTTAAAAATTGTATTTTATGATGCAAGTTGAATAATAGTTAATTTTTTTTGATTGAAAATCATGCTAACCAAACAGAAACATTTCTCTTTTGTTTCCTCCACTACTCCACACTGGATTTTTTTTACTTTCTGCCCAAACCGAAAGAGAGAGAGAGAGAGAGAGAGAGAGAGAGAGAGAGAGAGAGAGAGAGAGAGAGAGATTTTGACTTACTCTTCAAAAGGATTCATTGAAAGTTGTAGACATATATACAATTCTCTCAATCGTTACTTTATATTGTTTGAAATTTTAAAGATTCGCGAAAGTTTTTAAAAAGTAAGGTTAAAAATGCCTAAAATATAGGAATAAGAAAATAAATAATGATAAATATGAGAAAACTAGTGATTATGATTATTCTGTAACTTTCAAAATCATAGTGTCTATAATATTGCTATTCTTTCTTTCTTTTTTTTCCTTTAAGGTTCAAATGAAGATTCCAAAGTTGAGCATTTAAGAGTCGAATCAAAGATTTTACAATCACTTGCAAACCAACTGGACTAGCTTAGTTGGCCACCAAGGAGGGACAGGGGTTCGAAACTTCTCACTTGCATCTCGTTCAAGATTTCGAGAAACATTTTTGGAAATAATTTAGTTCTCAAAAGTATTTTTGCAGGTAATTTTTAGGCTCTGTTTAATTAGCTATTTTTGAGGGGTGTTTAAAAACTTTACTGTAGCATTGTAGATGAAAAAATGTTACTATAGTGGTTTTTGGATGTGTTTTTGGAGGAATTTTTAGGGAGTTTTTTTAAATATATATTGGAGTATCTTTTTTATTTACAACTTTTTGAGGTATTTTTAAAAAAATTTACCCACCCCCTACCACCACACCTTCCCTCCTTCACCCTCTCTCTTCCTCCTCCTCCTCTTCTCCTTCTCCCTCCTTCTCCTCCCTTCCCTCCCTTCCTCCCTGGTTGAGACCCATGAGACGACCTTAGGCTACAACCAGAGGTTGCAACCTAAGGCCGCGACCAGATCTAGTTGCCACTAGGGGAAGGGAGGGGGGTTCTGGGGGTGGGGGTGGTGAGAGGGGAAGAAAGGAGAGAAAGGAGGTGAAAAGGAGAGGGGGGAAGAAAGGAGGAGGATGAGAGGGAGTAGGGAGGAGGGAGAAGGCTGGTGGCGGGTAATGTATGGAGGGAGGGTGGTGGTAGGTAGTGTATGGAAGAAAAAGATAGGTTTTTTTTTAGACTTTTTATGTGCATTTGAAATAATGTGTTTTTAGAGTGTGTTATTATAGATTTGTAGATGAAAAATAAGTTTTTAAAAAAAGATAAATCCAAATAGAGCCTTAGTTCCCTCAGAATTCTCAATACGTCATTAGATCCATCCCCTCCCCCTTCCCCTGGCACATCACCAGTTATCAAAATATTGTACTCCCAAAAAAAAAAAAAATCACCGGTATAATGTCTCTACACCAAGCAAATCTGGCCCCATGCAAAGGACCAGAGCCCATTGCACCAAGCTTCAGTTCCAGGTTGGCGCAGTCGACCTAACTTTCACGGTGTGGTGCCATCCAGCCCAGTTCATATGTAACTTCCCACTAAGGTCCAATTCTCATCAGCATATAACAAATTTAAAACATTCTCACCAACCTCATGCGGAGACCCCATTCACGAGGAGTTGGCACCCTGCCACAATGTATATAATGACCTTGTTCTCAATTACTTTAGATTTTATAAAATTTGATTATAAAAACTGATTATGATAATAATTCAAATTAGCAAAAACTACTCTTCAAATGAATATAGATTTTAGTATTTTTTTAGTCATTAAAAAACCTACAATCAGACTACAAAAGCAATCAAAAATATCACAAAAAATTAATTATTTAAAATCAAAATTTATAATCTGTTAAAATAATCAATCAAGAATTGGCCCATTTTCCCAAAGTGTAAAACCTATTGATTTTTATGCCTTAGGGAAACAGCAATATAGGTTGCCTATTTGCAATTTTATACTGTATAGCCTTACGAATAACCTAGTCCAATATGTATAACTTTTTTTGGTGAAATGAATTGATATGTTTCCTCCACGCACATGAACCATTTCAGAAGACCTGTCAATTAGTCTAGGTTACTCTAGCATTTGGTGCATCGATAGCCCAATAATTTACTCAAATCTAACTTCTGGGGCATGTTGATTGAAGTATCGTGATCCTTTTTTTTTTTTTTTTCCCTCCCAATTAGGACATTTATACACACTTTGCAAAATTATATTACAGTCTAACAGAAAAAGTCTCGATCACTAGTGGACATAGTCTAGAACTAAGCCACAATGCATATCATGAATTAACTCCCCACTATAAGAAAAAGAGGCTCTACAACCCTGCATAGTGAAAATCTCGGCCGTCCCTTAGGTACAAGTATTTCTGGTTAAAAAAAAAAAAAGAACCAAAAAAAAAAATCACAAACTGTAGTCAAATGTTTTTTAAAAAAGTCAAACTTAGCAATAGAGAAGTGTATGATTGATGTTTCAGATACTACTCGATAAGGTCATATTGGAATAGTCCCCTTGGCATATGCTGCACAGAGTGTGGCTAACTTCTACTATAGCTGTTGGTTTTTGGGTAGTATATACACAACCGTAATAGTTCAAAGGAAATGAAACTCATGTCAATCAAGAGCAGAGCATATAAATCGAACTGACGTGAAACTATGTCAAAATTTAGAAGAGAATTGTTTGTTATTGCACGTGTGATTTTATGTACAGTCTTGCTTTGGTATATACTCTGTTCGGGGGGCAGCTGAACAAAACTAGTATTAGCGCAGGAACCTTTGCAACTATGGCTTACAGTACTAGATACTTACACTGAGCTTCTGATCCTGTAATCAACTATACTCTGACTACGAAAAGAGGCTTCTTTAAAACTTCTGTAGAACTTAAAAGACGTGGGAGTCTTATATTTCATAGAGGCCGCAACAAGGGGTAATCTTGAAGCAACTCTCGCTCTGATAATGCGTCATCCTCATTCTGGGGAGTCCATAAGACCTCAACAGCCTGCATGGAGAGCATTATCAAAGGGACATCCTATGAGAAGAAGAAGAAGAAGAAGAAGAAGAAGAAGGAGGAGGAGGAGGAAGAAGCACCTAAATTTGAAAACTTAAACATTCTTACCAAAGTTTTACTTGAAGGTATTGAGGCAAGCTTCTGTAATGCTTCCTTCAAGTCTGAGCTACTATTGATGGTAGGCAGCTTATGCACCCCTTCAGCAGCTACCAATATTGTTACCTAAATAGTAGGGATCAAATCTGATCATCTACATCTTCCAACTGCCAAGAGCATTTCAAATAAACAATTCAAAGAAACTGCAAGTTATCCTTACCACAATGTACTCGTTACTAAAGCCACTTGCTCTCTGGCCGGTTGAACTTCGCTTTTTTATGTTGTTTACATTGACAAGGGTCTCTTCATCGAACTTGCCACGTTCTTCAATGGAAAGCTGATTGAATCGTTTTTCCCCTTCGTCCATGCTCCTCTTAATTTCTGCCTGCATTACATGCAGCAGGTACAAAGGTAAGAGCCAATAACTTCAGATTCACTAAATTATATAGTATACATCAGGTGTTTAAGCAGATAAGAAAATCATCAGTAATTGAAGACAGTTTGCATCAGACAAATTTTTGGGCCAAAACAAAGACACAAGGTCCAAGCATGAAGTGTTACGTGCTCAAAAATCAGAAAAAATGCAGTCATTAAAAAAAAAAAACTGAGCCCAAAATAAGGGTACATTCATGGAGGTATGTCAAGATTAGGAAATTGTCATGCCCATGCCCACTTACCCACAGTTGTGTCATATTAGTTGCAAGCAGAGACAAAATTTAATTAGGTAATTAACATTCTTGTCCCAACAGGCATCCCAAATTGAGTACAAATCACAACTACAACTTCTATTACAACATTATTTCAACTTATCCTTTCATCTCACATGGGACAACTTGAATCTCACAATCTTTACATACTGGATACCCTCCTGCAGCCTATCATAGACCCAACTGTGACTCATGAAACTGATCAGGTACCATTGTATCACATCTTAAACAATAACCAAGTTGTTGAAGAATATATGGATCTCAAGATAACTAAAGCATAGATTCACACTTAAAACCAAATCAAGCAATCCAATAATCTCAATTATCTGCCATCAAAGACTGAATACCCTCAGAGTAGCGCATAAGAAGCTGTGGCAATACCACATGGGCCAGCTTGCATAGTACATAGTTGGAAAAAAGGGTGTTATCATGCAACTCCCACACTAGATGAAGTACTCTTTCTGCAGGGCAGGAGTAATTCTGTACTCTTTAGCAGAATTTAAAATATCATTTGCCAAAGAGACAGGAAGGACGTTATATCTAGTGAAGAATTACCCTTAAGTCGCTTCAGACCACCAAGATAAGTACATGAGCACTAGCGGCTAAAAGAAAGATATCCATAGGTCACAGGACTTGGCTGCAATAGTCAAATTGGTCCATAATGACCTAGAAAGCCTCAAAGTTTGATTTTTATACAAGTAGTCTCCTTACTTGCAAGGGTAAGGCTGCAGAAATTTGCCGTCTCAAATCTCACATCACAGTAACATCATGCAGATTGAGAGGGAGAAATATCCTTTCCAGAAATCAGATATTAATTTCCATTTGAGGTGATTCATAGGTATGGATAGGCTATAGAAACAAGTGAAAGCAAACAAAACCTATCTTCATCTCACCAACAGCAGTAGCAAAATAAACCTAAAGGCCAGATCCAAAGTCAACAGACTGGAATGCAGCAAAATTATCCATGACAACTAGCTCAAAGCTCTGGGCTTCTGTTTCTTTGTCTTTTGCCAATAATAAATCCTTTAGCATGCATTCATGGCCATCTAGTGAGAGTTACAAATATTAATATTAACACATCCATGATGCATGACTCCCTAGATCATCAAAATGCAATCCAGCCAAAGACTTTATTGAGGTCAAAGGACTAAAATCAGAGTGCACCAAATGAAAATCTTGTGTAAATATCCAAATCTCAAGGTAGCCAACAGGAAGCAATGATGAGATCAACTTACAGATGAATAAGCTGAGATACAATAATCAGGATGCCGCAACAAAGCTAGTGTGGTCTCTGTAACAAAAGCAGTAACTAATAAGTGCTTATTTAAGGCATAGAATAACTTAAAGATATAAATAACAGAGAGAAGGGGGGGGGGGGGGAGGGAGGGAGAGGGCGAGAGTTAAATTAAGCACCTGCACTACACATATTAATGAAAAGTTTGACTAGTACATACTAGTCCAGCTGATTTCACATGATAATCTTCAATTTTATCAGTTAAAGTAACATTTCTTTGCACTGAAAACTTCTCTAAACAACCTACTATTATTTTCACTCTGAAAACAAGTGAAACACAGAAACGCTAATCTAAGTATCCGTTATTTCTCTTCCTCTCTCCCAAAATTCTTGGTATTTTTAATATCAAAGATCAAAGTTCATAAATCTCATCCAACAAGATGACACTTCCAACTTGAGTACTTTCTCCACTATAAGATTTCAGAAAAACAGTTTTATAAGTATGGATCTCCAAATGAATAGACACAATTTTAACAAGCAAAACCACTATCTACAAGATAGAGCAGAGGGAATGTAAACATTAGAAGTTAAAAAACTTAGAAGGCATTTACAGATTTTAGTTTATGCAAGAGTGTTTTATGAGTGAAACTTCATACAGCCTGCAGGTCTGTAAACAAGGGGACTCACAACCAACATAGATAATTACTTCTTACCATCTAAGGATATATCAGATGAAACAAGCATCTTCCTTGGAAAATGATTTACTTGTATTCACTGTAAATGCTTTTGCCAATTTTTAAAGGTATCTTAGCTACACTATCATCCAAAACTAGAAGACCTACTCCCCACATGTCTAAGGCTCACAAATGTAATCTGTATTCAGTACATATTTTGCTTTGCTGGGGAAACCATAAAAAGATAATGTAGTTGGGAATCTTACCAGTCAACACATAGCTTAAACCCTCTGGGCTGGATGTATCTGCAGTTTCAGCAATTCGGTCAAGATCTCTTTGGAGAGTTCTCCCCAAACCCAACAAGCCAACCTACGGAAAATAAGATAAGGGACTATATAACGAGCTGCAAGAAAGCACAACGAAAGGGAAATGAATTTGTGAAAAACCAAACAGCAGCAAAGCTTGCAACCTAGTATAAAACATGATCCACTAGTATGGACTTGATAGTATCATGAAATTGCAGTAGTTATAATGCCATAATAGCTCAAAAAGTTGCACCTCCTCTCTTTTGTATTTTAAACATAGTTGCATAAACAAGATGATCAAGATTCAGAAAAGCCTAGTGAATGCTGCACCTAGAAAGCACTTTAGTCTATTTAAAACTTAACAAGAAAGCCTTATTAAGAGTTATCACCTTCTGATTGCAGCTGCAACAAATGAAAGTTAAAAGTATCCACTTAAGCAACTTCTATGAACATAAATTCTTGTCTATGATTGGCCTTCTTAGTCAGCATGTCCTCTTAATCTCTTCTTTCCTCTTTCTTAGTTGCCTGTGTTCCTTTAGCTAATTCTTTTTTCTTTTTGATTTTTATTTTTTAGCTAACAAAGCGGTCTACAGAGTGACATCCTACAAAACTGCAACTTGGCACATGGAAAACTAGACACGCTTTCTTTTGTGTTTGAGAGAGGAAGAGATAGAGAGGTGGGGGCTGGCATGACCTTTTGAGATGATTTATCAAAAACTGCCGCGAAATATTAGAAATATATGGTGGAGAACTGTTGATAAGAAGATAGAAGTTTAATAGGAGCATGAGTAGCAATATAATGGAAGGGAACATCAGACCCAAGTGGAGGTAAACCCCACAGGCTTATCATTATGCCCTTTCGTTGCACCATAAGAATCTTGATTACAGTTGATAATAACCAAAACAAGATTAGTAGATGGAGATGAAATTTGGCACGGGTAAAGATTGAGAAACAAAAAATCTAAATCTTCTAGAAGTTAAGAAAAACAGCTAAGTTCCCAATTAAGGCATTTCAAAAGGTAAAAAAATTCCAAAGTTCAGCATCTCAACTCCAATCTAGTCAAGCAAAAAACCAATTGATAACTTTTTCTAGAACAAGGAGTGAAATTTCTTTAATTAAGTCCTACATGATGGCAAACATAGGAGAGACTCAAACACATACTTCTGTGTAAGCACTTAAGGAAACAAATTTTTAGGCATAGTTGGACGTCACTAGAGACTTATAGACTTCTAATGATCTCAAGGCAATTATGTTTCTTGCAATCAGAATGGCGAGAATTGCACCAATTTAGTTAAATACTGTGAACTAAGTAGTCCAAGGCCACAGCATTGACATCCGTGCTAACCCCTGTTAGTTACCTGCCTCAACCATCATTTATCACGTCAAACCTAGAGGTTGCCCAGCATCTTACCTTTTAGATTTCCTTTCAGCTATTTGAGGCATCTAACATTAAACCATAAAATTCTCAGTTGCAAAGTTCCAGATAGTCTCTAAGATATACATTTCCAAACCAGAATTTCCCTTCCACCTTCAACATTCCCCCAAAACTCTTCTTTCTTCCCACACCTCCATTTCATAGAATTTTCACCAAAACCTATCTAAACCAATTCGAGAAAAGAATTGTCTGCCAGTCACTACTACCAATTATAACCCATATATAAGTGTATCCAAACAAACAGAAGAAATAATGAATTACGTCCAAGTAAAGTACCATACTTGCAGCTTCAGAACACTAGTCTTGCCAGTAGCAGTGAGCACACCACCTTCTGACCGGTCCGACAAGAACCCCGAAACCAATACAAACGCTGCAAATCCCACCATAATCAAGAAAAAACTCGAACCAAAACCAATTGCAGGCCCTACATAAACACCCCCACCACCAAATCCAAATGGTGAGGGAGCATAATACGGCGCAGAATACGAAAAACTCGAACCACTGGACATCCTAGGCACCGAATAACTCCTTGACGACGATGACGAAAACGACCTGGACGAAGAGAATGATTTGCCTCCCACTCTCCCACCTGAGGCAGCCAATGCTGAATTGGGATCATACATTAACAACAATCCTACAAGAACTGCAGCCACTGCCGGCTTCTGCAGAGCTTTAAAGGCTCTTAAGATGAATTTAGCAAATTTATCAACAGGGTTCTCTTGTATTTCCACTGATGACTCTGTTTTCGTGAAAAAACCAAAATTGCCAGCGTCGCCATCAACGTTGGTTGTCGAATGATTGGAGAAGAAGCATTTGAGACTGCAAATTCTAGAGGGTTTATGGCTGTTAAGCTTGAACGCTGGTGGGATTCTGGGGGAATTAAACGACGGTTTAAAGGGATTTTGGGAGGGTAATAATGGGCTCCATTTGAGGTTGGCTCCAAGCAAGAAAGGGGATGGTTTTGTTGCGGTAATTGTGGCCATAAAAGATGAGCTCAAGAAGTCCTTATTCAGTTGGATTGAACTGAACTGGAATTGAATGGAATCAGGGGCTTAGGAGAGAATCGAAGATGTGCTCTTTGAAGAGAAAGATGGGAGGGAAGGGAGGAAGAAGAGCTTGAATGAAAACCAGAAATCGGAAATCTAGGAGTGGGCCAAATGTTGGGGACATCCACGAAGGAGTAGTGGCCAGTCATCGAACGTGTGGGGACTTCGAGCAGAAACCTAATCTTATAATCTTCGGGGCGACTTGTAATATCTTTCAAGTTGTTGCTGATTGATCTACCCAATACTGAAAATTAATTAATTCATTGCCTTTTTTTAAGGGTAAATGGCAATAAATCCTCTTAACTTTTGATCCCAAAATTACTTTACCCTCTGACATTTAATTTTGATAACTTTGCCCTCTTCCATCATTCAACACTTATATTTGATCGTCATCTAAAATTACCCCTATTTCTATTAGTAAGAATTTTTAGACAAAATTATTCTTGTTATAATAATTTCTTTATAAATTAACTTTTTTATATTGACACTGTAGTGACTTTTGTATACTACTCGGAGTGGATGTATATCTCATATACATGATCTAGATTTCAAATTTAAATCTACGTAATGTGACATGATCTTAACCTAATTATATAAAAAAATGCATTGATGGTGTATAGAAAAAAAACTTACCCTTTCTTTATTTTTATAAATAAATAACCTATTTTCTCTTCTTTAAAAAAGTCCAACTCCTATGTGTAGGTTGTTATGTCCTGTTTTTCTAACAAATTAGTGGCTAAAAACTAGAGAAAAAGTCTCGAATTTTGGTTAGCTCAAACTTTGGTACTTTTTTTTAGTGTTTTTTTTGAAAATTCTTCTTGCATAAATCAAATCGACTTTGATTCTTTAGTAGTGCTCATGACTGCTACTTGTATTATAATACAACATTCGCCCTTTATATAGCAAAGGTCCATATCAACAATTATGATTTTACGTATAGATAATTCCTCAATATTTTGTTCATTTGTAACTTATTTTTTTAACAAACTTTCTAAAGCATATAAAATTTTCAAGTGGTTGTATAAAAAAATCTTGAAATCAAAGGAGATTGGAAGGATACTGCAAAATTGCTAGCTAGAAAAATAATTCTTGAACAACAGACGGATATAAGAACAAAGAAAGCATTGGAGAGGTCTTTGATACATATATTTTTTTGTTTATTTTTGTTCATTTTTGTATGTGTGCGCACGTGTGTGTTTATGTGCGTGTATATATGTGTGTATATATAGACAGAATCCCAAGTTAAAAAAAAAAAATTGTTGTACAAATCCTAATAATAGGACACGGATAATTTTACACAAAAGTTCCAACTGGTGGAAACAGGGACATTTTCAAAAGTTTGATAATTTGTAGTGTAAATGGTAGTCAACCCCCTTGACATTTGGTCCTAAAGCCACTTTATCTCCTAACGTTTATTTGTGAGCACTTTGCCCCCTTCCAACTTCTAATAAATGAAGATTTGACAAATATATATATATATATATATATATATATATATATATATATATAAAATAAATGGAGATTCAGTTTCTATATGTGGGTTGCTATGTACTACTTTAAGCAAATGAATGGCCATATACCAAATAAAATGGTCCCAAAAATTGCTTCAAATTGTGGTATTATTTTTGTGGTGTTCTTATTGAAATGCTTTTGCACAAAAATTAATTGATTTTTTTAACAAACTCATAAAGCATATATACATTGCTTTTGATTGACGGCAGGGGGGGGGGTAAAGTACTTAAAAATAAATGTTAGGGAGCAAAATGATTTTGATCCCAAACGTTAAGGGAATTTACTGCCATTTTGTATGAGAGTTATTAAATGTGAAAGATTTTACGCTTAGTGATAGAGACTTAAGTTAATAGAAAAGTTTGGTAATATCCCTCACGCAAGCAACAAAATAGAGTGATGAAAAATACGTTAGAGATTAGTCTCCTTTTAGACACCGTTTGGACTAAAAGAAATGAAAGAAGAGGACTCTAGTGGGAAAAAAAAAAGAACGGAGAGCACAATGAATCAGATTCCATTCATCTTGAGCTACGTTTTTATACAAACTTTAAAAGCTTAAAATTCATAAATACTTAAGTTTTTTTTTTTTATGAAATTTCAAAATTTCCCACAATCTTGATTTCCTTTCCCTCTGGCCTTTGGATCCACTCATTTTGAACGGAAAACAAAAAATAATTATACCTTTTCTTTCCCTCTTTAAAAATCAATTCAAACATAAAAAACCTTATCCCTCCATTTCCTTTCCTTTCTTTCTCTAATGTTCCTTCAAAACAAACAGCGCCTTGCAGATAGTGATTTGACAGTTTGTTTATAGAAAGTAATTTTACAGTCAGCATATGTACTATAGACTTCTCTATAGCAGACACTTCAGTTATCTGCCCTTCCCATAAAAACCTTCAAAGAAGGTGCATAAAATGCTAAAAATATGCCTGCATGATGCACCTCGTTCTTGTCATTTTACCATTTTATGCTGTACATGTTAATCCCCTGGGCAGAAGAGAAAGATAGTTGGATATATTGGTCATCTACTTGTCTCTGGTCTAGACCAAAGCAATAAGCCAGTGACTAGAGACTTGGGAGTCACTACTTCAGATAATACAGCAAAACATGTTGTTAGTACATTTGTTGCAACTGCAAATGTACAAAATCTTGTATGATCTGTGATAAAATTCTATGCAAATTTAATAAGGTTCTTGAAGATGTACATACAAACATGGTTGAAATGGAAAATTAATGAAGGAAATTGCGGGCCCTTGATGACTATTAAAAGCTAAGGTATCCAAACTTCAATCTGCTGAATTTTAGCAGACTTCATTTTTCCAAATTGCGAGACGCCTGATAGCTGACACGCCCCATCACCTAAATTCCTGTATTTGAAAACCGAAAGCCAGGATACTCTCTGTCACTGATCATAAAGGCCTCAACAAGAGGTACTTTTCAAGCAACTCTTGCTCTGATAACACATCATCCTCTTTCTGGGGAGTCCATAACACCTCAACTGCCTGCATGGAGAGCATTTACGAAATGATATGGAGAAGAATCAGATAGTGCTGTAGAGGTATGCTTAGGAAAACTCCCTCATTTTCTTACCCGAGTTTTAGTGGAAGGAATAGAGCCAAGCTTGTTCAAGGCTTTTTCCAAGTCGGATTTACCTTTGATGGTAGGCAGTTTATGTTCACCATCAGCAGCCATCAATATTGTGACCTATACATAGAGGTAACCGAATGATGATCATTCGCTCCGAAAATGCTACAAGGAAAGTTTTTATGACATCGAGACAAACAATGAATTTAGTCACAGCTAACACCATATGAGTTTCTGATAAGAAATCTAAGCACCTCAATTTCCTTAAGATTAAGACTTAAATGCCGCATATAAGTACGCTGCTAAAAAAAGTTTAACTATTTGAATTATATGCATAGGATTCATAACTGAGATTTGAGCACCATCTCCAAAGTTGGCAACTAAAGTTAATTTGTAAATGTTTTAAAAATTATAGAAAGAACTTATTTTCTATACGAAACCCGTCACTTCCAGTATAGCAGTCCAACATCATTCTGGAAGTAGTGGCTCCGAAGTAATTACCTATTCTTTTGATTCCTGATCAACAATAACCTAGGAAGACTATAGTATTTGCAGGTCAGGAAAAAGTCAATTCTGACACCTTCTGGACCACCACTATCAAGTATCCAACACCCTTGTCAAATACTTCGGAACAAAATACAACATTCTCAGGTTATCAATAAAATAGGTGCAGATAAAGCAAATGAGAAATTAACTAGCAGAAAACAGTTACAAGAAGACAAGACACAATCAGAATGCTAATATACTAAGTACAGAAAACATACATAGGAAATAAGTGCAGAAAACATATTTTCTACATGGAGATTTTAAATCATTAAACAACCGAAAAGAGACTGTAGGTAATCTTACCACTATGTACTCACTAATAAACCCACTCGATCCCTTGACTTTTGAACTTCTCTTCTTTAAGTTATTTACATTAACAAGGGTCTCCTCATCAAGTTTCCCACGTTCATCGATTGAAAGCTCATTAAATCTTGTTTCCCCTTCATCCATGTTCCTCTTGATGTCAGCCTGCATTACATGTAGCATTAGATCAGAAAATGATGTGAAGAATCCTCTAAGTGGGTAGAGTACAACTGATTTGAGGATAAAGGAATAACTAATGCAATATTTGAAATCTTTCTTTAGGACTATAGATTGCAGAAAAATGATATTAGACAACTTGACTCCAGGAAGTTAGAAAATATTCGAATTTGATAAATGTTGGTTAATCATATATAAATGCAGCATCTATAAGATAACTTCCATCTTGAAAGTTCAGTGGCGTTTTTATAAATTGTTCATTTGAAAAAATTGAAACCCTTCTTGCGTTCCATGAATAGCTGGGACATTGAGGAATAGCCGGGACATTGAGGAATAGCCAGTTCCTACCTCTCTATCTATCTCTAAGATGTTCATCCATGATTTGTGTTTCATATTTCAAAAGGAGGACTTTTCAAAACATATATATATATATTCTTTATATTATATCTGGTTTTTATGTTAATTGAATGAGGATGTTCCTTGAGAGGATGTGGAATAAACAGCTTATGCATCCGATGAAAGAGAAATCCTACATGGAAGGATGTTCCTGCATTTATCTATCCGTGTTGAGATTCTTTCAATGCGGGTAAAGTTAGATGCAACAAAACTCAGGTAAACGAAAAGTGAGGTAAACCATATGAACCGAAGATTGAAAGTACGTCTACGTTGGAATTTCTTTTTTACAACAAAAAAAGAAATGCTTAAGGAGTAGTTAATGAATTTTTTTCTATTTGCAAGATGCAAAATATAGTGAAGTATGAGAAACTGTAGGGCTTTTCTACTAATTAGATGTACATAACTGACAAAGTAACTAAACTCACATTGCCATACCTTTCTTGGCAACCAAGCACTGAATAAATGCATAAAATAATTGTTTCTCCAAAAAATAAAAAATTAAAAAATTAAAAAAGCTAAACAGTCATCCGAAACATGAAGAATTACTTTAAAAAATATCAATTTCGGGATTATGCGCATTTTATGGTCCATCTTTGGCAATCGAAAAGGGATCAATATACTAAGACATTGGAAATTTTTACCAGTCAATATGTAGTTTAAGCCCTCTACTCTGGATGTATCCGCAGTTTCAGCAATTCGGTCAAGATCCTTTTGTAGTGATCTCCCCGACGCCAACAAGCCAACCTTTGAAGAACAAATAAGAAATAGTATAAGATGCTGGAAAAAATATCGAAACATGGAGGTGAAAACGAATTCTTGAAACGTTCAATTGCACTATAGTCTGCAATGTTACAGGAGTGGCACCATTTACACATATTTTTGGCAATGTATATGCATCACCCAAATGCTATGTATGGTGGTAACACAGGAGGTTGTATGAGGGAAATTGATTCATGTATGATCCTATACAACAAAAACTAGAGAAAGTCCAGTTATTTGAATACAGAAAAAGCTTCAAACTTTTTAGTTGTCCCATTTTTAGCTTAACTTATATCCGAACATCCTCATACAGTAAGGTCTTCAACTATATATGCAGTATATCAATTTTCATTTAAAGATTGGTGCAGGTATGGAACCTAGAAGAATCTGCACAAGACACTTCTCCATCAATGTACCTTCGTCCCTAGTTTATTCCCAATGGTAATTCTTTATTCTTGTCTCCTGATCCTGGAGTGTTTTTCTTTTACGGAGTGACTTCATCCATGATTGGTATTTGCCAAGTTACCATGCTTCGTGCGGAGAGAAGAAGATGAAGTTAAACAGGGGCCAGCCTCAAAGTCTGCTGTGTTTTATCAGAACGAGAACAAACTTATTCAAGAAATCTCCAGGAGAGGACGACTGGATAATGGATATAGCTCTATTGAGAGGAGTTTAGGGTAGCAATTTACAATTTGGGGTGTCAGAGTAGAAAAGGAGCTGCACTGATAAGGATTACACTCTTACCTTTCACCAGTCAAATATGCAGACACAGTAAACCCACAACGAAATCAGTTGAATTAGGATTTTGCTTTTGCGATCTATAACGATCAAGAAAGAATTGATTGCCAGTCTTCTAAAAAATTGGTGAAACAAATTTAATCTACGTAATCAAGGCATTTGCAGGATAAAAGTGACTGAAGATACAGCACCCCAACTCCATATAATCAAGGTGAAACTGGTTGGCAACTTTAATTCTACATGATAGCAAATATAAATTGTACCCATCGAAAAGGATAAATCAAGACAAATTCTCAACATAGTTTTTACGTATAGCATTTTGAAGCAGCATTTCTAGACAAACAATACCGTAGCATTTTTCCACTAAGATCTAAGATAAAAAGTTGACTTGCGAAATAAAATTTATTCGAATAACATTTTTAAAGAATGTTCCAAAAATTATCTTCCAACATATACTAAAAAGAAAGAAAATGTTTGAATCTCAATCAAATGACAGTCATTTAACCATTCTGAAACAAGATTAAGGTTCAAGATTATGGTATGAACCCTGTCTACCAAAAGACACATATGAGACCAACTTAATGGTGAGATGAATAACTCATATAACACTCACTATTGTTATAATTTTTTTGAGTGTAAGATTACATGCACGGGGTTGTATTCATATATTGATTTGGGTATACCAATATAATTTATTCATACAAAATTATTCAAACTGTGTACGAATTATAACAATCCTATAACCACCAACAAAAAAAAAAAAAAAAAATCACAAACAGGTACTTTCCGAGGAAGTAATACCTGTAACTTGAGAACAGAAATCCTCTCAGCGGCGACACTAGTGCTAGTTCTCTCATCAGTGAACTGCCTCCACACCAGAAAAAGGGGCGTTAAGAGCACTACAATCATGAGCACTACAGTCATGGCAAAACATAACAGGAAAAATGCCCCCAGACCGCAGCTTCTCCGGTATTACCACCAAATTGTGCCGGGGACGACGTCGAGGACGAGTACTCTTCTGCAGATGACAAATTACTCAGCACAGCCCCGTCGTTACTTCTCTTTGACGAGAAAGACGGCGAGGATGAATAGGACGATCCGTAGGGAGATGACTGGGATGAAGACGGCGAGGATGGATAGGACGATCGGTAGGAAGATGACTGGGATGAAGACGGCGAGGATGAATAGGACGATCCGTAGGAAGATGACCGGGATGAAGAGAATAGGACGATCTGTAGGAAGATGACGGGGATGAGGACGACGATCTAGACGACCGAGACGATGATGAGAAAGCCCGGCCACCCATTCTACCACCAGAGGCAGCCAATGCTGAATACGCGTCAAACAGAACGAACTTTACCAATGCCAAAAGAAGTGCAGCAGCGGCCACGGCAGGATTTTTTGGAGATTTGAGGACTTTAGAGATGATTTTAGCAAGTTCATGCTCCTCAACTGGGCAAGTTGTTTTTTCTTGGATTTGCATGGGTGATGAACCATCCTCATGGTCATCTGTACTGATCTCGATGGTTTTTTTGCACTGATCATCAACGAGCATGGGGTGCTTTTGGGTGATCAAGTAACTGAGAGGAGGAATTAGTCTGAAGGGTTTGGTGTTAAGGTTGATTGGAGGTGGAGAAATTTCTAAAAATATTATGATTTCTAAATTTTTTCTGTAAATAGAATTATTTGGGTGTAGGGTTCAGACAAGTGATGTTCGCATTTGCAAAATGCGAGTTCTACATTTTAAAAAAAATAAAAATTTTCCGAACTCGCATTCCGTCGCAATTTTATATAATCCAATTTATCACTTTCTAAGTAACTTTGGGATCCAAATCGCGAGAATGTATATTTTTCTCGAATCTGTCATTGAGAGGTAAAGGATTAAATCCTTTTTTAGAAATAAAGTTTTTGATCGGAATATGAATTCTGAATCAAACCGAAAGCACAGACCCTTTAACTGTTAAAGGGCTAATAAAACGAATCACACTTTTACCACTAAACTATACCCGCTACAATGGAATTATATTTTTAAAAAAATAAATATTTTTCGAACTCGCATTCACGAAATGCGAGTTTCATAGAACTCGCATTCTCAGAATGGGAGTTCTATATTTTAAAAAAAATAAAAATTTTCCGAACTCGCATTCCGTTAATGCGAGTTTCATAGAACCTTAGTTGTTAGGATCACGATCCGGATCGTGGGATCTTACGATCCTACTATCCGAATTATGGCTTTCGATTTCGATCCAATTTTGATACGATCCTACCATTTAAAGATATTATGACAAAAATTTTAATAATTTGATCATAATTTTGTATAGAAAATTCTGCTATTTGTTGCATTAGAAATTAGATTCAAAAAACTTTAAAACCACATAATTATGTTATGCTAATTCCTTACCTATAAAAATTGGTATTTAATTTTCTCATTAATAAATACTTAAATGATACACACACACATATACAAAGTCAATTTTTTCAGCTACCTTGTTTAGTAATTGCATTTGGACTCAAAATTGAGAAAGAACAATATTTTAATTTAATCGATTCATTTACAATATGTCACATGTAGTTCCAAAATTTTTATTTAATTTTTAGTTTATCCCAAATATTTTAGATAATACGATTTTAACCTCAATTAATAATACTATTATATTGATTATACATGAGTTACATTATTTATTGCTATATATGTGGATTGCAAACATCAAAATTACTGGTAAGATTATTTTTTACGATTTTTGTAGGATCTATCGATCCCACGATCCGATCCTACGATCCGATCCTGCAAAGTAAAAAACGATCTAAGGTAGAATCCCGATTTTAAAAACTTTGCATAGAACTCGCATTCTTAGAATGCGAGATCCACAATTTTAATTTTTAAAATTCCTCTTGAACTCGTATTCCGCGAATGCGAGTTCTCTAACTCTCGCATTTTCAGAATGCGAGTTCCAGAAATTTAATTTTTTAAATTCATGTTGAACTCGCATGCTCAGAATGCGAGTTCCTTAAATCAAAAAATTGGGAGTTTCGTGAATCGTTCATTGACCAAAAATTAATTAAAAAAGATTCCTGATTACTAAGATCGAAATAAATTTCTGTGCATAAGGTATTGGTCGAGTGGCTAGAAATCCAATAATCTTAATGGTCATAACTAATTTAGCAGTAGTAAACATCTTTTACTTTGCTATTTTTTGACCCACCAACATTTGGCATTTGAAATGTTATAGTTTCTTAAGTTTCTAGATAATGAGATTTTAGAAAAAACTGACAGGTGTTGAGCCAGTGCAATAATAAATAAGAACAGGTTGTGGGGCTTTGGAGAAAAAGAAATGAAGGAAGAAAGAATGAAGAAAGAAGAAGGAAGGAAGAAAGAAAGAAAGAAAGAAAGGAAAGAAAACGAAAGAAACAGGGGTTTTTTTTTTTTGAAATAAGAACACTCGAGAATTGGAAAGGAAAGGAAATTTTTTTCTTTTGGTGATCCTGTTAGGCGTGAGCACGCCTAAGTAGCGCTAACGCTTCTGACCAAGTTTTACAATTGGTCACCATAAGCGTGATGACTTGGTATGGCACGGCATTACAAAGCTTCGGCCATAGACGAAAATTCCATTCCTCGTGCCGGTTGGCGTGGCACGCCTTAACTATCCCCACCGCTTCGACCATGCAAGCGAAAATTGCTATTCTTTTGGCGTGTCCGGTTAGGCGTGGAACGCCTAAATGGTCTTCAATGGTTGCCTGTCCGTCCTTAGATGTGCCCAGTTTACGTGGGCACGCCTAAATGGTGGCGACCTAATACAAGAAAAATTGATCATTTCAACTGAACCTACTTATTCAATAAGACACAAGAAGACTAAAATTACAAAATACGGATGTAGAGCATAAATGGAGAAACCGTAAAGCATGAGGGATAACAGTAATTCCACAACTGCATTTGTCACGCATAAGACAAAAATATCTGATACTGAGAAGTATCACTAGAAGAAATCATCATTACTTTTGCAACTGCAATAACCGTGAAACCATGTTCTGATATTTTTCCTTTACTTCAGTACTATGTTTAGAAAATTTGATACTATTACTATAAAATATTTGTTCCATTCCAACACAGATTTCGATTTATGTACTACTTATGACCCCGAATGCGTAATCCCTATTTAACCAACCCTAAACCGTAAAAAAAAATTGAGCACCGTAAACCCTAAAGATTATGAACCGTAAACCCTAAACCTTCAAACCCTATAACCCTAATGAAGTAACCCGAAAACCACAAACCCTTTACCCCTAACCCTAAAACCTTAAACCCTAAACCCTGAACTTGAAACCCTAAACCCTGAACCTGAAATCCTAAACCCTGAACCGTAAACCCTAATCTCTAAACCCTACGACCCTAAAGCCATAAACTCTAAAACCGTAAACCCAAAACTATTGAGCCCTACAGCCCTTGAAAGGAGTATGTTCAGGAAACCTTCACTTGGATGCATTATTACAGGTACCTTACCAACGACGATATCGAGTTTCTCAGCACTTACCTCAATCTTACCGCTGAAATTGTTCTCGCTACTCTTAAGAAGTCCGCCAAGCCCCTCGGTCGTCCTAAGGGTGGACCTCCTCATGATCGCCCTCGGTAATGGTATGCTTAGTTTTTATTGTGTAAATATTTTGGTGAATATTGGATTATTTGTTAACAATTAGTTTTGCGAATTGGTGCTGGATTATATAGCGGACAACCCAGGTTTAATGGGGATAGGCCTAGATTTGGTGACAGGGAGGGCTATTGAGTTGGTCCTCGTGGACCTTCCGGTGAGTCTGGTGTTGAGAAAGTTGCAGCTCCTGACGATTACGAGCCTGCTTTCAGTGTTAGTTAACATTTGTTGTCGACTAATGCATGGGGCTTGCAAATGAAAAATATATATATACATTAGCCAATTGAAGTAATGGGAAAAAAAAAAACTAATCATTCAATACAAGGTTCAATGTCCTCCAAGATATCCACCAGTACCACACTCTCGACGCCTACGCGTCCTAGCTCCTCTACGTGGCACATATGTCAGAATCGGAGTCACTTGAGCTATGTGTGACTCATGTGCAGCCTCCTGATCATGTAATGCCTCAGTCCGAGTCCCCGACTATTCATGACCTCCTTCGCGTTGACTGGAAGTACCAACGTCTACGTCGACCATAGGTGTAAACTGTTGAAACGTCACCGATGACCTAGACGTTGTACCCTCCCGCATGCCCGCCGCGAGGTGTGAGTATAGTCGATTCACCACAGTGATGTTCGGTAGCGCTGCCGCCGTCCGCCACGGAAGATGTGCTCCGGGGACTGCACCCTACGATGCCAACCACCACCGTGCTGGCCTCCACCTACATTTCTATGGCGCTCAACGACGCTGGTCAACATATGCTTGGAATGTCGCCAGGAGGTGGAGGGCGAAAGACGTCGTGCTGCCCCAACATCGTAAACTCGACCACAAACTCTTGGATGCGCGGAGATGATGCCTATCCCGCTTCCTCATCGCCTGGAATCTAATGCCATGTAATGAAGGCGCGACAATACATCAACCTATTAAGATTTTGGCATGATAAGAAATGTGTAAGTGCGGTCATTTATAAACGAGTTTGATAATACACGTCAGATAAATTTGTGTCCATTATTATTAAGTGGTGAAACTTACAAGATATTCTGCTCTGGCACTATCGCCCTGAAACCCCTCGGGAATCGGAGGATGTCGGCTGGATCGACACATACTGAACTGTCGGCGATACCGGAAATAGTCATCAGATGGATACGTAGTATCATCAACTGCAGTTCCGTCCGCCACCAAAGAATGGCGATGTGTCCAAACGTCAATGTAATGCGCATGTGCCATGGCCTAATCCTGATTCTTCCTCCCACGGCGACTCATTCGATGTATCATGGCGATATTCTCGGCCAGTCGAGAGTCGAGCACGGGCTGCTGTAAACCGAACTGTCGCATAACTCGATGAGGCAGGTGGGGCTCGACAACCTCCGCGCTCTGTGGGCAGTCCCCGCAGCAATAATGTCAGTCATATACAGACTAGGGTGCACATCAGACTGCGGTGGAGCATCGGCCATAACTACATCCTCCTATAAAAAAATTTTTAAACTATCTGTAAATATACAATTACAGAATAAGTTTACAATTTTTAACGAACATAGAATCAGTAAAACCTAAGCTTGCAAATTAAACACCCTTGTAACACCGTAAACAATTAAAACCCGTTTAACACACTTCCCCAACGACTCCATGTTTAGCAGAAAAACCAAAACTGTTACATTGTCCATCTTGTTTCCTTTTTTGATGGGAATAACACCAAAACTATTAGGCACTTAGTAGGTTTGTTTCAATAAACGGGAGCAGTCATAAAATACTAAAGACAAACTTCAATTGAACAAAGTAAACCGAAATAGAAAACGTCAAAAACCAGGATTATATCCAACACCCCAAATTTAGGATGGCCTTTCCATGAGCTTTGCTATAAAAATTTCGACAGAGCCTCCCCTATAACATTAGTAAAATTCCCTGCCAACAAACACATTTCCTTACATACAGAAATATAAAGTAACACACTAAGCAACATTTTACATACCATTAAATTACATCAACGAATATATCAACCATATGAATTACAAAATCTGTAAATAAACACATAAAGAACAAATGACCGGTACGGTACAACGTACAGTATGAGAAGATTACTTAAAACACATAGTACTATCCATAGCCTAAAATTTGGACAATTCCTCCTGTTATGACCCCTTTCATGACAATTAGTACACCTTCTCGGTTCCTGCGGGTCTCTCTCGTCCATTTTATTACGAATTCTTCTTGCTTGAACCCTTCCTGCCTTCCTTGCAATGAATCTGCTGCTATTACCTTGCAGTTCGCTGTGATCCGTGATTATCCGGATGCGGTAGGGTTGAAAATTCCGAATCACTTTGGAACCACCGAGTTTTAGTGAATAGCTGATCTACATGCATGTTCGGATTGTCCCCTCGGTGTCTACAAACAGCTATAGCGTGAGAGCACGGAAGTCTATACATCTGCCACTTTTCACACGAGCATTCTTTCTCCAAGTACTGGACGGTCTGCGTATTTTCCCCTTTGCCATCCATTGAGCCCTGTACAACCCCTCAGATACACCGCCATTCGCGGCATGAAACTTCCGACTCAATGCGTTCTCGCTTTCTTTTCAGCAGCAAAACGTCGCCATATTCTCGGGAAATCTATGACGACAATGACTGGCATCCGCTCTTCTCCGCTTAAAGAGTTCGGCGTCCGGTGGAATGTCATATCTACGATGCGAATTGGCGGATGGTTCCTTTAAGGACATTATTATAACTCTTGGACATATTGGTGGTAAGAATACCCCAACGATGCCCTCCATCGTGAGCAAGACACCATTTTTCCTCTTCAATTTTGGATAAATACGCCCACGCATCCAGAAATTTCCGCTGCATCTCACGCTTTAATCCCCTCCACTTGCAGACCGCCGAAGCTTTCCCAACACAATCTCTTTAGATGTAATCCTTTATGACTTGTCATTAGATTGCTTCTGACATGTTGAAGGCAGAATCTGTGGAATGCGACCGGCTCCATCCAGTAGTCGTGTGTCGACATTGCTCGGATGATACCACGTGCCGATCGATATGACACATACAAAGTAACGGTCTTTCAGCCACATGATAAGCGTGCGGTACATAAACCAGTCCCAACTCTCGATTGTCTTCTCATCCACTAAAGCATAGGCAAGTGGAAGTATCTGATTGTTTGCATCTTGCGTGACAGCAATCATGAGTTTGCCCTTGTACTCGTCACGCAGGTGAGTGCCGTCAACACAAATCACGGGTCTACACATGGTAAATGCCATAATTGCAGGTCCGAATGTCCAGAACACGTACCTAAATGTCTTGAGGTAGGCGCCACTATCTGGGTGGTGCACCCAGGTAACAACTGACCCTGGGTTTGACTGCACAAGTGCATGCATGTATCTGGGAAGGTCGGCAAAATTTGTATCCCAAGTTCCAAATACAACGGAACCAGAAAAAAAAAGTGCAACGGAACCAGAAAAATTTATATTGCATCACAAACCAAAAAAAAAAATCCTACCATCACAAGCAATTAGCTTTTTTAAAGTACAGATGCATAGTTCACATTTATGTTATCGGTTCTTGAAAATATTTTTCCCTACAAAATTTATAAAAAAATTCGTGAGTTTTCCTCAGAAATGACTTAAACTCCCCAAGAAACACAATTTTTTCAAAAAAAAAAAAAAGCAACATAATCGGAACCAATAAATGCAACAGAAATGAAAACAAAAATTATGCATCAGCCATGGAAGCAAAAATTTACCAACACAAACAAAAAAATATGTATCAGAAATGCAAAAACAAAATTTTCATCACAAATGGGAAAAAAAAAAGTGCAACGGAACCGGAAAAATTTATATTGCATCACAAATCCAAAAAAAAAATATGGCAACATCGACGGAACAAAAAATTGCAACAGAAATGAAAACAGAAATTATGCATCAGGCATGGAACAAAAAAAATAGCAGCAGAGACGGAAAACAAAATGCATCAGATATGCAAAAACAAATTTTGCATCACAAACGGGGAAAAAATTACAACAGAACCGGAAGAAAAAAAATTGCATCGCTTGTCGGGAAAAAAAATACCCACAGAAATGGAAAACTCAAAATGGCATCAGAAATGGAAACGAAATAGCAACAGAAACGAAAACAAAATGCATCACAAAAATTTAAAAAAAGAAAAGCAACAACGAACAAACATTTGCATCACAAATGGAATAGAAAAACACAAAATTACCTGAAACAATAATTGCATCGAAATGGCAAAACATAATTGGTAACTGAAACGGAAAAAAAAATTGCATCTGAAATGGTTGAAAATAATTAGCAACAGAAACGGGGAAAAAAAATTTCATCAGAAATTTCAAAAAAACCAACTAAAGTAGTAGAAATAAGCTCACCCAAACCGGTAGTTCGAGGGTGGTGGCCTTGGTCTTCCACCAATTTTTCAATTTTGCCTATGCTGCGTCTCCGATCTCGATCTTCGCCTCCCCTCAGCTTCACCTCAGCTTGGTCCGAACCTCAAGATGGATCGACGAAACCCACGTCCGGGTGACTTCAGTCGATTGCCCCAATTTCTACTTCAGTCGACTTTCCCCAATTTTCTGTGGATTTGCGTCTGTTTTAGCTGGGGAGGAAGAAGAGGTCCGAAGCTTGTTTTGTGGCCGATAACTCGCATTTACAAAATGCGAGTTATGCTTATGCTTACGTGGAAAATATAATCCTTCGGCATTTTTTTTTCGCCCAAAATTGCCTTGTTTCACATTTGACAAATGCGAGTTTCAGCAAACTCGCATTTGTCAAATGCGAAAATCCTAATCTCAGAAATAGCTCATCAAAATACCCCTCTTTTGGAAATTTTTTTTTTCTATCACACTTTTAGAAATTTCTCATTGGAGGTGGTAGGGAGATTGCGTGGGTATGAAGAAACAAGAGCTGCGATAGGTTGGGAGGATATAGTATAGGGTTTAGTTTGAGCAAGGAAAAGGTTGGTTTTGCTATCGCCATTGTTGCCGCCATAGGAAAAGATGAAGAAAAGTGAAGAGGGAACGAAGACTTGTTCAAGTGAAAGTCGCGACTGTTTTCAAAGGCGTTTTTGGGTGGGGCGAGTAGCAAACGGCCGGGGGCATTTATAAGGGGATCAAGTATTGTTAGGCGTTCACCAGTAGTGTGAGGGGATGCCTAGACGTTTGGGCGTTGGGCATTTTTTTTTAAATTTAATTTTACTATTTTATTTTCCTTATCTTTGTTTCATAACCTTATTATTGTTTAATAATCTTGAAAAATGATTCCATTTATTTTCTATTTAGAAATAGTTTGGGAAAAATACATAATAAAAGAATCCATGACTTTGTTTCCTATATTTTTTCCTTTTTCTTTGATCCCCAAATATAATTTCTTTTATTAATATGATTTTGATGGGTAATTGTTGGTTTTTTGGGGCATAAACTAAGAAACAACACTTAGTGCTGTAAAAAATAACTCATAAAAGATATTGAAGGTTGGAAAATAATGAGGTTCATTTCCTCATTCATCAACACCTTATTTATAACGATTACATAAAATAAACAAACTAACAATTCTCTAAAAAATCTCAACAAAAGTTACTTGATAACATAGTCAAATCTTGGCTAAAATATTTGTTAATAAATCAAGATGATATTTGGTTAACATGACAATAAAACTTATTTTTCTATTAATTAACTTATTCTAAAACCAAACATAATTTATTAAAATCTAGAAAAATCTATACGAAAAGTTAGCATATTTCAACACTCTTCCTTGCCACTTTTGCTGCAGATTTTGAATTGTCTTGCCAAATTTTTAGACCTTTTTTTGGACAAGATTCTTATAAGAAGTTCTGCAACTGAAAATAGGCCTTGCAACAGTTTTTTTTTGTTTTGACTTCCAAGTTGAACGTCATAAACCACTACTTTTGGTTTCTTGTCCTAAACTCAAAATCAGCAAAAACATTCTTAAAGTAGCCAAATATCTTCTTTGCAAATTAAAAGACAGACTCCCAAGCATAGTAGACAAATCTGAATAAGAAATTTGTAACACATAAAATGAGTGTTATAAGAGACATAAAACAATCCTCAAAATCCTTGTATGGTTCTTCATTAACTTTGCCAGTACCGTCATTCTTGGGTAATTTCTCATGAATCTTCATAACATAGGCTTCTTCAATTGGTTGGCAAGTTATTTCCTCCTAAATTATATCGACATCTGAATTTTTTGATCCATAGCGCTACACCTCAAAATTGTCATTTTTTGACAAATTCAAAGGAAAATTTTTTCTTCTCATTTTTACCGTAAAAAGCTCATTCCCAACAGGATCATAGATAATACAAGTCTTGTTTTTTAAAATGACAGAATAATTCTTCTTCAATAACTATCCAACACTCAACAGTTATTTCATGTACATATAAAACATCAGAAATAATTTTGGTACCTAAACTATAATCAACAGCAACACTGCCTCTACCTTTTACCTCAATATAACTTCCAATTCCAATTCTCACTTTAGAGATTTGTGACTTGTCAATATTCCTAAATATGGATTAGTCATATGTCATGTGCTGAATGCAACTACTATCTATTAGTCACATTTCAACACTGGAATTATTGCTTACAAAACAAGTGGTCACGAACAGTTGCTCCTCCTCTTGTTCATCAACCATCTAAGTTTGATGTCTTCCTTTTTCTTTATTTTTGCAAACTCTCTCCATATGTCCCATTTGATTACAAAACCTACATTGAATGTCAGTTCTAAACCAATAATATATTGAAAGATGTGAGGTTTTCTTACAATATGGATATGGAGGATTTTTGCTCTTTTTCTTTTCATTTTTGCCATTTTTCTCCTACTTGTATTTGTCACATTGTTGAATGTGATCCTTGTTTGTTGCCTGAAAAGCACCTTCAACAGTTTCTTCATTTCTTATGGCTCTTCTTTGTTCTTGAGCTTCTAAAGCATTGACTAATTCTGACAAGGTCATTTGAGAGAGATCTCTTAAATCTTCATGAGAGCAAATCTTGGTTTCAAACTATTTCGGTAAACTTACCAAGGCTTTTTCTACAACTCTGCTATCTAGAAGTTGTTCTCCAATCAGTCGGATTTTGTTGACAACATTCAAGAATCTATCAGAGTACTCCTTAATGTTTTCTATATTTTTCATTCTAAGGAGTTCAAATTCTCTCCTCGATTCAAGACTTGCATCTACCCTGTTCTGTCATTACCTTGAAAAGACACTTTGAGAGTATCCCAAGTTTCCTTTATATTTTCACAAGTCATAATTTTGGTGAATACTGCATCTGAAACTACTGAGTGAATGCACGTCAGGGCTTTTGATCTCCTTTTGACTCTATCCCTATGGTCTCTCATTTCTACAATTGTTGGATTTTCAGACAATTCTGAAACAGGATCATTTTCCACTATGTCCCAAAGATCACTCACTACCAAATAGGACTTTATTTTCATAGTCCAAATTTGGTAGTTGTCACCAGTAAAATTTGGAGGATTAGACAAGAAGTTGTTTCCTGACATTTTGATGTTGAAGGATTAAGTGTATAAACTTATAGTGAAAAAGGAATTCTCATCAGATTCACTCACTCTCAAAAGAAATAAACCCTTAAGATTTTGGCTCTTTATACCACTTTGTTGGCTTTTTGAGGCATAAACTAAGAAACGACACTTAGTGTTGTAAAAACTAGCTCACAAACGATATTAAAGGCTAGAAAATAATGAGTATCATTCTTCATTCATCAACAACTTATTTATAGTGATTGCCTGAAACAAATTAACTAACAATTCTCTAAAAAATCTCAACTAAAGTTACTTGATAATATAATCAAATCTTAGCTAAAATATTTGCTAACAAATCAAGATGATATTTGGTTAACAAATATCCTAACAATAAGACTTATTTTGCTATTAACTAACTTATTATAAAACTAAACACAATTTATTAAAATCTAGAAAAATTTGTAGGAAAAGCTAGCATATTCCAACAGTAATGTATGTGATAGGAACCAGCTCACAGATCATACGCAAGTTCAAGGGAAAGGGCCGACCTCTCCTCTAGCTCCACGTGTGAGTGTTGAGCCAATGACTCATGCACGTGCTCGAAGGATGCGAGAGTCAATTCAAGCATTTATTTGTGCTACTCGAGAAGGCGTTGGGACTTTCCAAGAAGGCCAAGCCATCATCAATATGCTTCAAGTACAAACCGAGTCATATGAGGGCTAGTTCGGATGTTACTTCTAGTTCGTAGTTAATTATTCTATGTAATTTTCATTTTAGATAATTAGCTGCAACATTCGGCCATGGCAGAAGCATTGCCACCAGTTAGATGTGCTCGCGCCCAGTGGTCACGCCTAAGGAGTAGTTTGGCAGAAGCGTTGCCGTTAGTTAGGCGTGCCCGCGCCTAATGGTCGCGCCTAAGAATTTAGTTTTATTTTTAGGTAGTAAGTGACTCCTTATGTCACTAGGTTTCCTTAGTTTAGTAGGATTTTGTTTGTAAGCCTATAAATAGGCCTCCTTCTCAAACGTTTAGGGGAATTGAATCATACATCAAATTTTAGAAATTAGAGAGAATTTCTCTTGTGCCTTGTGCAAACCTTTGAATACTTTAGATTGAGTTCTAAGTGTTCTTTTGGCTTATCAAGCAAGAATCACACTTGTTTGTGGTGCCTTTCTACCTACACTACAAGTTCCTTTTAATAATTCTTCGAGGGTTAAGAAATTAATCTTAGTTCTTGAATCAAGGGTTTTAAGGGGTTCGTGGTTTTCCATCAATCCAAACGTGGGGATTATTGTCTAGATCCGGAAATTGGTTTTATGAGTTCTTCCAATCAAGGTTGGGTTCGTATCATCTGGTATCAGAGCTAGTCGACAATTTTCCAGGTTATATCCTTCTTTACTTTTCGTTTTTGAGTCTTCCCAAATCTGGTCTTGTTTGTCTTGTTCATCAAGTTTGTTTCTCGAGTTCGTTCTTGCTTGTCAAATCTGTCGAGTCTTTGCTGTCCGCAATTGCTAGCTGTTCGTGCATCTTTAAGTCTGTCCAGTTGTGGTCCTTGTGTTGTTTGCTATCCAATTATAAAAAAAAAACTGGTCGTGTGTCTTGCCTTTGTTGCTGTTTCTTGTCGTTGTTTTAGGACTGTTCTAGTTGCTGTTCTACCAAAAACTTTTGCATGCTGTCCGAGTTTTCCTTTGATTGTTTGTGGTGTCAAAACAGCCGCACCATCATCACCTTGAATTGCCAAACCGCTTTAATCCTTTTGGCTTGAAGTCTTGACCAGTTTTGTGAATCAAATTTCTGGAAAAGAACTGAATCTTAAAAGCAAAATCCTGAATCTTGAAGTTCTTGAAATAAAGCTTGAGTAATTCTTCAAAGTTGGACAAACCTTGCATTAATCTTGAAGGGCCTTGGATTCTTGATTAACAAATCTCGAATTCTTGATCCCTGGAGAGGTGAATTGTTGTTGAAATTGCTGCAAAAAAAAAGAGCAAAAAAAAAAAAACCAGCCGAGAGCAACATAAAGTTGTCCAGCTAGTTCCAAGTAAGATTCGGATTTTCCCTTGTTTCCAAATCTGAATTAAACTCAATCCTTCTTGGAAACTAAGTCCAGAATTCCAGATTTCCTAAATCCATCTAGGAAATCAAGTTTCCTAAACACAAAAACTGTTCCAAAAACAGAAATTCCAGCCGCCTTTCTCCAAACCACCAACCGACCTAACAAGTTTCCAAATTCCAACTTGTTGGTTCGAAATTTCCTTCCAAAACTGTTCCACAATTTTCTGGCAATTCTCACCGGATTTATACCTCATTTTCCAGTTATTATCCTTGTGATTTAAGAGTCTAAAATTAGCCCCAATTCAGTTTAGTTAGTTCTCGAAATTCAGTCCAAGTGTCAGGTAGACTAGGTTGTTTTTTTTGAGTCCGTTTCCAAAGTCCTTTAAGTCGTTTGAGTCTAGAATTTTCCATTCCATTCTCTGTGCTTGTGAGTCTCTCAGAAATCAGTTCGTGAGTCAAAAAAAAAAGGGTACAACACGCACACAAACTTGTGTGTCTCTTTGATAAACTGAATTTACAGTTGTGAACTGATCTAACCTCTTCAAGGGTTAAAATCAAGGCATCTTGAGAAATTTGTGAGTTCATTAGAGTGCAATTGAGTGAAAACACGAGTGCGAGAGTAAACACTAAGGGAGTGTGCGAGGATTATTATTATTTTTGTACTAACTCTTTGCAGGTTTACCTAAGCACAATAAAGGATGTCTGGGGATAACTCTGACTTCGATTTAAGACCATGTGAATCTTTCAAAGGGGAGCTAAACCGCATCATGGACCAAAAGTTGGAAAGGGTTCAAGAGCGAATGGACAAAATGGAAGCTTCACAAAGTGCTTCTAAAGGTAGCAAGGGGCGAAGTAGGCAAAGCTACCATGAATCTGAAAGCTCAAATGAATCCAGTGAAGAGGATGAAATACGGCCAAGGAAGCATAAGTAAGTCAAAGGGAGAGACCATCAAGGGATTGAAGGCGCAAATACCACCATTCCAAGGTCACTCTGACCCTGAAGCTTACCTCGAATGGGAGAAGAGGGTTGACCTCATTTTTGATTGCCATGACTACACAGATGAACAACAAATGAAATTGGCCGTTATGGCATTCACAGACTACGCAATCGTCTGGTGGGACCAAGTTACCACTAGTAGAAAGCGAAGTCGAGCACCTGCCATTTCTACCTGGACTGAGCTTAAGGTAATGATGCACCAAAGTTTTGTACCAAGTCACTACCATCGGGACTTGTACAACAAATTGCAAACATTGTCTTAAGAGAGCCGAAGCGTGGAGGATTATTTCAAAGAGATGGAGATGATCATGCTTCGAGCTGATGTTGAAGAAGACCGTGAGGCTACAATGGCACGTTTCTTGAATGGTCTAAAGCCTGAAATAGCGGATGAAGTGGAGATGCACTACTATGTTGAACTCTTTGACATGTATGAAAAAGCTCTTAAGATAGAGCGCCGACTTAAGAGGAGGGGTTCATCATGAGCACCAGCTACACCAACCTCTTCTTATAGCCGTAACAACATGCCTAGAAGGGAGTTCAAACCCATGAGCACCCCAACACCAGCTTCAAGACCACGATTTGAAGCTAAATCCGAGCCTCCAAAGGGTGACACCAAGTTAGCTCCTAAAGCTGCCAGCGCACCTCCAAAGCCTAGATATCGAGATACCAAGTGTTGGAGATGCCAAGGGTTTGGTCACATTGCAAGCCAATGCCCTAACCAGCGAGCTATGATCATCCTTCCAAACGGTGAAATTATAACCGACGATGAGGAGAAAGAATACAAGGATATGCCACCACTCACCGAAGAGGGAGAAGGTGAAGACGAAGCTGAAATTCAGATTCCAATGGAGGAGTCTGTGGGATTAGGGCTAGTTGCAAGACGTGCACTTGCAACTCATGTCAAAAAGGAAGACATCCAACGGGAGAACATCTTCTACACTCGATGCCTCATTAATAGCAAAGTTTGTAGCATGGTGATTGACCCAGGAAGTTGTACCAATGTCGCGAGTGCTATCATGGTGGAAACATTAGGACTACAAGCTCGTGAACATTCCAAGCCCTACCGTCTTCAATGGTTGAACAACTGTCGCGATATCAAGGTCACTCAACAGGTACATGTTTCTTTTAAAGTTGGCAACTATGAAGATAACGTGTTGTGATGTCGTACCTATGCAAGTTAGCCATATCTTACTTGGTAGACCATGGCAATTTGATAGAAATACTAGTCATAGTGGCCGTACCAATATGTATACATTCTTGCATAAGGGTAAAAAGATTACACTTGCACCACTCACACCCAAGCAAGTATATGAAGATCAAGTAAAACTTCAACAAGAATTTGAGAAGTGTGAGGAGAAAAAGAAAATTGAAAAATCAGTGAGAAAAGAAAAGAAGAAATCCGTGCAAAATGAGGGGAAAAAGGCAATTGTTAAGACGGATTTTGAGGTAAAAGCTGAGGGAAAATCATTATTCTTTGCAAAAGCCCGAGATGTGAGGAAAGGATTTCATAGTGGCCAAAATTTGTTATTGCTTTATAGCAAGGAAGTGTCTAATGATACTAACAATCTTGATCTTTCTTTGCCAAGTTTGTTTAAGGCTCTTTTGCAGGATTATATAGATGTGTTCCCTGAAGATGTACCAAGTGGTTTACCACCTATAAGGGGTATTGAGCATCAAATTGATCTCATACCTGGAGCACCGTTGCCAAATCGTCCTGCTTATAGGAGTAAACCTGAAAAGACTAAGGAGCTTCAAAGGCAAGTAGAGGAGCTTCTTAGCAAAGGATGGGCAAGGGAGAGCCTGAGCCCGTGTGCTGTTCCAATCATCTTGGTCCCCAAGAAGGATGGGTCGTGGAGGATGGGTCGTGGAGGATGTGTACTGACTGTAGAGCTGTCAATTCTATCACGGTTAGGTATCGCCATCCCATACCTCGACTTGATGATATGTTAGATGAACTTAATGGAGCAGTTATTTTCACAAAAATTGATCTTAAATCGGGTTATCATCAAATAAGGATAAAGGAAGGTGATGAATGGAAAACTGCCTTTAAGACTAAATATGGTCTTTATGAATGGCTAGTTATGCCTTTTGGGCTTACAAATGCTCCTAGTACTTTTATGCGTTTAATGAATCATATGCTACGTGAGTACTTAGGGAAATTTGTAGTAGTCTATTTTGATGATATCCTTATCTATAGTAGAAGCCTAGAGGAACATGTGCAACATGTTAAGTTAGTACTTGATGTGCTTCGTAAGGAACGCCTCTATGCAAACCTTAAGAAGTGCACCTTTTGCACTAACGAATTGGTGTTTCTATGATTTGTAGTAAGCTCGCAGGGTATCAAGGTAGATGAAAACAAGATCAAAGCTATCAATGAATGGCCTCGGCCAACCACAATGGGAGAAGTCCGAAGCTTTCACGGCCTTGCAAGCTTCTACCGGCGGTTTGTAAGAGATTTTAGCTCTCTTGCTGCACCTCTCACCTCCATAATTAAAAAGGATGTATCGTTCCACTGGGGAGAAGAGCAAGAGGCTGCCTTTAATTCTCTTAAACACACCCTCACACATGCACCTATTCTAGCTTTACCTGACTTTTCTAAAATGTTTGAAATTGAATGTGATCCTTAGGTATTGGAATTGGCGCAGTGTTGATTCAAGGAGGACGACCTATTGCCTACTTCAGTAAGAAGTTGAATGGAGCCATGTTGAACTATAGCACCTACGACAATGAGCTATATGCACTAATCCGAGCTCTTCAAGTCTGGCAACATTACCTTCGTCCTAGAGAATTTGTCATCCATACCGACCATGAGTCTTTAAAGTTTCTTAAGGCTCAAAACAAGCTGAGTAAAAGACATGTGAGGTGGATTTCGTTCATTGAAACGTTTCCATATGTCATCAAATACAAGTCTGGTAAGTCCAACATAGTAGCTGATGCATTGTCACGCAGGTATACTCTAATTACTACTCTTGATGTTAAGTTACTTGGATTTGAGCTTATAAAGAATTTATATGCTACTGATGATGATTTTAAGCTTGTGTTTGAGACTTGTAAAAGGGCTGGTCATGACAAGTTCTACCTCTCTGAGGGGTTTTTATACTACTTAGACCATCTGTGTATTCCTAAGTGTTCCATTCGACAATTGCTTGTCAAGGAATCACATAGTGGAGGTCTAATGGGCCATTTTGGTGTTTCTAAAACTTTGTCTATCTTGCAGGAACATCTATATTGGCCAGGGATGCGTAAAGATGTTGAACGTGAAGTATCAAGGTGCATCCAATGTCACCGTGCCAAGTCTAAGGTAAATCCACATGGTCTTTACATGTCTTTACCTATTCCAAGTGAACCTTGGATTGATATTTCTATGGATTTCATACTTGGCTTGCCTAGGACCAAACGGGGTCATGATTCTATTTTTGTGGTAGTGGATAGGTTCTCTAAAATGGCACATTTTATTGCATGCCACAAAACTGACAATGCACCGTACATTGCTGATTTATTCTTTAAAGAAGTCATTCGTCTACATGGTGTACCACGCACAATAGTGTCTGATAGGGATGTTAAATTCCTGAGTTACTTTTGGAAAACACTTTGGTGTAAATTAGGCACTAAGCTTTTATTTTCCACTTCTAGTCATCCTCAAACGGATGGACAAACTGAAGTAGTGAATCGTACAGTGTCTACTATGTTGCGTGCATTAATTAAGAGAAATTTGAAAACTTGGGAAGAATGCTTACCGCACATTGAGTTTGCATATAATAGATCTAAGCATTCCACCACTGATTTTACACCGTTTGAACTGGTTTATGGATTTAATCCCTTGACTCCGTTGGATTTAATGCCTTTACCTTTGAGTGAAAGAGCTAATCTAGATGGTAAGAAGAAGGCAGACTTGGTTCGCTCATTGCATGAGAAAGCACGTTTGAATATAGAACGTCGAACTGAGCAGTTTGCTCAAGAAGCAAACAAGGGTCGACGTAAAATAATGTTTGAGCCTGGTGACTGGGTATGGTTACACATGAGGAATGGGCGTTTTCCGGCACAAAGACGTAGCAAGTTATCTCCTCGTGGTGATGGACCATTCCAGGTTATGGAAAGAGTGAATGACAACGCCTACAAGCTAGAGCTTCCAGGTGAGTATGGTGTTCATTCCACTTTCAATGTTGCTGATTTGTCTCCTTTTGATGTAGTTGATGACCTCGATTTGAGGACAACTCGAATTCAAGAGGAGGGGAATGATAGGAACCAGCTCACAGATCACACGCAAGTTCAAGGGAAAGGGCCGACCTCTCCTTTAGCTCCACTTGTGAGTGTTGAGCCAATGACTCGTGCACGTGCTCGAAGGATGTGAGAGTCAATTCAAGCATTTATTTGTGCTACTCGAGAAGGCGTTGGGACTTTCCAAGAAGGCCAAGCCATCATCAATATGCTTCAAGTACAAACCGAGTCATATGAGGGTTAGTTCGGATGTTACTTCTAGTTTGTAGTTAATTATTCTATGTAATTTTCATTTTAGATAATTAGCTGCAACATTCGGCCATGGCAGAAGCGTTGCCACCAGTTAGACGTGCCCGCGCCCAGTGATCATGCCTAAGGAGTAGCTTGGCAGAAGCGTTGCCGTTAGTTAGGCGTGCCCACGCCTAATGGTCGCGCCCAAGAATTTAGTTTTATTTTTAGTTAGTAAGTGACTCCTTATGTCACTAGGTTTCCTTAGTTTAGTAGGATTTTCTTTGTAAGCGTATCAATAGGCCTCCTTCTCAAACGTTTAGGGGAATTGAATCATACATCAAATTTCAGAAATTAGAGAGAATTTCTCTTGTGCCTTGTGCAAACCTTTGAATACTTTAGATTGAGTTCTAAGTGTTCTTTTGGCTTATCAAGCAAGAATCACACTTGTTTGTGGCGCTTTTCTACCTACACTACAAGTTCCTTTTAACAATTCTTTGAGGGTTAAGAAATTAATCTTAGTTCTTGAATCAAGGGTTTTAAGGGGTTGGTGGTTTTCCATCAATCCAAACGTGGGGATTATTGTCTAGATCCGGGAATTGATTTTACGAGTTCTTCCAATCAAGGTTGAGTTCGTATCAGTATGAGTTAGAGTTATGTTGTGATTTTACTTTTTAGACAACAATAATATTTTTATAATTTTCTTAATTTTATCAATTTTTTTGTGTTTATCAATAATATATAGACACACATATATGTATGAATATTGTAATTTTGTAGTATTATTATATATATTCTATATATATATATTTAAAAATCAAAATTTGTGAGACTTATGCCCCATCCCTCGAGGCTTACAACTTGTTTTGACAGGTATAAAATACCCAATCCAACGCTCTTACCTTTTAAAACATTAGTAGCAAGTAGTAATAAGGGACACAATGAGATCTTTATCAAAGGCAACTAAAATATGAGCAATAGTCATCCCATTAATTGTGGATTTCGCTGTTATCGGGTGGTGTCGATTTGACTGTTGTGGGATCATTGTGATTTTAATATATAAAAGAAACTCACGCTCTTCTCTTCCCTCTAAAACTCTCAGGTTTTGACTCTTACATTGGCGCGGGATGAGATAGTAAGGTCGTTCCAATGAGGAGGCCCTTTCTCTAGTTGTATTTTCTTTTTCTGAATAAATTTTTTCTAGGGTTTTTATTAAGAGATTCTTCTCTTGTAAATTTTTACAGTGGAAGTTTTTTCTCTCCTAAGATATTTTTCTAAGTGTTTTGTTTTTGTATCATTTTTTATTTGACTATTGGAAGACTTGCATACTGATTTGTTGGATTGTAATGATATTCATTCGATGGAAGACACTCTTGGAGTTTGAATATTATAATCTAGATTATTTTTGTTTAATTTATTGTATCAATTAAAAATCTATATATCTGTATCATGTTTGATGCATTTATTGCCATTAGTGCAAGATACTGGGATGAAATTTTTCTTAATATAAAAAAGGAAAAAACTAAAATTTTATATATTGTACCTAATGACAAATTCGTTAGTGGCTTAATATTCTATTATTTATTTGAAAACTTAACATGTGGTGGATCTTCTGTGTATGCAAATTTTGCTTTTATACATAGTAGTGAGCCTAGGATTTTAATTTGAGGGGGAAGGGCGAATCATCAATAATATAATAGCAAAAAAAAAAATTCTATGGTAAATAAAACATACTAAATCTAGAATAAAACTTCAGTAGATTATGTCCTTGTTTTCGGTTGTTTTCGATTTTATAAAATCTGATTATAAATAAGTAATTTTAAAGAATCTGGTTAAATCAAAATCTGACGTATGTTCTCATTTGCCATGGAAAAGTAGATCACAAATTTGTCATGACTGGTCTCAAAAAAGTTACAAAATTTGATTATGGTTGAAAAATGACCAAAAAATCTTCATGTACTAAATGTATGAAATTTGATGTTAAATAATTAAAATTTTAAATTTAATGCTAGTTTATTAAAAATTTTATTGCAGAAGATAGCTTTCAATCTATACTTTTATGATAAGATTTTCTGATATGGTGAATCTGATAATCATGTTATATGGAGGATAAATAGAGATAAATTTTGTTGTAAAAGATAATCTTTAATCTATACTTCATAGTTAGGATTTTCTAATATGGTGAATGCGATTATACAAAAAGCCTGGGAGCAAACCAAAGGGATTGGCGACCAGCCTACCCAACTCTCGTTGGAACTCAAATTCGAATACACATTCACTAGCCAAACCTCAATAACAAGTACGAGTTTCCTCAATGTCAGAGTTATAACTCCAACTGACCATTAATACAAACCGACTATAGGCAAAATACATAAATCCACTTAGAGTTTCAATCTCCAAATACTAGATGAGTGATTAAACTTACAAAAGTCAAATTCCCACATTTCTAATCAAAATAAGCCTATTTCTATTACAAACAAGCAAAAGCTTTTAGACGAAGTTCAACCATTCCTAAATCTCGACCTCGTATTCGCCTCCTGTTAAGGAAAACAACTAACAATGAGCTTTCGTCCAATGAGGTTCTAAGAAATGAAAGGAAAAAAAACAACAAGAACAGGCAACTAATAAAATAAAACATGACAAGATAACACAAACAATTAAATAGAGCAATAAACAAGCAATTTAAAGGATACAGGTTCTCACGAGATAGATCCAGTGGCACGACCAAGTTCCAAGTTTAGTTGACTGTCCCTCAACATCAAACCAAATTCCATCAAGTAAAGCACTACTTCACGCCAGTCTCCATCCACCAATCAACCCCCTTCCGGGCCCGCACGCCAAAAATCAGGTTAGGTATTAGTCGAGTAAACCATTTCAAGTTCAGGTTCAGGATTTAATGAATCAAGTCCCATGGTTCATTAATCTTATTGACCAGGTCCTTACAGGCTCAATTCAAATAACTTGCCAAAGGATTGGGGCCCCAAGCACGTAATAAAGTCAATGGTTCAATTCCCAATCGACTAGCAAGCCAAGCACAAGCATACAAGTTCACTTAAAGCAAATAACGGGACAAATGACGAAGAGTTGAGTACGATAAGGTACATACTCGACTCAAGTATTAACAAGGCAAGTTCAAGTATTTCATAACAAATACAAGTCATTTAAACAAGTAGCATGGCACAAAACATCTTTAAAGTACTTAGAACACTTACCAACAAGTTGCAGTTTTAAGCTTCACTCTCAGGTGGATAGTCTTGGGCACTTTCAACTCTTGAAGTTGTATACAACTACAATCATTCAGAGCTTTATCCAAGTATATTTTATTTAGTAAGTATTAGTTACGAATATAACAAGTTTAAGTCGATTAAAGTTATTTTAGGCGATATCGATTAGTTTTCTCCCAAATTCCTAGTTGTTTTTATTCAAAATTTAGGAGTTTTAGGTATACCATTAAAAATGTGAAATTTAATGTGTTAAAGAGCTTTAAAGTGCGAGGAGGTCGTTTTAAGTATTTTTCTCAGATTTCTTGGTCATCTAGTCTTGTTTTTAATGGTCGATAATGTGAGCTTTAAGATTTTTTTTTTTTTTTACTTGAGGTCGGCTCTAATCGACAACTCAATTCTTTTAATGAATTTAAGGGTTGGTAACAAGAGAAACTTCTTTCAAAAATCTAAATTAAAGTTTTATAGAGTTTTTGAGTCAAATTTATACTATTTTAACTTAGAACTTAAGGATTAAAAATATTGAGTTCATTCGCTAACCCCTCGGATTCAACTTAATTCTAACAAGCGCATCTCTCGATTTCCTCCCAAGGTTACCCACAATCCTAGTTCAAAATTCAACAAAACTCATATTCATGCTAGATTAAAGTTTTAGGGATTGTTCTAGGCCAAACCCCTATCATTTTCACCCAAAACATGGAAAGAAACTAGTGAATATCTTATTCTCTCCCTCACGGCTGCCTTACAAATTTTCAGCATATACTCTTCAAAATTTCATCCCAAAATATCCATCCTCCAAGTTTTTAAAGTTGGTAATTTGAATATACATAACAATAACATAGTGTTATAAGGGGATTTTAAGCAAATTACATTATTTTTACTTCATCCAAAATTTGAAATTCCATTTAAAGAAAACATCACTCAATCTTGGATTTTCAAGCTGGAAAATTAGTTTACTAAATCAACAATTTTGTCCACTTTTCTCAAGTATAAATTCAGAAATATCCAGATGCAAGCCATCCTCAAGATATTAGAACATGTCTTAGATGGTTTCCAGCAATTTTTTCATCAATTTAACCAAAATTAGTCAAAGTTTCTTTATCTCTCTCTCTCTGCAGTCCAAAACAGCCTCTCACCGTCTCAGCTAACATTTTCATTAATTCTTCAAGTTTTGATCATCTACAATATCACACTCACCCTACTTCATTCCTAACACAACACAATGTAAGAACTAAGCATTTTCAGCCATCAATTTCATCCAAAAGTTCACCAAAATAATAATTTGTCCTCAGCTATAACCGTCCCAAGCAAGGTAATGAATGGTCTTTTTGCTCCATAAATTCTTCTTTTAAAAGCCTAATGTCAACATGCAAGCATTTTTTCCAGATTTTTACTAGGTATATAGGGAGTTTTCTCAAGAAATTTAACTTTAATTCTTAATTATACAACCTGCAAGTGGAATTGATTAAGGATGAAAGTGAGCTAGATGGTTTTTTTCCTTCCTCCTCCCTCACGGCTTTTCCCAAAGTTCCAACCTCAACTTGATCAAGTTCTTGAATGATCTTAGTTACAGCTTCTCTAGGATGAAAGTTGGAGATAGGAAAGCAAGGCTCAAGATTTTTTTTTTTTTTTTTTTTTTGTTCAAGGGAATAAAGCTTGGTGATTTTAGCTTCAAGAGTTCCACGGTAAGGATGAGTTTTGAGAGATTTTCAGCTTAGATGAAGAAGCTCTCCAAGGCTTTCGGTAAAATGGAGTTTGAGGCACCAAATGGATGGTTTGGTGTTATTTTATTGGAGGAACACTTGGTTGCATGGTAGTTGTTTGAAGTTTGGAGGGTTTTTAAGTCTTTTATCACATTTTCTAACAAGTGTCCTAACATTTGCATGAGAGGGAATTATTTAATCTTGATCCATGAAAGTTTTATGTGGATTGTTTTATTACCCAAAACTCTTATTCTATCAATCATTAAATCCTTAAGTTTACTTATACTAAATTTTCAATTAATCCCTATGTACTTAAATCTTTCATAAAATACGGTAAACATGTAATTAGATTCTGTAAGCACACACATGAAATTAATATAGAATTTTGTGTTATCATAGATACAAGAGAAAGAAATTGGATATACGATAATGTTTCATTTTAAACATTGGTATTTGTTGTGATTTTCATGATAGTTGAAGTATATTTTTGTCCACCACAAAATTAGCGTTTAATCAGAATCTACTTAAGCACCCTTGAGGTAGATTCTGAATTTTAGCTTTTTTTTAGTGATTAAATAATCTAAAAGTTAGGTGTAAAAGCAACCAAGAACATCTAGAAAAGTGATTATTTAAAATCATTAATCTATAATCACCTAAATTAATCAACCGAAAACAAGGCCTGTAATTAGGAATAATAAATTTTTAAAAACTAAAGATACAATATAAAGAAAAATGTGAAAATTAGATTCTTTACCATTCTATTTACGATTAATGTGATGAATTTAAAACTATGGTTGAAACTTCTTCAATTTGTACAATAGTTGAATTTTTTTTTTTTTGTCTTTGATTTCCTATATAATATGTATAGTGTTACCATGGTTGCTATTTTAAAGTTATAGCAATCAAAGAAAATAAGAGTTAGTTTGTTGTAAGAAATTTGGTTAAAAGAAAACTTAATATTTTAGTAATTTTTATTCAAAAATATTACATATCATGTGCTAAAGTAGATACTAATGGTGTAGTTGTATAGAGAAATTAGTTTGGCATAGGGCACTTTACCAAAAGATATTAAACGAAATAACAAAAAGTTCTGTTGATAATTATGTTTAGGGGGTCAAAGTAATACAATTTTAATCAACAACTAAAATTATAGGTAGAGTTATAAAATTTTAAAAACTTTGAGGGGTGATTGCCCCTGGCCGTCCGCCGTGTTCACCCTTGTTTATACAAGCACGGGGGTTGCACCATACTTCGAAAAAATTACAAACGATGACGAAATAAAATTTGTCAATTACTATTCACAAGAATATATACTAAAAGGCTAAAAAGGAAAAGGCATATGACTGGAAAATTTTAGGAACTTAATGTGTGCCTAGTCCAGACATTCACTACAAAGAAAGCCATATGCTGATATAGTAGATTCACACTAAAATCTGTTGAAACATAATGCTTTTAGCAACCACTAAGAATCAAGAAACAAAAGATTTCCAGTCTTTTACAATATAAACAAAACAGCTTTAATCTTCTAAAATCCTGATCAAGGCATTAGCTGGTTAAAAACGATCAATCGTATAGCATCCTAACACCTCATCAGTCACAGCGAAACTAATTGACAACTTCCTATAAAACACGCGAAATTTCTTTAATTTAAAGTTGTGCATGATACCAAGCATACATACATCTTACCTAGAGGAAGATAAAGCAGGAAAACTCTTTTAAACATATCACTGTGCATTCAGCAATCAGAAACTCAGATAGCTAGCACCAGAGAGTTTCTTCAGGTAATTCTCAAGGCGTCTATGATTTATTTCCTCATGAAGGCCAAAGTCCGTAAGGTGTCAAGGCTGTCAAGGTTGATGCTGTTGGTGTTCAGTATCATTCGGTCTTAGTTATTATATATTTTTTATTATTTGGTGTACAATCACATTATATAGTTCTATTCGTGTAATAAATAAAAAAAAAGACGGTGTGTATTGATAGAATACTTTAACAGATATTCAGTACAACACTATAATGCAATTGTACGTCAACACTTTAAATATGTATAATAATCAAACTGAATTGCATAAAATACAATAGCCCCAGCACCCTGTCCGGTACAATGTGGATATCGCGAATTGAGGTATCACCAAGCAATATCGACAACAATCACTAAAGCCTGTTTCACTGCATCTTTCCATCGTCTGGAGTTCATTACATCTAACGTGTTCCTTAATTTGTTAATTTCCTATTCACTCCTTCTGCCATGTACTTTAAATAATCAAATCTCATACAATTCCTTTGTCATAAACATCATGTCTCAACAGTTGAAAGGCCCTTCTTCCCCATCTTAGAACCAGATTTGATTCTCACCATCCCTATATTCCCACCTTCCTCCTACCTTTGCCTCCTTTAAGAACTGCATAAAGAGAACAATTCAAACCAATCCAAGGAAGATTTATCGTCAATTTCGTTGAGAACAAATGCGTCTGAAACAAATCCCAATTTCTTCCAACCATTCCAAGATGGATGCTTAAAAAAAAAAAACGATAGCATTTTTCTAGATAATGCATGTGAAATAAAAGACTGATTTGGAAATTCAAATCAAATAAGGTTGGAGAACGTGTTTAGAGTCTCTTTTAAAATTGCTTAGAAAAACAACAGTTTATCTGTAGCTTCAGAACGGTAATCCTCCGAGAAGCAAGTAACTGTAGTCATTTGTTGTTGTAGTTTAGAAGGGGTTTTAGGCTGAAAGAGAAAGGGCAGAGACTGATGAAGGAAGGATATCAGCTTTTAAAATACGCACAATATAGTGACCATTTTGCCTGGGTTAATCGAGTTTCAAAGTAGGTAAATTTTAATTGGAATCTTTACTGGATATTGAGATACTTCTTTTCATGTCTCAGAATTTGAAGCAGAAATCTATCTAGCCCGTTTACATGTACCCCTACTGTTTTCCTTTTTCAGGTGATAGGCTCCTGTACTTGTTAATATTTGCCTCTTTTTCCGAGTAAAATAGCATACCTGACCTTGATTTATCTTAACGAATTTCAAATGTGCTCAAGCCTGAATCGTTTAAGGGTTCACGAGAGTTCAGATTAAGTTCTCAAGCTTGATTTGTTTAAGGGTATTTCAAGAGCTGCGCCAAGGCAATTGACGGTGAAATACTGATACTGAACACGAGATGGATGCAAGATCAAGATGTAGCAGTTTTGGAGAGCCATCAAATACCGTTAAATGGTATCATATACTGTGCTCTATCCAATTATGGCATATTAGAGCAGCCATTGATTCTGTTGGATATAGAATCTCAAAAAGTTAAGGTAGCCGGACCAGAAACATTAAATTGATAAATTTAACAACACCCGCTGCTGTACGATTGAGAAACCATCAAAAACTACAAAACAACTCAAATTACACTTCTATCAAGATGGCAAGCACAAGCATATGGAACATGCTGAAAACGAGATTATCAAGGAAGAACTTGGACTGAACAAGCTATGTACGTTCTCAAGCCAAGCAATATAAGAAGAAATAAACATAACAACGCTAACTTAAACAGGAGCTTTTACAAGTTCTCGATTTTATTTAGAAACAGATAACGCCACCACAAAATCCCATGACAACAAACAAATATAACACCACCCTCCAATCCCACAACGAAAATAGCAGAAGGCTTTGAAAAGCCAGTCACCATGACTTGAGCAGCAATGAGACATCAGAAAAGCAAACTACCAACAGGTTTATGTAACTTCCAACAGCAAGACGGCCTTCAACAAACTTTCAGTAGCACTCAGAAGCCACCACGAAGACGCAGGACAAGGTGAAGAGTGGACTCTTTCTGGATGTTATAATCAGCCAAAGTCCTTCCATCTTCCAATTGCTTACCAGCAAAGATCAACCTCTGCTGGTCAGGTGGGATACCTTCCTTATCCTGTATTTTAGCTTTCACATTGTCAATGGTATCTGAGCTCTCAACCTCCAAAGTAATGGTCTTTCCGGTCAAAGTCTTCACAAATATCTGCATTCCTCCCCTCAACCTAAGCACCAAGTGAAGAGTTGACTCCTTCTGAATGTTATAATCTGCAAGAGTGCGGCCATCTTCAAGCTGCTTACCAGCAAAAATCAACCTTTGCTGATCTGGTGGGATTCCTTCCTTATCTTGAATTTTTGCCTTCACATTGTCAATGGTATCAGAACTCTCTACCTCCAAAGTAATGGTCTTCCCTGTCAATGTCTTTACAAATATCTGCATCCCTCCTCTTAACCTCAACACCAAGTGAAGGGTTGACTCCTTCTGGATGTTATAATCTGCAAGGGTCCGGCCGTCCTCAAGCTGTTTACCAGCGAAAATCAACCTCTGCTGATCTGGTGGGATCCCTTCCTTGTCTTGAATTTTAGCCTTCACATTGTCAATGGTATCAGAGCTCTCCACCTCCAGGGTTATGGTCTTTCCAGTGAGAGTCTTGACGAAAATTTGCATTCCCCCACGAAGCCTGAGCACCAAATGAAGAGTGGATTCCTTCTGAATATTGTAATCAGCCAATGTACGACCATCCTCGAGCTGTTTTCCTGCAAAGATCAGCCTTTGCTGGTCTGGAGGAATACCCTCCTTGTCTTGGATCTTAGCCTTGACATTGTCAATGGTGTCAGAGCTTTCGACCTCAAGGGTAATAGTCTTCCCAGTGAGAGTCTTGACGAAAATTTGCATTCCTCCCCTCAAACGCAGAACCAAATGAAGGGTGGATTCCTTCTGAATGTTGTAGTCGGCCAGGGTACGACCATCCTCGAGTTGTTTTCCGGCAAAGATCAGCCTTTGCTGGTCAGGAGGGATGCCCTCCTTGTCTTGAATCTTGGCCTTGACATTGTCAATAGTATCGGAGCTTTCAACTTCAAGCGTTATGGTCTTTCCAGTAAGGGTTTTCACGAAGATCTGCATCTGTTGAGAAAGCAAATCCAAAACACCGAATCAGATCTAATACATATAAATTTCTCAACCCAAAATTCAAATTGCTAGAACAAATTGAACCCTAGCAAAAAGAAAATCCACTCCCAAGGAAAGATCTGAACAACAGAATACTAGGAGCACCAAAATTTTCAACCCAAAAATTATTTTAAAAAAATCTAGATCAAAATCGGGCCACCACAATAAAAAATATTAGAAAGGCCAAAATCTTCTCCTTCAACCAAATTCATCCACATAGGTTCATCGATTATCAAAAGGCTAAGAAGCTACAGTTGAAATGCATCAAGGAACAAAAAACCGAATAGCAGGAAAAAGTGCAACCAATTTCTAGAATTAGGGTTGGATTGCAAAAATCACAGAAAATCGATATCAAAATCGGACTAATTGAAAATACTAAACAAGGCAACCAATATAATCACTAGCGGATCCGCTATGATTGAAAGATTATGAAACCAGAACCATACTGGAATCAATTAAAGCAGCAAACAACAATTTTTTTTATGGATTCTGAAAACAAACCACAAGAAAAGATAAATAGTCGAAGAAAGAAGGAATTGATTACCTTGTGAGAGGAGAAACGAAATAGCAGAGAAGGCTTTTGATTGAACAATTCGAGAGCGGATTTGAAGAAGGAACGATAAATGAGCGACAGAAGAGAGGATGAGAAGAGGGTATTATATAGGAGCGATGGACCGAGTCATGGATTCAGGAGATTAGATCTCGTCGGGATTGACGGCTATGATAACCCAAACCGAAACCGACACGCAGTTGCCAGCCGGTCGATTCAGTTTGGGATTTGGATCCGGGGCACCTTTGCTATTGATGGATCGGACTAGATTAGCTCGGGTCGCTGGAAAGTTTATCGCAAGTCTCAGAATCAACGACTAGATGGAGCCGTGATCGTGCGGCTGGATTTGGATCATTCAGCATGGAGCGACTAATGTGCTAATTGTACATATGCTTCTTTTCGATTCGGTTTTATGGAATCCCAATTGTACCGACACTAGTATCTTAGTTTGGATGGGTTCAATTTTGGTCACCATCACAAGCCACGATACATATTTTGGAATTACAAGTCACCTATACAGATTACTCAATAATACAACCCTCATCACCATAGACCAAGGCATGTCTTCGAGTCATAGGTCACATACAAATATTTTTACAGATCACCATCAACATAGTTTTTACCACTATAGGCCAATGCATGTCTCCGAACTATAGATCACCTATAGAGATTTTTACAAGTCACTCATCAACATAATTTTCTCATTGTAAACAGGATTTGAACACACAACTTTCATGAGGATATAGTCTATTCTTACCGACTAAACTAACTTGTTTTGGCAATCTTATTACATAATAGAGTACCTATCACGCCCCATTTTTCGGAAGAAGGGAATGAAAACCTCGTCGTTTTAAGTTTTTTAGTTGAAAAAGGTTTTTTAGTTAAAAATTGATTTTTGAAAAATAAAAAGAAATGGGTCATGGGACTACAAAAATGCGACGATTTGGACCCAAAAACAAAAGTCTAGAAAAGGGTTTTAGAAAAGTTTGAGTCGCCACTTGGTATGGAGTTTAGTGTACCAAGTCATCCAAAAATTTTAATTAATGAAAATAAACTAAGAAAACCCTTTTAGACGACCTGTCTTTGAAAACTAGAGAAAAGGTTCGGGGTCACGGTTGAAAGAAGAGAAGGCAAAGATTCGATATTACTCATCTCTAAGGCACTCTTCTAACCTAGCCAAAGCTAGTTGCGTGATTTAGTTAAAAATTTCCTAATTCTAACTTTAAAATTTATCACCTTTGGATGTTATCTATATGAATGCAAAACCTAAACCTAATATTGGATCGAGGGCAAAATGTCTCCTTGAGGTTTGATTGAATTGATCACATTAGTTGTGTCATCCAAATTTGATCCCTCAGGAGGTCACTAAAAATGCAAATGATGAGACTCAAAAAACAGAAACTAGGGTTTTCAAAAGAAATGCAATTTTATAAAATCTCAAGGAAAAGAAATTGGATTTTGAAAGGATCAATTTTAAGTGCAAAGAGGAACTTGAATTTTCAAAGATGCAATTTTAAGAAAAATGGATTTTGACTTTGAATTGCTAAACATGAAGAAGAAACTTGATTTTTAAAGAATGATTTTGATAGAATTTAAAATAATGCACATGTATGTCCTAAAGAGGGATAATGCAACATAATGGGTGCTGGGACTAAATTGTGACTTCAAACTTCCTTTCATAGAAGGAAATAAAAGCGTGCTAAGGTTAGAAGCCATACTTCTTTGCCCTAATTCAAAGGGTAATGCCCTAAAAAAAAGCTAATCTATTTTAACGAAAAAGAAAACTAAATGACATGTTTCAGATACGGATGGGAGAATAGTAACATGCAAAAAATGGAAAAGAAACTCTAAAAGTGAAAAGTGTGTGAAATTTGTATCTAATGCATGAACGGCATTAAGGGTCTAGCATTGGACTAGCCCTCGTTTAAAAGTTCTCACTAACATTGGATTAGTGAGAAATCGAAAGGAAAGGCCACAACTAGCGTTGGACTAGTGTGGTGACGTCAATACATTTACACAATAAACATGTAGACATGATAATAAAGCAAGTAAACACATAAAACACGTAAACACGTAACACATAAACATAATATCTAGATGCAAAACCCTAGAAAAACAAGTAAATACATAAACATGCAAGCATGCAAATAAAGCAATATAAAACCTAATTATTACATTGGGGAAACCTATATACAATTCTAGAGGGGGAAATCAAAATAATAACCTATCTATTACAACTTGGCATTCAAGGCCTTCAAATAATTTACCCAAAATTTAAATAAAATAAATAAAGACTAAAAATGAATAAAAACAAAGGAAAACTTAATTTAAACATGCAAAATCATACAAAAACACATAGGAGCACATAAGGGCACATAATAAGGGGAGAGAAGTTACCATCCTTTGATGTGATGTCTCAACTGAATGCCCAAATGATGGGAATGGCTATCTAAGATTCAATGTCAACAAAAGGGGATCAAGGCACCAATTTAAAGGAAAAATCAATCAAGAATTCAAAGATGAGATATTAAAACAAACTATGCAAGCAACAAGGATAAGATTGAAAAACATGAATACTAAGGTAAGTTTCTGAATCAAAAGGGCGAAAAATAGCCATAAAACAGAAAAACATAGAGGTTACGCGGAGGGTTACGCGAACCCGTACGCGCAACCAAGTTCGCGTTTCATGCAAAAGGGAGACCAGAAGAGAAACACGGAGTGGAAACGCGTACTAAGTCACAGAACCTCTCGCTTCTTCCCATCTTCAAAATTCCGTGAAGATTGCTTCCGCTTTTCCAACCAAAACACCAATAAAACACCGAGACAGCAAGATCAATTTCAAGGCATAAATATTATCATTCGATCACATAAAACGAAGCTAAACCCAAAAGGTCGAATCTTAAGCATTAGCATCGTCAAGTAGGAAGAAAAGGGGAGAAAAGAAACTATCAGAATAGAAACGCGGGAGGTTACGCGGACTATCTCGCGCAACTACTCCGCGTTACTTCACAACTTCAAACATTCAAACAGAAACGCGAAGAGTTACACGGATCAGTTCGCGTAAGAACCCCGCGTTTTTTCACATCTTCAAAGCGTGAAGAATATTTTTCCAGAAATTTTGCAGAAAACACAACAAAATCAACATAGAAACATCTGACATCTGATTTTTAAACGTAAAAACAAGTCTATGAGTTTTACCAAGACTATATAAATACAACCATACTCATACTATAACACATAATCATCATCATTATCATAAAAAAACACTCAAAGAACACAACCATGGCCTTGGTTCCACCAAAAGGCCCAACTTTTCACCGATTTTTCGATCAAAATAAAGCAGATAAGGTAGAGGGAAACTACCTGAGTTAGAAGCTTTAAAAAAATGGACCAAAACTCTAAACAAAATGATCTTCACTCACTTCCAAAAAAAGAAAAGCCCTAGTTTTCTTTTCTTTCCTTTCCCTTTTACTCTTCTTTTGATTCCGCTGTTTCTTTCTCTTTTTCTTCACTTTCCTCACTCCAATTCGCCTTCCTCAGCCTTTTTTCTCTCCTTTTTCCTTCTCAAAACCTAAAGAGCTATTTATAACCCATTTACCCTAGAACCAAAGGCTTGGATGCATTTAGGGTTTGTTGGTTGATTTTGATCATTAGATGGGTGTTATAGATTAAGGGTGAGTTAGGGATTAATCCAATCACGCCTTGATGCTCAAGGCGAGAAAATACAAAGCTGGAAATAAGAGAAAATGGCTGAAAAATCAGCAGATTTTTTTTTAGCCTCGATCGTTACGGATTGTTACGGACCACTCACTGTCAGTCGTCAGCTCTAAGCCCCTTTTCTTCTTCTTTCTTGTTTTTTTTTCTTTTTTTTTAAACCCTACAAAAATAAGAAAATATGTTATAATAAATAAATACTAATAGATAAAAACATGAAGTAATAATTGAAAAGTCAAAATTTAGTGTTCATAGCTTGCCTCTTTTGTCCAGTTTCAAAGAAACTCTAGACAAAGACGACACCAAATGCTTACCCAGTTTCACTGGTTGTATCCGAACCATTGTAAACAACAGGAATGTTAGATTGCCAATTTTCAAACTAAAAATGCATAATGTGACTGAACTCATATAGAGTTGCCTACGTATCTCGCCATGAGAATCAGGTCAAACGTAGTTCAAATGCAAATGAACTGCATTGAAATGAGTACTGAATCTTATAAAATTCGAGAACGGGAGATAGAAGGGTGCGCGGTGGACGTTGAGACTCACCAACAGGAATTTAAATATTCAAACCAAGAATAAAATTAAATGCCAAGAATTGGGGTAGAAGGGTGCCGGCACAGACTCACCAACAAATTTAAATATTCAAGAAGGGAAGATAGGAGGGTTCGGAGAGTGGAGACTCACCAACAGAATTTAAAATAATATCAAGAAATTTTAAATATCGAGAGAAGAGATAGATATGGACTGAGACTCACCAACGTGAATTTAAAATATCAAGAATGGGAGATAGAAGGCGCCTAGGGAGGTCGAGACTCACCAACAGAATTTAAACATCAAGAAGCTGGAGATGGATGGCCGAGGTGAGACTCACCAAGAATTTAAAATATCAAGAACGGGAGATAGAAAGGCCTCGCGAGGTTGAGACTCACCAACGTAAATTTTAAATATCAAGAAGGGGAGATAGAAGGGTGTGCTGAGGCGAGACTCACCAATAGGAATTTAAAATATCAAGAATGGGATAGGAAGTGGTACCCTCAAGGAAGTTGAGACAAAGATCCAACGAATTTAAATTGAAGCGGGAGATAAGAGTGTCTCACTGAGGCTAAGACAAAGAACCAACGTGAAATTTAAAATATCAAGAAAGGAGATAGAAGGGTGCCAGTACAGAATGAGACTCACCAACGTGAATTTAAAATATCAAGAAGGGGATAGAAGGGTGCTGAGACAAAGAACCAAAAGAAATTTAAATTGAAGTGAGATAGAAGGGTGCCCTACGGAGGTCGAGACTCCAACAGAATTTAAAATATCATGAAGGGGATAGGAGGGTGCAAATGAGGTCAAAACAAAGAACCAATAGAAATTTAAATTGAAGGGAGATAGAAGGTGCTCAGGTCGAGACAAAGAACCAACAAATTTAAAATTCTTTCCAAATTTAGACTATTCGGTGAGACTGGACCCAAACCCGAATGACTAGATGTGAAAATGCAAATATGCCCTAGGTCTAAATTGTTGGTGGGATTGGATCCAAATCTAGACACTAGTAAGAGAGATGGAAACATAAATTATGGATTGCCAGACTTTGAAAAATAAAACACAAGCTGTTCAAACATAATAAATGTAAAATGCAAGTAATGATGCACCCAGTGAAATGTTGCATTTCTGATTTTTGATTTTCTTGTCTTAAAAAGGAAGTGATTGATAGAAATTGACTTCTCTCTTTCTTTTTTTTTTCAAGAATTGATGGATTTTGAAAATTTGAAGAGTATAACTCAAACCTTTCCTCCGTGGTTGAAACAAATACACATATGTTGCCATCCTCTTGATCTCAAACCTTTTCGCAAAATTAATTTTTGAATGCATTATCCAAAATTGAGATCACTTCCTCAAAACAAAATTGCCCCAAGGTCAAATGAATCGTTAATCCCTGTAAGTCATGAAATATTAACCAATTAGTCTATGGAAATTCAATTTCTTCTCTTTCTTTTTTTTTAATCATAAAGTGCAAATCCTCTTGGGATCACAACTAGCCATTAAAATGACTAAAACGATCGAATCATGCGATAAAATGCATTCATGAGATACTTATGTTCACGAAACATTGCTTGTTCTCAAATGGTAGGATGTATTCATCAAAACAAACTATGGGATTGAAATAAACCATGCGATCTTGGAAATCCAAATCCTCATAAACCAGGCAAAACATTATTATGCAATTATTCATTTTGCATCAAGTGCTCATAATATCAAGTAAAAGAGAGACAATTATACCTCAATTTTAACAATTCAAGCTTGATTTCTCACTTTCACCAAATTTTGCAATCAAACGACTTATATAGTCAATTCAAACTTGCATTTTCCACAGTTTTCTCAAATTTTACTGCTAAAATGGATTTACTGAAACACATCTTCTTACTCAAATTGCAATAATGCCTTTTGACGCGAAAATCAACACTTTTAGGTGGAGACTCCCGGTTACTCGACATATGCCTTCTTGCTCAAATAGTAAAAACGTCTTTTGACGTGAAAATCAACACTTTTAGGTGAAGATTCCCGATTACTCAACATTTTACTTGTTCGAACTGCTTTGCATACTAGTAATTCAAGTACCGTTTTATGCGAAAGTTAACATTTGTAGATGCTAAACCTCCGGTTACTTAGTACTAGAATCATTGGAGCAGAACTTTAGTTCTCACTTTGCTTCTTTTTCTTTTTCTCTTTCTTCTTCTTTTTTTTTCTTTCTTTCTTTTTTTCCACATCAATTGAAAAAGGATCATTTGCCAACTATATCAATCATTTTCTTGCAAAATCTAATAAAAGAAGAAAATCTCATTTAACAGGAAAAAACTGAGGCATAATTTTTCCTATTTTACAACACATATTTTCTAAAATGCCAATGTCTTAATCACATAATGATTATTTCCTGAGTAAAATGAAAAATGGATCTTTCAAATCGCACGGGTTTTATTTCAGAAGGATGAAAGCAATTGCAACCAAAATTGGACATTTGCACCCTTTTTGAATCAAATTTCGAAAAACAAATCAATTTGTGGGGCAAATGTGTAATTTAGATAATTTTTTTTTTTTTGAAAAATTTTGGCAGAGTTTCCCCTATAACTAGATGAAACTCCCTGCCAGCAACCCACATTTTCAAACTTATTCAACACATACAAGCACGTAAGAGCCAAATTTAAACAAATATATACATCCTGATGCAGCAATTTAATCAAAATATTTCTAACAGTTAAACCTATGTCTAAATATCAGAACGCAGGATCAAACATAAAAAGTGAAATAAAGTAAGGATAGGATAAATTGCAAATCAGGGAATGGGTCTATCATCCCCCTCAACTCCACCATCGCCTCCGGTGGCCTCTGGGACAGGCAGCTTAGACGGCGGAATGTCGAGGCGCGTCTCTATACGACCTAGTCGAGTGCTCAAAGCTCCGAGTTGCGTCTCCATACGCTCCCATCGGGCAGATTAAAATGCAATGTGCTCATGCATGCATTGATAAAATTATTCAGTGAATGTTGCAAACTCTCTTTTCTTTTTCTTTTTCACTTTTTTTTTCATTTTTTTTCAAATGGATAACAAGCAATTTGCAAGTAAAATGTCACAAAATTTGACATTTGGGGCAATATAATTGAAAATAATACCTTAATGATTTTAAGATAAACACATATGTATCACTATCCTCAAAAATTTCCTTCTTTTCTCATCATTTTTTTTTTCAAAATAAAATTTGAATGCATTGTCAAAATTGAAAATAACTCTTTTCAAAATTCATCCACAATGTAAACCATCACTCAAAATTTTTTTTTTCAATTTTCAATTTTATTGAGAATTTCCTTCTTATAAACTTTCTCAATTTTCCTTTAAGCATCTGCCCTATTTTAGTCAACCAAAACTTTGTTTCAATAAAAATCTGCCCCAGTTTAATCAAATAAAAAAATTACTTCAATGGGCCATTAAAAATTTTCTTCTCTTATTTTTTTATTTCCATTCTTCTTCTTTTCTTTTTTTTTTAAGTTTTCTTTGTTTATTGAAAATTTCCTTAAAAAAACTTTCTCAATTTTCCTTCAAGAAGATTTTTTTTTTTGCCCCAATTTAAACAAAATTGCCCCGGTTCAGAAATGCAATCCAAAGGTAAAATGTTTCAAAAGTCCAAAAGGAACTACATGTAGCATTAAAGGGAAAACTTTTCTTTTCTGTATTTTCACTTTTTTTTTCCTTCTTTTCTTTTTGTCTTTTTTTTTTTTTTTTTTTTTGAAAGGTAATCCAAAACTGGTGGTTAGAGTTGGCGCTCCTTCGAAATTGATAGGTTATGCCATCATCTTGAAATGTAGTGTTATTGATTTTTTATTCATGCTTGATTTTTGGATCTGCAAATTTTGTTTTCTTCTTCTTGCGAATCTCAACCATGAATACCTGCACACAATAGGGGACTTGCAAAATATGATGTGTACTTGAATTCTCAAACAATTTGCCTTATTTATTATTATTTGAAAATGATGCAATAATTACTGCTTAAGAAAAATGCTAACTTATCAAAAGTCAAATTTTGAGTGGGAAATTTAAAGATGTATTACTTGACCCTTGGGTATACCCACAAATGCATCATAGAAATGCTCCATGGATTTTTTTTTTTTTTTGAAAGCAATCAAATGGCAATATCAAAAATGCATTAGTCTGTTACTAGAGACATCCAAGACAATAAAAAACAATCCAAAATGACATGCTTGCTCATATAGGAGAACTCATGATGAACCTCTCGAAACTAGATCAAATTGCAATAGGTCTCACCCTCACTTAGGGTCAATATTTTAGGAAAAAAGGCCACTCTTTCTTGCTAGCTCATGCTTCAAGACCACTTCAGGTAGGTGTCGATTCAAATAAAAAAGAAAGTGAAAGAAATGATAGATAACACAACACATCAAGGTTCTTCTTGGTATTGTATCTCAATTGCATTAAACTGATTCAACACCCTATTCTTGATGAAAGCCAAAAGTTACTCACCCTTAATTTGTATGAAGATTTAGTCAGCATATAAAATCCATGGGTTTGTAATACTTAAGAAAAAGAGATAGCCAAACACAATGAAATAGTTTAGGACCTTGCGATTGTGAGTGATTCATGGGCCCCTTAGAGATTGATCTATACTTCAAGTTGTCATGAAACATAAGTCAGCGATGGACTTTGTGAGCTTGTAATGTGGCTTGAAGACGACAGCTAAAAGAAATAGGATTGTTAAGGACATTTGCACCTATCATCGTATTTCTTTCAAAAAAATTGCCCCAGTTGGGGTTGACCTTTAAGATCTTGCATCTCATCATGACTTCTATCCTCCTTCTTAGAGGAATTTTGGCATTGAATTTTCTTTTTGCTTTTCTCAGTCTTTCTTTTTTTTTTTCATATTTTTCTCTTCTTCTTCTTCTTCTTCTTCTTCTTCATCTCTTTTTTTTTCTCTTTCTTTTTTTTTCCTTAACTCCGCCCCTTCTCTTTTTCTTTTTTTTTCTTTTCTATTTTCTTTTTTCATTTTTTTTGCTCCCTTTCATTTTTGCCAATATTGAAAACCAAACATCAATGATAGAAAGAAAACCCTTGATTTCTAAATGTAGATGGATTTTCGTGTTATTTTGTTCTCAATTTTAATGCTTCACATCTTTCTCAAAAATTTTAGCATCCTTGCTGTTATTGAAAATGCTTAAATCTCCTACCCCAATATGGGGATGCGATCATAAGTGCTATTGAAACGAACCACCAATCCAGGCTCAATCTTGGGATGCAAAGGGTAAATAGTGTTTAGATAATAGAAGAGATGGCCAAAGCATCATTCCCAAGTCTCATGATAACCAAAGTAAAGGACAAATCATTGTGAAAATCTGTTCCTTTCTAACCTTTGAAAATCACTCTAATAGGGGTATGATCATCAAGGCTTTTATTTGAAACGAAATTAGAGACAAAAACGAATGTCTAAAACATCATCCCAAATTTTCAAAACAATTAAGAGTAATGAACATTTTTACTTTCAACTGAATATGAGTTGAATCAATCTAGTCGTAGCGAACCTTTACAAAATAAAACTACCCTGGCTTGGGGTGTGTTGACCAATGTAGCTAATTTATTCATTCTGAAGGCTTGATAGGGTCAGAAAAGAAAATGAAAGGAAAACACCCTCTTGCTCGGTCACTTAAAACAAGATAACAAATTCGAGTGACTCATTTGAGATTTTGAATTTAGGCTCCCTCACTAAATTATTGAGGCCACAAATTTACCGCATGCAAAAATTTGTGAATTTTATTCAACAAATGACAAGATTCAACTCGGTCTCATTTTCTTAAAATCCATCATGAAGTCTCCTTATAAGCAAGAGAAGATGAAATTCACATAAATATGTACAAAGTTACAAAATAAGGAAAGCCCAAAAGAACAGCTTTATTTGGAGTAAAAATTTGGAGAAAGAATTTATTCAACTAAGAAAAATGAAAACATCTAAAATACACCTCTACTTTTCATTCTTCCCTCTCTTTTATTTACAAAACATGTCAAAACATTGATTTTCATAGACAAGTCGTTAAACCTCTATGCCATAAATCTCATAGATGCTCTGAGCTTGTGTTTCCCCAAATGAATTCTCCATAGTTTGTATTGCAGGATCTACCCAAGAATCAAATAACACTTCTAATCTTCAAAACTTTATTAGATCAAGAAAATGTTTCTTCCTTATCAACGCACACATTTTTTATGAATGCAAGGGAGGGGGGAAAGGAAAAGAAAAAAAACGTAGAGTCAGTAAGTGGAATTGCAAAACTGGTATGCATGTCCTATGGGGGAGCCCTTTTATGCCAAGGGTCGGCCTAGCATGAAAAATGCAATCCTCTGGGGTATGCACCATACAATACCTGATGGATCCGATCACTTCACTGATATGCGATTAGTAAAACAATCTAGAGGATTGACCAAAAGAATATGTGATACTTGATGCATCACGAGGACAAAGTCCGAATGGATTCATTACTTTAATTGAGATATGAAGAGATGTTAAAGGTTAATTTGGCATGAAAAGGATTATTCTTGAAGGAATCGTAGTGCTTTGACTAGTCTTGAGTGAAACATGGATCTAATTCAAATGGATCAGACGGGATTGATGGTTTACTCAAAAGTCAACTGGGTTCATTGCTTACCTGTAACTTCAAATCTCAATTTTATTTGCAACACACTAGCCCATAAGCCTTCTAAAATCAAGATTTAGCCTTGATAAAATCATTATCCCAACAATGAGAAATTATTTGTGAATTTTTTTTTTCGATTTAGTGTCCTTATGCATGGGATTTTACCAACTTTGATAAAATGGCCAAAAAATGATTACTAGAGGTTTATATTCTAGTATGCGAAGGTCACTCCATATCTTTGGATGCCATCATAGAAGGGATCGGACCCTACCTTACCTTGTGCACTACCCCTTTGGATGTTACTGAAAATATAAACATGCAAGTCTCATTGGATTATATATCCGAGACACAAGGGTGGATTATTCCTATCGTGGGATTCCCTAAATGGCATTCCCTCTATGGTTAATGCATGATGACAATTTATTAATGCAAGTAAGGGTGCAAAATGAAACACAACCTATAGGAGCCCCATTTGAATGCCAGGGTAAGCCCAAAAGTGATATGCAATTACATCTTAAATGTAATAAACATAAATTCAAACGTGCAATAGCCTATCTAGAAGGATGGCTTGTCTTAAAAGAGTGTTAGGACTCTTATTTTCTAGAGTTTGTGAAATGCAAGAAAAGGGAAGACAACAAAAGATTAGTTTAATCAACAGGCATCACATAACACATTGGAGAAACAAATTGCACAAGAATAAAGAGGGGTGGAATCCCTCATCTCGTGTCTAGTGATCCTTAATAGGGTAAGATGGACTCTACCCTAGGCAATTCTAACATGGATGCATGAGGTTGAGCTCACTAATGCATCTAGACTCGACAAAGGTTACAGGCTCCCAAACCTTCAAACTAAAAGACAAAAGGTCATCAATCCGAATGCCTCAAGTCGGTGGTTCAGTGATCCCTGACATTGCTACGTGCACGCCGTACACGCCACATGTCCAAGTGGATCAATCCTAATCCCTAATAGGGAAGAGTGATGACAAGCCAAAAGTAAAAAGTAAGGTCAAAGTAAAATACATATGCACGTATGAAAGTGATTCCCTTTGAGAGGAGAGATTCAAATACCAAACATTCTCAAGGCTCTAGGGTAGATGCATACCCACCCCAAATGCAAGGCGCGGTACAAATAAATATCAATACAAATAAATAAACAAATAATTCATTCATCATGTACGCGATGTGTAAGGAGCGATTGCGCGGAAAAAATCCTAAAAAGGAAAAGAAAAAGAAAAAGGAATGCAACCTAAAACATCCAAATGTGATATATAAGAAAGTTAGAAAAACAAAATAGTCAACTAAATCAAGTGCTCGGACTTTCTTAGGAAAATCCCCAGTGGAGTCGCCAAGCTGTCGCGCCCCATTTTTCGGAAGAAGGGAATGAAAACCTCGTCGTTTTGAGTTTTTTAGTTGAAAAAGGTTTTTTAGTTAAAAATTGATTTTTGAAAAATAAAAAGAAATGGGTCATGGGACTACAAAAATGCGACGATTTGGATCCAAAAACAAAAGTCTAGAAAAGGGTTTTAGAAAAGTTTGAGTCGCCACTTGGTATGGAGTTTAGGTGTACCAAGTCACCAAAAATTTTAATTAATGAAAATAAACTAAGAAAATCCTTTTTTAGGCGACTCGGTCTTTGAAAAAACTAGAGAAAAGGTTGTCACGGTTGAAAGAAGGAAGGCAAAGATTCGATGTTACTGTTCCTAAGGCACCTTCTAATCTAGCCAAAGCTAGTTACGTGATTTAGTTAAAAATTTCCTAATTCTAACTTTAAAATTTATCACCTTTGGATGTTATCTATATGAATGCAAAACCTAAACCTAATATTGGATCGAGAGGGGCAAAATGTCTCCTTGAGGTTTGATTAGAATTGATCACATTAGTTGTGTAATCCAAATTTGATCCCTCGAGGGGGTCATGAAAAATGCAAATGATGAGACTCGAAAAAAACAGGAAACTAGGGTTTTCAAAAGAAATGCAATTTTTATAAAATCTCAAGGGAAAAGAAATTGGATTTTTGAAAGGATCAATTTTAAGTGCAAAGAGGAACTTGAATTTTCAAAAGATGCAATTTTAAGAAAAATGGATTTTGACTTTGAATTGCTAAACATGAAGAAGAAACTTGATTTTTAAAGAATGATTTTGATAGAATTTAAAATAATGCACATGTATGTCCTAAAGAGGGATAATGCAACATAATGGGTGCGGGGGACTAAATTCGTGACTTCAAAACTTCCTTTTCATAGAAGGAAATAAAAGCGTGCTAAGGCTAGGAAGCCATACTCGCTCTTTTCCCTAATTCAAAGGGTAATGCCCTAAAAAAAAGCTAATCTATTTTTAACGAAAAAGAAAACTAAATGACATGTTTCGCATACGGGATGGGAGAATAGTAACATGCAAAAATGGAAAAGAAACTCTAAAAGTGAAAAGTGTGTGAAATTTGTATCTAATGCATGAACGGCATTAAGGGTCTAGCATTGGACTAGCCCTCGTCTAAAAGTTCTCACTAACATTGGATTAGTGAGAAATCGAAAGGAAAGGCCACAACTAGCGTTGGACTAGTGTGGTGACGTCAATACATTTACACAATAAACATGTAGACATGATAATAAAGCAAGTAAACACATAAAACACGTAAACACGTAACACATAAACATAATATCTAGATGCAAAACCCTAGAAAAACAAGTAAATACATAAACATGCAAGCATGCAAATAAAGCAATATAAAACCTAATTATTACATTGGGGAAACCTATATACAATTCTAGAGGGGGAAATCAAAATAATAACCTATCTATTACAACTTGGCATTCAAGGCCTCCAAATAATTTACCCAAAATTTAAATAAAATAAATAAAGACTAAAAATGAATAAAAACAAAGGAAAACTTAATTTAAACATGCAAAATCATGCAAAAACACATAGGAGCACATAAGGGCACATAATAAGGGGAGAGAAGCTACCATCCTTTGATGTGATGTCTCAACTGAATGCCCAAATGATGGGAATGGCTATCTAAGATTCAATGTCAACAAAAGGGGATCAAGGCACCAATTTAAAGGAAAAATCAATCAAGAATTCAAAGATGAGATATTAAAACAAACTATGCAAGCAACATGGATAAGACTGAAAAACATGAATACTAAGGTAAGTTTCTGAATCAAAAGGGCGGAAAATAGCCACAAAACAGAAAAACATAGAGGTTACGCGGACCCGTACGCGCAACCAAGTTCGTGTTTCATGCAAAAGGGAGACCAGAAGAGAAACGCGGAGTGGAAACGCGTACTAAGCCGCGTAACCTCTCGCGTTTCTTCCCATCTTCAAAATTCCAGGAAGATTGCTTCCAGTTTTTCCAACCAAAACACCAATAAAACACCTGAGACAGCAAGATCAATTTCAAGGCATAAATATTATCATTCAGATCACATAAAGACGAGCTAAACCCAAAAAGTTTGAATCTTAAGCATTAACATCGTCAAATAGGAAGAAAAGGGGAGAAAAGAAACTATCATAATAGAAACGTGGGAGGTTACGCGGACTATCTCGCGCAACTACTCCGCGTTACTTCACAACTTCAAACATTGAAATAGAAACGCGAAGAGTTACGCAGATCAGTTCGCGTAAGAACCCCGCGTTTCTTCACATCTTCAAAGCGTGAAGAACATTTTTCCAGAAATTTTACAGAAAACACAACAAAATCAACATAGAAACATCTGACATCTGATTTTTAAACGTAAAAACAAGTCTATGAGTTTTACCAAGACTATATAAACACAACCATACTCATACTATAACACATAATCATCATCATTATCATAAAAAAAAAAACTCAAAGAACACAACTATGGCCTTGGTTCCACCAAAAGGCCCAACTTTTGAGCGATTTTTCGATCAAAATAAAGCAGATAAGGTGGAGGGAAACTACCTGAGTCAGAAGCTTTAAAAAAACGGACCAAAACTCCAAACAAAATGATCTTCACTCACTTCCAAAAAAAGAAAAGCCCTAGTTTTCTTTTCTTTCCTTTCCCTTTTACTCTTCTTTTGATTCCGCTGTTTCTTTCTCTTTTTCTTCACTTTCCTCACTCCAATTCGCCTTCCTCAGCCTTTTTTCTCTCCTTTTTCCTTCTCAGAAAACCTAAAGAGCTATTTATAACCCATTTACCCTAGAACCAAAGGCTTGGATGCATTTAGGGTTTGTTGGTTGATTTTTGATCATTAGATGGGGTGTTATGGATTAAGGGTGAGTTAGGGATTAACTAAATAGGTTCCTTGATGCTCAAGGCGCAGAAAATACAGCTGGAAATGAGGAGAAAAATGGCTGGAAAAATCACGCGTATTTTTTAGCCTCCGACGTTCAGGATTACTGGACCACTCCGCGTAACAGGTCCGCGTTTCAGTTCTAAGCCCTTTTTTCTTCTTCTTTTTTTTTCTTTTTTTTAAACCCTACAAAAATAAGAAAATATGTTATAATAAATAAATACTAATAGATAAAAAACATGAGGTAATAATTGAAAAAGTAAAAATTTGGTGTCTACAATACCATATCTATGTTACACTGTTTAATATATTTTTCGGCATCAAGTCTTCTATTACATAATCGAATGCAATATCCATATTACACACTTCAATATATTGACATCTGTCCTCTTTAAATTATTACAATTATACTATTAATTGAGTTGAACTCTTAAAATGATGCATGTCAATGTCTGAGAGTGCGTAATATAGGTGTTGTAGATTAGTGTATAATAGAAGACTCATAGCTAAAATTGTCTTTTCATGTCAATGTATGAGAGTGCGTAATATAGGTGTTACAGATTAGTGTATAATAGAAGACTCATAGCTAAAATTGTCTTTTCATTCCAACAAAATACGTATGTTTCAGATTGTCGAGGGTACAGCTGCAAATATGCATACTAGTGAGAAAAGCAAAACATGTGTAATGTGCAAATTAAGTAATAAAAAAATTGGGTAAGATAAAATGTAATGATTACTAGTAGTTTTTAATTGAAAAAAAAAATAATATGTGACATTGACAATAGTTTGTGGTCTTTTGTACACGTCTTCTAAATGCTTTTGACAAACGTGCTATAGAAGGCAAAATACGGCTTTGGGGACGCAAGAAGTTTTTTTTTTTAATGTGAATTTCCAAAATGTTTACACTTGGTGATTTTTACCTATAGCAGCCACCACCACCTTCCGTGATACGCAAAAAAATGCTGTAAAAAGAGCACACTCGGCAAGGAAGTTTCATTGGAATGCATCACAAATTTCTATTCTATAATCGATAGGCATAAACAGCAACAATCTCCATACTGGATCAGTTTCATTGGGCCTTTGTATATTGCAAAAGTTCACATACTCGAAAATTCTTAAAGCATTAGAAGGGTATATTTGAAAAAAAAAAAAGAAATTTATCTTGAAAAGTAATATTAACCTAGCATTCAATAACTTCAGAAAAGGTGCGGAAAAATCATACAAAATGAGGACTCTCGGGTTCAGGAATTCCTCTTCTGTATCACTGAGACTTTTGGGATTCTAGATTAGGGTCCCTTGATGTCATTTTGTTGTAACAACGGTCTATGTATCTGTGTCCTGTGTTGTCATAAGCTTGTTGATGTCTTCTATTTAATTGGTTAACTTCTAAGAGAATTAGACAAAGCAACTCATGAATCAGTGTATTTTGCTAAATATTTTATTAAATTAGAAACTTCTATCGATTCTTGTTGAAATTTTCTCGATTTTATAAAATAATTGGTGCTAGACGAAATCTAACAAATTTAATAATAATAGTTCTACCTTTATTTAACTTAAAAAAATGCCAACTTTTGATAGTAAGATACAAAATTGTGATAAGTAAATAAGTACTAATTACTAATACATATGTTGCCGTTTGTGTAACCATATGTCCGGACCTTATACAGTAAACTATGATCTTCAAGCTGCTTCTTCTTTCATGCAGATGCACGAGTTCTGTGCAGTGTATAGTTTGTAAAGGCATGCAAGTGACGAATTAATTCTGTGCATTAATTAAACGGTGTAAAAACTTCAGATTTAAGGATATCCCAGCTTTCGATCGTCAAGGAAGCAGAGAAATTTAGACGGGTGAACCTGGCACGCTTGGCATAGGTGACTCCTGCTGACTGAAGTTCCATGGTGTCAACAGATTTCTTCCAAGGGAAATAAGTACACTAAGCAGCGTTTTGATTCCATTGAGAAGCCAATGGTAGGTGGATCGAAGCAGCGGCCATGCTGCTATAGTAGTAGACAGCGCCCAAGAGACCTTAAGGAGCACTAGTCCAGGATAGTATGGGAGGAGCAGTGATAGAAGTGAGAAAATGGAAAGGACTTCACTAGCAAAAGCAACACCCCTCAATATCTCCACGTATTTATGACGGTGAATCTGCAATTGCTTCAGAGCCAGTAATAACAGGGAGTAGATGATTGTAGCAGCAAGGAAACTCCAGGTTTGGAGAGGATGTGTTTCAGATGGGTCCTCAGATTTGGCCTGATACTTCACAGCAACAACCCCAAATAAAGAGAGAATCAAATACTTGAAGACGGAGTGACAAGAAGATGTCAAGTTCAATTGTTTCTCAATCGCTTCATCCCTGTAAACCGAGGTGTTTTAAGTTATTTTAGTCCTGGATGGAAAAGTAAGATGAAACGCAATGATAGTGAAGCCAGTTCTTGATTATATTTAGGTTTTCTGGTAGAAAAAGGACAAAGGATTGCCAGAATTGAAACACAGAATCTAATGTTTAGCGTGGAGTGGATGGAGTATTTAATGAAACAGAATGTTTACTTTCAACTGCGTCATCTAATGCAATGAGCGACATAGAGTACGGGAATCGCAGAGCCAAATCAACAGAGTACAATTGAATATGTGTGAGGGTTAATAACACCTATAGGGTAGTAATACTGTGATGCCTTGTACTTCAAAAATATACATTTTATCCCCTACATGAATTTTATTTTGTACTTTTAATTTTGATCAATCTATGTGCATATTTTTCTTTCAAATTTACCCCCCAAGCTCTAATTTCTTAACAGTCAACTTTTATATTGTTGTTTTTTCTGTTATGTAATTATTATAATATTCTGCTGCTGCATGCTATGATATAAGATCATAGTATAAATTTAAAAAAAAAAAATTCTCCCACCTGCCGCCTTATCCCTCCCCCCCTTTCACTATCCTATGAATGTTCCTATTGTAACCACTAATATCTTTTATTTGACATAATTTTTATAACACCAATGACAACTGCAATTATTTGTCTTTTGAATATTTAGTGAAAAGTAACAACCACAATTATTAGTCATTTTTTCACATTTGATATATGCAAAATCTAAATCAATATTCATGGAATTTTTTGTCAAGCAATATATGCAACACGTGACAAATAAAAGTCAAGCAAATTAACATAATACAATCACACTTTTACTACAAACACAAAAAATTTTCAGGAAAGGGTAATATTATTTTATTCACAAATTAACTTTTTGTTAGTTTTTAAATTACAAAATATACGTACATATCAATGCTATAATATATTATATATAAAGTAGGGGCAGGGTGCGAGCGGAGTCCTATCCAAACTGATGCTAAATATACATAAGTTTACATAATAAGTTAATTAAATTGCTATCCAACATCACATCATGTAATAGCAGAACAATAATAAGAAAATGCAACAAGCTAAAAGTTGATCATTTAAAAAAAAAAAAAAAAGGAAGACTCAGTGTCATTTGGGAAGAAAAATATACACATGGATTTATCAAAACTAAAAGTACAAACATAATTCACTTGACGAAGCAAAATGTATATATTTTAAGTTCAGGATGGTAAAGTGCAACCACTCCATACATTCAGGGGGCAAAGTGCTATTAACACCTATATATAATTCATAACAAATGTGACGTGAGATAGGAAGATGGAAGTTCACGTCCTTCATTACAGACACCACCTTTCAGGAGCTTTGGTCATCGAGAGTAAGATAGAGTATTGGCGTCAAGAATATATATACTGATTATACCCAAATGATCACCACCAAAATATAAACTATAAAACTCATTCTATTGGTTAGCTGACATGCACCTTTTTTCTTTTTTTTTCTTTTTTTTTTTTTTTTAATGCGTGTGCGTGTATGGTAGCAAAAAGCTGAGATGTACCTATAAACTATGCAGGATGCAGAAAAAAAAAAATATATATATATATATATATTGGAAGCAGTAGCGACTAGGAAAACTCTAGACTGCCTACTTCAGTAATACAACCGCAGCCCATTTCCCCCACAGCCTCTGCCTCACACCGCGCAGCTACAATACCAAAATCGAAGTTCCCAGTTTTTTCGCCTTTAGCTAGCAAACAAAATTTACAAAACTAAGGAATAAGTTTCTGTACTTTTTACTTATCATGTTTAGATGCCCAATCAATGTATATAAAGCTCTCTCATAATATACGACTGACAAAATCTAGTTGTACTATTTGATAGTATTAAATATAATGGAGCAGAAGCCAAGATAAGCAAAATACTAGAAAAGCATCCGAAGCACTGAAGTAGAAGAAGGTTTGGTATGTGTAATGAGTAAACGAAGTGACCTGCGTGTGTTGTTGGGAAGATCATTGCTGTTATCAGGACGGCAGTTCCCCACCAAAATTTCATGATCACCGGAGCGTTCTCCATCAGACTGCAGCTTTCTGGCATAAGTGAGAGCGGGACTTGGGACATCCATGATGCGTACGTACGAATATTGGTTGCAAGTTTGCTACGCCCGGTGCTGGAATGCTGCTTCCTGGAAGACCAGTGTGGAGATTCCCGCAAGTTTGCTCTGTGGAAGACCAGCGCGGTACTTATGTGGTACGAGTACTGGTGGCAATTTTGGTGTGTTGAAAATTGGTGGTACTTCGGGGAAATGTTCTAACCGCTCCGTTCCACTGTTATACTTTCCATTTCGGAAACTTCCGAAACATTCCACCGTTATGCTAAAAGAGTCAAAAACTTCTTTTAAGCTGCATTTAATAAAACTGAAATCTGAAATCTGAAATCTGAAATCTGAATTCATTAAATGATTGAATTGTTAAGTATTAGATCTAATACATTTAAATATATATCACATTCAGTGTTAAGTGAAAAGCTTATCATTTATTTTTGGGTGGAAGTTTTGTCTAAAAAATTTAGTGCCACTTAATTAATTCAAATGTTCTATTTTTGATTATCAAACACATCTAAACGATTAAGATCTGAACCCATTAAGTTGAAGTGTTGAATTTGGTTATCAAACAGGACCTTAGTCTCTTCTTCTAATACAGTTCTTTTCCTTAAGGCTAAATCCAAAATGCCCCTTGTAATGCTGCATCTTGCCTCTGGAATGCTGCATCTTGCCTCGTGTGTCCAGAAAATACACGAATCACCCCCTTGAGTCGATAAAAGACACTTGTGCCTGTCTATATACATAATGCTGTGACAATTTTCCATTTTTGGTATCAAACTTAAAATTTTTATACCAAATATACCCATGACCAGGTAGAAGAAAAGATAGAAGTGGAGATAAAATTTTTACTTTTTCGTGCCAAACCTTTTCCCTTTTGATTGTTGTTACTAGAGAAATGGTATTGCTAGCATTTCTTATTACTCTGTTTTGATTGGCATGTATTTGACAAAAACCAACAACTTTATTTTCACTTTGCAAGTTGCTCATTATATATCATGGCAAATACAAATTATTCATGTCTTTTTTCATGCCTTTCTCCCCCTGAATACAAATAATAGGAATAGTTTGTGACGAAAATTTTTGCAATTTTGGAGTCGTGATTTTGGTTTTTTATATAAGAGTGTAACCGCAAAATTGGCCTGGAATGGTGGCCTTGTTATGTTTCTATATAGCAAATGAACAAGAATAGCAATGATTTAAAAATTATGAGGGCAGCTTTGTCCTCCGAATTTTATCATCTAAACTCCTAGGGCAAAGACTTTAATTCAAGAGTGGTGTATAAACAACAGGGCAATTTATCTAACTTGTATTACAACATTATAATATTAACAATGGATTGTCCCAAATAAATCCCATTACTGAAGTAAGGGGCTCAAATTAATTTGGGTGGGTCTTGTTTCCTAAATATAGAGGGTAATTCGCTAGTGACTCAATATTACAGGAGGGCATTTTGGGATTAAGCCTTTCTTTAATCATATACATGTTGCCCTTCAAAATTAAATTTTAAATTTGTGAGGTAAAATTAAAAAGAAAAGTATAAAAATTATAATCAAAGCACCATTGTTAAAGAAATTGCATTTCCAAATATTGACAAATAAATTGGGACAGAGGGAGTACTGTATATGCAGGGGATGATAGGACCCCTTCAATTTTGATGAACAAATATTTTGCTTTTTTTTTTGTCAAAATATTTCTCTTGTTGACCCCTTCAAATTTGAGTTTTCAGTTTCCTTTAAACGTCCAAATACATTCAAAGGGACACTGGACAAGACGAGATGAGATATTTGTATATATAAAGGGAAACTGGGAGGGATTTGGAAATTGGAAGATACTTTTTTTTTTTTTTAATATAAGTGGTGGGGTTTTGGACTCCCCTTCTCCCCTCTGTACCAACCAACTCATTTCTCTTCCAATTGAAGGCGTTACCTTGATATCTCATTAGGTGACAATGTCGGTACCTGATGAAATATTAGAATAATGACTTTTCCTCATATTCTTTTTTTGTTTTTGAAACTTGATTCAATTCTTAAAAGCCTCCATGCATGTTTGACAAAAAAAATTGACCTTTTTGTTGTTGGTAACGCAAGAAAAATAGACTAAACCAGCGTTCCTTTAGTCGATTGAGACTCTTGACACTGATTCCAACTGTTGCTATACACAACATATTTGAAGTTGGCGTCTCATTACGAGGAGTTAACAAACATTTGTTATTTTCTGAGTGTAGAGTCTCCAGATAAGGCAGCGTAAGGTGTCCGAATAAGGCAATAACTTAAAGTAGCAATAGGGGAAAAAACAAAAAAATAAAAGATGAAAGCGTCTGTAGATAAATCTCTTATCAAACTCTGTCAAGCAGTAACTCTGCGGGATTTAATTTCCGTTACCAATTCTACCTGTTCCCGAGATTAGATTAACCATCAGGTATCCTCTGATTGTTATTTAAACTTGTCAAATCATTCGTGAAATTAAATACACTCATCTAAAGAGTTTTAAAAAATCTAGAAACTAACTTTTGTTAAGAATTTAGCGCACAAATATAAGAACATTTCATAGAATAAAAACATAGGTTAAAGCCGAGGTTTTAAAATCATATCACATAGAACTTAGAAGAAAAATCACTTCAAAGGCCGTGCCTAAATGGTCAAAATAAAATGATAACAAAATGATACAAGAATCTGTTAGACGATGAAATGGTAGTACATTTTTTTCATCTAACTCCCAATCGTGAAATTATATTTATAGTTAGATATTGGGTTATTAACGGTTTCTTATCAAACTCCTATGGAATTACTTTTAATAGCTCCCTTCAAAGCCTAACCCTATTAAAAGGGCAAAATGCTCCGTTGGCCCTAAAACTATTACAAATGTTAACTTTTGACCCTTCAATTATTAAATGGGCATTTTTAACCCTTCAACTAATAAAAGTGCATAATTATAGCCCTTTCGTCCATTTTAGTCATTAAGTCAAGTAGAAATAGCAGAACGCACATCTGCTTGGTGCCATTTCTTCCATTTTGAGCCCAAACTAGCAATATTAACATGAAACTCCAAGTGACTGTAAAAATAAGAACTAAAATGCCACATTTTTTGCTGGTTTCAACAAATGAAAAAAGAAAAGGAAAAAAGAAATAATGAAAAAGAAAAGAATAAATTGTAAATTACATTCCATATTAACAAATACATTATGAGTTTTTATCAAAATCTATCATCATTGACCATTCTGTATAATACCAATAGTGATAGTGATTGGAATTCAAACCAAATGGCTCCTAAGTTGATGTATTTTGGTGAAACAAAAGGGCCTGTGTGGCATGTGAGTTCTTTGCTAAGTTTTTCTTCTGCAAGTTTTATAGCAACTTTAACCATGAGAACCTCAAAAACCTTTTCAAAATTTTTAAAATATACACCTACAAAATACTCAAAAATATACCAAAAAACTTTATTTCTTTCATTTCTTCTTCTTCCTCCCCTACCTTAACCCACTACCATCTCCAGTGCCAACCAACACCTCCGCTGATGCCTTCTCTTTTCCTTCCCCCCTTTTCCTTTGCTCCCTCCCTCCCTCCCTCCCTCTCCTCTCTCACCTTCTCCTCTCCTTTCCCCAGTCACCTTTTCCTGCCACCCTCCCTCTCCTAAAATGACTCTAGTTGCGTGAGACTGTCTCGTACGACCAAAGTCAGCTAGGAGAAGAAGGGGAGGAGGAGATGGAGGAGGAGGAGAAAAGAAAAAAAAAATAAAAGAACTACTAGCGTCGGTCGCTAGCAAAGGTGTCAATGACAACAACCAATAGTGGAGAGGGAAGGAGGAGGAAGAGCAGGAAGGTGGGACAGAAGAAGAGGAAAGGAAAGAAAAGGAACAGGAAAAAGAAAGAAAAGGAAAAGAAAGAAAAAAGTAAAGTTTTTACACACCTCAAAAAGTTTCGTTAGTAAAGGTGTCGGCAACAGTGGTCAATAGTGGAGAGGGAAGGAGGAAGAAGAGCGGTAGGGTGGGGCAAAAGAAGAGGAGAGGAGAGGAAAGAAAAGGAAAAGAAAAAAAAAGTAAAATTTTTACAAATCTCAAAAAAATTTTCCACAAATTTTGTAGTAAGTTATAATAAAGTTTTATACAAACATCCAAAAAACTAACCATCCAAACAGATTGAGATTTTTCTAGCTCACACTTGTCCAGATCTTACTTAAATCAGCTTAGATTAGAAGTAAACAAAAGCATATAGTGTTAGCAGAATGATGGTTACAAACCCAATTAGAGATTTTATATTTATATACAAAATATATCGAGGCGTTCAAAAAATTACTAATTTGGAAGTACATGATTAGTCATAGTTTAAACTTGGAAAACTAATTAAATCCTGAAATCTAGTCTAGTAAAGCACTAAATAGGTATCAAAGTAAGCCCTAGATGACAATATGCAAAATGGCATTGAGATGGATCGAAGACTATTGCAGAACTCCTAAACTAAGTATACAGAATTAGGAGTGAATGGTGGGTCGAGCGATTTGAACTTTATGACACCTGTTTAGTGGTTGGAGGGTTGACTCCTACCTCTATCAGTATTGTAAATATTATGGTAACTTGACGGGGTAGCAAGTAGGCGCAACACAGGAGTAGCAGAAAACATCCCTCTCTCCAAAAAATAAAAAAAAAACAAAAGTTTAACTATCCTCTTCCCCAAAATCTCTCCTTGTAATAAAATAGGATTTCAAAAAAAAAAAAAAAGAAAAAAAAGGTATACACAATCTGGGCAAATTTATCAGAATAATGTTAAAAGCAAAATTTGTCCGTCATCTGGTGCTAAATTTTCTTTTTTCTCCATCAAGCGGTGCCGCACATTTGATGTGCGGCACCGAACTTCAATTTTTTTCTGTATTTGCAAATGAAATTCTGGGGGCATGTGTGCAATTTTTCAAAGATTTTCTTACCGGTGCCACACATTGAATTTGTGGCACCGATAAGCAACCAAAAAAAAATTCACTATGCATGTGCGGCACCCCTCACATTTAATTAAAAAAATTGTTTGTTTGCAACCCTAAAACCCTAAGCAACCAAAAAAAAAAATCACTAGCATGTGCGGCACCCCTCACATTTAATAAAAAAAAATTTTGTTTGCAATCCTAAAACCCTAACCCTAAATACAAAACCCTAATGCCGTCCCATTTCATAGAATCATAGTCAATTTAGATTTGTCACTTCCGAAAGCCGATCAAACAACCATTAGTCAGCCAAATCTAACATAACAACAAACCAGAACAGAAATGCAGTTATAAATACAAGTTAGCATATTTTAAGTCTAACAAATAAACCAAAATATAAACAAGCATCGTTTACCAACATACCAATAAGAGAATGTAATAAGCATACTATCATAAACACAATGACAAGGAAACACTTGCATACTATCAAATAATTCTGTCTATTGTAAAGGCAAGGGGAAAAAAGGCAAAAGATACATAGACGCACAGCAGGAACAAAAATGTTGAAATTTTTCAGGAAAAAAAAAGAAAAGAGAAAAGAAACACTTGCATGCATGATAAATCTAGATGCAGACCAAAGGAGAAACAACAAGAATCACAAGAACTAAAAATGAAAAAGAATGAATAGACATAGAATGAAGCATATATTGACGATCACTAAAGAATCTCAACACAAACATATGACCACTTGGGATTTCTTAGCCTAAAAAAATGCTCTCTCTTGTTAAGGCAAAAAAACAAAGGATACAGGAAAAAAAAAAAAGATAAGAAGAAGTAGATAATCCACTAGCAGAAAGTGGTAGAAGAAAAAAACCACATACAAGTAAAAGGGAACAACCTATTAATTTTTACCAGTCTAGAAAAACCACCACAAAACAGCCTGGAGCAGCTAAGAATAAAGGTACTACTAGTAGATACTCAGAACAGAGGCAAGAACGGAAAATTGAATCCCCACTTCTCCTCCTTGATGAAACTTCTTCCAACATTTTCTTCAATATAGAAGTATTAGCTACACTTCACTTTATATTAGTAGTCATGTAAAGTCCCATCAGTATTCAGTCCATCACATATAAAGTCCCATCAGTATTCAATCCATCACATACTCATACTAGCACCAGTAACTTTAAAAAAAATTAAAAAAATTTTTGTTTGCAATGGTTTTGGTGGATAGTTTAGGGTTTGGGGTTTTGAGGGTTTTGTATTTAGGGTTAGGGTTTTAGGGTTTGGGTTTTAGGGTTGCAACCACAAAAAAAAATTTTTTAAAATGTGAGGGGTGCTGCACATGCTCTCTAGTGATTTTTTTTTGTTTTGTTTTGGTTGCTTACCGGTGCCGCAAATTCAATGTGCGGCACCGGTAAGAAAATCTTTAAAAAATTATACACATACCCCCAGAATTTCATCTGCAAATACAAAAAAAAATTCGAAATTAGTTCTGGTGCCGCACATTCACCCATCAAATGTGCGGCACCACTTGATGTAGAAAAAAAAAAATCAACACTAGATGGCTGACAAATTTTGCTTTTAACATTATTCTGATAAATTTGCCACACAATCTGCGTTGAAGTCTTCCGATAAAATTTGTAGGCAGAACAGCAAACTTCACTTGATAGCGTATTATCTTTCTACCAATCATGCTCCAGAGATTATTGGCAATACATCAAGCCTCAGAAGCATGAGAAGCAATTGAGCCCAAGCCTTATTAGACTACCCATGTCCAAAGAGATATTGGGCGCGATGGTAAGTTGTCTACAATCTTAAATTATTTCTAGGGATAATTTCAGAAACCTCCCCTGAGGTTTCTAATAATATTACTTAGCACCTCTGAAATTTTTAAAATCTCACTTAACTCCCTTAGATTGATATTTCTTGTAACATTATAACCCTTTTGAAAGAAATGCAATAAAGATAAAACTTTTGTTCCAATACTACCATTGTATTATTCTACTTATGAAGTTTACAACAACAATAAAAAATAAATCAAAGCTAAATCTTTATAAGGTGTAAATTTCTTGATTTAAACTATTTATTTTAGTTGTATTGAAACAAAAGTAAAATGTACACCTTGAAAAAATTACACCATGCAAAATTTATATGTATAAAGAGATTATTTTAGTTATCAATGTAATTTAAACTACATCATGTATTGAAACATATTTTTCAAAAAAAAATTTGAATTTATTAATTATAACTGTCCATAAAATTTTTTTAAGATGTTAGCTAGTCACTAAAATCTTCCTAAGTGGTTGATTTTGATTAGATTAAATTTATCCATATCCTTTATTATCCTAACATGATCTCGATGTAGAGAAATATGGACCGTTATTATATAGCAATTGTTTAATATACATTTTTTGGTTTGAAATTTTTATTTTTGGTTTGGTTTTTTAGTTAAATAGTTATGAAGATCAAGGGTAATGCTGTCAATTTGTGAATTTTGATAGGAATATTTAATTTTATCAAGTTGACAAGGAAGGTATGTGAGATTTTGAAAACCTCAGGAGTACTAAGTGATATTATGAGAAACCTCAAGGGAGGTTTCTGAAATTATCCCTTATTTCTAACGAAGAAATTTTACATTAATTTTATTTTTTTGGTGACGTGACTTATTTATACTTTTTTCTAGCTCTATATAAAGCAAACGCATCGTTGACTAATAGAAGTGTATTATTCAAGTGCTAATTAGTTTAGTTTATATTGAAGAACCAACATTGTACTATCAACTATTGAAAATATTAAAAAACTTGAGTGTAAATCATCATATACAAGAAGTCAGCATACAATACTTATAACGGAATATTTAGAGGGTGTAAAATGTTATTGATGCTAAAAGTTACATCATACCATACTTTTTCCTTAGGCGAGACATATAAGATGAAATAAGGGGAATTACCCAAAAAAAAAAAAAAAAAAGCTATGTGCCAATCACATTATAGGGAAAGAAACACATGCAACTATGTATTGCCAAAGCTTACTTAACGCCATACTTGTTTGTTTTTTTAAGCTCACTTAGTATTTCTTATACTTTTATATTGTCTTGTACATGAAACTCCTAGGCAAAAAATAAGTATGATTTAAAATTGAGTAAAATAAAACATATTGAACATAAAGAATATCATGATCATCACTTTAAATTCGGACAGTAGCGCGCAAGTTGAGACTTCATTTCTGCAATATGAAAGAAAAAAAGAGCAACTAAACCAAAGAATAAATAAAAAATTAATAAAAAGTTTATTGGGCTTGTGATAAATGTCTTGGATCAGCACCAATAAAAATTTTATAATAAGTAATTTGGACATCTGGGCGGGACTAATCTTTACTCATCCCATGGTCCCAAATTGAATATAGATAGGAATAGGCATGAGTCTATATTTTGCAATCCTATATTGAGGCCAGGCAAGTCTCGTCAGTCCCTCCCATTTTACCATCTCTACTTATAAGTCAAAGATTAAGGATTAATTGCACTGTTTTTTTTTTTTTTCTGAAACGTCAAGATTTGTATTAATAATTTCACAAAACTATACAAAGATAGAGCAAAAACTCATCAAGTATTACAAAAGAACGCTAAGCGCCACAGGTATATAAAGGTGTTAAATACCTCGAGAATACATCCATTTCTCATCAAAACTTATGCTCAAGGTATATTTACTAACATTTTTACTAAGGCGATGCATATTTATATTTAGACGAAAGGAGCAATTCTAAAACAATGATCTTAGATTCTTTATGTCTTTAATTAGAGTAGTCATGCCCATGTTCTTTGATTTTCCAGATGACAGCACATTTAGGAGCAATTGGGACTGAGTGTGAACTTTAATCCTCCTCCGTTGTTTCTAAGGCAAGCCTTACCGCATAGGCATGATTTAAGAGAAAGTCCCAGTACTTCTAGCTTTCAATGCCCAAATTTCTAAGGCTTGGTTGGTACTATCTATTACTACTCCAATGCCCACCATTTGATTTTCTTCTCCTTGATGAATGTCTAGCTGCAGTTTCATTCCATCATCTTCATCAACTGTTTGTTTTCTCAATTCTCTTTCCGTCCTTGTTTCATGTATGCTCATCCTCTCTAGGTTGTTCATAACATCTTCCTGTTCCATCCACTTAGTTTGTGCAATTTGAACCATCTTCATGGGATGCCTTTGCTTGTCGTAGAATTTCCAATCATTCCTTGCTTTCCACAACTTCCACAAGATGTTTGCAGTTAGAGCTAAGTGGTCAAGACCTATGTTTCTGTTTGATGCTTCCATAATAGTCCACCACCGTTGCTTGAAATTTCCAACTTGCTCTAAAACTCCTTCCCAATGAATAGGAGCCATCTTCCACACTTCCTGAGCTCTATTGCATAGTAGCAGAACATGTTCCACTGATTCTACCGTTCCCCATAGCCTTTACAAATTGGATGACTAGTTTTTGTTCTATTAAAGATTTGTGCTTTCATAGGCAATGCACCAATAACACATTTCCATATGAAGTGTTTGATATTTTCTTTGACCTTTAGCTTCCAAGTCTTCTTCCATATTTTGTTACTGGAGCTAGCTAAACTGGTTTCACCAGCCCAACTATTTCTTGCTTTTTGGGAGAAGGCTTGCTTACCCAATTCTTTGTAACCTGATCTTACTGTATATTGCCCATTTCCACTCAGCTTCTAGAAGTTGAGATCCTCTCTTCCTGATAAGCTTATTGGGATCTCTAGAATCCTCTTTGCATCCTGATTGTTGAATGTCCTGAAGATCATACTTCTATTCCATCTAAATCCAGTAATGAGTTTCTTCACTATCACCGAGCACCAGCTGAGAGGCTTTGGTGTGGTCACTTTACTATTTGAACTTTCAGGAATCCAACAGTCTTCTCAAATATGTATCCTTTTCCCATTGCCTACCTTCTTCCTTGTGCCTTCTTCAATTAGATCCCTTGCTCCCATGATACTTTGCCAAATCCATGAGGCATTTCTGGCAACTTTACATTTAAAAATAGACTCTCTCTAAAATACTTTGCTTTTAGGACTTTGCTCACTAGTAGATTAGGACTAGTGAGAATCCTCCAAACCTGTTTTGCAAGTAGTGCTTTATTGAATCTCTAGATTTTCTTGAATCCCAAGCCTCTTCATTTCTTTTCTTGAGAGATTTTCTCCCAAGAACACTAGTAAATCTTCTTCTTCTCCTCTGTTTCTCCCCACCAGAAGTTGGCCATTATAGAACTTATCTCTTTGCATAACTTCTTTGGTAGTCTGAAGCATGACATACTGTAAATTGGCATAGCCATCGAAACTGCTTCAAGCAGAACTTCCTTTCCTGCTTGGCTTAGCATTTTGGTTTTCCAATTGCTTATTCTACTCCTGATGCTATCTTTAATGAAACCAAATAGTTACTCCTTTGATCTTGTTATCGCCATTGGCTGTCCCAAATATTTCCCTTGATTTGCTACCTGTATATTTCCAAGGCTTTGTGCTACTTCATCTTTGCTCTCCTGCTTCAAGTTCTTGCTAAAGAAGACTGATAATTTCTCAAGGTTGATTAACTGGCCAGAGCCCTTTTCATCTTGTTTCAGAATTTGTTTCAACTCTATTGCTTGCTTCTTATCTGCTTTACAAAATATCAAAGAATTATCAGCAAAAAAGAGGTGTGTTATGTTAGTTGCACTGTTATTTATAGATCCAAAAAGTTGCAGCACTCTTACATAGAGCACGGCATACCTGAAATCAAATTGCACGAGGTAATAAGGTATCCTTTACACAAGGCATTAACTTATAGAAATTCAGTACATGAGCATATATATATATATATATATATATTAAACCCTCTTAAGGACCTTAGAATGATGCGCTGCACCTCCAATTGGCAAACAGATCATGCTCTTGACCACTCTAAAGCAAACCATTACCCAAATAAAATGGAAACCTAAACTACTTTGGAAGTGTAAAAACCCGAATATTTCAATCTCCCTTTGGTTAAGACTAATTTATAAATCAATATTGTTAATTGTTTTACTAGTAGTTGAATTACTTCATTTATATTTTTAGCGGTTTATATTGGCATCCCATCTTATCTCAACCACTAAGGATAGGACAGTGAATGTTGAGGGGGAATGTTTTGTACCTTACCAGACATCTGCTCAAACTAACATACCCTTTTCTATCTATTACTCAGTAGGTAATGTGCAAATACTTATTCTAAAAAAAAAAAAAGGTAGAATGGCTGGGAGCCATTACAACTAAAATAGGATCAATGTGAAATAGAAGTTGGGGGGAGAGTGTTGAGTAAACCACATTATCTTCCTCTAGTCTAAGTAACTAACTTGTTTGCTTCTCACTTCATTCGTCTGGTAGACACCTAATACAAGAGAGAGTGTGAAGAAGGAATAAATAAATAGTGCATCTTGTTGGAATAGTACCTTGAGAAAACCAACACATATGTGCGTATTGGAAGAGACAGAAGAAGAGAGGCCATTTACTGGAGGAGATAAAACACAAGGGAAGAACTAAGAAGGATGAGTAGAGCAGCATCATTCTCCTATTAATGGCATCCCCCTTTTACCCTTCTGGATTTGGCATATTTACTAGTGCACACGTGTGATGGCAAGTGGGCCTGGGTCAAATCTTCATACTTGGAGATGTAATCCCTAACTGCGGATGAATTTTGCTGCGGTTCTCGACTGGGATCTCTAATTGTATTATTAAGAAGGGAAATAGTAGTAGATGACCAAAAGAGATGGTTTCTTGAATATCGGGAAAGATGGTGCAGTTGGTGACTAGTCCCAAAGATGAAGATGTGCTTGAGTTTCAAATTAATTTGGTTTCAATAAAATTACAACACGACCTCTGAAGTTTTAAAATAATCATCTTAAACCAATTAAAGTATTTTGAGAATTACTTGTGACTCAAAATATTTGACATTTGAATGGCTTTGAATTAGCTAGCCCGCATGGTTAAATTTGTGGACTGATTTTGAATTAACTAGTTCTATTGATTAAGTTGGGCCCAAGTGTTTTAAATTGTACCCAATGAAATATAATAATATAGTGAAATGCCCAAATTAATTAGGCCAAGTCATTTTCATAAATTAGATCGTTTTAAAAACCCAAATTTATAGTAATGCCCAATTTTAATTAGACACCTCACAAAATCTATTTGAAAAGTTCACCATTATTATGAAGACCTAGTTTTGGTCAAATGAACTCAAAGAATTTTTCAAGTGCCCAAGTGAATCATAAACCCAAGAATCAATTCAAACAAAAATTTTTCATGAACGGGCTAGCTCTAAGGTTAAGTCCAAACTTAAATCTTGCACTAATGATACTAAAACAGAAAGTTTCTTTATGAATATATGAATTTAGGTAATTTATTTAAAAAATCCAAAATAAAGCAAAATAAAAAGTTTTCAAATTGGGGTGCCTTCTAAAAAGGAACTTTCAAAATTAGGAAACATTTTAAAAAGGGAAGACCTTCCATTTTAGGAAACATTTAGGTACTTTTCATTAAGGATCAGATATGTTTTTTAGGGTTACTTATACTAAAGGTAAGCACTCTAAAAATAGGACATATGAGTATACATGTTATTGGCTATAAGTTGATGATACTTTAGAACAAGTTAAAATCTCTTCAAACAAGCGGATTGAGGCAGATTATACTTGCCCTCTATGCTTTTAAAATATTAAATATGAGTTTTGTTATATGTAAAATGCATCATGTTATGCTTATTTGAACTATTTTGTTATGCTAGTAAGTATAAAATGAGTGGCATACTTTTGTAAAATGAAAAAAATATGCATGTGATGTTTGAAATGAGTTTATATTATGAAAAATTGTAAACGGTTATATGAAATAGATTGTAGGGTCTATAGTTTTGATATGTTTATAGACAATCATGACAACCGTTATCCCTAGTCGATTGACTCATCTTATATTATGTGATCAAGTGGTTTACACGAAACCTCTTGTTTACCCTATAGAAAGGGCTTAATCTCTATACTAAATTCGCAAAAAGCCAAATATTATATGTACTTATTTATGAGTTATATTTTATGAAATGAGATGACATGATTGACATGTTATATGATTTACAAGAACTTTCCATGAATGATCATGTCATGTAATATATATATATACACACACCACATTCAATCGAGACCACTTTAAAACCTGCAGGACTAAGCGTCACATTAGATAGAGGCCACTTATGTGTATATAACTCACTTTTCAATGAAATATATATGTGCAATATATGAAATGATACTGAAGGTCTTCAAATTGATATGTGTATGTGGGTTTGCGTGACTTTGCAAATATATTGTATGTATATAGTTACATGATCTGGTAAGGAAGTAAATGCTGTCTACTGAGTGTACATTGCTCGATGCACATTTTCTTCATTCTTATTATAGATCAAGAAAGCAAAATTATGTATGCTTAGAAGATAAGATAGGTAAATAGACCAACAAGTATATTAAAATTTAAAATTTAAAATTTAAAAAAATTTAAAAGTCTTAGTTAGGGTTGTTTAGACTAGTACTAGTGTTTATTAATTTTAATATTGGTGACTTAATTGTCATGGAGTAATTGTAAGTTTTGAATCTTAGTAAATTTTGTAAGTCATGATCAGGGTTGTTTAGATTAGAAATGATGTTTATTAACTTTAAGAATTAATCTTTTATACATTGACAGTGTATACACTATTATTTTTGGATGAGTGCCACATATGCTGAATTTAAATTTTAAATCTAAGGTGTAGTGATTTTTAACACTAACAGTTTTGAATGTATGCCACATGTACATGATTTGACTTTATCGTTATGGGGTAATTCTAAGTTTTGAATCTCAGTGAATTTTTTAAGTCATGATCATAATACCTTATATTCATGGGACTATCGTTTCATGAATATGGCGTGCCATGTTATAGATCTAGTTAAAAACTGAGGTTTAGGATGACAAAAAGAGTGTCCAAGCCACCTTGGAAGCCGACTAACCCAAGTTGGTTTCCAAAACAAAGCAACAATGCTCTCCTCAAACTTTTTGGAATCCATCAAGGGAAGCAAAAGTATCCAAATACTCAGAGTAAATTAGGCAATACAAAGGAAGTATTTAAAAGCTAAAAGGCATTGAAAGTTTGGAAACTACAAGAATTACGTTTACTTTTCAATTTACAGAAGTGGAAATATATGGAATTGGAAAGAAAAAATTAAGAATGTTGTGCCTAATAGAAATACTAATAACTACAACTACAAATTCTAATGGCTCTGGCACCTTACAGTAATGTAAAGAATTTCTTCCAAGAACGTTTAGAGAATTTTTGTTTTGATAATAAGTAGAAGAATGTAAGAAAAATGGTGAAAATAATTTTCTAGTTGTCTGAAACTTCTTATTTATAATGTTTAGACACCTTTAATGAATTGGCATGTTTTTAGAAAAACACCTCTAAATGAATACGGACCTTTCTAAATGAATGAACACTTTCTTAAGAGTTGTACTATATTGTGATAGACTCTTAAAACATAACTATTAATAACTGTTAATTTGAACAAAATATTAAAAACAAAATTAATTAAAATTAATTTCGATTCTTAAGGCCAAGTGCCCAAGTGCTAATCAAAATTCCATAAACCTTTCCATTTTCTACCAACTCTCTCTAATGTGTGATCATCACTAACTATATCCAAAACCGGCGGGACAGTCAATTTGTCCCATACACGCTTCATAAACTTTGGCAATAGAAATTACTAAACAAGTTTTAATTCAAAACGTTTGGTTTCAATTCTAATGCTTTTAGCTACTACCTTTTTTTTCAACCATCTTATTTAAGTGTTCATTACTCTTAATCTAACTATAATCATCATTTCCTTCAATTTTGCTCTTAAAATGTCTTCAACTTGCAGCCTATGCTTGGATGAATCAATCATGGCATCATATGTTTGTATCACGAAAATCATTAGATTGATACCCATAATAGCCACTTGAAGTGTGGAGAAAATGTTAATGTTAGTATGCTCTTATCCCCTTGGGCATCTTCTTGACACAAATCAATGTACACTATCAACGTACATTTTCCCTGTAGTAAAGAAAGTTTCAACTGGTGAAGTTCCATGACTATGGTAACTTGACATGACATGTTTAATATATTCAAACATCAAGATGCTAGTAATTATATGCATGTGCATAGTGCCATTCACTTGAGCCCACTTCATGAGGCTCCGAAAATTTTTTAGATTTTGTACACATAGCATATAAGATTACATAATTGACAAGTTAAGAGTTAAGACACCAATTCTGAACACATTTTGAGATTTTGAGAACCTGAGTAGACCAGGAAATGTTAGGTTTTGGGGCAGCAGCAGCGGAAAACAAAAATTTTAGCCCTAACAACCCACCAGGAATCACCCTAGGCTACGTATGACTTATAGAGAAGAAGAGTTGTAGGATTATCTTAATCCTAGAAACGGCTTCTTGTTGCTGAATAATCAAGCCCCTTTCAGCAGTCCAAACGTCCTACCTCTACTGCAATCCACGCGAGAGAGAAGTCTGTCTATTTGTAGGAGAGGTGTAGAGAAAAGATAGAGTCTTGTTTAATCCAAATCAAAACAAATATAGGATAACTATTTTATCCTATTTGTTCAAATAGCCCCGGAATCCTTTATTCCTTATAATTAGACCCCATAAGGTTTTATTTCCAAATCTCCATTTGGACACACAATTTTAATCCAGAATTCAATCTCTAAACGTGTGATCCAATAGGTTCCAAACATACGGGCAATAATTATGAATTATAATTCTTAAGAATAATTAGATAAAATAAACAACTTTATTTTATCATTAATTACAATAATTAATTCATTCATAATTATAGATTGTGAGCGGTGTCTAGCAACACATCACAACCACCCAGGTATTTGGAATTAGTCAAGGGAATTTTGACCAAACCATTCCATGGAAAATTACCATGTAATTATTATCCTTTCACCATCGATATTCAATTAGTCAGGGAATGAGGAATAAGTGCCAATTCCCTAATGACTAAGTAATTTGCTAGTTTCCGGAATTAACCCTAGATTAGATTAACTTGAAAACATTCTTCAATTAACCTAAGGTAGTGGACTATTAAGGTTAATCTCCCACTAGTGGCCATCTTGGATATCAACTCCCACTATCGGAGTGGTGAATCCTCTCTTGATCACTCACTATCTTTCCATGCTTCACACTACCCCCAATTTCTATTTTTTAAGTCACTCTTGGTGAGCAACAAGTAATAGAATCGAAAGGCAGTGATTCACACTCAAAGATACTATGGTGATCTCAAGTCTAAGATCACTTACATAATTTTCCATAAGAGATACAACCATTGGCACTTGATAGATATCCTAATGAGATCTCTGTGTGGATTACTCCAATGAATTCGTACCTTACAATTCATCTACACATTAGCCTAGGTATCACTATACCTTGGTTGATGAGAACCATCACTACTTACATTAAGTAGAGACTAACTGTGTACTAGTCTTTCCATGTTAATGATGTCCTGTCTCATTAATACTATGACTAGGGAACTTTAAGAATATTTATTATAAATGTGATTGATATCTCATAGTCAACAACTCTTGTGACTACCATCACATCAATAAGTGTTCTAAGGACTTTATCAGTTATATCAAATATTTAACAGATAAAATAGAAATTCATAAAATACAAAACTTAATTAGGAATGTATTTAAACAAAATGATTGTTTTAGGGCACACATTCCAACAGGAAAAACATTGCAATCACATAAATTGGACTACAGAAACAAGAAGTGCATGGTGCCAGGGAGGCTGCAGGTATGATTCACAGAAACAGTTCCCTGGTATATTATTAATCTCAGGGTTCATACTTGTAGGCTTCAGAAGCCAATGGAAACAAACTAATAGTCTGACTTGAGCCCATGATTAGAAGCTTCCAAACAAATTTACAAACCAACGTAGAATCCAAAAAATCATGCAGAGAAGTTATTAGTTACAGAGAAGGGCCTGGCCCTAGAATTTCTTCTATCTCCACTTTTTTCGTCCAATGAATACTTGCCTTAGTAGGTATTTATGACAATCACAAGTAAAGCTACAGGCACCAACAATTTAGAAGCATTCAAATGAATTCTATTCAAAGTCTGTATCAAGCAAATTGTTCTACCATCAAAGGGGAAAAATCAGAGTTTCTAGTCAAGAGACTAATCTATATTTCAAAATCGCAAGGTAATTAGTATTAAGGGACTAGCTATACTTTGCTGTCAAAACCATTTTGAAGTTTCAGTCTAGCAGAAACAAAATTTTATGTCACTTACAGATGAATAGACAGAGATGCAACGATCAGGATGCCGAAGCAAAGCTAATATAGTCCCCGTAACCAAAATGGAGAGCATATACTCAGTCAACTCATAGCAATAATTGTTCAGAGACTACGCACTTGCTCTAGAAGGGTCCATTAAAGAGCTTAAGATCAGGAATATTAGTCTTTCTTAACTGTTTCTGCTTTTCTACATTCAACTTTTACTACAACTTATACTAGAAAAATGCATTAGCTGATTGTTTCTCAAGAAACTTTAGGCATACAGAACAGGAAGACCTTTTCTTTTTAACATATCTTTATCCGTGTTAAGTGCATTCCAGGCTCTGCTTTCGGGCAATCAAAGAGGGATTGATGATGCTGACGAATTGGGTATCCTTACCAGTCAATATGTATTTTAAATCCTTTCATGTGGATGGATCCGCAGCTTCAGCAATTCGATTAACATCACTTTGTAGTGATCTCGTAGGACCCAGCAAGCCAAACTACGGATAGAAAAGCAAGATACAGTATAAGAAGCTGAAATAAACTAAACAGAGAGGCCAAACTAGATTTGTGATAAGTTCAATTGCACTTCAGTGTGCAACAGTATTAGACTAGCAACATTTACACGTATCTTTCAGATGTAATATGCATCAATGTATAAGGTAATGTATTGTGACCCATCTGCTCAAAATTCTTCATCTTCTAAGTACAGGAAGTTGCATAAAGAAAAGCATGAAGAAAACCTATGTGTGTTTGAAACTAGAAAAAACTATTGATTACAAAGAAAGCCAAATGATGATATAGCATATTCACATTAAAATCAGTCGAAATAACATAATGCTTTTGGCATCCATAAGGATCCAGAAGCGAAAGATTGCCAGTCTTCTAAAAGATTAATAGAACAAATTTTGCCAGTCTTCTAAAAAATTAATAGAACACCTGTAATCTTCTTAAATCCTGATCAAGGCATTTGCAGGTTATAACAATCAAGCTTATAGCATCCTAACACAACACTAGTCACAAGAGAAACTAATTGACAACTTTTAATAAAACAAAGTGAACTTTGTTTAACTAAGTTGTGCATGATAGCAAGAACACGCTGTACCGAAACTCAGAGAGATGGCACCACAGCAACCACTGAAGCCTGTTTCGTTACACCTTTCCATCATCAGAACATGTAAAAACTAGTTTTCTCAAAAATATCACCTGTCCCTTGATTTCCCATTTTAATTAATTTCCTATTAGCCCTTTCTTTAACAAATCAATCTCATACATTACTTCAAAATAACCATTACATCTCAAAAGGTTAAAGGCACTTCTTCCTCGTCTTAGAGCCAGATTTGATTCTCACCATACTATTCGCTTCGAGCTTTGTTCCGCACCTTCCCCCTGCCTTTGTCTCCTTAAAAACCTGCCTAGAGAGAACAATTCGAACCAATCCAAGGATGATTTATTTGTCAATTACATTGAAAACAAACCTACGCTTCTTCCTTCCGTCCCACCCTGTGCCTTCTAAAATGAATACCAATTTCTTCCCTCACAACCCTTCCCTTTCTGCTTCAGAAGCACATTGTCTGGAGATAAGCATGTCAAAGGAAAGACTGATTGGAGACTCAAACTAAAAAATGTTTCTTTATAAGAATAAAAAGTGTTCAAAAACATGTTTGGAGAATATCTCTTAGAATTGCTCAAAAAACAACAGCGTACCTGTAGCTTGAGGATTGTAATCCTCCGAGTAGCAACATTAGAGCAGTCCTCCCAGCGGCATTGGGCACATGCAACAACTCTCCAAAACCATATACACCATTAGTTTACAATATGTAGACGGCCGAAACCCACTTAACATTACCGCCAACATGTGATTCGGAGGGGTATGACACCACTGACGACGAGGAGTGCAGTCCTTCTGAAAAACTGCTCTTGCCACTGTGCAGCTTTTCTTGGAAGTCACCGCATACCCATCCGAGCTGGGTATAGCGTAACTCTTGATTCTCAGCGGGTAGCTTTTCTTTAAAGAAACTTGAATCAACCTGCATTACCGAAATGAACGTGAATATGAATCTGCCTCGTGGTCTAACTCGTAGTCATTGTTGTAATCATCATCATTGAAGTCAGAATCAGAGAAACAGTCACCACCCAAACGTCCACCAGAGAGAGCCAATGCTGATTTGGGCTCAAGCATGAAAAAATCAATGGCACATCGGCTGTAGCCACTATCAAATATTTTTGTGGAGATCTGGGGGCGTCAGAAGACATGGATGTTTTAGTAAGTTTTTCAAGTGGACATGTGTTTTCTTGGATTTCCATTGATATCATCCGCTTTAACCTTGACAGGTTTATTGTACTGATCATTGGCACATTTAGAGTTCTTCTGATTATCAAGTATCTGAGAGGAATTACTCCAGAAGAAGATGTGTTACGTTACAGGATTGGAAAGCATAGAGGGGCCGGGATTTTGTTGAAGCGAAGAAACAAGACTAGGAAATGGCCGGGGGAGAGTAAAGCTTTGGTTTTGCTCCGATAATTGTTGTTGATGCCGCCACAGGAGGAAATTTATGTATGATTTTGCTGTTTTAGTAGTTGAAGTCAGGAATAGAAGTGGTGGAAGCAGCCACTGCCATTAAACTGGTAATGAGCAAAGCTGTGGTAAAAAACTGGAGAAGCATAGAAATCCAAACGAGGCATAAGCAGGTGATCAAGCAGATGAACATCCTTGACTGCAACAGACATTAGAATGGCTACTCTTGCGGAGGACTTCAATAATCTAAAACTGTTATTTCACGTGTGCTCATTTTGTTTAGGTAATGAAAATAATGAACATATAAGATTAATTGGTACGCCTCGGTCATTGATGGAGATGAGGAACTTCCTCACACAATGTCTTTGTACACTTGTACAGCCTTTTAGAGCCTTTGCTCAACTGTAAAGTTTATACATGCAATGAAATATGAATATCATTCCGAAGGGGGAAAAATAGTAATTGAAGTTATTCGGGGCTTTAGGCCGAAGACTGGTGAAGAATTGCAACTTTGAAGATGTACAACACGGGACGGTGGTAAAATCCTTACTGGTTATTGAAATACTTGATATTTGAAGCAAAAATCTAACCAGTCGGCCTACATGTACTCTCTAATGAGCAATACACGTTACAGGCTACTCAATTCTATGATTTGCCTCTCTTTTTTCAGGAAAAAGAGCCTAATTAACCTTTATTTAATTTAATGAGTTTGAAATGTGCTCAAGCTTGATTTTTTCAGGGGCTTACCACAGTTCAGATGGACTAAACTTCTCAAGTTTGATTTGCTTAGGGGTTTTACTGAGTTCAGATCGAGTGAAATTCCAATCTTAGCTTTGGCGCAGTCAAATGTTGAGGACTGGGGATAGATGCAAGATCAAGCTGGTTTTGTAAGGCCATCAAATACCGTCAAATGGTCTCTTATAGCTGTGCCATATCCACAAGCAATATTCTGTTGGAGAGAGAAACCAGATCAAACATTGAGGGTAGCCAGACCCGAAGCATCAAATGTTCAAGTTTAACAACAACAGCTGCTGTACGATTGAGAAACCATCAAAAACCACAGAACATCTTAATTTACAACTTCTATGCTGGAAATAAGGTTATCACGGAAGAACTGAACAAGCTATTATGTCTGTTCTCAAGCCAGGCAAGTAGAGGACTTAAAACAACAATAGATCAAGTAAACACAGAAAACGACAGTTTAATTAGCAACTCTAAATTCACACAAAAGCATTTAGAAGTTCCAGCCTTTATTTATGAACAAGATATCACAACCATTAATTCCCAAGACAACAAACTATGACACCACCATCCAATCCCCAGAATGAAAACTACAGAAGGCTTTATGAAGCCATTCACCGGGCAGCAAAGAGACATGATAAAGCAAACCATAACGGGGTTTATGCAAATTCCAACAGTAAGACAGCCTTCAACAAATCATCAGCAACATTCAGAAGCCACCACGAAGACGCAGGACAAGGTGAAGAGTGGACTCTTTCTGGATGTTATAATCAGCCAAAGTCCTTCCATCCTCCAATTGCTTACCAGCAAATATCAACCTCTGCTGGTCAGGCGGGATACCTTCCTTATCCTGTATTTTAGCTTTCACATTGTCAATGGTATCTGAGCTCTCAACCTCCAAAGTGATGGTCTTTCCAGTCAAAGTCTTCACAAATATCTGCATTCCTCCCCTCAACCTAAGCACCAAGTGAAGAGTTGACTCCTTCTGAATGTTATAGTCTGCAAGTGTGCGGCCATCTTCAAGCTGCTTACCAGCAAAAATCAACCTTTGCTGATCTGGTGGGATTCCCTCCTTATCCTGAATTTTTGCCTTCACATTGTCAATAGTATCAGAACTCTCAACCTCCAAAGTAATGGTCTTCCCTGTCAATGTCTTTACAAATATTTGCATCCCTCCTCTCAACCTCAACACCAAATGAAGGGTTGACTCCTTCTGGATGTTATAATCTGCAAGAGTCCGGCCATCCTCAAGCTGTTTACCAGCAAAAATCAACCTCTGCTGATCCGGTGGGATTCCTTCCTTGTCTTGAATTTTAGCCTTCACATTGTCAATTGTATCAGAACTCTCCACCTCCAGGGTTATGGTCTTTCCAGTAAGAGTCTTAACGAAAATTTGCATTCCCCCACGAAGCCTGAGCACCAGATGAAGCGTGGATTCCTTCTGAATATTGTAATCAGCCAGTGTACGACCATCCTCAAGTTGTTTTCCGGCAAATATCAGCCTTTGCTGGTCTGGAGGGATGCCCTCCTTGTCTTGGATCTTGGCCTTGACATTGTCAATAGTATCAGAGCTTTCAACTTCAAGGGTTATGGTCTTTCCAGTAAGGGTTTTCACAAAGATCTGCATCTGCTGACAAAGAAAACCCAAAAGACCCAATCAGATCTAATAAGTATAAATTCCTTAACCCAACCCAAAATCAACATTGCACTATCGAGGAAAGACCTGATAACAGAATAATAAAAGCACGAAATGTCTGAATTCAGGGGTTCAAACCAAAAATAACAGAAAAACCTAGATCAAAATCGGACCACCATAATTAAAAATATTAAAAAGGCAAAAATCTTCTCCTTCAACCAAATTAATCCACATAGGCTCATCGATTATCAAAAGGCTAAGAAGCTACAGTGGTCCATTAGAATCGATTAAAGCATCAAGGAACAAAAAACCTAAATTGACAGAAATTAGGGTTAAATTGCAGAAATCATAGAAAACCCGATACCAAAATCGGACTAATTAAAGATACTAAAAGCAGCAACTAAATATAATCACTATCAGATCCATCCATAATCGGGAGATCAAGAATCTAGAGCCATACCGGAATCAACTAAAGCAGCAAACAACAAATTTTTAATGGATTCTGCGAAAACAAAGAGAAAAAGATAAATCGTCGAAGAAAGAAGGAATTGACCACCTTGTGAGAGGAGGAACGGAATAGCAGAGAGGACTTTTGATTGATTAATTTGACAGAGGATTTGAAGAAGGATTAATGAATAGCGAGTGAGGACAAGAGGGAAAGACGAGAGGGTGGTATTATATTGGAGCGATGCACCGATTTATGGACGTAATTGCGTTCCTTGAGGAACAGGTCAAGATAGACGGCTATGATTACCCAATCCGAAACCGACACGCAATTGCCAACCAGTCGATTTCACTTTGGAATTGTGAGGAAAAGTCTAGAAAGCGTGGAGAAGAAGACAAAGAAAGAGCACGACTTCAATGAGGAGCATAAAGTGTGAAACACTAGACAAAGCTGGGGCACAATTCAGCTGAAGAGGGTAAGATGGTGCAATTCGTGTGAAGATTAGCTGGCAAGATTTGGTGATGATGTCAGAGGATCAGAGAGCATATTCAGCACATGGGGAAGGCATGAGGATTCGGTTATGAAGTCACTATAAATAGTAGTAGTAGCTTAGCAGTAGATATGGTATTTTGTCATTTGTGTAACTGCTGTATTTGCAGAACAATCCTTCTCTTTAATTCCTACCTCTTAAACATTCCCTCTGTTTATTCCGCCAATTCCTCTCTTCTCTTGTAATTCAGTATACGTGGTTCAATGAAATGATTACTTAGTTGCCTTGCAATTTCAATTTTAGCTTGGATCGGTGTTGTTGGTTCGAATTATCTTGTTGATTCCTCACAATTGGTATCAGAGTAGCAACGTTCCTCTGGGAAATTGTTGCTGCTGAAACTCTGATTCTCAAGCTTGCATAACTAGAATGATGACTCGAAATACGGAGGACACCTTGAGGAAAGAAGTAGTTGATCTGGGAAGCGTTGTTAAAGGTATTCACAACAGAAATGAAGGACTTGAGAGAACCATCTCAGTGGTGGAAAATAGGCAGGAGAATCTAGAGAACTTTGTGCACAATCTGGATTTGAAATACGATGGGTTAATGGCTATGGTGGCACAAATGAATGCGGATATGAACAAGTTAAGCTCTAGCCTGCAAGAGCTGAGCAGGCACGTGGTCGGTATGAATCTGGATAGGAACACAGGGAAAGAGTTGAAGTTGAACAAGAAGGAACAACGTAAAACTGAGGGATCTGGACCAGAGTCTTCCAACAAAGGTGAATCTAGATTTGGAAATAGAATGCCGAAGATAGATTTTCCAGAATTTGTTGGAGATGACCCTCGAGAATGGGTTAGGAAGGCTACCAGATACTTCCGGATACATGAGATTGAAGGTGATAGGAGAACAGAAATAGCAGAACTGTACTTAAAAGGAAAGGCTGAAAGGTGGTTCCATGGCCAATTCAGCCATCGAGCTTCAGTACCATGGGGGAAATTCACCCAAGCTCTATGTGTGAGGTTTGGAGAAGGATCACCGGAAGGAGTGTTAGCGGACTTCTCGAAAATTGTTCAGACTAGCTCGGTAGAAGAGTACCAGGAAAGGTTTGAAACTCTCAAAGCTGTAGCTATGCCTTCCTTGCCTGCTATGCATGAAACTTATTATATATCTGTGTTTTTGAGTGGGTTGAAGGAGGAAATTAAAAACCAAGTCAAAATGTTTAAACCAAATACCCTATCATCTGCCATGGAGATTGCTCGACTACAAGAAAAAACTGTTCAAGCCATCACCAGAAACCAAAAATTCAATCAGAAACCAGTTTTTTCTACCCCTGCTAATACTTACCAGAAAGGCTCTTACCATCAAAAAACCGACTCTAAATGGAACTCTGCCAGCCTTAAAAACCCAAACAACCAGAAGCCATTTTCCACCAAGAATACCAACCAGTTCAAAAAGATCACCCCAGCCGAGTTTAATGCTAGAAGGGAGAAAGGGCTATGCTACAAGTGTGAAGAACCATACAGCTTTGGACATATCTGTAAAAATGCTTCGGTCAACTTTATATTAGCTGCCCAACCGGATGATCAATTACTTAAGGAAGACAAAATGGGAGAAGAAGGCGAAAATTTTTGTGACTGTGAGGAAGATCAGAATGGAGAAGAGTTTATGCAAATCTCGATGCAAGCTCTCACAGGAGGGGATAACCATAAAACTCTCAGAATTTCTGGCTTACTGGGGAAAAGAGCTGTAAGTATTCTGATCGACAGTGGGAGTACCCACAGCTTCTTAGACGAGAGGCTGGCCCAGGAATTGAATTACCAAACTTCTGATATACAACCTCTATCCGTGACTGTAGCAAACGGGGAGAAGATGAAGTCAAAACCTCTCACACAACCTTTGCAATGGCATATGCAAGGTCATGAGTTCCAACATAAGATATATACCCTTAGGCTTGGGGGAAGTGATTTAGTGCTTGGGGTAGATTGGCTGGCCAAATATAGTCCCATTCAATTTGACTTTCAGAAGCTAAGTATGGAGTTTGACAAGGATGGAAAAGAAGTAAAATTAACAGGCAATCTGGATACCCTACAAGTTGAACCTATAGGGAGCAACAAACTAAAGAAATGGATGAGGAGACAACCTTACGGAATCATAGCTCAGGTGCTACCTACAGACAAGGAAAAACCAGTCAATGATGAAACGCCAGAAGTGATTCAAAAACTATTGGAGGAATTTAAGGACGTGTTCGCTGAACCAGTGGGATTACCTCCTTCCCGCAGCCATGATCACCATATTCAACTAAAGAAAGGAGCAAAAGCATTTCAACTTAGACCATACAAATGCCCTTACATTCACAAGGCTGAGATTGAGAAAATGGTACAAGAGATGCTGAACATGGGCATTATCCAGCATAGCAACAGTCCGTTTGCTTCACCAGTGCTCCTAGTCAAGAAAAAAGATGGGAGTTGGAGATTTTGTGTGGATTATAGACAACTCAATGAGTTGACTGTAAAGGACAAATTTCCAATGCCCTTAATTGACGAGCTAATAGATGAATTACATGGATCCAAGCATTTCACAAAAATAGACCTCCGGGCAGGTTATCATCAGATAAGGATTAAAGTAGGAGATGAATATAAGACGGCCTTCCGGACTCACCAAGGACTATATGAGTTCAAAGTCATGCCATTTGGGCTTACAAATGCCCCAGCAACTTTTCAATCATTAATGAATGAAATATTCAAGAAGCAGTTGAGGAAATATGTCTTGGTCTTCTTCGATGATATACTGGTTTATAGTCCCACGCTGGAGGCTCACAAAGAGCATGTAAGGAGGTAATCAACCATATTGCATCAAAGACAATTGTTTGCAAAGAAAAGTAAATCACTAATTTGCCCAAACCAGTGGAGTACCTTTGGGCATATAATTTCTCGAAGGGAGTGCAAGGATTAAAGAAGATTGAGGCTATGGTAGGATGGCCACGACCAAAAAATGTCAAACAACTCAAGGGATTCTTAGGACTCACAGGGTACTATCGGAAATTCGTGAGAGGCTATGGATCCATTGCGAAGCCACTGACGCAGCTACTGAAGAAAGATGGGTTTATACGGGGCATGGAAGCAGAGGAGGCATTCGAAAATCTCAAATTAGCCATGAGCACTACACCCGTGCTGGCATTGCCAGATTTCAAGCAACCATTTGTAATTGAAACAGACGCGTGTTATGGAGGAATATGGGCGGTGTTGATGCAAAACAGACAGCCAATGGCCCATTTAAGCATGGTTCTCAATACCAGAAACTTGGGACTATCTATATATGAAAAGGAGTTGTAGCAGTAGTGACAGCGTGAATTCAAATGGAGGCATTACTTGGAAGGGAATCACTTCATTATAAAAACAGACCAGCAAAGTTTGAAATATTTGTTAGAGCAGAGAGTGACCACTCCATTGCAGCAAAAGTGGCTCACTAAATTACTTGGATTAAGTTATGAAATTCGCTATAAAAAAGGAGTGGCGAATGTGGTGGCGGATGCACTTTCAAGGAGAGATAATGATAAAGGAGACTGCTCGGCCATTACTACTGTGACTCCACTATGGATTCAGGAAGTGATGGAGAGTTATAAGAATGATGATCATGCTCAGAGCCTTATTGCTGAGATATTATTAGACCCCACAAAAACTTCTGAATACAGCTATCTTGAAGGAATATTGAGATATAAAGGTAGACTGTATGTGGGAACCGGAGGAGAAATCAGGAAGAAGATAATACAAGCCATTCACTCATCTCACCTAGGAGGACATTCGAGGGTGAGAGCGAGCTACATGAGAGCTAGACAGAGATTTTTACTGCCGTGAAATGCAAAAGCGTGATTAAAGAAGAAGTTGGACATTGTGATGTTTGTTGAAATGTAAGGATGAACATGTGGTTTATCCCGGGGTTATTACAACCCTACCAATACCACAACATCCTTGGAGCCATGTTTCTATGGATTTTATCGAAGGGTTGCCAAAGTCTGAAGGAAAAGAAGTCGTGCTGGTGGTAGTAGATAGGTTTACAAAGAGTGCACATTTTATGGGAATTGCTCATCCTTACACTGCCATGACAGTGGCCAAGATGTTTATGGAAGGTGTTTGCAAGTTCCATGGTATTCCTCAGAGTATAGTTAGTGATCGAGATAGAATCTTCACTAGCCAATTTTGGAAAGAATTGTTTACTGATGGAGTTAAACGCCATGAGCACAGCTTACCACCCGCAATCAGATGGGCAAATAGAGAGGGTGAACCAAGTTCTGGAAATGTACTTACGCTGTATGTGTCACTGGCAACCCAGAAAATGGATGAGTTGGCTCTCCTTGGCCGAGTGGTGGTGTAATACCACGTTCCAAACCGCTATACAAAGGAGTGCATTCGTTGCATTATATGGAATGCCACCTCCACAACTGGCTCTTGGACCATACTTACAGAGCAAGGTGGCAGCAGTGGAGGAAGTTGTGCAAAATAGGAGGAAGATGGATGAGGTTCTAAAACAGCAACTTCAACTAGCTCAGGCTAGAATGAAGCTATATGTCGACCACGAGTGCGGGGAGAGAGTATTCTAGGAACGCGATTGGGTCTATCTAAAGTTGCAGCCATATAGGCAAATGTCGGTGAACTAGAGAAGCACTTCAAAGCTAGTCACAAATACTTTTGGTCCCCTACCAAAAAGCTGGAAAGAATTGGACCAGTTGCATATAAATTGAAGCTGCCAGAAGAATCCAAAATACACCCCGTATTTCACGTTTTGTTACTCAAGAAGAAGTTAGGAAGTGAGGCAGCTCCTGTATTGCAGCTCCCAGAAGTTGATGAAGAAGGACAAATGAAGATAGAACCTATAGCAATCCTAGCTAGACGAATGGTCAAAAAGAAGAATGCTGCAGCCACTCAATGGCTTATATAGTGGTGGAATGCAAGTCCGAAGATGCCATTCGGGAATTTTGTCATCTACATTCAACAAGTTTCTAAATTTCAGCCTTGAGGACAAGACCCAATTATGGGGAAGCATTGTGAGGAAAAGTCTAGCATGGAGAAGAAGACAAGAAAGAGCACCGACTTCAATGAGGAGCATAAAGCGTGAAACAAGAGACCTAAACTGGGGCACAATTGGTTGAAGAGGGTAAGATGGTGCAATTGCTGTGAAGATGGCAAGATTTGGTGATGATGTCGAGGATCGGCATATTCAGCACACATGGGAAGGCATGAGGATCTGCTATTAAGTCACTATAAATAGTAGTGCAAGTAGCTTAGCAAGAGATATGGGTCCGGTTGATTGTTCATTTTGTTCTATTTTTTTGAAAACCTGTTTTCACATCCCAAGCAAAGAAACAACCTCAAAACAACTCTAAAACAACACATTTGTTTTCAGTATTATGATTTTACTTACTTCTTTTTCTTATTTCATTAGAATACTTTCTTACCACCATTCAATTTATTTATTTTCTTCCTTCCACTCCACTATCCTCTTCCTTTCCTTCTCCATGCTTCCTCTAGCTCCCTCTTCCCTTTCCTCCCTCCCCAGCCTCCACATCCCTGACTAGCCTGGATGGACAGGAGAAGGAGCACTCTCAGTGGGGGACTGGGAGGGGAAGGGCAGAGGGTGAGGTATATCGAGTGAGAGGAGGGAGGCCACGTGAGAGATCCCCCTGACTCTCCCCACTGCCTCCTTCCTTCCCTCCCCAACCTCACACCCAGGTTCTAATGATCTGGATCTAGGGTCAGGGAGGAGGAGTGGTGGAGAGGTGGAGGGTGAGGAGGTGGCGGGAGAGTGCAAGTGGAGAAGTGAGGGATGGGGAAAGAGGTGAGGGAAGCCATGGGGGGCCGGGAGGGGGGAGAGAGGAAGGAGGAAAGGAGGAAGAAAGCTAGGAGAAGAAGCCAAAAAAAATTTCTGATCTATCACACCTGGGGGGAAGGTTTAAGAGAGAAAAGAAAAAGAAAAAAGAAAAAAGAAATGGAAAAGAAAAATGGAAAAAGAAATGGAAAAAGAAAAGGAAAAGAAAAAAGAAAATTCAAAAAAAAAAAACATCCAAATACAGATACAGATATAGTAATTGTTTTCACACAAACGTTGATAATACTGTTTTCAAGCATAAACCCAAAAACAACTAATCTAAACGAACCCATGGTATGTTGTCATTTGTGTAACTGCTGTATTTGCAGAACAATCCTTCTCTTTTACTCCTACCTCTTAAACATTCCCTCTGCTTATTCCGCCAATTCCTCTCTTCTCTTGTAATTCAGTATATGAGGTTCAATGAAATGATTACTTAGTTGCCTTGCAATTTCAATTTTAGCTTGGATCGGTGTTGTTGGTTCGAATTATCTTGTTGATTCCTCACAGGAATTTGGATCCGGGGTACCTAGACGGATCCGACTGCAAATTGCCTCAAAATTAACGACTAGATTGAGCTCGATTCATATGGCTCGACTTGGACCGTGAATTGAACGGATCGGATCGACTAATTCGCCAATCGTACGGATATTTTTCTTATTGAGTTTTGTGGACTGCATTAGCTCTGGTCGCTAGAGAGCTACCCCTACTATATCTCGAAATTAATGATTAGATCGAGCTGAGTTCATATGGCGCGACTTGGACCTTAAATTGAATGGAGTGACTAACACGTCAATGGTATGGGTTCTTTTTTTGGTTCAGTTTTGTGCACTCCCAGCCACACTCGACAGTGAGGAATTTTTTTGGTCATAGGCGGTGTTTTGTTACACATATTACACACACTAACACGTTGACACTAGTCTTTTTTTAATTATCACTGTTATACTTCTAACTAAGTTAAACTCTTAAGAATGGCACATGTAACATGTGTGAAAACGTGTAATATAAGTGTTATACAACAGTGTAACAGAAGACTCATAACTCAAAATTTTTCTTTTTTAATAAAATAGTGAAAAGCTACAACCATGCATACTAGTGAGCAAAGAAAAATATGTATATGTGCAAATTTAGCTAAAAAAAGGGTAAGAAATTAATGGTAGTCATTAATATGTGATGTTGACATAGTTTGTGGTCTTGTACACATATTCTGAATACTTTGTGTTTTGAAAAGTAATATTAAGTTAACATTCAATAACTTCGAAAAAGGTGTGAAAAGAATTAACAGTGTACCATTGAGTCCTGTAACCTCATTGTGTTAGTCCTTTTTCTTCTCTGACAGCACCACAAAATATTGATAGTGCACAAGCCTTGCAAATCTACAAAGTAGAATGGAGTATCAAAAAGTTCAATGGCAACTTGTAGAACTTGAGGAGGATGCATAAGCTAATGATGCAAGGTTGAAGATGTACAAACTAGGCAAATTCTTAAGTGACCATAAGTCATAAAGACTGTTTTTTCAAATGTCAGCTGGTGCAGAAAAGTTAAGAAATGATGTCCAAAACTACAAAAATTATGCTCCCTAAGGGTAAAATAAGTACTCTGTATTGGTGACTTGCTCACTTAGCGACTCTGAATTGCTTCTCTGTATTGCCGAATTTGACACTATAGTAAGATACTAAAAAACTAATGGAGGAAATCTTAGACCTTCGATGAACATTAAAATCTGGGGCATCTTAATCCTACCTGCTGAACATTTGCAGATTTTGTTAGTCCTATTGCAAGACACCAAATAGCTGATTTATAGCATTTACATTTTTGTATTTCAAAAGTCTTCAAGGAGGCTCGTTGAATGTCTCTTTTGAAATACGAAATGTAGAACACTCTTTGTCACTCACAGAGGCTGCAACAAGAAGTATTTTTCTAGCAATTCTTGCTCTGACAATACATCATCCTCTTTCTGTGGAGTCCATAAGACTTGAACGGCCTGCATGGACAGCCATTCTGATCAATATATGGGGGAAGAAGCAGATAATGACGTATAGGCTTGCTTAGGAAACTACATCATTTCCTTACCAAAGTTCTACTAGAAGGAATAGAGCCAAGCTTGTTCAATGCTTTTTTCAAGTCAGATTCACCATTGATGGTAGGCAGCTCATGTTCACCATCAGCAGCAACCAATATTGTGACCTACGTATAGGGATCAACATGATGATCATTCTCCCAAAAGGCTATAAGAAGAGTTTTGATGATATTAAAAGCATGATGAATTGAACCATATCTAACACCAATCATTAAATGCTGCTTCATTGATTTTGTGATGAACATCTTTCAACAATAACGTATAAAGAAAAGGGAAAGAGATCTAAACACCTTGATTATTTTATCTCTTCAGATCAACAATTAAGTGCCTTCAAGTTTGGTATCCACATACAGCTATGCCTTAGGAAAAGTTGAAAAAACCACAATGGATTATGCTTCCAATTAAGGTTTTATGACATGAACCAAGTTGTGTGACTATAGCAGTCATATAAATTAATGTACGTCGGTCATGAATCATAAAACTAATGCAAGGTTACAAGAAATTAGAACCGATATTTGAGCACAATCTCTCTAGTTGACGGCTAAAGTTAATGCCTAAGTTTCACGACAGATAGATCCTTTACTTCATTCAGCAAAGCACTCTGCCATGAGTTTGGCATTATTGTGATTCAGCAGTGACTTTCTTATTCTTTTCACTCCTGAACAACAAGAATCTAGGTGTTGGCATGTTGCGGAAAAAAGTCAATCCTCACACTCTTTGGACTCTCTATCATGTATCCAAGCCAACCTGTGAAACACTTAAAAATGAAAATAGAATATATATTATTACTTGGCAATAGGATTTAGGGTGTAAGATTCTCAGATTATCAAGAAAAGTATGTGAAGATAATGCAAATGACAAAAATTGTAATAGTAAAAATGACATGATCAGAAATTGACTTTTTTTTTTTTTCCTAAATGCATAAAGCATCCGTCCTATGCTTCTAAACAGTGACTCGCAAAAGATCATTTTTTGACCTAGAAGCTACTGAAAAGATTTGGTTTTCAGAAGCTCTTTTAAATATGAAAGGGTCAGGTTGTCGAATAGAAGATTGATGCTCAACTTCTTGGTGATGAAGGGTAGGAGAATGTGTTGCTACATAGAATTCAGGAAACACTTCCAAACTCAGAGAAAATGCAATTGAACTTATTTCAGTCAAACTGCTTTGCTAAAGTACTTCAACACATTACTAGGAAATTTAGTTTTTTCACGTTCCAAGAGCAGCTCATAAGCAACAAAAAGAAACCGTATGTCATCTTACCACTATGTAACCATTATTAAATCCAGTTGATCTCTCAATTTTTGAACTTCGCTTTTTCATGCTATTTAGGTTGACAAGTGTCTCCTCATCAAGTTTACTGCGTTCTTCAATGGAAAGCTCATTGAATTTTGTTTCCCCTTCATATGTACTCCTCTTGATATCAGTCTGCATTTCATGTAGAAGTAGATGTAAAATGGTTCCAAACTACCTTTCTTCCACATTAAATAGATCTTTATTTGTTTAGGGTAAGTATTTTATCCGCACCATAAAGATTCACCTTTACAGTATAAATCCTCAATTCCTTAAAGTGAGTATGAAGTATCAAACAAATGAAGTACATATGATTACAGTTATTGAAGTGTAGACTAATACATGTAGCACATTAGAGCTATAAAGACACGATCTTTAACCAAATCCCAATAAGCAAAAACATTCACAACCTCTCCTCTTATAGCAGATTGAAATCAAAAGAACATTTACTGCCTTCATGATCCATTTATTACATGCATATAGAACAACAAGGGGAATAATTCCTATAGACATAAATAAGAATGAAGATGTTGCCTAGAGAAAATTAAGTTCCAAAAAGAAAAAAAATCAATGCCTACTGGAAAGCTAAGTTGCAAAAACTTGGATGTCTATGGAATAGAGGATGCCTTTTTTGTAGTGCACATATAATGCTTAACAAGAATTACATTCTGCATAGCAGAAGCAAGTCTGCACTCTTGAGAAGCTATAATAAATCATTAGCAATTAGATGAGCAAGGTTATTATATTCTGCAGAAACTTACCCTTGAATTGCTTCAAACCACCAAAGACAGGTAGTAAATGCCTTCGAAAATGAAAGTGAGAAATTCACATGTCAATCAGCCTCAATGCAATGGTAAAGTTGGTCCAATATGACCAATGTGACTGCAGGTTTGATTTATAGAGACAATTTCCTTCACTATTTGGAAGATATTCAATCAACCCAGCAGTCCTAGATTTAAAACAATGTGCAGTTTCCCGCACATTTGACACCAGCTGAATTTTGGGTTTAAGTTAGTGTTGAATGAGCCAAAACCCGCTAAGAAAGTTCCTTACTTAAAAGGCACAATATTGACACAGGCTTGAGAAGCCAGTGAAAACAACGTAAACTCCTAGTCCATCCCATGATTAGAAGGGGCAAACAAATAGTATAAAGATTAATCCCAGAACACAAATCATGAGTCGAAGTTATTAGTAATTTGAAGGCAAAGCATTCGCTGACCAAGCAAACGTTTTAGACATGCTATTAGTAACTATATTCCCTAGAGGAGACACAAGGCATGGCCCTGTCGTTTTCTTTATTTCTCATTTTTTCTTTCCACATATGCAGAGATTGGGAAGCTACAGGGACCAATAATTATACAACCAAGATATATAACTTTCCTTACCATTCAAATGAATTCTGTTCAAAGTCTGTATCAAGCAAATTTCTCTACCATCAGAGGGTAAAATCAGAGCATCTAATCAAGAAGTTAATCTAAATTTCAAATCCCAGAGTATCTAATCAACACACTGATCTAAACTTCAAATCCCAGGTTAGCCAGCAAGAAGGGATTAGCTACATTTTGCTCTCAAGACCAATTTCAAGTTTCAGTTGACTAGGAAGAAAGATTGTATGTCACTTACAGATGAATAGGCAGCAAACCAATAATCAGGATGCCGAAACAATGCTGATATAGTCTCTGCAACCAAAGTGGAGAGTATTACGAATTCTTAATTAACTCAGAGTATTACCAATTGAGAAATGTATCTAAAATATGCAGACTTAAGCATCTTTGCTCGAGAGTCAGCTAAAGAGTTTAAGACTAATACTTCGAGACTCCCTTAACCATTTTCTCTTCTTATTTTCTCAAATTTGACTACAAAAAAGAAAGACCCAATTTAAAATCTTCCTTTTTTTTCCTACACAAATACTTCGTTGAGCTAAACCCATAAACTCATATCCTTAAAAGCATGAGCACTTCCAACTTAAGTTCTAATGTGGAATATTAATTCTTAAACCAAAAGACTACAGGGAAAAAGTTAATAAATGCTGCTGAATAAATGAATAGACTCATCTAACACAATAAACAATTACCAATGGCAGTGTAGCACGGGAAGTGATTCAATATTTGGAATCTTTTATTAGATTATAGTTTAAAAAATGAAGCTTTCAGATGCCTTGATCCATAGCATATAAGTAGAAGTTAGAAAATTAAACAGAGTTGTCAACAGCACAGGTCTCGAGGTTCATTCAAGTGTCGAGATTCAACATTAGTAATGACTTCTTATGTTATCTAAGAGCAGTTTTGTGGCTAAACTTTAGTACAATGGCCACAGTCCTCAGGTACATCAGTTACTTGAAGGGAATTCAGGGCACATGAAATAAGCAGCTTTACATCTGACGAAATGCAGTCCTATTAGGAAGGATGTTGCTTCACTTTATCGTTCTGCGCCTGATAGGGACCTTTCAATTGAGGAAAAAGTCAAGAGTAGCAAAACAGAGTTAAACGAAAAGTAAGGTAAAGTAGAAGTAACTCTCCACTGTGATTACTTTTTACTATGAGAAATGGTGAAGGAAAGTCTAAATCATCTTTCATTTGTAAGATGCAAAATGCAGGAAAGTGTGAGAAGTAATAGAACTTAGAACTTCATACTAAATGCTCATACAGACATGGCAAAGCAACTAAACTCACTTTACCATACCTTTCTTGGCAGTCATATTGTATTAAGCTACATAAATGCTTTCACTGGCTGTTTCTCAAAACAAACCTTGGTTATAGTGCCATACAAAGCAAAACAAAACCTACTTTTAAAGTGTTTTATCTACATTAAAACTTCTATATATGCTTCATTTTTAAGCAATCAAAAAGAGACCAATAAAACTGAAAACTGGGAATTTTTACCAGTCAATATGTAATTTAAACCCTTCCGTATAGATGTATCTGCAGTTTCAGCAATTTGGTCAAGATCCCTTTGTAGTGATCTCCCTGAACCCAACAGGCCAACCTTCGGAATTGGAAAAACAAGCAAGAGATAGTATAAGAAGCTGAAGATGACATAAACTAAACAAAGAGGTGAAACTAAAACTTTTGATTAGTTGAATTGCACTATACTGTGCAAGTGGGCTGGCATCACTTACATGTATGTTTGAGATGTACCATGCATCATTGAAATGCAATGTACTGTGATGCATTTATTCAAGATTATTCATCTTCTCCCTCATAGTACAGGAAATTGCATAACAAAGAGCATCAGGTAAAGCTATCCATGTTTACTCCTACTACAAAAAAAGCCTTGTACAAGTTTTACTTGCCCTATTTTGAACTTAACTTATCTGAGCATTATTTTGAATTTATCTGAACACCCTCATACAGTAAGGTCTTCATCTATACAATGAAGCAGTATATCACTGTATGGAACCAAGAAGAATCTGTATAAGAAACTTTCCCAAGGATGGATTATTCATTGTTGTCCCTGCATACCTTCTCAGTCGGGCTGTCTGTGATTCTTTTGCCTTGTTTACCGATTTAAGTGGTACCATTTTTATCTACTCTCTCTATATTCAGTCCCAGGTCCTGAGAGAGAGTGTTCTGATGAGTCACTTTACGAATGGTTTGAATTTGGTGAATGGCAAATTATCATGCTTTCTATGAAGAGGCAAAGAGAGAGTTAGATAGGGTTTGGCCTCAAAAGTCCGCCATGTTTTATTAGAACTGTAAGAAACTTGTTGAGAAATCTCTATGAGATGACCAGATGTTGCTCTATTAAGAGGAGTATAAGGTGAAAGTTTAAATAAATCAGACTAGAAAAGGAGCTGAATCCAATAGGATTGTCATTATACTATTTCCTTGCACCAATTAAAAATGCTGACATCATTGATTCATATTAAAATCGGTTGCAATAATATCATGCTTTTAATATCCATAAGGATTCAGGATCAAAAGAATACCAGTCTTCTTAGAAGATTAGAAAATCAAATTTATTCTTCCTGATCAAGGCATTTGCAACCAAAGTTAATGCATCCTAACACCACTGTAGTCAAAGAGAAAGTCATTGGCAACTTGAATCAGAACAAGTGAATTTCTTTAACTAAGTTCTACATGATAGCAAGCACAAATTGTACCTAAAAAGGATAAAGCATCACCAATTTTCAAACATATACATTGTACATCTAGCAATTAGTAACTGAATGAAGCCACCAGAGAGTTTCTCAGGTAATTATCAAGGCATTAAAATTTATTCCCTCAGAAAGGCAAAAGTTGATCCAGTGTGTTGGTACGTATTTTAAATTATAACTTGATCGAATGTCAGTATATATTTTGAATTGAAGCAACACTAGCAACATTAAATTGAAAACCATACTCAAGCCAGTTTTACTTCATCTTTCTGTAGTCATCTAGCATATGTCAAACTATTTCCTCAAGAAATCACCTGCCCTCCGTCTAATTCCTCTTCTAATCAATTCATCAAGCTCTTTATGCTATGTACTAATTAATCAGTTTCATATGATTGCTTCATAATAACCATTATATCTCATTGATTAAGGGCCTTTTCTTCAATTTCTTCCTTTCCCACATTTGCCTTCTTAAAAAACTACACAAGTGGAGCCATTCAAACCAATCAAAGAATAATTTATTTGTAAATTACCATGTAACAAAAAACAGCTTTTTCCTTAGCACATCATGCCTTCTAAAAGAAATCCCAATTTCTTCCCTTACAACCCTTCCCTTTCTGCTCTTTCAGGACTCTTCTTGAAATTTCAGAAAAATTATATTGTAGGACTTGTTCGGGATATAATCCCTGTCATATAAATGAATGATTTTAAAACTCAAAAAAAAAAATAATTGGAATACATGTTTAGAGAATATTCCACAAGTTTGGTCCAAATATCCAAACAACAACATTGTACCTGCAGCTTGAGAATGGTAATCCTCTGAGTAGCAACACTGTACCTGCACTTCTTCTCAGCAGTACTCACCGTATCACGTGTAGAGTTATAGAATGCAAAGCCCAAAATACCCATGACCAACATCAGGGCCGGAAGGATCACCCAATCAACAGCGGTTAGTCCTGTACTACCTCCTACTTGTGCTTGTGACACCGAAGATGACAACGAGTACACTTCTTCTTCTGACAAGCTACTCGACAATGCAGCGTAGCTTGTCTTGGAGTTCACTGCATATCTGTCCAAACTGGTTCGCCTGGGGTAGCTTTTCTTTCTCACTGCATAGCTTTTCTTTAAAGAAGCTTGAAGCAACCGGGCTGGACTTGACTCTGAACTTGAATCTGATTCAAAGCTGTAAGACCCTGACGAGCTGTAGGACGAAGAGGATGATGATTCGGAGAATGACGAGAAAGATGATTCGGAGCTGTAGGATTCTGAGAAAGATGAACCACCCATTACTCCACCGGAGGCAGCCAATGCTAATTTGGGATTATGCATGAGTAACAACAATGGCATCAGCAGCACAGCAGCCACGACCACAGGATTTCCTGGAGATCTGAGGGCTTTAGACAGGATGATATTAGCAAACTTCTCAAGTAATGGGCTTGTTTTTCCTAGGATTTCCATTGATGATGATGATGGCATGCCATAATCGTCATCATCATCGGTTTTAAACTGGATGGTAGTGTTGCGCTGATCTTTGCCATAGGCATCAAGGAGCACGATGTTAGAGGAGAATTTGGTACTATTATGTGTTTGCAGAAACAGCACTGGAGGCGGGATTTTGTGGGAAGGAAGAAAGAAGAGTTGGACCCGATTGGGAGGGTAGAGTAAAGGGTTTGGTTTGAGCAAGAAAAAGGTTGGTTTTGCTGCTCTTGTCGTTGCCACCATAGGATGAAATTGAAGTTGGTTGCTCTTGTAGTTTTGAGGGGCTTTAGGCAAAAAAAGGGAGGGGAACAGACTGATGAACGAAGAGTTTCAACTATGAAGATGTACAATGCTTTGCCACAGTGGAGTAAATGTTTTCCATTGAACTATTTGGCCTGGATTAGATTGGAGTATACTCTTTACTGGATCTAATCAAGATCGACCCTTTGTTTCGAATTGAAAAAGAAACTGAATCAGACTGATCCTTGAGTGGGTATGCATCTTTTTTTTTTTTTGAGTGGGTATGCAACTTAATCAGCAGCAGCTCGTCTCTTTCATGTTTCAGAGTAGCAGAAACAAGAGGACTCGGCTTACATATTGTAGGAGCTTTGTAGGAGCTTGGCTCGAGAAAAGCTCGTTGAGCTTAAGTTTTAATTGGGCCAACTAGGATTTAGGCTTTAATATTAGACTCGAACTAAATATAATCCGAATCTAAGCCATGTTAGACTGAGGCCACATTAAAACCCGACTCGTTTATGAGTATAATTGTATATATAAAATACATGTATTAATTTTTATAATTCATAATGGCACATGTTATGACATAAAATTATAATAATTCATACAAAAGTTTATATTAATTCATAACTATAAAATGCATACTAAACATAGTTATATATTTAATTTTGAGTATGAATTGAACTTGACTTGAACCCGAAACACATGTAATAGTATAAGCTGAGTTTAAACCTTTTAATATAAACTCAAAGCTCGAAAACCTAAAATTCAGAATCCTGAGCCCAGTTTTGACTTAACTCAGAAAGTTTATTTGACACCCTAATATACTATCCCTGATTATATTGTGCATCATTGTATTCCTTACCATTGTGCATCATTGTATTCCTTAACCTTTTTTTTTTGGTGTGTAAATGAGCTAACTGATATTATATATTTTAACGATTTGCAGCCCACGAATCATAAATTCAGGCGTTAATTTTACTTTTAACAAAGACTCCGTGCAATTCATGGTGATTACTTCCGAAAAGCAGGGCATCAATGATCAACCTGTGGCTGTTTCGGACAGCCATCAAATACTCTCAGATGGTATACAAAACAGCGATCAAATACACACTCAAATGGCACATGACATAGGTATACAAAAGTAACAAGATCAAAGTGATCGACAAACAATAGTAAGTGAATACATCTAATTCTCTTTGATCTACAATTAATATAGCTAGCAGATGCATCTAATTCTCAAAAGGTAATAGTTAGTTGAAGCATCTAATTCTCATTTTTAAGACATGAGGTAACAATCGATTTTGTTTAGATAGAAACACAAGATGAAACAGTCAATAGTTAGTTAATGGTGCTGAGGCATAGGCGTTCATGCGTACGTTGCTTAAGAAAGAAATAACATACACCAGCCCAAAAGTGAGACATGGAATGATTTAGGTTAACAAAACCTTGTGTTGGCCTTATCGCCATGGCACATTACTCCAACGAAAAACCATCAAGAAGCCACAGAACAACTTAATTTACACCTTCTATGTTCTAGGATAGCAAGCACAAGCAGCACGGAAAATGCAGGAGATGATAACAGAAAGAGTTACGTACAACCTCAAGCCAGGCAAAACGTGAATACTTCTTAAAAAAAGAACCTCAAGCAAGGATAATAATGCGAACTTAAGAGCATTTACAAATTCTAAATTTTATTTAAAAACAGGCTACACCACCATAATTCCCATGCGAACAAGACGATATAACACCGCCAGCCAATCCCAAAAAACAAGAATTACAACAGCCTTAAGCCAGTCAACATGACTTGGACAGCAAGGACACACATGCAAAGCAAATAGAACAGAGTTTATGTAGACTCCAACTGCAAGACAGCCTTCAACAGATAATTTAGAAGCCACCACGAAGACGCAGGACAAGGTGAAGAGTTGACTCTTTCTGGATGTTGTAATCAGCCAAAGTCCTTCCATCCTCCAATTGTTTACCAGCAAAGATCAACCTCTGCTGGTCAGGTGGAATCCCTTCCTTATCCTGGATCTTAGCCTTCACATTGTCAATGGTATCTGAGCTCTCCACCTCCAAGGTGATGGTCTTCCCAGTCAAAGTCTTCACAAATATTTGCATTCCTCCCCTCAACCTAAGCACCAGGTGAAGAGTAGACTCCTTTTGAATGTTATAGTCTGCAAGGGTGCGACCATCCTCAAGTTGCTTACCAGCAAAAATCAACCTTTGCTGATCCGGTGGGATTCCCTCCTTATCCTGAATTTTTGCCTTCACGTTGTCAATGGTATCAGAACTCTCCACCTCCAGAGTAATGGTCTTCCCTGTCAAAGTCTTCACAAATATTTGCATTCCTCCCCTCAACCTCAACACCAAGTGAAGGGTTGACTCCTTCTGGATGTTATAGTCTGCAAGGGTGCGACCATCCTCAAGTTGCTTACCAGCAAAAATCAACCTTTGCTGATCCGGTGGGATTCCCTCCTTATCCTGAATTTTTGCCTTCACGTTGTCAATGGTATCAGAACTCTCCACCTCCAGAGTAATGGTCTTCCCTGTCAAAGTCTTCACAAATATTTGCATTCCTCCCCTCAACCTCAACACCAAGTGAAGGGTTGACTCCTTCTGGATGTTATAATCTGCAAGGGTCCTGCCATCCTCAAGCTGTTTACCAGCGAAAATCAACCTCTGCTGATCCGGTGGGATCCCTTCCTTGTCTTGAATTTTAGCCTTGACATTGTCAATGGTATCAGAGCTCTCCACCTCCAGAGTTACGGTCTTTCCAGTGAGAGTCTTAACGAAAATTTGCATCCCACCACGAAGCCTGAGCACCAAATGAAGAGTGGACTCCTTTTGAATATTATAATCTGCAAGCGTCCGCCCATCTTCAAGCTGTTTGCCAGCAAAAATCAGCCTCTGCTGGTCTGGGGGAATACCCTCCTTGTCCTGAATCTTAGCCTTGACATTGTCAATGGTGTCAGAGCTTTCAACCTCAAGGGTAATTGTCTTACCAGTGAGCGTCTTGACGAAAATCTGCATCCCACCCCTCAAACGCAGAACCAAATGAAGGGTAGATTCCTTCTGGATATTGTAGTCAGCGAGGGTACGACCATCCTCAAGCTGCTTTCCGGCAAAGATCAGCCTTTGCTGATCCGGAGGGATGCCCTCCTTGTCTTGGATCTTGGCCTTCACATTATCGATAGTATCAGAGCTCTCAACCTCGAGGGTTATGGTCTTTCCAGTTAGGGTTTTCACAAAGATCTGCATCTGTTGGGGGGGGGGAACCAAAAAGCCAAATCCGATCAGATCTAATCTGAATTCAAATCCCTAAACCCAAAATTTCCAGCACAAATACCAAAAGATGAATATTCGGAATTGCTAGCAAAACTAGTCGACCAAAAAAGATGCTGTAATTCCTCAACCCTAAAATCGGCACTAATTCCTTAAATTAGGGGCTGAATCCATAAATTACAGAGACAAAACCCTAAATCAAAATCGACTCTTTCTTCCTTTTATATTAAATTCCAGCCCAATTTGGACTAAATAAATTAAAAATATAAAATTGGAAAATCTTCTCGTTCAACCAAATGATCCCAATAGATCCGTCAACTACCGGAAGTTTAAACAATATTAAAATCAAACAAAAGCATCAAGCAACAAATAATCATATCACAAATTGTGAAAAGAAACAAACGAATCTAAATTGTCGAAGAAAGAGGGATTACCTTTAGATGGTAGAATTTGAAAGAGGATTGATGGTAGGATCCAACAGATGATTGATGAAGAAGAAGAAGAAGAAGAAGAAGAAGATGGATAAATCAATGAGTGGGAGGAAAGGTAGATGAGAGGGCTGTTATATAGGAAAAAGAAGACCGACTTGAGGATGAAATTGCATTCGCATGCGAGTTACTAGTTTGGTCAGAGATGACGCCTACGAAACCGAAATCGAAACGGACACGCAATTGCCAAGTTGGTTTGGAAGCGTCTGGACTTCTTCCACCGGAATCTCGATGGAAATTGCACCAACCCGCATTAACAATCTGTGGGCGGGTAAAATATCCGAGGAGCCACTAAACCTTTTCAATAGTGGAGCTTTGCTCGTTCAATTTTTAAAAATTTGCATTTTACCCAATGAACTATCAAGGGTTTAAATTTTAGATCATTCCATCTATTATCGCTACTAGATCTGCCAAATTTGATTGAGTCTTGTGACTTGTGTAACCCTTAAATTTGGCAGAATCAAGTGTAAAAACAGATAGAATGGCTCAAATTTTATACTTCTAATAATTTAGCGAGTTAATACATACTTTTCAAAATTGAGAGGTCAAGACTTTACCATTCAAAACATTTAGTAGCTTTCCAGTAATTTGTTCTTTGTGGATACAAAGGCAATAATAGAGAAGCGATGACATTCAAGAACAGGGTAATGAGATTTGAACTTAGAATTTCTAAATTTTGGATCTCAATTTTAAGCATTAAATCAAGACTACCTTCACAACGCAGATTCTTCTTCATATTAATGAAATCTCTCAAGTTGTGTTATAATGGGATGGTAATAATGTGCAAAATTTTGTTAAATTTTTGCATTAATTATGCTCATCTATCTAACTTGAAGTTAACGCTTGTGAACCATTTAAAAAAAAAAGTACCAATATCGAGGAATAATATTTTATTTTTAATAAAGACATATCAAAATTCATAAATAAAATAATAAATCTTTTTCCACTATTCTAGGTGAAAATATATTTTGAATAGAAAGATCTCTCTATTTTGGATAATCTCACAACGACGGTAGAGTTGCTACCTATAAGAGTATACGGACTACTGGGAAATACACCACACACATTTGTATCCAAATTTTAAAGAAAATATTTGGTAAGGAACTTATGAAAGGAAGTAATTAGCAGCTATGAAACTTTTTTTAATACGGGTAAGTAGAGGCAGAGCCTCATACGGCCAAGCTCTCTTAGTAGTGTACATGTGTAATGTGCTATTTACATCACTTTTTTCACAATTATTACCATATGAACCGATATTTTCGTTTTAACTCATTTAACCAAATTGACATCCTCTAATGAACCAAACATGGGAGCCAGACTACTTATATAAAAGACACAAACCAAAAATAGCTCACTTCCTTGATTTTATGGATTCTCATGTTTTTGCCCATCTTTAACTAATTTTAGAAACCTAATTTTAACTTTTGATTTTTAAATAGCTATTTTGTTATGTTCTCAACTCAGTTTAAAAAACTAATTTTAGATTTATTGAACCCAAAAAGGTTGAAAATTAGAAGCGGGTTCTAAAGTACTTTTAGATTCTGATCCTAAATTACCTTTTAACCCTTCAAATTTCAACATAATTACTAAATTCCCTAATGATTAGATAACTTTTTATGATTTTTCTTTTATTTTTCTTTTCTCATTTTACTTCCGATTCATTTATGTGTCCCTTGTCTTTCTCATTCATCGTTTAGTCTTCATAAGAAAAGTAATTTATCACATCAAAATTTATTTAATTAGCCCAAAATTTAATGTAGCATATAAAGGTGATATGGCCATCTTTTTTTTAATCAAAATCAATTTTAACTTTTTTTTTAGAGCAACTATGTATTTATTATAATGGCTTTTTTCAATAGTAAATGAGAACACATGAGTTATTCTAAAAATTCTGATTTTTAAAAATCAATTCTACAAAATCAGCTTGTACAAAATGAGAATCAGTTGAGAACAAAGCCTTTGTATTTATCTTTTACACATGTCGTGATTTTCATGTGCTGTTTGTAAGTGAATTCTTAACCTTATTATTGCATTTGATTGTAAATATTGAAGTTGTGTCAAATGGAACTCATTGCCTATGAAATTCCATTTGAATTTAAACCATGGACATAATTCCATTTGAATTACAAGAAACAGTTGAAATTGAATGAATGTATTTTCTTCTAACTTATCAACAATAGAGATTAATAGCCAAAGCGGGTTACTGTTCACAATTTTCGTCGTCGTTCTCACGTGCCAACCTTTCCCTTCATTATTTCTTTTCTCTCTTCCCTTCGTTATTTCCCTTCGTTACTACTAGACTAGACATCTACATGGTTTTCCCTTTCCTCTTTGGAGTAAGGTCTACAGGATTTATGCCCTCTGTGCTCGATCCGATCTATTGCCCTTCTTATTTTGCCTCCGGTTCACGTGAGCCAGACGACTTCTTCGTCTGCCATCCACCGAGTTGGCCTATCATTACTATTAGACCAGACATCTGCATGGTTTCCCTTTTCCTCTTTGGAGTAAGGTCCGCAGGATTTATGGCCTCTATGCTCAATCCAATCTGTTGCCCTTCTTATTTTGCCTCTGGTTCACACGAGCCAGACGACCTCTTCGTCTGCCATCCACCGAGTTGGTCTACCCGAGGGTTTGTCAAGAATCTTTTCCTTTTTCTCTTCCTCCTCTTCGGAGTGAGGCCTGCAGGATTTATGCTCTCTATACTGCTCAGTCTGATCTATTGCCTTTTTAATAATGACTATATTTGAGGTGATATTTTTTGACCTTTTTATCTTGCCCATGTTTCTTTGTTGCCTCTCTGTTTTTTTTTTTTTTTCTGTTCTTTTTTTCTTATCCTTTTTTTCATCAGGGTTCCCCTTCCAACTGCTCATCCTCTCAGTCCAGACCCTTGCTTTGTTCAGGTCTCTCTCTCTCTCTCTCTCTATTTTTTTTTGTTTGAGCTTGTGACCTTGTGCTTTTATTATGTATATTGTCTTGCATGTTGATTTCCTGGTGACATTTCTTGATTCTGTGTTTATTATTATGTAGGATTTTTTTCAGCCTTTCATCCTAACGCTATGTGGTCTTTTGCCTTCTGGGATCTACTAGGTTACATGAGTGTTTTGAGCTTCCTTTTTAACTTAGTCATTGATTCCCTCCTTTCCCCCTCCTCCCCCTCACACTGGGGAGCTACTAATCCTTGTGCTTGGGCTTTAGTTTTTCTATTTTTTGGCAAGAATGTCTGCTACTGCCTCTGCAGGTTTTGCAGTTACGCCTGATTGTGTTTCTGTTATGGATATGGCTCCAGGTGCTTTCCCTTCTATATGTATATGCTGTGTTCGAATATTTGTTTTCCCTTGATTGTGTTGCCTTTATCTATGGTTTTTTCTTCTCTCTTTGGTGCATTGGTGCCGTTTTGCTATGTTTTCTATTTGTTGTTTTGTTTTGTCGGAACTTATTTTTTTCTTTGTCTTTGTGGTTTTTTTTTTTTCCCTCTGGTTGCCTGGATCCACTGAGGAATGTTGTTTCAGTTGTGGTTTTTTTTTGTTCCCTCTTGTACTTTCTGTTGGTAGTTGTGGTTCTTTTATTTGTTTTTTTTTTTAGTCTATGTTTTAGGTTTTGTTTAGGAAGGATGGATCAGCTCGTTGGAGCTTCTTTTGTTTCTTGTGTTTCTGTTGTGGATATGGTTCCAGCTGTTTTCCCTTCTATATGTGCATGCTGTGTTCGAATATTTGTTTTCCCTTAATTGTGTTGCCTTTATCTATGGTTTTTTTTCCCTCTTTGGTGCACTGGTGGTGTTTTGCCATGTTTTCTATATGCTGTTTTGTTTTGTCGGAACTTATTTTTTTCTTTGTCTTTGTGGATTTTTTTTTTTTTTGCTCTGGTTGCATGGATCTGCTGAGAAATGTTGTTTTGGTTGTGGTTTTTTTTTTTTTTTTTGTGGTGATTACTTGATATGCTTTGTTTTGCCCTCCTTGGTCTTGACTGTGACCTTTTTTTATTTTTTTTATTTTTACATTTGTACTTTCTCTTGGTAGTTGTGGTTTTTTTTATTTTTATTTTTAGCTTAGAGTCAATGTTTTAGGTTTTGTTTAGGAAAGATGGATCGGGTCGTTGGAACTTATTTTGTTCCTTGTCTTTGTGGTTTTCTTTTCCCTTTCTCTGGTTGCCTGGATCTGTTAAGGAAAAAATCGCAATTGAGATTAATAGTCAAAGGGAGCTACTATTTGCATAAGCTCGTCATTGTTCTCATGTGGTCTTGACTGTGTCTTGTAATTTTTTTTTTTTACTTTCTCTTTATGGATGTAATTTTTTTTCCTTCGTGAGCTTGGAGTCCATGTTTTATGTTTTGTTCAGGAAAAAGATAGATCGAGTCGTTCTGTTAAGGGGTGAGGCTTGTAATCTTTGTGCTTCTTTACCTTTTCTTTTGTCTCTTGGGTTGTTTTGTTGCATTATTTTGTGATTTTGGAATTCATTTTTCATAGTCGTGTTTTTTCTTTGCTTTTTATTTTGTACCGCTTGTCGCCATTTGCTATAGCGTCCGAGCTTGTTCGGATATCTGATGTTTCTGAATCTGTGCTTGCTTGGATAGCCTTGCTTCATGTTGTTGAGGCTCATCGTGTGAAGGTTGCTTGGACTGGTTCTGTCTCGAGGTCATTCCGCTTATTTCAGTTTCCTGATTCTCAGGTTTGGCCTTGTGTTGCTTTTTTTGATTAGTGTTTGTTTAGTCACTGATTGATCTGGTCTTTTGAGGAAGGATGGAAAACTTTTTGCTCTGATAACTATGTTCACGAAAATGACTTGATATTTTTAAGGAACAGGGGAAATTTTATATATGATTTTTTTAGTTTTGGGTTTGATCAAAAGGTTGTTAGCACACGTTGGACAGTACATCTCCCAATGATACTGTGAGGGCCTCGAAATTTCAAACTATTTTAAAAAAAATGCATAATACTATTTAAATTATGTTTATTTATTTGTTTATGAGTAAAATTGCGTTTAAATTGAATATTTTACAATTTATAGCATTTTATCTGATTTGTTTGCGATTTTGGCCGTATTAGGATTTTAATTTTCTTGATTAGTGACTTTAAGTTGAAATTAAGCATGAATGACAATATTTGAAGGATATTAATAAGTTCGGAATGGACTAAAAAAGCACTTTTCCCCAAAATGGAAAAGCACTTTTGAGACTTTAAAGCCTTGACTTCTTGGCTTCCAAGCTTTCATTTTCAGCTGCAAAATCTGGAGTAGAGAGAGAGAGAGAGAGAGAGAAAGCTTGAGAGAGAGAGATTTTGCTTCAAATTTTCTTCCAACTTTCATCCAATCTTCTTGAACTTTAACCATCATCAACCACCATCATCTTCATCCTCCTAGCAGCCGAGAAGAGAGAGAGAGGAGTTGTGGGCTGAAGTTCTTGGAGAAAATAAGAGGTAAGTGGGTTGATCTTCCTTTTCTTTTCTTCCTACAAAATAATTTGAGTTGTGATGAGTTGATGATGATTTTATGGCTTGATCTTCACCCCCACCAGAACCAAGGAAAGAGAGAGAAAAGGAGATCCAAAATTTGAAAGGAAAAAGGAAAGAAGGAAAAGCTTGGGTGAGCATCTTGGGGCTTGATCTTGCACTTGGAGGTTGATTTCTTGACAAAACTTGAAGATCTTGAGTGGGCTTGAGGATCTTGGAGGCTATCAAGCTTGGGGAGTGTTTTTCTTGGAGAAAAAGTTGAGTGATCTTGTTGGGCTTTGCCGGATATCGTTGGATCTTGGTAGATCCGTAGGTACGAGACTTGAATCTTGTAGATCTAGCCTTAATAATGTTGATTAGTGTAGATCTGTAGTTAATATTGATAAAAATGCAATCATCCGAAAAGATGAAGTTGGCCTGGATTCCCAACCTAGGTAGCGGACTTGAGGTGGATTCTAGGTAGCGGACTTGAGGACCTGATTGGGAATTGATTGTTATTTGTGAATTTGTTTTGATATGGTTAGAAATTAGGGTTTTCAGTTGATTGAAAAATTGAAGGAAAAATGATTAAAATGGCCAAAACCACACTTGAAAACTTCTATGTTTGATTTTGAAACTTTGTATTCGTGATGAATTTCTTTAAGAAAATATTTGATATGTACATTTATCGGTGGATGATTTTCAAAAGATAACTAATAGTATTTCTCATGAAAATTGGGTGAAAAATGTCATTTGAGGGTTTGTAGTGTCATGGTTTCTTTTAATGAATTTTGAAAGAAAGATTATAGTTTAAAGTGTTTTAAAGTTATATTAACGCATTTTCAAGAAGGAAATGTTGAGTTTATGTTAAAGATGATTTTGGGTTGATAATTTTCACCTGACTGATTTATTAAAAGAAAATGTGGAAAAATGCTTAGTGAGTACATCGGCAACGTATGGTTTTTGAAATGAGATAATGATTTTTCCAAGATTCGTTTGAATTATCGTATTGGAAATGAAAGTGTTTCCTTGAGAGAATTTTTGGGAAAAACATTGAAAAAAAGGGTGTAAATGAGTTGTTTTGAATAATGAGTGAAGGAACGATTTCTCAACTCTGCTTTTACTTGTTTAGGGTTCAAGAGAGAGTGAATTCGACCACTACGTCTATTACTTTGGTGAGTTTCCATGTTATGTGCTATGTGAAATGACCGAAATGATGTGTATTGTTGTGATTGTCGTGAAACCTGATTTTGAACCCTTAGGTAGGCGTGTACTTTATCGACCCTTATCTAAGTAAAATGATTATGCAATCGTAAACCTGAATGATAGTAAAAGTAAACCTAAGTGATAGAATGTTACGATCTTGTTTAGTGCATGTGTTTGAAAAGGTCGGAAATGCGAGACCTATCGGTGAACCCTTCAACTCGTCGTAGGGCATAGAGAAGAATGGGAAGAGCCATAGGGTTATTTCAATGTCACGGCACGGTGACTTAACCCATCTTGTCGAGGACCGAGTTCGCACCAACCTGTCTCCCAAAGAGCAACCGACCACCGATGCTGAAATAAAAGTACTGGACTTGGCTTATGGACTTGTCCCAATTGGAAGAGTACTAAACCACTGTAACCACCTTGTGAAACCACTTGAAACTACCACCTTTGTTATAAACTCTTGTTTGGAGAACGGCCCAGTGGGGTTTGGAGGAGTAAAGGAAGTGGAGTTCTACATGGTAGTGGTGATAAGTTGTGAGTGTCAACTACTGGTTCGGGACAAGCGGCGTGGACTTTGGCTCCTGAGAGCCCCGTATCCTCACTTGTATTGTTAACTGCTTTCTTATCGGTTTTACATTCAAGTGAAATCCTGTAAAGTGAATATTCTTATTGTTATGTGAATTGCATGTTTTTGGGAACTCACGAGCTTTCTAGCTCACCCTTTCTCCCATTTGTTTTCCTTAGCAGGAGATGAGATCCACGATGAGGACGACTACCCTTAAAATTAGGGTTATTCCTATTTTGATGTTTTTGAAGAACTTGGGATGTTATCTTTTGGAAACTTTTATACAATGTCTTTTGAGAACCCTGTATGATGAAACAAAGTTGTAGGGATGAATTGCCTATATATTCGGGATTGTAATTCGAATGTTATGTATTGTAAAGCTTTGTCCCTGTCATTTTGGGTTAAGAGTGTTATCTTGTCCAGCTGAACTCGATAAGTGGAGTGATTATAGAGTGAGTGAGTCTGGCGCACTGATACCAGGGGTGCCTAGGGAGAGGTGGGTCGTCACAGATACCTCCCGTATCGTCCATTTCGTCAGGTGACTTATTTTATTTTACACTTAAAATTTCTCATTTACACAAAAAAAAAATCTATATATGTATGCATATATATATATATATGTGTGTGTGTGTCTGTGTGTGTCTGTGTATCTATGTATATATATATATATATGTGTGTGTGTGTGTGTGTGTGTGTGTCTATGTATATATATGTGTGTGTGTGTGTGTGTGTGTGTGTGTGTGTGTGTGTGTGTATGCGTCTACGTATGTGTTTCACATGTATCCATGAATGAACTAACATGATTTTCTCATGGTACAAAATTTCCGAACAATCAATTGTATGTAGTTATTTCATCAATCAACCGATTCTTTCCGCATAATCTCATGGCGCTGCATACTTTCTACCAAATCTTTTCTTCCAAGTTCAAGTATAGTATGGTATGTTATATATGCTTCGATAATTTCCAATATTTATCCTCTTCTTTTTTTTCCCTTTCGACATTATGAATTATTTCTTTTGGCAGAAAATACCAAAGTATGTTGACTACAGTGTGTATGAATCCAAGACACCGACTATAGTTCTCACCAGTGGCAACAAAGCTATAACATCGGAATGACAGGAAATAGGTTTCCCCAAAATTGGAATACCTTTGTCGCTGATCATGCCCTTCAAGAGGAGAAATTCTTCTATTCCGACCCCATTCTCATAGTTCACTAGCTGTTATGGTTTTTGCACCAAATGGGCTAGAAATTATGTATCCATGGCATCATAGGTTTCACATTTGAGTTGTTTGTTACCAACAAATATACAACTCTTTTTACTGCTATTAATGTCTTACTCTCAATGGTCACATGAATTATTACAGCCATATAAACGCACTATGTATTCTTCATGGGCATCAAAGTTCAATTACTACCGCGCATCGCGTGATTCATGACTCCTAGTATATATCTATCTACCTATCTTATGAAAACTTAAGGCTCCTACTCCTATATTGAGCCACGTGGCAACAAGTGAGAGGGAAGGCACTGTGCAAGCTAATGTTCTACCAATTATGCCCTTTGATTTTTGACTCTTTCTTCGAATAGTGCATAACTGTTGCTGGTTTTCCCGTCTTTTCATGATTACGATTTTGCCCGTGCAGAAATAATAGACCTCCCAAAATAGTGGCTTACTGTTGAGGGTTGTTTCAGACATTTCATCCCCCAATTCTTCTCCACTCTGTCCTTCTCTCTCGTTTCTCTTCATGTTTCTCTCAGACAATGAATGTAGCAGTTGACCTGCTCTTGCAAAGCATGGCTAACCTCTTCTTCTTCATTCACTGTCAAGTCAACCACACGATTACTGTACTTGGAAAGAAGAAAATGGGGAGGGTTTCTCTAGATTAGGTTGTCCTCCTTCGCCAAAAAGTCAATGATTTTACCAAAGCCTTTGGATTCACCTTGGCTATACCGTAGCTCATTTCTCAATCATGCATCTTTGTACCCAAAAAAAGATCTGCATATGCTTTTTTGGCTTTTTGGCTTATGATGAGGGATGGTTTCCTAACAATTTACAGCTCTCTTTCTTGGTGGAAAAATGATATCGGAAAGAGAATAGAGATATCTGTCAGTTCATAAAGTTGTTTCTCCTTTGTTTCATAAAATTCAGCCTTTGTGGTTCGAAGAGAAGAGTAGCAGCAGCAATCCACCTTTCTCTTCACTTCACTTTCGCTCGAATGTCTTCTGGTAAGCTTAACTTGGCCCTTTTTCCCTTTTTCTAAACTTTCCTATATGCCATTAATTGACAAATAACCAGATTAGTATACATATGCTTCGAATGATAATTTGTTTCTTCATTTTATTTTTGTTTGAACTCTTTTAGGGTTTACTTGTAGTTTACAAATTCTATCAACCAATCCCTCTGCTTACAGGTCAGTTTCTTCTATTTCTTCCATATGCAAACAGCTCTGTCCTAAGTGAAGAGTTGTTTAAATTCACAGCTTGTTCCTTTTCGATTTTTCTCAATCTGATGCCCTTAAATGATTTTTTTCCCCCCGGTTTTGTTGTGTAATGCATGATTTCTTGATATTGCAAGTCCAAAATTTGGAAATTCCTTTCAGTTCTTTCTGGGATTATAGCAGCATGCTCGACACCATATCCAGCCTTATTTGTGTAAAATTAATGAGTAGTTTGACCATGCCTTCTTCTGTTCATGTGCATTTTATTGCAGTTTATACCTCTGAATGTTATATCCCTTTTCTTTTGTTCTTTGCAGAAGAGGTTACATTGGACTTTATCACTTTTTGCTTCCCTGTTATGGCAAGATTTTTTCATTCTTTTTTTTCATAATTTTAATTGTTATTCCTTCAATTGTTCATTTGTGGTGACTAAAGATAAGAGTTTCAGTGGGTAAGTGCTACTTGTTTTCTTGAAATTATGAAGTTCGAAAAAATTAATATTTTATGTGTTATACTTATAGTGTGTGGTTATCAAGACAAATGATGTTTACTCTTTATTAATATTGGTATCTTCTTGCATGTAGTTTGGTGATATCTTGACAATGGATACTAAATTTTCTTAGCTCTTGTTTAGTTGCCTGAGCTCCTATATTGTTTCCTTTATATTTTAGTTAGTTCTGAAATGATCAACCCTTTTGGTTCTTGATCTGGCTTTCACTTGCTAAGCTATTTTGTGATCCATTTCTCTTTCAACCTCTTTGATCATTCTTCTCTCATCATGGTTACTAAAACAGCTTACAAGTGAGGCAATTTTTTCTCACAGGAAAGAAAAAACAGGTATGGATTTCAGTTCTGTATGTTAGTAGTTCTACACCATATTGTTATGTAATTGTTTGATCAAATGTACACAAGGGATCCGAATGTTATTAACCTTAATAATTGATATGTAAAAGTTACCACTAGAATTTTGGAATTTGTACTCCTTTATTCCTTAACTGAACAATTAATAATAGTAAGTTTTGTAGCATGTATCATGTAACTTGTGTTTGCCTAGTTTTCGTGCTTATTTTTATTGTAGTGACTATTTAATTCTAAATATGTTACCAGGTTAGACAGAAAGAGTAAAGTGTGACTTTTTGGCCAATGGATTGAGAGGAATCTTAACAAGGGAAAGAACACACGTACAAGGCATGTTGATGATTCCAAATTGATAGAGCAACTTAGTATCTTCAACCAGATGTCGCCAAAGGTATCTCATTGTGTGTAGTACTCTACGACAAATCTTTAGAAGCTAATTCTAAGGTATAATTTGTTTATTATCTTTCATTTACCATTCACCATATAGCTTGAGACATTGGACCTTCCCAATTAGTCAATGTAAACATGACTGGTCTTGGGGCCTTTAGAGTCTTTCATTTTTTTCCTGTTTTAATTGGCCTTATTCCATATTAATGTAAAACTTTTTTGGCAGTGAAAAAATATTGAAATTGTGAGGTTGCTTGCACAAAAGACCAAAAGTTTGGGAATGAATATTAATCTAGCCGAAATAGAAATTGTTAGTAATAATTTTGTTGTAAGATCACATTGTAAAATATTCTTTCTTCAAAAAAAGATGCCTTTAGAGTGATGTTGGACTGTACTAGCCCCAGCAAAAAATGGAAAGAAGGTTATTTTGAAGATGACATTACTGTTATTTGGGATATTTGAGAGGATTGGTCATCCTTTGAGAGAAATTTTATTGTTAGATTCTCTTCTCTAACAACATTTTCTCTTTGTAATATCAAAACACTACCATCTCATTCACTTATGTTTTCATAGAGGATTTTTATTGTTCTTGACTTCTTGAAAATAGAAAAGTATGTAAGATGTGTACATGTACATAAGATGTCTAATCACCTGTCTTTCTATATAAGAAATGTATATTCTTCTAATTTCCATGTTTCTTTTAATTATGGTGATTGCATTTTTTTTCCAAATGAAACCCACTTACTCCCCCTATTGTGTACCTAACTCACAAAAAAAAAAAAAAGAGAAATCAATCAAGTTTTGATTTAATTTGCACTATATGCTATGCAAGGCGTCTATACTTGCTATCCTTGTAGCCAAAAACAATATTGCATATGACAGGAGCTATTTCTGTTCCCAAGGAGGATACTATGTCAGCTTTCCAGTTCATTTTTCAATTTTTCTGTTGTGAACAGAAGCAAGTTATGTATTTCAAACTAATTGTGGCTTTTCATACTTAATTTATGTCTTCCCGAACTTTTTGACACAAATTTATATACCAAATGCAGGACATCTGAGATAACATTTTTTTTTTTTGCAGTGGACTTTCCAGCGAGGTCAACCAAAAAAAGAGCATGGAAGCATTTCAGGTAGGAATGGGAAAGAAGACAAACTTTTGCAGAGTAATTAAATGAATTCAAAGGTTAACCCCTCTATTATTCTGTATATTTTTCTTGGCTATAATTTTTGACTCTGTCTTCTTGAAGTTGTGTTCTCCAAGTATCAGTTGATGGTTTCTTATAGTTATTTTTTGTGATTATGATAGGTAAAGAGAGGCGTTAGAAGAGAATTTACAATTACTTTATTTATGCGAATAATGTATTTTTCTGGTTTTGCTGGTGCAAATGATAAAGATTTTGTTTTCAATCTCTTTGAGAACCACTTCTTAGAGTGCTAGGAAATTGTCAGCTTAATACTTATATGAGTGTTTATCAACTTCCACTACACTCTGGGATTGTTGCATAAGAGATTAATTTTTAGATATGATCTTTCCCCTATGCGGCTAATGATGTCAGATGTACTTCCCAGCAATTTTTTTTTTTTGCTTCATTTTTTTCCCTTTGGAAAATTGGTAATCAACAGTGAGGGAGTGCCTTTTATTGTCACATATTTTGTCAGACGATTTTTTCCCCCAAAAGTATGGCCATTGGATTATTCTTTGTTGTATCTTCTATCAATTTCGTACTGTAAGATTTTTGCTTTTGTGATAAAAGAATAAATCCCCAGATATGATTTCTTCCCTATTCTGTTAATGATGTGAGATACATTTTTTATGGAGTTTGCTTTTTTTTTTTTTTTCTTTTCCTTAGGAGAGTGGGTAATCAATAGTAAGACGAGTTTCCACCAGCTGAGGATAAGATTTTTTGGTGCAATAACTATTGGTGCAATCTTCAGTAAGATTATGTTTTCTGCTCCATGAGAAGTATTCTCACAGCTGAAATTTTCACATTTGTACTTATTTGCGGTCAATATGCATTGTGCTTTTCCTTCCTTGTGAATTTGGATGCCAAAATTTTGCACATTCCCATATATTTTGCTTTTTTGTGATATGCTACTTTGTTTGTGGGGATAGAGGTTAATCTTTTCTTTGTGATGGATATAACATCTCTTATATTCTTATATCACCTGCTTGAGATGACCAAGCACTTCAAAAAAAAAAATTTTGGGTAAAATGCTGTTTTACTGTTCATTGGTGAGAAGAGCTATTGGGTTTTGCAAGAGAAAATTACTATGCTTCATGAAAATGAATCTCTACAGAAAGAAAATGATACGCTGAAGAAGAAAAGCAGTCCTAGCTGAAAAGTAAGGATATTGCAGACACCCAAGTGGTGACATTGATGAAATCCCTTGAAGATTTGTAGAAGGATATAAAGGACAAGGAAGTTCTAATAATTATCTTGGACTCTTTAGAAATACTGCATTACGTTAAATGCACTCTACTCTATTCATGTTTTCTGGACAACATGTTGTCATAGGTTCAAGAAATGAAGCAGCCTTTGGAAAGCTGAAGGAAAGCACTCAATGTCTGCAGAGCTGAAATTACTATGCTGAAGATGCACACTGCACGATCTAGGCAGAATTTGATGTCAAGTGACTCTGAGTGCAAATGAACCTCTGAAAGCTATATAGAAGAAATAAATTTGCTGGAAAATGAAATAGAGAGGTTGAAAGGAACAAATGCCATGACTATTGAACCTGCAGAAGCCATTGAGCAAAGTTACTCCACTGCCTATCATTCAACAAGTTTAGCTTTGAAAAATACTCTAGGTAAGAGATACAAAGATGTAATTTCCATATGGCTACAAAAGTTACGCCAGCTAAAGTTTGGCAATTGCTAACCTTACTGTAAATGATTTAAATTATAGTACATTCTGTAGTTCCATTAGGAAAACTTAAAGGTCATCCAAGGCCACTGTCTTTCATTTTCATTTCTTTCATTGATGAAATATTAAAGATTGCACAATATTTGCAAGAACCCAGGAGCTTTAAGCCTGTGAATGGTAGCCTAAATAATTTTTTACATTTTAGAACCATTCCTTGTAAAAAGAAAAAAAAAAGGTCCGACTTTTATTTTTCCCTCCTTTACCAACAAATATGAAAAAAGTTCCGCAAACACATTCGATTTGGCAGCTGAAAACTAACGACTCATAGATTCTATCAAAGTTTTTAAATTGTAGTATAAAGTGAATAAACTTCATAATATTTTATTGAAAACTGTATTAGGTCAATAGCTTTGTTTTAAAAAAAGGAAAGCTGGGGAAGGAAGAGGAGAAGGAAGGTAGGGTTGGGTTGACAGCCCCTTTCAATCTGACAATGGAGGAAAAACTGCAAAGCAGGTTTGATCCTTTTCCCCTTCATTTAATAGATTTCATATCATAGGACAGTAATTTCTTGATAAAATTGGGGATTAGGTTTGAATCTTGATTTTAGGGAGATTAGATTTGATTCCTGATTTTTAGACTTTCATATCTTGAATTTCAGCCTTTGCCTCACTGATTTTACTCGTTATAGAGTTCGTTTGTGGTTGATGCAACTTTGGTCCGTTGGATTGTAGAAGAAATCATCTATGAGCTGTAATTGCTACTCTCTGTCAAAACTATCATGTTTCTTGAATTTAGACACCTTGGCCCAATGATTTGCAGCATTAGAATATTTCATTTGTACTTTGTGCTAATTTTAACCGTGAGATTGCACCAATAGTTATTCTTTGAAGGAAAAAAGGGATAAACAAATACCATGGTTTACATGCTTTTTTCCCTCTCTTTTTGTGTGAGTTGAGAGAGCCAAAAGGGATAATATACAAGAGCTTCCTTTCATTTGCATTCTCCTTGGTTGTGACAGCCCCACCTTTCCCTAGGGGGAACCAAAGGGTTCGGCGGGCTGCCTATCTAACTCTCGCCAAGGCTCACTCATTCAAATGACTAATAACTCTTCAAAGGAAACTAAAGTAAACTTAGACAACAATTCCAAATCAAACTACAACTTAATAAACGCAACTCGATTCAACTTATAAGCCAACTAATAAAATACAACCCAACGTACTTGAAGTACAACTAGAAGTTCATTTTACAAATTCCAAATATAAAGTTCAATGTTCTAAAGTAAAATCCAAAAGATAAGATCCAACCCTAACTAGTTGCACCTTTGCTTGGGTTCTCAATCTTTGTTAAGGAAAACAAATTTAAAAGAATGAGCTAATATCCAGTGAGTTCCAAAAAGGCATGCAATTCACATAGAACATTTGAAAATTTCACTTCAAATTTACATTTAAAGGCAAATAAGGAAAGCGAGTAACAACACAAGGGAAGGATACATGTAACTCTTAGGTGCTAATTTCCACGAATCTTGAGTACATTTCAAGTAGTTGACACTCCGTCAACTTTCACATATAATATCCATGTAGAATTTCACTTTCTCCTTTCTCCTACCAAAACCCCAGTCCGGGCCCGTTCGCCAAACACATAAATTATGTATTGCTCTCCAAAGGGACTAGTCCATATACCAAGTCCAGAGTACACGTCACGTCACATCACGTAACCCTATGGTTCGTCAAATCTTCTCGACCTTAACCTAACCAACGGCTCGAGTCGATTGACTTACTGATAGGTCTCAAGAATTCCCGAAATTAACATGCACATCTAGTCACGACATGACACGTTCACGTATCTCACCATTCAAATAGAAGTGAATGCGACAAAAGTACACACTACCCCATTTGAAGGATCAGCAAACCAAGTTTACGAGTCACGTCATTTAACCAAAACATAATTCATGTCAAGTCACAATTTTAAATTCACATAAACAAATCACAATCTGATGTCACATTTGCAAATTTAAGTCAAGTAACATGCATGGAAACTCACCAATTTATCAAAGCTCACAATCCAAGTTAGGTTCGCTTTCAAAGTCACCAACACCTCCTATAAACAAGTTAAGAAAAGTAATAAGTTTCGCTTCAACAATTTGTGAAACTAAACCAAAGTAAGTCTAGTTGCTGGTTTAATCCAAAAATTCCCAAAATTTCTTCAAACTTTCCTCAAGTGAAAAGTAATCAACTTGAGTAGAAAAATAACATAAAAGATCCCATTTAAAATCTACACATCATTTAAAAACCAAATGTCCCAAATAGGTACTAAGTGCAACTTCTCAATTTTTAGGTTAACGAAAATAAGGTGAGGTTTTCACCTCAAAACTCACCCATTTATGCTCAAACTTAACACGCATACTCAAATCAAGATATTAACATATATCTAGTATAGTTTTCACCAAAATTTGAGGCACAAAAATCAAGAAAATAGCCACAACAATTTCGGATACCCAAATTTGCCAAACAATAGTTTTATCCAAAATTTAATGAAAAACTCCACTCTTTAACCCCCCAAAATTCAAGATTTTGACCCCAAATCGACATACACTCATTGTTGAACATAATACAAAGTTATTTGAGCAAAATCTTGCCAAGAAACATCACAAATTCTCGAAAATCAATGCCTGCAAATTTCCAGCTTCCATTCAGCTAGCCTAGCATGTTTTTTCTCAAGATTTTCTCCAAAAATCAACCATTAATTCAACAAAATCTCACTCAAATCCATAAGGGATTCATCAATCATTAGCCCTATGGTACAAATAGTCAAGTTCTAAAAAGATTTAACCAACAAATCAAAATCTATGCTAGTAGTTTTGCCACTAGAACATCTAGTGCTATTTCTTCAAGTAAATTACTAAATTTACCATAGATCAACCATAAAACAAGTAGATCTATCATTTTCATGGTTGAAATTAAAGGATCTAGGCTGATTTTCAGATTTTACCTCAAGATTTAGCAAGATCTAGTGAGATTCACACCAAGGTTTCCTTCCAAGCTTTCCTCCTTCAAGGTTCCTCAAGAGTGGTCAAAGATCTTCTTGTCTACTTGGTGATTTTTTCCAAAAATCTTCAAGAACCAAGGATGGCTGATCTTTCTCTCTCTCTCTCGACCTCTCACTCTTTCTCTCTCCCTCTCGGCTCTCAATCTCTCTCTCCCCCTCTCGGCTCACCAACAAGAGAAGAAGAAAAGTAGTGGTTTTGGTGAGTTCTTAAGGGTTTTCTTCAAGAAGCAAGATGAAGAGTTTTGAGGAGCTTTCTCTCTCTTCTCTCAAGTCTCTCTCTCGGCTGAAGCAAGGAAGGATAAGAAGAAAATGAAGTCTCAAGCCTTGTTCTCCTCCTTTAAGTGGTAATAGGTGAACCACTTTACCAACTTCGCTTATTCACAATCCATCCTAACTAGATTTCCTTTATCCAACATTATCCTATCATAATTCTATCTTTTTAAAGCCTCTACATGCTTTAGGTTTCATCTTAAAACTAAATTTCACGTCATGTCTTAAAATTTAACACTTAATGCTGGCCGATAGAAAACCGGGCAAATATCTCAAAGAAAACTTACTAATCATAAAATGATAACTGAATAGTTAAAAATACTACTAATTTTGTGCAATCAAGTAAAATTATTATTATTATTGTTATTATTATTATTATTATTATTATTATTTATTTTTAAAAAAGAATAAAATTTTAGAGCCCTCACATTAGTCACACAAAAAAACAGCAACAAAAAAGAAAAGGCAACTCACCAATTGAATCAAATGTAGCTGACAAAGTCATTGATTCCATAAGTTTTTATAAAATGTACACGAGAAAAAAAAAAAAAAAGAGGACAACTATCTAAGTATAAATAATTCCATTTGTACCACTCTTCCTCTGCATCAAATTAAAAAAAAACTTTTTAATTAACAAACCATTTCATTCACCTAATTCTTCTTAAGAGAAAGTGCCTAAATTGCTTTCAAACAATGGTTTACACACTTAACTCCTTCCCAATAAATATATGAATAATCCCCAAGACACCCTACATTTTAACTCTTTCAAACAAATAATTTGTTTTTAAATCAAAATAGATATTTACATATAATTGTACCTCGATCTACAAATGACAGTTATAATAAAGTTGAAACATTGGGTATTGGCACAGTCAGAGATTTTCTAGTATACATATACTTATACATACAAACATTCATATATATATACACACACACACATGTATGTACACATACATACATATATATATATATATATATATGCATGTATGTATATGTATATGTATATGTACACACACATATACATATTGTCAAGAATTAGGATCAAATCTATGAAACTTTTGAAATATTTTTTTGAAACCTATGAGACTTTTGAGATTGAAATATATTTTCCATAATCAGTTAGTATACGAAGGAATATGTGTTTTTCTGAATAAGATTGGGTAGGACTGTTATACTAATACTACTAGTTTTGATAGCATTTTCTGGTTTCTTTGCCGTGGAAATTATGAAGGCCAAATTGCTTGGTTAATGCGTTATTTTGACTTTCGAGGTTTACTAAGGACAAGATTTTTGTTTATCCTGCTCTGTGGGGGCTTATTTGGGTAAATGAGTTATATTTTATGCCTTTAAATCAGTAGTATTCTGCTGCTACGCCAAGAGTGTGTGTTTAGATAGGAATTATTTGTCAAAAAATTATTTACTTATCTCACAAACTCATTTTTCAATACATCTTTTATTTTTTCCAATCACTTTTATATCTCACGTACATCACATCGTAAAAAGTGTTATATTAACTATTTCAAATAATATTTCAAATAATCTCTTATGTCCCAACATACATCGGATGAAGGAAAAGATTAGGGGTTTTAAGCAATATTATTAAAACCTAAAAGAAGATCTTTAAAACATCCCAATTAAAAATTAGTTAATCTTATATATACTATTATGGACTTACGGTTGGATGCATGAAATCTAAGCAAGATTTGAATTTTAAATTTAAATTTAAATGAATTATCATCTCTTCAATGGTGATAATATATACATTATCTGTCAATATATTAAATATTAATCCATCAAAAACTAACTAAGAATATTTCTAAAAAAAAGAAAAGAATAGCTAAGAATCAGACTCCAATGGTCAGCTTGCAATGAGAAAATAGAAACATCCTGTCATTGTTTACGTAAAACAGTACTCAATGTAACAGCGTGAGGAAGTCCAACATATCAAAACTAAGCCATGATGTAGTTAAATTATAGCAAGAAGTTATGCTGACATAAAGCACTGCCTAATACAACAGTCTAAGGAAGTCCAACATAGGGCTGCAAACGAACAGCTCGAATTTGAGTTCAACTTGAACTTGATATTGATCGAGTTCGAGTCAAGGTTGAGTAACTCGTTTTCATGTTCGAGTCAAGTTTGAATTCGACTCTCTTAGATTCGATAGCTCGCGAGCCAACTCGAATAGGATCGAATATATATATATATAATTTTTATTTTTTATTCTAATAGTAAAATTACATATATATCCCTAATATTTTTATTATTTATTAAGAAAAATAATTATTTTATTTATTTTTTAAAAAATAAAATGATTATTTTTTATTTTTTCGAGCCTCGAGCAGGAGGTTCGAATTCAAACTCAAGTCGAGTTCGAACTTCATTTTGAGAGTTCGTCGAATTCAATCTCGAGTTCGGTGAAAAATGAGTTGAGCTCGATTCGATAAGGTCATCAAATCTCGACTTGATTTAGCTCGTTTGCAATTCTAGTCCAACATCATCAAAACACTCCCAATACAGGAGCATATAGAAGTCCAAAAACATCAAATTCAATACTTAAATTTAATGGATTCAGATCTTAATATGTTGAGAGTAGTTTAGTAATTAAAACTAGAACATCTGAATTTGATTAAGTGGCACTGAATTTTTTTTACTTTGAAAAATAAGTGATAAACTATTCATTTATCACTTAAACTACTCATTTCTCACTTAATCTGATATTCATTCAAATGTATTAGATTTAGTACTTGACAATTCAATCACTTAATGGATTCAAATTTCAGATAGATTTCAGTGTTTAGTTTTCAAATTTCAGTTTTATCAAATGCACAGTCTAAAATTTGAAATCTGAATCTATTAAGTGATTGAATTGTTAAATATTAAATCTAATTTGGGACATTTGAATCTAAAATCTGAAATCTAATACATTTGAATGTACATCATATTAGGTGAGAAGTGAATAGTTTATCACTTATTTTTTGGAACAAGTTTTTATCTCAAAAATTTAGTGTCACTTAATTAATTCAAATATTCTATTTTTGGTTATCAAACGCGTCTCAATGTGTTAAGATCTGAACCTATTAACTTTAAATGTTGAATTAAGTTATTTTAATTATAGTTACCTTTTATAGAGTTTGACAAAAGCTACACAAACTACTCAAGTTTCTGACATGTCATGCCCCATGTTTAAGAACTTCATTTAATGACGAAATATTCCCTTTTTTATTGTTTTATTCTAGTAGGAGAAATGTAAGATTTAAGAAGTAAGGAAGGGTAAAGTGAATTTAAAATCAAAATATCTAGATCCTAATGTCTCAATCTTAGCCATAATTATCAAATTTGATATTTCATTTGTTAACTTTGTACCAAATTTTGTATGAGTAACAACAGCAATTATTAAGCATATTAGCAGCAGCAGCGACTACCACGACTATAAGTTGGATATGTATATAAAGACGGGTGTAAAAAAGATTGGAACATTAAGGAGCAGATTCTAAATGTACTGAATCAAGAACTGGAAAACTCAAGTATAGCCTCTTCAAGATTTAGGGTGCATTTGATAAAAATGAAGTTTGCAAACTGAAAATTGAAATCTGAAATCTAAAATGTGAATCCATCAAGTTATTGAATTGTTCAATACTAAATTTGAAATCTAATACATTTGAGTATATAGCATATTAAGTACTCAAGTGAATAGCTTATCACTTAGGCCATGTTTAATAACCCAATTCAACACTTAAATTTAATGTATTTAGATCTTAACATATTCAAGAGCGTTTGTTAACTAAAAATAAAATATCTAAATTAATTAAGTGGCACTGAATTTTCTAATCAAAACTTGCTCCTAAAAATAAATGATAAACTATTCATTTATCATTGAATGTAAGATACATTCAAATATATCATACATAATATTTAACCCAATTCAACACTTAAATTTAATGAATTCAAATCTTAACATATTCAAGAGCATTTGATAACTAAAATTAAAACATCAAAATTAATTAAGTGGCACTGAATTTTCTAGACAAAACTTGCTTACAAAAATAAGTGATAAATTATTCACTTATCATTGAATGTAATATACACTCAAATATATCATATTTAATATTTAATAATTTAATAATTTAATGGATTCAGATTCTAAATTTTGATTCAGATTTTAAATTTCAGATTTTAGATTTCAGATTTTAATTTTCAGATTCAAGTTTATCAAATGCACCATTTTCTTAATTTTTGAAGCAAGTTTTGTTTAAAAAATTTAATGTCAAGATCTGAAACCATTAACTTTAAGTGCTGAATTGAGTTATCAAAACAGGAGCGTTAAGAGTGGCCATAGAATTTACCAACATCTCACAAGGCAAAATCGTTATGGCAGTTTTGTTAATGATATGGCAAATTTTATATGTCCAAAAAGAAAAACCAATAACAACCTCTAGATAACTTTTGAAGTTCAACGATATAGTGGGCAAAAGTTTGTTAATGCGCCTAATATAATTCACCAAAAAAGAAAATGCCCCTAAAAAAAATTCCATTTTCTGCTTTTTTTTTTTTTTTGGCTCACCAAAAGTTTGCTAATGTGCCTAATAGTTTGTTAATGTGCCTAATATAATTCAATGCCCCAAAAAAAAAAAAAGGTTTTGGGCTGTCACCATCAAATCGTCAACGCTACCTTTCAGTCTGCACCACCACTTTTTAGTGAAAAGCAAAATTCGGAATCCTATCAAGATTCCGATTTTTGTCCACTTTTTCTTTTTATAAAATACTTCGTCTTATCCTTATTTCCTCAACCACTTGTTATGCCTTGCTCACATCCTACTCAGCAATTTTTAGTGTGTGAGTGCGTGCTTTTCTGTGATTAAATATTCATAAATAGGTGGCCAAGGCCAACCTTCTCGTCTCCTCCTTTCCGTCCACGTGTATTTTGCTGTTCGATGCCAAATCTTCCTTTACCTACATCATCACTTTCCTAACTATTTCATCTTTCTCATTCCAACCCTTTTCTTGAAATCACCGAAGGGAAGAACCCTTTCCTTGAAATCCATTGATTTTGCGTATATTCGTTTCAGTTTTCATCTTCACAATGGAAGAAGCCAATGGTAAGCCACAGAATAGCACAGAATAGGCAATGAGATAAATTTCTTGGATTGGTTGGTGGAATTACTGTTGTTCTCGGGATTATGTTTGATTGGTTGTTTGGAGTTTGATGTAGCTAATGAACTGGAGATTTAGTTGGTTTTATGAATTTTAATGATGCTTGTGTTTGTCGGTGCCATAATTGTCTGCAAGAATCTTGGATTTTATGTGCGAATTTCAACACTTAAAACAGTCTATTGGGGTCACATCATTTCTTTCTTTATCTTTTTCTTACTCTTTTTTTTTTTTTAAGTTGTCGCTTCTCTATCGTGGTTTCCTAAGAAACTGTAGAATACTCAATACGATCATTGACTTTTACTATCTCGTACATGTTCTGTGATTTATCTGATTGAATTTCTGATTGCTACTTGAAGTTTTCGAGTTCTGTGCCTAGTTTATTGACTTCAATTTGTTCCTTGGAATATGGCCATTTTCCCTTTCAGTTGTTGAGGCAAAGGATGGAACTATTTCTGTTGCATCTGCATTTGCTGGCCATCAGGAAGGTAATAATATTGGCTCGTTTACTTTGATAGTGTCCAAAATCAAGTCAACCTCTTTTAGTACCAAGTGGTCTTTTTGGTATAAATAGTTTTAGGCCATTGGAATATGGTAAAGAAACAGTTAAAAAAAGGTTCTTATTTTCTGTTTTTCTCCCCTTGAATAAATATATCTCGTAATGTGATTTTGAACCTTTCTAGCTGTATCAGCTTTTCCTCTTTGATTTTTCAGTTATTATCCTGAATTAGTGCTTCTTTTCTCTTTTTGCCATTATATATTTATCAGTTAATAGTGTGTCTGCTTGAGCTTGAGCATTGTTTGGATAGGATTCAGGTCTTTACTTCAAACTCCGCCTTTGAAATTTGTATCCAATATTTCACCAACCGGTTATTCAACAGGATCAGTTCTGAACCAGTTTTAATTTTGTATCAGTTATTTCTTCTTCTTTGTGAAAGTTTTGACATTGAACATTCATGGCGTTTTCTTGTATAAACAAATGAGATATTGGCTGTACATTGCTTATCCAAATTTATCAGAAAATTGAAATAAATGTGTTCGAACTAGTTCTCAATATGATGTAAGAAGATCTAACTAAAACACCATCATCCATCCAAAAAGCTTTCAGAAACATTCAACATTTAAGCTGCTTGAAATCTGTAATATGTAGCTTGAGTTTTCTATGTTGATATAACTTAGTGATTTGGATATCTTTGGAAATTTTGTCCATAAATGTGTTCCGAAACTGATCTGGACATGGAGGTTCAAGTGTTTTCTAGTTAAAGAAGAGTGTGAGCATCTTCTGAGCATATTTAAGTTCCTTGAAGGGAAGAGAAAACATAGAACAGTATTAATCCTGGATTCTTAATTTGATTACAATGTGAATCTGTTGTGATTAAATAGGTTGACCCAAGCTGTGAAAGTGAAAACTGAACCTTGCCTTCTCAGTTTCCAATTTACATGTTCTTGCAGATAATGCTACTCTAGTGAAGTTTAACCTTAATTTTGACACTAACCTGTAAGCCTAGTTCTGAGTTCATTCCAGACTGCCTCCTAACACCTATTCCTCCTGTTCTTGTTGGGGCACCCCTGATAACGAACTATAGATTTCATTGGAATTGTTATCTTTTGCATGTACATTTATTGGTGAAATGGTCAAATTCCATTTGAATCTACTAAGGTAGCTTAGATTTTGATCTTGAAACCTGACTGTTATAGTTACTGGTGGGTAGGCTAGCATCATGATGTGTTTGTTATTTCTGATCAGCTGTACAGGATAGAGACCATAAATTCATAACAAGAGCAGTGGAAGAAGCTTATAAAGGGGTAGAGTGTGGACATGGTGGACCATTCGGTGCAGTAGTTGTTCACAACGATGAAATTCTTGTGAGCTGTCACAACATGGTTTATGAAGGCACTGACCCTACCGCTCATGCAGAGGTCACAGCAATTAGAGAGGTTAGATGTGATTTCTGTGACATTTATCTGTTTGGTAAATTATACGATGTTCTATAGGAGCTCTCTTTAGGTTTAGTTTACACTTAGATGTAATTTGTCAACTTTTTCTTGTGTGATTTCATACATTTTGGTTTGATGCTAACATAATGATGTGTAAGCCAGTATCGCATCCATGCAGTCTGGTGTTGCAACTGTTGTGGTGCTGCACTTAGTGGTCTTGTTTTGAACGGGGTGGAAGTAGTTGTTTGTGAGTAAAAATAACCATAAAACAAGTGGATTACAATGTTCTGCTTATTGTGTTGGCAGTAATCGAAATTTGTTCAGACTTGGACCCTAAGTTGATCCTTTCCTTCATTCTTTTTTTATTGAAAACAAAATCAATTTGCTTGTTTTGTGGTTTTAAAGATAACTTCTCAGTGCCAAGGACTGCTAGGTTGTGTCTTGTGATATCTGTTGTTGTCATCATCATCATCATTATCATCTTGTTTCCTGATATTTTGATCTCCCCTGCAAATATTTCTAGTCAGATAATCTTATCAACTGAGAGAGTTAATTGAAGTGGTGGAATTTCTTTTTCAGATTAAATTTTCAGATATTTTATGACTTTTGCGTGTCATGATAAATTGTGTGGATTACTCTCAATTCTTTAGCTTACAACAAGGCCATGTGCTTTTACTGGATAGACTTAATTGCTACTTTGATTTCTAGTCAGTGCTTGCAATTCAGCAAATGTGAATAATTGGTTGGAAATATGTTAAAATTTTTTGACACCTCTATCCTGTTTCCAAAGATGAATATGCATGTTAGAAAGTCACAGGCAAACAATCAACTGTCCTTGTACAGAAATGGACCTCCTACTTTGAGTTATGCATCAATGTGATGATGGCCATGCAATACAATCTGTATTAATGTGCCCAACCTGCAATTTAAAGAGAAATATAAATAGTTGTTTGATGATCAGTAAGTCATTGTGTAACAATTTAGATACAGATGTCTGAAAGTGATTAGGCCGAAGCATATCACATCATCAACCCCTCCTTTTCAACCAGAAGCAGAATTTTGAAGCAAGCATCTTGTCCTTTTCTTGTAGAAAGATGTATCATACTAGGAGTTGATAACTGTTTCTTGCCCTGGATGATTGATTTTGTATTTAACATGTATAAATTGCATTTTACTTTGTTTGCTGATTGTACAGAGTTTGGTCATATAGGGTGTCAAGTATTTTATGCAGTCTTTCAAAATATATGCAATCCTGGAATTTGCATGTAAACATAGCCCATGGAACATGAGCTTGTGAGACACAAGTTGGTAAAAACTTTGCAAGTGGCAGATTATTTAAATGCTGTCTAAAGACCATGGATACGTAATCTGATGACAAGCTTACTCCTTATTGTTGGTTAGAGCTTTAGGTCATAAATAAGACAAAAGTAGTGTTCCCTACAACCTTCAGCAGAGAGGTTGCATTCAGACTTTATCTCAAACCTCACCAAAGTAGAAGTTTTAGAAGCAAAGTCAGCCCATAAAGTTAAAACTGCCTATAAAGCTGAAGTAAGTACAGAACCCAATAAAGACTTCAGACTTGATCTAATGATAGAAGTATGTGGCAAGGAAGTGTACTAACACGTCTATTACCTATTTGTTTTATGATTTAGATACAGGTGAGTGCAGTCTGATAACAAATGGTCGATTTCCTTTCACTCGTTTCCTCTGAAAAGTAGGATAGGCCTGACCCATCTAAAACAGGTCATAACTGACAAGCATTGGGTGCATCTGGGGAAATGAGTTTAAACCAAGAAATGTTGGATAGAGGCATCGAACAATGTCTGCTTAAAATTTGGTCTTTAACCTGCTCTTGCCACAAAGATTTAGTTCCATGCCTAACTTTTTTCTTCAGTCGCTCACAAACAATAACAAAGAATCTTGAACATTGAGATCTGTATAGAGCTATTAGTCTTTGAAATTTAGAATGCTTTCTGACCATTGTCTCAGATCCAATATCTTATGAATTTCTGAATGTTAAGCATTTCTGGTATTGTCTTTTAGCAGAATTCTTGTAAATATTTTAGAGTCAATGATGACAGCTTGGAAACTGGAGTAAAGTGTTAATATATTAACCATACTTGAGCTTAGGCATCTCGGATGAATGTAACCATTTATGTTGGCAATCTCTAATTTAAATTATAGGGATGCAGAGATAAAATGATCTTTAAGCTAGGATGATTGATAGAAATATTCATTTGCAATTTAGTGATTTTGCTTATTTTTTCCCCATAAATAGTAATGTAATGATGATAATTTGCTCTTGCTAATGATGCAAAGGGATGTGACTGGTGAATAGATAAACCTCTTTTCAGTAAATATTTGTACTCACTATACACTTCTGTAATAACAAACATAGAATCATCAAACTTCTGATTGAGGCCTTTGTTTTGTCATCACATTTTGCTCACAATTTGTTCACTGAAGGTGGTCCATTATTGTGTTTACTCCATCAATAATGGAATCCCTTGTCCTTTTCCTGTTTCTTTAGCTCTGGGGGGCTTGGGAGGGGATGGCCTGTCTGCTTAGCATGTAGCTTTTCAAATTAGCATATCCTTATTGGCAATGAAATTGTTGGAGTGTTTTAGTCTTCTAGATTCAGCTTTGGCCTGGCTTTGAGTGGTACATGCTGACTGCAATGCTACATTTTATACAGGCATGCAATTTTATCTAGTTACTTTGAGATTTCAATGATAGTTTTTAATCTAGGGCTGTCCTTTTACTTATTTGTAAGAGCACATGTTTAGCTTGCCATGTACATAATATGTGCTTGCGATTGCTTCTGCTTGTCTGCAAATATTATGGGAGAATGTGCTGGTTGAGATTAGATGCTGCAGTTTGATTCTTCATTTTTACCTTTTCTGTTAATTTCAAATTGATGTTCATGTTCTTATTTCTATGTGATATTTCTTGTTTGAATTGCTGGAGTTTTTGTTGCAATGGCATTTATGCCTCTCAAAGTTGCTGCTTTGTCATTCTCATGTTGGATGCTACTTGTTCAGGCATGCAAAAAGCTCAACAAAATTGAGCTCTCAGATTGCGAGATGTATGCTTCTTGTGAGCCTTGCCCCATGTGCTTTGGTGCAATCCACCTTTCTAGAATTAAGGTTCTTTTCTTTTCTCTTTTCATGTCATCTTGCCTGGTAGGTTCATGATTTACATTTAGGCCCTTTTATTCTAATTCTTGTGTTTTAACACTCTTTACACAGAGACTGGTTTATGGTGCCAAAGCTGAAGCTGCCATTGCCATTGGGTTTGATGACTTTATCGCTGATGCCCTAAGAGGTACTGCTTATTACCAAAAAGCTCATTTGGAGATCAAGAGAGCAGGTGGTAATGCATCCCGTATTGCAGAGCAAGTCTTCGAGAAAACAAAGGCCAAATTTCCTATCTACTGAGCAAAATGTTGAAATCTGTGATCCCTGATATGGATGCTTTGAAATGATTCATAGTTGCTCATAAAGTAGCTTCTTGCATTCATTGTTTCAATGATCTTAACATTGTTGAAGAAGTCAATTGTGAATTGCAGTTCCCTTGTCATTTCCTTAACAAGTGTTTATATTTATATTTGTTTCTTTTTCAAGTTCGAGAATCCCAGTCCGTTGATTTTCATTATGTTAAATTGCGAAATTCCAATGTCCAGTTGGGAATTTAGATTGGTATCCAAGAAAGATCCGTGTGTATGTGCTCAATTTTCTTTAGGTTGTATTTCGATCGATGGATTTGGATTTGGGAAAGGATTTGAGTGGAATAAATTTCAAATGACTCTTGTATTGGATGGATTTAAAGTTCCCTAAATTAGCTCACTTCACTTATAAGTGGATTTGAAATCTCATCATTAAAATAAAATTTCCAAACAGTGGAAAAGATTTGGACTGTAGATTTAAAATCAAATCTACCTATCCAAACACAGCATTAATAAGGTATTCAGTTTGCATGACATATGAGACTAGGTTCTGTTTGATAACCCAAATCAGCACTTAAACTTAATGAGTTTAAATTTTAACCGTTTAGATGCACTTAATAATCAAAAATAGAACATCTAAATTAATTAGATGCACTTGACAATCAAAAATATAACATCTGAATTAATTAAGTGGTAGTGAATTTTTTAGATAAAACTTGCTCTCAAAAATAAGTTTTAAATTTTTCACTTATCACTGAATATGATATACATTTAAATGTATTAGATCTAATATTTAACAATTCAATCACTTAATGAATTCAGATTTCAAATTTTAGATTTCAGAGTTTAATTTTTAAATTTCAGTTTTAACAAACACACCCTCAGTCTTGAAATTTCTGGAAAATACACAGAAATGTAGCAACTCTTTCCCATTGTACCAATGTACTTCATCTTCTTGACGCGTCAAAGTTCATTAACCAGTTTCCCTAGTGTCTTTAACAATTCGTTTATAGACAATCAAGCAAAAGGCAGTTTTACTTGTAGGTTGCATTGTAGCAAGTGGAACGGATGTCTAGAATAGATGATAAGACACTAACTGCCTGAAACATCCAATAGTAATACAGATGAAAAGCATGGTAAAAAGTTAAATTTGGGCAGTAAATCAAGTTGGATCAGGAAAAAATTCATCTTTGAACCAGCATCAAAAATAGCAATAGGACGCTTCATGAACTGTAGTTTAGCTGACGCTAATTTTTAGATGAACTCAAATTCTTTGGGAAATCAGTACTTTCACAAAGAATAGTGACATCTCTAACCAAACTAATCGTCATAAATATTATTAGCCGCCAAGGAAATTTAAAGCTAGCAGAGACAAGAGCAATTTGCAGACAAATCACAGTTCAACAAGCCAGAAAGAATTGCTTTCGGAGATTCTCAGGTGCATATTGCGCAGAGGCATCTGAAGGAATCAGTTAATTCACTCTTGCGTATACCATATGAATAAATGCAGTTTAATACAAGCTGGCTCGTCATTCCCCCTAGCTTCAACTTTATGGAGCTTATACAGCAGCCAGAATAAATCAACATTAATCAACCAAAAACAGAAAGTAGAGGGGGGGGATAAAGATGTGCATATGTTGATAACCAATACAGCCCGGATGTGCAGTTTCCAATTACCTTTTTTTCTTGGTTAGTTCCCATCGCCATATACGTCCTCAAAACCAAGATTCTTAAAGACTGATATTAACGACTTAAAACTTACATCCACTAATCAAATCATAGAGGCCATCCATGGCAAACTGAATTAGATGCTCTAATATTTTGGCACTGGGCAGGTATTCAGTAAAATCAGGATACTGGCAACGCCAAACAGAAAGGACTTATACATGCAAGACTTCAAGATACAAATGGATAGTGGAAGATCAATAATCCTCTCCAGACACAATCGCCAAGAATAACCAACCTTATCCATTGGATCAGTTAGTCTTCCCATTTCTTCAAGTTTCAGAGTCCTTGGAACATAAAGCTGTACGGATGCAATACTCCTTTTTCATTACACTTTCTGTTTCTCTGACATGTTTTAAGGGCAGTAGAGAGAAAAAAGAGGTGTTTTTTAGTTGGCAGCACTCTCTAATAAACTAAACTAAACTATGCATGCTCCAAACATGATTTATCCCCTCTATTAAATTAAACTCTGCATGTTCCAAACATGATTCTCCAAGAATCTGCCTGACTAAACTCATCATGGAAATGTTGCTTGAGCTCCAACACAAATTGATTTTGCCAGGGAAAATGCAGAAGACAGATGATCACCAATTGGTACAAGCAGATAAGCTGTCCCAAAATAAAATAGTTGTTGTTCTATTGTTTAACGAGCAGAACAACAAGAATAGACATCAATCCAGGAAAAAAGAAAGAGAATCAAATGAGAAAGGCGAGTATAGATATCAAATAACCAGTTACCTAAATTTATCCATTCTCATGTACATGTCAACCAACTATCTGCACAAATATTAGGAGTCTAAACAAGCCATCAGGGCTGAATATATATGACTCATTATTCCACAATGTAAGTTAAAGTCCTAAACCATTAATCAATTACCAGAAGGAATTTTATCAACTAAGATCATATACTGGATAATGGATAAAGCACCAAGCACTTACTACTCCTCGAATCCAAGTCGAGACCTGCCTACTCATCAACCCTCCCATTAATTTCAGCAATTCCTAACTATCAACTTCCCATTGATCTTAGCTCCTCCAGCTGTGCCTTTATTTGATCCTGCACCAATTCTAACCTCTTTGAGTACACCTCCAACTCCAATATCTGTTGCTTCCTCCACTTCTCATCCATCACCAAATCCCCATGCAACCCCAATGGCATAGGATTCAATGCAAAGCCAAATCCTCGTGAACCACCCATCATTGGCCCATTCAAACTCATCACACTGTTCAACAATTCCTTAAATATCGGTGATATACAGCTCCTCACTGTCTCCTCGATTGAATTTGTCACCTGCCCGGACCCTGCTGAACCAGCTGCAGCCGTTGCCGCCCCAACTGGCGTTGCTGTAGGCGTAACCACGCCCACATTTTGCATATTTTGCACATTCTGCAAATTTTGCAGATTTTGCACGTTTTGCTGCTGATTTGAATTTTGCAAATTTGGAACACTAGTATGCCCAAATGGTTTCTCCTCAATTTTCACCCCACCTATACCGCGTGATCTTTTCCTAGACCGCGGAGTTTTCTTCTCTAAATGATCAATTCCATTAGGGTTAAGGTTAAAATTAAGGTTAGGGCTTTGATCAATAAAATTAACACTAAAATTAGGGTTACCGTCATCATCATCAAATCCACCTTCTTCCATCACAACACCGCCGCGGATGGAAGCACCAACGCCACTGCCGCCCCAAATTTTACGAGAAATTTCAAAAGTAGCCTGATCATGAGGGCTCTTGAAGACATACTCCTTGCCGGAGCCCATCTTGTTCATCACGTTTCGGTACTTTTTCTTCAACCTTCTGAGTTTTTCGACCAGTTGGTTCTTGTTGAAGTCCAGCTGCAATTTACTCTTGATCTGATCATAAAACGCCGTCGTATCATGATGGTGCGACGAATTTATCACCCCTCTCGAGGTCGTATACTCCAGAAACCCCTGTAAAAGTTCGATCTCGTCCTCGTCGGTCCACAGCCGTTGAAACAGCCGCCTCGACTCATCGTTCGGAACCGGCTTCTTCTCCTCCACGACGGCGCTGGCCACGGCAGAGGCCGAGGCAACCGTCACCTCATCGATTGGCTGCCGTCCAACGTCCGGAGGCAGAGTCTGATCGGAGGGGAGAGCGACGGTAACATCTCCGGGAGAAAGAGAGGGAGGCGGAGGCAGGTGGACGTGGTGGTGGTGGTGGTGGTTGAGGAGAGAGGAGGGATCATGGTGGTGATGGTGGTCGGCGGCGGCGAGATTGGAAGAAGAGGTGGAGTCGTCGACGTCATCATCCTCGTCCACGTCCACGTCGACATCCACGTCATCATCTTCGTCGTCCACAACGACGTCGTTCGCAGAAGGGTTAGCATCATTACTATTATTCCCGGGATTGTGAATTAAACCTCCGATTCCTTCTTCATCTTCTTCGTCGTCGTCAAGGTCTTCCGGGTTGTAAATGTTTTGGTCTTCTTGAGAAGCGGCCATCGGACTTTTGAGGAGGAGGAGGGAATCAGAATGGGCTTAATTTTAAGAAAGAGGAAGGGTGGAGGGCGGGCTGACCTAGGAGGAGTGGCGGTGGTGGTGGAGGGTGGGGGTGCTGGTGCTGGTGGTGGTGGAGTCGTGAGGGAAAAGGTTTGTCTGGGGAGGGGTCGTTGAACGGTTCATTTTTACGGGATTGGACTTTGGAGGGATGGATGTATTGCACGTGACTTGGTGGTGTCATCAATTTATCAAGCTCGTACTCACGTGCTGCTTAGTTAATTTATTTGATTTCTGGATAAATTTGTGAGTTTTGAAATATTCAAATTCTCGGATGGTGAAGTATATATTAAGATGGATGGTGAATGATTTATAGGATCTATGTCACGAGTTTAACAGATGGAGTTCGGGTGTTCATATTTTGGACAATTAATGCTAGGCAGATAAAATATCTATCTATCATCTATCATATATGTATTGTAGGGAAGGTTTCGTGGGAGGGGCCTCCAGGAGTCAAGAAAATCCCAATCCTTTTTTCTAAGAATTTCTATTTAGCATTATCTCCACTCTTACTCACATGCAACTAACTATCATCTATCATATATGTATTGCAAATCAGATTTTTAGAATGATTAAATTATAAAGTTTCTAACTTTCTATTCTTTTGTTTATAGAGTTTTGTATTTTTTTTAATTATCAAATATCCATTCATATCTTTTGAATTTGAAATGTAAAAAGTGGCACCATAAATGTTGGAATTTGGACAAAATTTATTCATAGGAAGGTAAATTAACATAAAACATCATATCTCCTATTAAAAGTTAAAAAGAGCAAATAATATTATTTTACTGTTTAATGCAATAATCCTAACTGAAAGTATAAATTATATTTAAAAAATAATATTCAATGGTCATGGATTTAAAAAATCAATAGTTATACTAATTCTAAACGTTAAACTATGAAATCACTAAATTAATAACAAAGTCCTACTGGCACTTGAAAATGAAAATTATTATTTAAAATCTTTATTTTTGATAAATAATAATAATAATAATAATAATAACAACAACAACAACATCAGTCCTACCAAAAATTTTAAAAAAATAACAATATAGTTTAAGAGAAAGATATAATGCATTTATCCGTAAACTATATCTACTCAATTTATATATATTTAATCTAAATTTTACTCTAATGGGATTTAAATAAGCGTGTAAAACCCAACCACTAAGAATAGTCTTAGGCATTATTGATTATTTTGTATATTTTTGTTATTTTCTTCAATGTAAATATGTAACACTACTATGTCATTTTTAGAAAAATGACTAAATCTTTTTTTTTCTATAATTGTTGAACATATTACAAGATATTGTCTGTTTTCATTTGCATTTCCAGATGCCAATTATTACAACTATTGTGATTAATTCTTGGTTTTATATAGTTTTATATTATGAGAGATAAAATTAAATATATTCTAAAAATTACTATTCATCGGTTCTTCTTTCCTTTTTGCTTCAAGTGATATCTTTCAATTTGAAGGATAAAAAAATAAGTATATTTTAACAGTTTATAACTAAACTGAAAGTTATGAAAGTTTTTTTTTCTTCCAATATTAACTTTTTAAATTGGATGTTGAATTATAAACACATTTGAATCCAATTAAATTACATATCCAAACTCATATTTGTTGATGAAGCAATCAAAGTAAATAGGTTATCATTTACAATTATAACAGTTGGATAGTATAGTAGAATAGGAGGTAAATGTGCGATAAAAATAGATTAAAGGAAAGACAATTAGGTAAGAATAATATAGGGTAAAGAGAATATAGGATTTAGGGGTAGGGGAAAGGGTTGCAGGATTACGGAAATATTGAGTTAAGGAGATGAGAAAAAGGGGATAGCGAGAATAGCGAAGTTGTGAAACGGGAGAAGTGACCTGAAGAGATGGTGGGGGTATAATACTATATTCGATGTACTTTTGGTATTTCTTTCAATGTTTCTATAATCATTTCCTTATATGTTTTTGTTTATTTTAAAGTTTTAGATAAGATACATAAATATAATATAAATTAGATACTAAAATAATAATCTTTTTATTTTTAAGTTATTTTTCATATAACTATTACAAATAGTTCATTAATTATTATTATTATTTTAAATATAAACCCGTGTATAGCACGGGTCAGAATTCTAGTATAAATGTAAGGTAAAGTATTACTTGCTAGTGTGTGCATTTATATTATAAATTATGTATAACTTAAGTGTTTTAATGAGTATAGATTAGACACCAGTTAGAAAATCCATATCATATGACACTTTCTAATTGTTATTCAACAAACGTGGTATCATAGTAGGACTCGGTTGGATTAATTTTTTATACATTGATATTAGATGTATGCTAACTAACTTAAATTTAAATTTTTAATATGTGTCATATATCGAATTGTGATACTATATACATTCACTGTGAGTGTCTGTAAGATTAACTATAACTTATAAGTTTCCAAATTAGTCTAGAAGGACCCATTTGATAAGAAAATTTTTTATGACAAGTCCATTGAATGACATTTTTCCACTTTAGAGTAGTGTTTATCACACTATTGTTAAAAGATAACAATTATCTTAAAATCTCTAGCCGCATAAATTTAATTGAAAAACATTAATGGCTTACTAACTCAAGCCGATTCTGTTAAATCGTTAGGGTCCATTTGGTGCATTGGATGAGATAGGATTGGATTACTCATTCTGTGTCATCCCGTGTTTAATTGCATTTTATACGTGGGATAAGACATTCCAACTAACTGAATTAATCACCTATTGATGGGATAAATTTATCCCATGAGGGAGGTGGTATTAGTCATCTTGAAATGACTACGACATACAATAATAAAATTTCAGACCAAGTTATCCTTATAAATAATACAAATTTATACTCTTATAATTATATAACTCTACCCTCACTACGATAATATAACATGAATGGACTAATTTGCCTCTACTAATTAATTTTAAATTTTTTTTGACTAATTTGTCCCTACTATCAATATAACAATAGTTGGACTAATTTACCCTTGTGAATGATACAATTCATACTCACTATTACATTACCATAGTCTAACATAATAATATGATAAAAATGGACTAATTTGCCCCTATTAATTATATCAAAAATTTTTGAATAATTTGCCACTATTCATTGTATTAAAATTTTTGACAAATCATTAATAGAACGAGACTTTTTATTCATTTGTCCCTATTCGTGAAATAACTAAAATTTGAGACAAATTTGCCCCTACTAACAAAAAATTATGTTTTGAACTAATTTACCATTTTATTGGAATAAATAATTTAGGACTAAATTATCCTTATTATTAGTAAATTAGGTTTTTGGCAAATTTGGCCTTGCTAAGATTCTAGATTGATTTACCCCTAACAAAAATGTGAGTAATTTTATATTATTTTGGCCCTATTAATTAATTATATAATCATATTTTCTTGGTCAAATTTAATTTTTTAGAGGTTAGACATATAAATTGAAACTTTTAAACCCATTTAATAAGGTTGAACTCCGCCCAGAATAAAAAACTTATATGTTAGTTCAGGTTTGAACCGCACAAAACTCACACACACACACACATATGTGTGTGTGTGTGTTGTTAGTCCACCATCGCCTCTGGTGGCATCTGGGATAGGCGTCTCAGGAAGCGGAATGTCGAGGCATGCCACGTTTTAGAAAAAAGAATTTGTAAAGAACTGCGGGCTATAACCTCTAGTAGTGTGCGTATGAAACCCCGTTTTCAAATTTTTTCGAAAAGGCACTTGTCCTTCTTCGATTTTGCAATTAATCAATCTTCAAAATGATTTAATCATACAATCTAAACATTTACTCAAAATAAAGCTAGCTTCCTTGACTGGACCGATTGATCACTTGTCCCTGCTTCTCTGCAAAAGAAAAGAAATGGTGAAAAAATAATGATGACGCCGCCACCGTTCTACCCTTTTATCTCAAGCAGCCCGTAAACATGAGTTCTTGGACATCAATGAGTGGTGTCAGCTGAATTCCTTTTGTTTTACCGGTGCAGATCTGTTCTGTCGTTCCGCTTGCTTCTGAACCCATATCACCCATACCTTCATGGTAAACTAAGAGGATTGTCCTTTGATGAAAGTGCCCTTTTGATGAAAATATGTGCGAAGGAAAAAATTTATTTTAAAATGACATCATGACCATAGAATGAATGCTAAACATGACATTTTAAATCAATAAAAAGCCAAACGCCAGGAAAATTATTTAAAACAAAAGCGTCGCACTTGACCCCTTTGGATATCATCTCCTTGGAATTTAATGACAGCAAGGAAGTGTTTGACATAAGGTAAACCCTGATAAACGTAATCACCGGCTTCCCTTGTCCCAAGAACTTTTCCTTTCTGCCTGTACTGCTGCTTTTCAAAACTTGCCTTTATACCATTTCAGATTTGCACTGAAGCCAGCTGATAAGGTAGCACAATGAAATAGACAGAATTAATCCTAATTTTGTCAATTTAAACATGTTTATTAAAATGGTGGCATCAGTGAGACAATCCCTTCTGACAAAAATTCAGAGGGAATGTATTTGCATCATTTGCCTTTTGATTGAGAAAGTTCTTTTCAGAAATTTTTGTAAAAAGGTGGAGGTCTATAACACTAGGCTTTTGCAAGGGGGTTAAATGTGGTGTAGGGGCAAGTTTAAACTTGAATGCAAATTTTTTGTAAAAATTTTGCCCCAGTTTAGTTTTAATCAAGGGTCTCTCTCTCTCTCTCTCTCTCTCTCTCTCTCTATTAAAAATTGCCCGAGTGTAGGATTTGTGATTCTCAAGGAGGTTTGCTAAATAATTAACTGTTCTTTTATAGGCTCAAATAAGAAAACTGGGGGTTGAAGTGTTTAAACGAAAAGGAAAAGAATGTTGGCTTTTCAGACCACCATTTTGCAACAATTTCTAAAGAAACCTTTGCTCAATCATATGAAAAATCTTTTACACATGTCTGTATTGATTGGTTGAGGAAAAGTCTGTCCGTCCATCTCCATGAGAACCAATGATCCTCCAGGTAGCACCTTTTGAATAATGAACGGCCCTTGCCAATTCGGAGTGAATTTCCCCTTAGCCTCTTCTTGTATCGGAAGGATTCGCTTCAAAACCTTGTCCCCCACTTTGAATATGCGAGGTCTGGCTTTCTTGTGATAAGCCCGAGCCATCCTCTGCTGATAACATTGCCCATGACAAATGGCATTCAACCTCCTTTCATCGATCAAAGACAGTTGCTCGTGACGTTGCTTGGTCCATTCAATTTCTTCCAACTGAGCTTCCATTAGAATGCGCAAAGATGGGATTTCAACTTTAGCAGGTAATACCACTTCCAACCCATACATGAGAGAGTAAGGTGTTGCTCCAGTAGAAATCCTGATTGCAATTATACATGCCAAAAAGGTAGTTTCTCATGCCAATTCGGTGTGTTTTGATCATCTTACAAATGATGACATCCAAGTTCATGAGATATCAGAATTTTCATCCATCAAATTCCAAAATGGTGACGTCCAATGGTCAAAGGTTTTTATTTGTGGTCATCTAAGAGCAAATAAAATAAATGTACGAAAGTAAAATGAGTGGAACATAACTGAAGGACAAAAGAGAAATTTCATTTTATTTGGCAAAGAGCAAGATGACAGATAATACCATGGAAGCATAATTAAAGGCATAATTTTAAACAAGCAAAAAGTGAAATAACAAGTGCATTGTTTTTGAAGACATGATTGATATTAAAGCATGATTCATTTTTTAAGGACAATCCCCTCAGATTTACCGAAACCTCCTCTAAGCAGGCAGACAATCGGTAGCCCAATTTTGCATGACCTTTTGAGGATTCAAAGGAAACTCCACATTTTTCGTAGGTTCGGTGTCAAGGGTGACCCCGACAAACAGTTGAGATAACCCTGTTTCTATATCATCATCAGACCTTTCCTTAAATGGTCCACCACCATCACCTCATCTTCTTCCTTAATGAACTGAGTATGGTCAACAAATTCCTTCTCCACACTGATCACCCCAACGACGTTTTTATGTTCCGGGAGAGGGTTTCTATTGACGTTCGGCCCTTGCTCATTCTTTCTTCTCAGAACTATGTCCCCGGCATCCACCATGTCTTGAATTCTATGTTTCAAAGCCTAACAATTAATCGTCGAATGTCCTGGGCTTCCAGAATGGTAAGTGCAGATAGCATGGGGATCATACCCAGTAGGGAGTCCTCGGGGATACAGTTTGGGAGGGACAGTGCCGATTTTCCCAGCGGCCTTCAACTGCTCATACAGCTGGTCAATGGGGCGGCCCAGATTGGTGAAAGTTCTAAAGGTTTTCTGATTTTGCATTTCATTATGCTGAAAAGAATTTTGGACGGGATTTTGTGGGGCAGGTCTAGGAGTATAGTTCTGACGGGGGTGGGAGATAGGTTGGGAAGTTGAAAACAAAGGTTGGGGGTCTAAATGAATAGGTCGGGGATGAGGTATTTGGGTGGCAGTGTGATAAACAGGCTGATGGTAGGGATAAGGTAAGTATGAGTTTGAACTGATTGGATGACTCCGGACTTTGGGCCTGAAAGGTGGGCTCTGATCCCACACAAAAGCAGCTTCTCCTTCATTCTTTTTAAACGGGAGTTTCCTTCCACTGCCATTTTGCCCTTGCAATTCTTCCAATTGCTGTTTCAGGGCGGTCACATTGATAATTTTCCCAACTTTAACAAACTCATCATACTCTTCTAGCTTGTTGACAATTGCAGCAAAAGAACTCCCAGTCATGCGGAAAATCTCCTCAAAATAAGGTGGGTCATGTGCCTTGATGAAAGTACGTACAATCTCCTCTTCTGTCATGGGAGGCTCAACTTTAGTGACCAACTTTCTCCACCGCTTGGCATATGACTTGTGATCTTCTGAAGGTCTCCTTTTGATTCCTTCCAATGTTGTTCGTGTCGGTGCCAACTCACAATTGAATTCATACTGCTTCACAAAAGCTGTTGACAAATCCAACCAAGTTTTGATCTCTTGAGATTTCAGATTCGAGTACCAATCCAAAGCATCCCCTTCTAGGCTCTCGGGGAACAGACGCATAGGCAAGTTCTCATCATCCACTGGTTTACCAAGTTTGTTGGCAAACATTTTAAGGTGCGTCTTAGGGTTTCCAGTACCATCATACTTGCTGAACTTGGGGGTCTTGAAACCCATAGGTAGTTGGACGTCAGGAAATAGGCACAGATCATCGTAATCCAATCCACCATGTCGGTTTAGACCTTGGTTCTTCTTTATAAACTCCTCAAACCTGTCCAATCTCTTCATCAGATCTTTGTCGACTGGCATGACAGGCTCATCCATCTCTGGCTTTCCTTCGGAGGCAATGTCCCATACAAAGGGTTCCGTGGTATGAAGATGAGGCTTGGTATGACTGGGAGGTATGTTTAAGGTGAACTGGGGTTGAGTATAATAATTTACCTTTTTGGTTGGGCTCAACAAGATATAGTCGGGGTGAGTGTATGGAAAACCGGTATTGTGATGAGAAAAAGCAATCTCATGAAGGTTAGGAATAGGTGGAACAAGAGTGGTTTGAATATTGGTCGAGAAAAGGGGTGGATTACTTGTCAGCGGGGCAATGCTAACAACATGTTCATGATCATTCGAGGTACCACCTCTACTACTGTTGGCCACCAATTGATCAATTACACGCCTTTGCACGGCCATCTCGGCGCTCATCTCATTAAACCTTTCCAGTACTTCACTTAACTAAGCTCCCAAGACAGCAAAGTCAGGCGAAGTGACCAAAGCATTCCTATCTGAGCCTTCTGGTGCAGAACTCATGCTTACGGGCTGCTTTGAGCTTTTACTTTTAGATCGGGTAACGACGGGGCTTCTGCGTGAAACTATTTTTAAAAGTACCTGAGTGGGAAAGGAAACACACTTTAGGAGCTTATTCCAAAGGGGAGCTGCAGAGATTTATTTGAAAGAAAAAAGGAAAAAGAACGAAGTTAGTGATTGCTTATATAATTCGGATGCATGTCCTAGAGGGGGGCTATTTTATGCCAAGGGTAGGCCTAGCATGAAAAATGCAATCCTCTGGGGTATGCACCATACAATACCTGATGGGTCCGATCACTCCGTTGATATGCGATTAGTAATTGATCCACAGGGTTGACCAAAAGAATATGCATTGTTTGGCGCATTATGATGACGAAGTTCAAATGGATTTATTATTTTAATTGATATGTGAATAGAGGTTAAAAGGTTAATTTAGCGTGAAAAGGATTATTCTTGAAGGAATCATAGTGCCTTGACTAGTCTTGAGGGAAATATGGATCTAGTTCAAATGGATTGGACGGGATTGATGATTTATCCAAAAGTCGACTGGGTTCATTGCTTACCTGTAACTCCACATCTCCATTTTATTTGCAACACACCAACTCATAAGCCTTCTAAAATCAAGATTTGGCCTTGATAAAATTATTATCTCAACAATGAGAAATTATTTTGTGAATTTTTTCGATTTAGTGTCCTTATGCATGGGATTTTACCATCTTTGATAAAATGGCCAAAAAGTGATTATTAGGGGCTTATATTCTAGCATACGAAGGTCATTCCATATTTTTGGTGCCATCATAGAAGGGATCGGACCTTACCTTACCTTGTGCGCTACCCCTTTGGATGTTACTGAAAACATAAACATGCAAGTCTCATTGGATTATATATCCGAGACACAAGGGTGGTTTATTCCTAACATGGGATTCCCTATGCGACATTCCCTCTATGGCTTATGCATGATGCCAGTTTATTAAAGCAGGTAGGGGTGCAAAATGAAACATGGCCTATAGGAGCCCCATTTGAATGTCGGGGCAAGTCTAAAAGTGATATGTGTAGACAATGGAATTTTAATTAAATTCCTAAATTTCCATTGATCTAAAAATTATATAAACGACATATTTTCGTCCAATCAAATATTGCCATATGTCATGCACACGTGGAGATTTGGTTATTTGACGGCCAATTATATTTCTCCAAGTGTCAAGTTGAGGTGTTCTGACCGATGAAAACATTGGGGTGTCTCGACCAATCAAATGGCGCCATGTCACATGCTTCATGACTAAGCAAATTTGGATAAATATCTAAATATTTATTTCTTATTAAAGAGATAATATTTAGGGTTATTTAGTCCTCATATATGTCTTATATACTGCAAAGGACCATCCAATGAAATTGTGCCACGTCATATGTCCCTAAAGGCCTGGCCAATCAGAAAAATACATGTTGGTAATATCTCTTTGTTAATAAATACAAAATAAAGAGATAATATTCAAGAGATTCAGTCCTTATAAAACTGGATGTCTTGCAAGCCAAGCACATATGTACCCCATTCTACAACTATAAATAGGGGGGTCTCTCCACCAAAGCTCACACATCAACACATCTCAACACACAAGTCTTCTTGAAGTTTCGAAAGTTGCAAAGGCTCTGCAAGTTCTTCAAGTCGTCTTCATATTCGAGGTGTTCATCACGTTTTTCAAATCTTCGATATCAAGATTTGAAGAAGTCGGCATTTGATCCAAGAACAAGCTACGAAGCCCTTGGATTAGTGTTCGAAGAGAAGAATCGAGGGAGTCTCTCTCTTCACCAGTTTGAGAAAATCTCGGAGATTGTAACCTACATATTGTCTTAAAATTATTATATTTTTCATATTTGTCGTATATTTTCTTGTCTTGTAATTCTTTTGCAGACTTGAAATTTTATTGCGTACAATATGCAATAACAACTTAAATGCAATAAACATAAATTCAAACGTGCAATAGCCTATCTAGAAGGATGGCTTGTCTTAAAAGAGTGCCAAGACTCTTATTTTCTAAAGTTTGTGAAATGCAAGAAAAGGGAAGACAACAAAAGGTTAGCTTAATCGACAGATATCACATAACACGTTGGAGCAACAAATTGCACAAAAATAAAGAGGGGTGGAATCCCTCCTCTCGTGTCTAGTGATCCTTAATAGGGTAAAGTAGACTCTCCCCTAGGCAATTCTAACATGGATGCATGAGGTTGAACTCACTAATGCATCTAGACTCAATAAAGGTTACATGCTCCCAAACCTTCAGACTAAAAGGCAAAAGGTCATCAATCCGAATGCCTCAAGTCGATGGTTCGAGTGATCCCCTAGACATTGCTACGTGCACGTCGTGCCACGGCCACATGTCCAAGTGGATCGATCCTAATCCTAATAGGGAAGAGTGGCGTGACAAGCCACTAAAAGTAAAAAAAAGTAGGGTCAAAGTAAAATACATATGCACGTATGAAAGTGATTCTCTTTGAGAGGAGGGATTCAAATACCAAACATTCTCGAGGCTCTAGGGTAGATGCACACCCATCCCAAATGTAAGCCGCGGTACAAGTAAATATCAATAAATAAATAATAATTCATTCATCATGTACACGATGTGTAAGGAGTGATTGCGCGGGAAAACCCTAAAAGAGAAAAGAAAAAAAAGGAATGCAACCTAAAACATCCAAATGTGATATATAAGAAAGTTAGAAAAATGAAATAGTCAACTAAATCAAGTGCTCGGACCCTCTTAAGAAAAATCCCCAGTGGAGTCGCCAAGCTGTCGGGAGTCGCCAAGCTGTCGCGCCCCATTTTCTGTGAAAAGGGAAGAGGGGAAAAGGACCACCCTCGTCGCTTCGAGGCTTTTTTAGTTGAAAAAGGCTTTTAGTTAAAAATTGATTTTTGAAAAAGAAAGGGGTCATGAGACTACAAAAAATGCGACGATTTGGACCCAAAAACAAAAGTCTAGAAAAGGGTTTTTAGAAAAAGTTTGGAGTCGCCACTTGATATGGAGTTTAGGTGTACCAAGCCACCCAAAAGTTTTAATTAATGAAAATAAACAAAGAAAACCCTTTTTAGGCGACTCAGGTCTTTGAAAACTAGAGAAAAGGTTAGGGGTCACGGTTGAAAGAAGGGAAGGCAAAGATTGATGTTACTCGTCTCTAAGGCACCCTTCTAATCTAACCAAAGCTAGTTGCAAGATTTAGTTAAAAATTTCCTAATTCTAACTTTAAAATTTATCACATTTGGATGTTGTTTATATGGATGCAAAACCTAAACCTAATGTTGGATCGAGAGTGGCAAAATGTCTCCTTGAGGTGTGATTGGAATTGGTCACATTAGTTGCGTTATCCAATTTTGATCCCTCGAGGAGGTCACGAAAAATGCAAATGATGAGACTCGAACAAACGGAAAAATAGGGTTTTCAAAATGCAATTTTTATAAAATATCAAGAGAAAAGAAATTGGATTTTTGAAAAGATCAATTTTAAGTGCAAAGAGGAACTTGAATTTTCAAAAAATGCAATTTTAAGAAAAACAGTTTTTTGACTTTGAATTGCTAAACATGAAGAAAGAAACTTGATTTTTAAAGAATGATTTTGATAGCATTTAAAATAATGCACATGTATGTCCTAAAGATGGATAATGCAACATAATGGGTGCGGGAGACTAAGTTCGTGACTTTAAATCTTCCTTTTCATAGAAGGAAATAAAAGCGTGCTAAGGTTAGGAAGCCATACTCGTTCTTTTCCCTAATTCAAAGGGTAATGTCTTAAATGCACTAATCTAAAAAAAAAAGAAAAACTAAATGAGATGTTTCGCATACGGGATGGGAGAATAGTAACATGCAAAAATGGAAAGAGAAACTCTAAAGGTGAAAAGTGTGTGATATTTGTATCTAATGCATGAACGGCATTTAAGGGTCTAGCATTGGACTAGCCCTCGTCAAAAAGTTCTCACTAACATTGGATTAGTAAGAAATCGAAAGGAAAGGCCACAACTAGCGTTGGACTAGTGTGGTGACGTCAATATATTTACACAATAAACATGTAGACATGATAATAAAGTAAGTAAACACATAAAACATATAAACACATAACGTATAGGCATAATATCTAGATGCAAGACCCTAGGAAAGCAAGTAAACACATAATCATGCAAGCATGCAAAATAAGCATATAAAACCTAATTATTACATTGGGAGAACCTAAATACATTCTAAGGGGAAGAAATTCAGAATAATAATCTAACTATTACATTTTATAGAATAAATACACTTTTTGCAAAATTAAACCTATCTATTACAACTTGGCATCCAAGGCCTCCAAATGATTTACCCAAAAATTAAATGACATAAATAAAGGCTAGGCATGAATAAAAAGCAAGGGAAAACTTAATTTAAAACATGCAAGATCATGCAAAAAACACATAAGAGCACATAATAGGGGAAAGAAGTTACCATCCCTTAATGTGATGCCTTAATTGAATCCTTAAATGATGGGAATGTTTATCTAAGACTCAATGTCAACAAAAGGGATCAATGTACCAATTTAAAGGAAAAATCAATCAAAAAATTCAAAGAAAAGGTATCTAAACAGATTCTGCAAGCAACATAGACAAGACTAGGAAATAGAATAAGATTCTGGAACGAAAGAGCAGGAAATATCAACAGAATACAGACACAGAGAGGTTACGTGGAGTAGAAACGCGGACAGAGCCGTGCAACTAGGTCAGCGTTACAAGCAAAAATCAAAGTCCAGAGGGGAAACGCGGACAGGAAACGCGGACTCAGCCGCATAACATTCTGCGTCTCTTCCCATCTTCAAAATATCAGGAAGATTGCTTCCAGTTTTACCACGGGAGAGAAAATTTCTTCAAAATCTATACCTTTCTTCTGACTAAATCCTTTCACAACCAATCTTGCTTTGTACTTTGGTTGTGAGGTATGCTCTTGAGTCTTCAATTTGTATACCGATTTGTTCTTCAATGCTTCTTGCCCTTAGGCAATTTCATCAAATCGTAGGTGTGATTCTCATGCAAGAATACCATTTTCTCTTGCATAACTTGCAACTAGTTTTCTTTCCTCTCATGTTCAATAGCCTCACTGTAGGACTCCGGTTCCCCTCCATCTGTCAACAATACATACTGATTAGGATTTTATCTACTAAAAGGTCTTATCTCTCTAGTAGATCTCCTAAACTCAACTTGTGGTGGTGATGGTGGAATTGGTGGCGTCTCTTGTTCAGGTTCATCAGTAACAGGATCTTCACCATCAACTTACTCTCTTTGCTTTATCTTAACTCCCCCATGATCAGAATCAATCGGTATTGGAATTGGATCTGAATAAATAGGGATGTCATCTGAGGATTTTGATTTGTCATTTTTATCAGCGTCTTCAATGGTTTGATCTTCAAGAAAAACAACATCTCTGATTCTGATCACCTTTTTCTCAACAAGATCATATAATCTGTAACCAAAGTTTTCATACCCATAACCTAAGAAAATACACTGCTTTGATTTCACATCAAGTTTTGACCTCTTGTCTTTGGAAATATAAATATATGCCAGGTAACCAAAAACTCTCAAGTGTTTGTAAGACATCACATCCTTTCCTGTCCATACTCTCTCTGGGATATCACCATCCAAAGGAACTGATGGAGAAAGATTGATCAAATTGACTGCTGTCCTCATTGTCTCACCCCAAAAGAATTTTGGCAATTTAGCATTAGAAAACATACATTTGACCCATTCAGTGATGGATCTATTCATCCTCTCTGCTACTCCACTTTCTTGAGGAGTTCTTGGTACAGTCTTTTCTAGTTTGATTCAATGGGACTTGCAGTAACTTTCAAATGATCCCCTATACTCACCACCATTGTTAGCACGGACACACTTCAACTGTCTGCCAGTTTCCCTTTCAATTTTGTTATAAAAATCTTTGAACACATCCAACACCTGATCTTTGGATTTCAAAGCAAAACACCAAACTTTTCTAGCAAATTCATCAATAAAAATTACAAAATAAACAGCACCAAGAGATCTATCTTTCATATAGCAAACATTAGTGTGCACCAACTCTAATGGATTTAATTTTCTAAATGGAGAAAAATTTGAAAATGCAACTCTGTGTTGTTTCCCATAAATGCAGTCAACACAAGATTTAAGTGCATTACTTCTTACTTCAGGTAGGAGTTGCTTGCAAACAAGTGTCTGAATCCCCTTTTCACTCATGTGTCCAAGTCGCTTATGTCAGAGGTCAATGGAGGAATCACGAACTGCATTTATTTCTCCCTTCCCCAACTTTGCTTGCATCAAGTAGAGAGTATTCTGCTTCCTTCCTCTGGCAACAATGAGACTTCTTTTGTTGAGTTTCCATTTGCCTCCACCTTGTGAACTATGATAGCCCTTATCATCAAGTTTTCCTGTAAAAACAAGATTAAGACGAATATTAGGGACATGTCGAGCATTTTTCAAAATTAGCTGGCACGGGTATCTGTGTCCAAATATATGTCTCCTATGCCAATAACTTTGCACGAGACCTCATTTCCTATTCTAACATAGTCAAAGTCTCCTTCGGTGTAGGTTGAGAAGAAATGCTTGTGAGGGGTAACATGATAGGATGCACCAGAGTCAACTACCCAATCACTATCATGACAAGTAATATTGACATGACCATCATCACAGAACACAAATATATCATCATGGGCTGCCACAACCGCTGTAGTCTCCTCTTCATCTTTTTCTTTCATCTTGCTTTTTCCTTTCTTCTCAACTTGGTCTCATTTGAGAATTCTACATTCTCTCATATAATGCCATTTCTTTTTGCAATAGTGGCATGCATCATTTTTCCACGACTCAGACTTACCTCTGAATTTGTCAATCCTGTAGTGGGGTCCTTTGCTCTTACTTCTCTCCCTTCCTTCCTTCTTTTGTGTTACCAAGATTTGGGATTCACGATAATTCCTTGTTCATTCCTCTTGAGTTCTTCATTCATCATAGCCTCTTTTGCTATGGCCATGGTCAACACGCCATTTGGAACTGAATTACTGACAGAAACTACCATTGTTTCCCAACTATCTGGCAATGAACTAAATAGTAGTAAAGCTAGCACCTCATCATCTAAATTTAGATTCAACGTAGTTGCTTGATTTATTAATCTCTGAAAATTATTCAAGTGCTCAATCATATTTGCACCATCCTTATATCTCATTCGAGTAATCTGTTTCAGACAAGAGACTTTATTTAAACCAGTTTTCCTTTCATACATGCTTTCAAGTTTCTTCCACAGTATATCAGCTCTAGTGTCATTAGCAAAGTGTTGGAATATTGTCTGATCAATCCACTTTCTAATATTACCAACAGTTTTTTTGTGCATAATAGCCCATTTTTCATCACTCATATCACTTGATTTAGCCTTATCTCCTAGAACAGGATCAAACAAAATCTCTGCAGTATAAATAGTATTCCATTTTAGGTTTCCAAATTGAATAATTAGTTGCATTTAATTTTATCATGCAACCACTATTCGAATCCTCCATTTTAATTAGTACAACGAGCAGTCCAACTTGACTGCTCTAATACCACTTGTTAGAAAAGGGGTATTGGTGCAGGCAAAAATTATATCAGAGTTATCCCAAAACAATTCACTCTTTCTCCAAGTACTAATTAAAATAGGAATAAATCAAAATTACCAACCAACGATATTAATTGTAACAGTAAAATATAGGAAAAATAAACGGCACAAGACACTAGGATTTTTATGTGAAAAATCCAAATCGGGAAAAATCACGAGACTTAATCCAGTAAAAAAACTCCACTATCACAATAATAATGGGCATAAATAAGTCTATTCGAAACATCCGAATCACAAAAATATCGCCAACAGCAACCAAGTAAATCTATAATAATTTTTTCTCCCAAAAACTACAATTGTCAAGAAATGGGTTTGGAAGGATATTACCACACGAAGAGGAAATCCAAAATCGGTACCGGTACATGAGTAGAGTTTGATGAGAGAATCACGTAAGTAAAATTTCATCTCAATCGGGATTCAAATCGCCATCCGATCAAAACCAAGAAGTAGCAAAATTCTTCTCTCTCCAAGCCTTTTTCCCAATTTCTCTCTTCGTCCTTTTTTAAAGCAAACTGGCGGCTGAAGCTTTCTTAAGATGTAAGCTGCATGCGTTGTCCTCCACTCCTCCTCCTATTTATAAGGCTTGAGAAAGCCAAATCATCCAATCTAATATAGATAAGGAAAACAAGGTATTGTGGGTTTTGGATTTGTTTGTTTGTTAGGCCCATCAAATGGGCTGGACCAACAAGCCCAACATTAATGCACCACAGACAATACTGCAACAATTTCTTTGTTGGTAAGCTTGATTCATCGTCATGTTTTTATACGAATTGATCAGCTTCGATCAAGCATGCATACAAATGATCAGACTAAAAAGTTTTAACTTTGAATGAATGTCTTATGCCTTTATTCTAATCCTAAACTCCCAAAAAGAATTGAGTGTCAAGAAATCCTGCAAAGTTTCAATTTCCCAACAAGAATGGACTAGGACATAGCAGTGCCACCGAAGTTTCATCTAAATCTTTATGCTCTAAATGAACTGCTCAGTCAGTGGGATGGATGATGTATGAACAACATTAGAACATCAAACTGGCTAATTCAAGAAACACTACTATCAACAAACATAATCTGGAGTTGACCTAGCCCTCAGGCTTCACCTCTCATGCTGCGTTCAAATCTTGCCCTATCAGTAGGCAGCCGTTGCCGTAAAAAAGGATGCGCCAGAATCAGTAGTGCCGGAGTACGGTTTTGTTTATGAAGAAACTCCATCATAACTTGCAAGAATTCCATTGAAAATTCTTTCCCAATCCCATCATCATTCTTCCTGAAGATGCTCTTAGCTTTCTTGTATGCTTTCTTGAGAAATGCCATAGCATTCTTCTTTCCCGATCTTTCTTTTCCTTCAGCAATTTTTTCACCAGGCTCTCAACATAGACATCATCCAGCAGCTTCTCTAGCTCAGGCAATTTGATCATCAATTTCTTGTTTTCCCTTTCATTAGCAATTCGCGATTTTCCCTTCCCTTTCTTGTTGGCCTTTTCTGCCTCTTTCTCCTCCTCCTCCTCCTCCTCCTCCTCATCATCATCTTCCAATTTCAGATTCAGAATTCTGACCAGATTGTTGGCCATAGAAACCAATTGCTCTCTCCCAGTGCAGTTTCTTGGTAAAGAACCATAAGCCAAATCCAGGGCAATAATCCCCAGACCCCATATCCCTTTAGTCTCAGACCTTCCTATTTCCCATGGATTTCCAGGCTGCACTAAGGGCCTCGTTTCAACATAAGCTAGTCCAGTGGCAATGGCTTCTTGGTCAGTAGAGACATAGATATCCCTGGCAGTAGTGTTTTCATATCCATATTGCAAGTAAACATGGAGATGATAGAGACCATCCAAGATATCTCGCAGAAGGATGGCTATGAAATCTTCAGTCATGCCATTGATGATGAAGCTGATTCGTAATGTTTACTGCGGAGAGAGAAAATGCAGTGAAGTCTGTTGGGGAGGTGGGTGGGGAATGGATTTGATTTGTGTCGAATAGAGTATCAGAAGGCAGTTTATGTTTCTTAAAACCGTTAGAAACGGCTTAAGGGTTCAAGCCGCCAAAAAAAGAACTGAGAGATTGTGAGAATAGAACATTATTCCTCTATGCACAAAAGTTACAAATCATGGCAGCTTCCAATTAGTCTAAATTGGACAGGTTTTGAATTGAGGACCCCAAAACAAATTTTTTTGGTACTAATGGAAGTAATATTTGGTTTGATTAAAAAATAAAAAATAGAATACCTTTAACCCAAATCAAAAAAAAAAAATTGATTTTAAAAATACATTAAAATTATCCAGTTAAGTTTGATGGAGCTCTTAATTTTCTAATAGCTTTCTAAAGCTACGAAGGAAAAATCTTACCAGTTGGTTTTTATGATTTAGTGTGGTTTCTTATTGGTAAATTAGGGATATATAGTGGTCTAGCATTTTTAAAACATTTAATTTTTAAATGTGTTTTACACATAAAGCTTGATACTTTACATTCACATTCTCTTAGATTTGTCTTAATTATTAAATAAGCCTATTATTTGTGGAAACTATTGTTACCGCATTAACTGGACCAATTTAGAACATTTAGACATTTTTCCCCCAAGAACATTTACACCCTTATCGTTAGCCAATTAATGTTGACAACTGACTTTTAATTATATTTGGTTTAATTCTTCTTTTGAGTCTCAAATTACCTGATCAATTCTAACCTCAAATTATATTTACCTCCTTAAGGTTTGCTTTTATTATTGAATAAAATTTGAAATTTAATTCATCCTCCATTTACCCTTTTCTGGTTTTGTCTTGAGACAAAAATTAAATTACAATTATCGACGACTAACATTGGAAGATCATTCTAATATTCAAAAATTTATCAGAATGCATCCAAAGCCTAGGTTTTACAATCTTTTATTGTCCTTACTACTGTCCTTTGTTTTTCTACCATTTTCTTATCCTTAAAAATAAAAATAATTCAAACACCCAATAACCCAAGACTGAGGAGAATTTCAAAAAAAAAAAATTAGGGATTAGTGAAGATTGATAAAATTGGAAGTGGATTGAAGAAGGTGCGCTTTCAATAGTCTATTGGGTGAACTCCTTTCAACATTTTCCTAGAAGTTAAGCCATCTAATAATATCAATTTTGGTGGGCCATTTTGAAATATTTTCCCTAATATCAAGTCTTATTCATAACATTATACCTTCATGGAGGCCAGAAATTCTACTTTAGAGATTAATTGCTTTACAAATTTAGGTCCACGTTTCATGAACCAAAAACAGTTCTGAAAGCGTGAAATCTAAAATTTTCATGTTAGATTACCATATTTTAGCTCCAAAGCAGCTGCATGCGTGAGGGTTCTTAGACCAAGTGGGGTTTGCAGTACTTTTTATTTCTGTTAACCCTGACACAGGTGGATTGACTTTCCCTGGGTTTTGAAAATTATTCTCTCTTGTATCCATTTTTGTTTTAAGTTTATGTAACTTTTTTTTATTTTTCCCTTAAATTATCTCTGTGACTTCATGGCAAATAAAAAGAAAGTAGATTGAATTAAAATCATTCCAGAGTTAACTATGTATAAAAAAAAGGGTTAATTATATATACCTCCCTTCAGGTTTGACCGAATTACCCCTCTGGTTTGACCATATTACGGTCACCCCCTTTTCACTAACAGAGTTAAAGCCCAACTAACAGAAGTGACAAAATCTCAAAATAATCTCCTTAATAGAAAGATAAATTTCAGAAAAAAAACTGAAACAAAAGAATCTTTTAACAACATATTCCCACAAAAAAAAAACCTAATATATGAAACTGAACAAACTAATGCTTGTAGGTAGATAAATAGGAACACCACAAAAAAATTTAAACCAAGAAGATAAATAGGAAAAGTGGAAATTAAAATTATCAAACAAAAAACCAATAAATTAAAGATTTTTATTAAAAAATTAATGGAAGAACTAAAATTGAAAAATGAAGTTCCTACCAACTACTGGTAGTGGGAACAAGATTAAAAGAAATAGAAAACAAGCACTTTTGTCCTAAAATTGGAATTAAAAAGAAAAAAATGCAAAAAAAAAAAAAAACACATCTTCCACCATCTCTAAATCTGCAACAAACCCATCCCCTTTTTTCCCATAACGTGCTCCAAATCTGCAACTAGATCCCCTTACGAGTTACGACACTACCTTCCCTCAATGAACTAGAAATCCAACTCTAGCTATGGAATATGATCCGTTTCCTTAAGATATCTCCCTGATTTTGAATTACTTCTAGGGATAATATCAGAAATCTCCCCTGAAGTTTCTCTTAATATCACCTAGCACCCCTAAGGTTTTAAATATATCACTTACCTCCCTTATTATTATTATTTGTGTAACAAAATTTTAAAAAACCCTAAACTACCCTTTTGCTTGCTAAATATAAGTACTCCTAAATTACTTTGTTTATTCTAAGAAAACTATCAACTAAAAAACAATCTATAGTGGTATTATAACATTACAGTACTATAGTGCTTAAATATAAATTTAGAAAATAAATAAATATTTATAAATAAATACATGTGTACCAATTTAATGTGCTGAAAATTAAATTCTTATGAATCTTATAATTTTTTTCCAATTCTTTTCCAACCCGTATCCAAGCCTTTGAATTGTACTGATCATTATAAAAATTAACTGAAAATAGATAAAGAAACCATATTATACTCTATCACAATCATAACAAGTAAAAGATAAAAAGAATTTTAATTTATTATAATTTAAAAATTGCATGGTCATCCAATAAAAATGATCAAGAGAGAATGTTGGAGAAAGGGGAAGAGAAAAGGTGACTTTTACTTCCTTTTTAAAAGATTTTTGAACTCCATTTATTAGATATGTGAATTATATATCAAGTGAAGGTTAATATAGTCTTTTTGCAATTACTAGGGGAGGTAAGTGATTTTTTCAAACCTCAAGGGTGCCAAGTGACATTAGGAGATACCTCAGGGGAGGTTTCTGATATTATCCCTTACTTCTATCCTCCATCTTTTTTTTTCTTTTTTATTATCTTTATTTATATTTTTATTTGCTAGTATCCACATAGTCTTCTCAAAAAGACATATTAACACACATTGATTGATATAAGGTTGTCGCCTTCTCTAGAAGATCCTAACAACAATTCTCAACAATAGCTATGAGTTTTACTTGGGGATTTTGTTATGGCAGTAGGTATGATTTTTGCTGTCTTTTTGTGTGCTCAAATATGAGATTGTGTAAACTCGATTTTTTGCCCAGCTTACACTAAAGCAGGAAAAATATTTTAAGCACGTATTTTGTGTTTGGGTATATATTGATGGACATGGAAGTGGTACAATATTGGTTTGCTTACTGGAAGGTGTATAGTTGCCATGGCAGGTTTAAGAAAGACTCGAAGAGCTTTATTAAGGACAAGGGTAAGGACAAGGGTCCGTAGGTAGTGTAGGCCTTTTCTGAAAATATCATGGTGACGTTACTAAACTTCTAATACTCAACGGTAATGCACTAATGGAGGGGCCTTTTTTTGTCATGGACATATAAACATTGAGGGACCTATTTGTAATATGACCAAACTTGAAGGATTGATATGTAATTTGGTCTAATCTCAGGGGAGGTAAATGTAATTAACCCTAAAAAATTGTAGCTTGAAATAAAGTCAATCCAGATTTAATTACGTATGTTTTCTTATGTAATTTTTTATTAAAAAGACAAATTAAAGCATGCGCCAGTACTTAGTACAAGCCCTTTTATCTTTCTTCTTTGCCTTTTTAATTAGTCATTGCATAGGGCGATAATATAGAGCAAGATTGTGAAAAATATCTTATCGTGTTTGCTCTCGTATACTATTTTATTTTTTTCTAATGAAATGTAATATTTTTATCCTCATGAGATATATAGTTTTTCATTAATAATGTGAGTTGAAAAATACCACAAAATCCAAAAATACTATTTAAAAGATAACATAAAAACTAAAAGTATATCATTATTTGGATAGTCCTGGAGGTCATACCTATGAATTTTTCCTCTTTTACATTGTAATTTCAAAAGTGGTGATAGAGATGTTAGGAACTGGGTAGTGTGAAAATTAAAAATTACCCCGCCTCCCACCGATTCACTCTAGTTCTAATGATGATTTCTCAAGGGGTTCGAGGATTACCTTAATCCGCGATGAATCCTGTGAGACGTCTGAGAAGGCTGAGACGACCCTTGTGTAGCAGTCCAGATATCCTGCCTCTACTGATGTCCACGCTGAGATTGCTCACGGACTCGATGCGCCTCTACGATGTGTGTGTGTATGAGTGAGGTGGAGGTGCTAGCCTTCTCACTCAAGGTCTCAGACTCTCTGAGTTTTTTCTCTCTGCATGAGTTTTTGGGAACTCTTCTCTCTTTCTCGACTATCGAGTATCTACTCACTCACCTATCGTAGTATCTGATACTACTAATAGGAGAGAGATAGAGAGAGAGATGAGAGTAACAGAAGGGAGGGATAGGGTCAGGTGGTTTGATTCACCGTAACATCTGATGGATTCCCTATCCTCTTCTGTTATTTTACAGATAAAAGACAATCCATCTATCTTATCTGTATGTTGACCCCAGGATTTATTTATCTTTATAATTAAACCCCAAGTATTTATTTTCAAGTCCCTACTTGGACACACAATTTAATCAGTAACCCAATCTCTATGTGATCCAATAGGTCCCAAATACACGGTAATAATTATGAATTATAATTCTTAAAAAGAATTAGATAAAATAAACACTTTTATTTTATCATTAATTACAATAATTAATCATTCATAATTATAAATTGTGAGCGGTGTCTAGCAACACATCACAACTACCCAGGTATTCGGAATTGATCAAGGGAAATTCCGACCTAACCTTTTCCATGGAAAATTACCGTGTAATTATTATCCTTTCACCATTGATATCCACTAGTGGGGAATAAGGAACAAGTGCCAATTCCCTTAATGACTAATTAATTTTCTAGTTCCCGGAATTAACCTTAGATTAGATTAACTTGAAGACACTCTCCAATTAATCTAATGTAATCGACTACTAAGGTTACATTCCAACTAGTGGCCTTACTGGATATCAGCTCCCACTATTGGAGTGGTGAATCCTCTCTTGATCACTCACTATCTCTCCATGCTTCACACTACCCCCAATTTCTATTCTTTAAATCACCCCTGGTGAGTAACAAGAAACAGAATCAAAAGGTAGTGATTCACACTCAAGATACTATGGTGATCTCAAGTCTAGGATCACTTACACAATTTCCCATAAGAGATTCAACCATTGGCACAAAATATCCTAATGGGATCTCTGTGTGGATCACTCCAATGAATTATTACTCTATAATTCATCTACACATTAGCCTAGGTATCCCTATACCATGGTTGATGAGAACAACCACTACTTACATTAAGTAGGGGCCAATTGTGTACTAATCTGTCCGTATTAATGATGTCCTGTCTCATTAATACTATGACTAGGGACATTTAAGAATATTTATTATAAATGTGATTGATATCTCATAGTCAGCAACTCTTGTGACTATCATCACATTAATAAATATTCTAAGGACTTTACCGTTATATTATATATTAAGCATGATAAAATTGGAAGTTCATAAAATACAAAACTTTAATTAGGAATGTATTTCAACAAGTCAATTGTTTTTGGGCATACATTCCAACAACCTCCCACTTGCATTAAAACAATTCATTTATAACTCTTAGTCCAAATGAAAGTACATGACTATCATGTTTCTTTTGAGATAGTGCCTTAGTAAGAGGATCAGCTATGTTATCCTCAGTGGGGACTCTCTCTATCTTTACATCATTCGCAACGCGATTTCCCTAATAAGGTGAAATCTTCTAAGTACATTTTTGGACCGTTGATGAGACCTAGGTTCCTTTGGGCTATAGCCCCATTGTTATCACGCATGAGTTACCTGGATTAACAATGTTGAACCACACTAAGTTGGAACCGAACTTCTTGATCCAAACGGCTTCCTTAGCTGCCTCCGGCTGCAATGTACTCGACCTCTTGTAGAATCTCTGTGGTGTCCTGCTTGGAACTCTTCCAGACGGCACCTCCGTTGAGAGTAAAGATGAAGACCGTGACTTACGGTCATCCTTGTCGATTGAAAGCTTGCATCTGTGTAGCCCTTGACCTCTAATTCACCATTTCCATATATTAAGAACAAATCTTTAGTCCTTCTTAAGTACTTAAGAATGTTCTTAACAGCTGTCCAATGACCTTCACCTGGATTAGCCTGAAATCTGCTCGTGACACTCAGAGCATGGGAGACATCTGGTCTTGTACACAACATAGCATACATAATTGATCCAATTGCCGAAGCATATGGAATACTATGCATCTTGTCAATCTCAGCTTGTGTCTTAGGACACATGCTCTTAGAAAGGTTTATCCCATGAGACATAGGTAAAAAGCCCTTCTTAGATTGATCCATGCTAAACCTCTTTAGCACTTTATCTACGTATGTAGATTGTGAAAGACCAAGCAGCCTTTTGGATTTATCTCTATAGATCTTAATACCCCAGTATGTAGGCTGCCTCTCCCAAATCTTTCATGAAAAAATTCTTGGATAACCAACCCTTTACTGATTGTAACATTGGGATATCGTTTCCCATTATTAATATGTCATCCACATATAATATCAGGAAAACGATTGAACTCCCACTAACCTTCTTGTAAACACAAGGCTCATCCGGATTTTTGAGAAAACCAAACTCTTTGATTGTCTCATCAAAGCGGATGTTCCAGCTCCTTGATGCTTGCTTAAGTCCATAAATGGACCTCTGCAGCTTGCACACCTGACTGGAATTTGGTGATGTAAAGCCTTCAGGTTGTGTCATGTACACATCCTCTTGCAGATTCCCATTAAGGAATGCAGTCTTTACATCCATCTGCCAAATTTCATAGTCATGATGTGCTGCTATTGCAAGCAATATCCGAATGGATTTAAGCATAGCTCCTGGTGAGAAAGTTTCATCGTAATCGATTCCCTCTCTCGCTTGTAGCCTTTGGCCACCCGCCTAGCCTTATAGGTAATCACATTACCATCCATGTCGGTCTTTTCTTGAAGACCCATTTGCACCCTACGGGTTTTATCCCTTCAGGTGGATCAACCAAGGTCCATACCTTGTTGTCATACATGGAATCCATTTCGAGTTCATGGCCTCTAACCATTTGGAGGAGTCCGGACTGCTCGAACCTCTTGGTAGGTAGTAGGTTCTCATCTTGTATGACTAGTACATCATTCCCCGGACTCACAAGAAAATCATATCTCTTGGGAGCGGAGCATACTCTTACTGACCTACGTGGCTCTTGAACATCCACAGCTTCCGTTTGCGCCTCATCACTATGGGGCTGAACCCTTTTTCCAACAGGCTGTTCTGTGTTTGTTTGGACATCTTGAACTTCTTCAAGCTCCATGTCAGTTTGAGTGTCTTGAACTTCTTCAAGTTCTATTCTACTCCGCCTTTCTAGAATAAACTCTTTTTCTAGAAAGATGGCATGTTTTGAGACAAACACTTTGTTCTCAGTTGGGTTGTAAAAATAGTATCCAATAGACTCTCTTGGATAACCCACAAACAAACACTTGTCAGATCTAGCTTCAAGCTTATCTGACTCTGCCTTCTTCATATAGGTTGGGCAACCCCAAACCTTCATGTAAGACAGTTTTAGTTTCTTTCCTTTTCATATCTCATATGGTGTGGAAGTAACAGCCTTACTGGGTACTCTATTAAGAGTATGGGAGGCTGTGTCTAGAGCATATCCCCATAACGATTTTGGGGCACTCGAATGGCTCATCATGGACCGTACCATATCTAATAGGTGCGGTTTCTCCTTCAGATACACCATTTAGTTGTGGTGTCCCCGAGGAGTCCATTGTGGAACTATTCCATTGTCCTTTAGATAAAACCGCAATTTATCGCTCAGTATTCACCACCACCGATCGATCGTAGTGTTTTAATACTTTTACCGGCTTGTTTCTCTACTTCATTCCTCGAATTCTTTGAATTTTTCAAAAGATTCAGACTTGTATTTCATTAAATACACATAACCATATCTTGAATGGTCATCTGTGAAGGTAATGAAGTACGAGAACCCACCTCTTGTGATTGTCATTGGGCCACATACATATGTACCAAGTAAATCAGCCGTTCCCTTTACCGGTAAAGGCGTTTTGTCATCTTTCCAAGTAAACAAGCCTCGATACGCCATATGATTCATAATCAAATGAGTCCAAATACCCACCTTTGTGTAATTTGAAATGCGCTTCTCATTTACATGACCAAGCCTAGAGTGCCAGAGGTAAGTTTTATTGGCTTTATCTAACTTCATTCTCTTTTCATGTATATTGAGAATTTGGTTGTCTAGATCTAGAATATATAAACCGTTATTCCAATTTTCGAACCATAAAACACACCATTCTTTGAAAAGAACAACATTTATTCTCCGGGTTATCTTAAACCCATTTAAATCCAAACAGAAATAGAAATGATGTTTGTTGTAAGTCTGGAACATAATAACAGGTTTGACAATTCTAAAATTAACCCAGGTAAACTAATGTAATAAGTCCCTACACTAAAGAGCAACCTTTGCTTCATTGCCCCACGTAGGGTTACTTCTCCTTTACCCAACTTTCTGTCCTTTAGACCGTGATAGATGTGCAAATGTGAGAACCACATCCGTATCTAATACCCAAGAGTCGATTTGGAAGTAGAAACATTTATCTCAATCATGTATGTGCATGAAGCTTCCCAAGCTTCTTACTCTCCAGATAGGCCTTATAGTTCCTCTTCCAATGTCCATTCGTCCACAAGCGGGTTGCCTTGGACTGGTCCGCTTAGCCTTTTGGGCTTCTTTTGTTATTGGGCTTTTGGGCCCTTTTCCTTGCCTCTTCCTTTACCTGGATGAAGCAACAAGCACTCCAGGAGCCCTTCACGTTCTTGATTTCTTTCTCAGCACATTCAGCTTGAGGTAATGTGTTGCGATTGTTCATCCGATAGTTCATAATAAGGAGAAAGAATCGAGAAGAACTAAATCAACATTTAGCTCGGTCCATCTTGAAGCCCAATTCAGCTAATTTCTCAATTAGCCCAATTAACTTCAGGACGTGTGGGGCAACAGGTGCTCTCTCCACCATTTTGCACCTGAACAGTTCTTTAGAGGTGTCATATCTCACCGTCCTAGATTGTTGTTCAAACAACTCTCTCGGTGTTGAACTATTTCATATGCCCCATGTTAATGTGTTGTTGAAGTTGGGGAGTCATAGAGGCTATCATGACGCATGAAGCCGTTCTATTGTCATCCCTATGCTTCTTGTAAGCATTCTTAACGAGTGCATTAGGTTGGGTTCGTTAGGCATGGGCCCATCAAGTACATACTCGATTTTTTTGGGTGAGAACGAGGTGACATTTCATGCGGTCGAGAAAGTTTGTGTCGCTTAGTTTACAATCGAAAGGATGGATCGTAGGCTCAAATTGTTACTCATTCTACAACAAAAAGAAGATAGAGTTTATCAGAAAAAGTTTTGTTTGATAAAATCATAAAACTTCCAAAAATTATGATTTTATTCCCACTATTTTTCCAAATCAATTACCCTCTAAAATTGATCCGAAATTTTCTAAAAATCCATAGTGGCTAGAATCCTGTCTTAATTATTTTTGACCTTGAGTGAATCTCAACAAATCAAAATAATTTTAACAGGTAGGTACTTTACCAATTACAACCCTTTGTAATTTCTAGATCCGTTAGGTATCAACTCTTGATTTTACATCTTATGTATTAACCTAACCCTTGCCTCTAAAATTCATGGTCTTGAGTGAATCCCAACAAACCATAGTTTTAGTTAAATCAAACCCATCATTCTTTAAGAACATTTCTTATAGTATAAAACATGTAGTAGGTAAGGCAGTTTTGGGTGAATCCCAACAAACTAGCACTTAATAACCACATTTTGTTTTATACTATAATGATGGAAGGCTTGTCTTGATTTAATATTAGTTTTGAGGGATTTATTTCCTTTTTCAAAACATTTCTATTTTAGTTTGAAATTTTGAAAACATTTACGGTCTCATCAACATTCATGCATATAAATATTTCAGAAATAAATATAGCATAAATAAACCGTGGATGGTTGTGGATATTCCTAAGTTAATTTCCCCGGCCATTAGGAAAATTAACGGTTGACTAGGGTAAAATCGAATTTCCACCTTCCGGTTGCCTTGCTCCTTTCTTCATCTTCCAATTTACAATTTCTACACTAGAAACATAATTTCCTATCATCTATTCCTGTCTATTGTACATTACAAGTAGAATATCAGAAACCCTGAGTTACATTCAGGGGGAATTAGATGAGGAAAGAAATTACAATTAGAAAAATGAGAAAGGCAGGACACGCAGGCCCTATTTATTAAAAACACAACCATTCAACCATTCCACAATCACATTGGGTTACTATCCACAACCATCCACCATGCATCCATATGAATTTAAACAAACTTTAAATAAAATGGAGAAATAATCATTCATGGATTATTTAGATATATACATATATATCAAGATCTCAAACAAATTTTGAGACCATACATGTGCATAGAACTTTTGGTAAAAATAATTTTATTAGGTCAATTTAATTCCTAACTTAATTAGGAGATAATTGGAATATTATTTGAATTAATTAAATTAAATTCAAATTAATTCCTGACCCAATAAAATATGAAATGATAAACATCACAGAAAATTTTAACAATTTAAAATTCGGATCAGTAGCAGAAAATTTTCCAGAAATTTAAAACTCAAATTTTCAAAAAATTTATTTCACAGAATTTCGCCTCCAAAAGGATCCGCGAGAAGATCCGCGAAGCCAGTTCGCCAATCATGCTCCGCGGATCAATTTCTGAAGACACTGCAAAGGATCCGCGAGTTGATCCGCGAATCCAGTTCGCGGATCCATACTTCGCGTATCAGTTTCTGGAACTTCTGTGAAGGATCCGCGACCCTGATCGCCAGATCTTCGATCCCGGACCGATCCGCGAATCTAGTTCGGATCCAACCATGTTGCGACCTCGATCCGAGGTAAGCCTCACGGATCAACCGCGGATCCAGTCGCGAGCGATCCGCGAGGTTTCCTGGATCTGCCGGATCCGTGTCGCGATCCTCTTTTTCGGTAGCCAGCGATTGACTACTCACAATCCTGCAGAAAATCAATTGACAACAATTGTACAACCAATCAAGTGGGAAAACATGTTACAGAACCAATCCGTGACATAAAACAAGTCTACTTTAATCTCATTAAAGCAGTAACTTTAACCAAAAATTCTGCACATGTATATACATATATCATACAACCATATATCATCCATGAACAACAATATACCAAATCATACGTAAATGCTAGAGATGGCTCGATACCCTGTTAGGGCGGGGTATGAAAATTAAAATTACCCAGTCTCCCACCGGATTCACTCTAGTTCTATGATTTCTCAAGGGGTTCGAGGATTACCTTAATCCAGATGAAGCCTCGAGAGAGAAGGCGAGACGACCCTTGTGTAGCCATGCCTCCATGTCCACGAGATTGCTCCTGGACTCCTGATCGTCTCTACGATCTGTGTGTGTGTGTATGAGTGAGGTGGAGGTGCTAGCCTTCTCACTCAAGGTCTCAGACTCTCTGAGTTTTTTCTCTCTGCGTGAGTTTTTGGGAACTCTTCTCTCTTTGTTTCTCTGACTATCAGAAGTATCTACTCTCACTCACCTATCGTAGTATCTGATACTACTAATAGGAGAGAGATAGAGAGAGAGATGAGTAAAGGGAGGGATAGGTCGTGGTTTGATTCAAAATCAAACCACCGTAACATCTGATGGATTCCCTATCCTCTTCTGTTATTTTACAGATAAGAGACAATCCATCTATCTTATCTGTATGTTGACCCCAGGATTTATTTATCTTTATAATTAAACCCCAGAAGTATTTATTTTCAAGTCCCTACTTGGACACACAATTTAATCCAGAACCCAATCTCTATGCGTGTGACCCAATAGGTCCCAAATACACTGGTAATAATTATGAATTATAATTCTTAAAAAGAATTAGATAAAATAAACACTTTTATTTTATCATTAATTACAATAATTAATCATTCATAATTATAAATTGTGGCGTGTTTAGCAACACATCACAACTACCGTGTGAATTGATCAAGGAAATTCGACCTAACCTTTTCCATGGAAAATTACCGTGTAATTATTATCCTTTCACCATTGATATCCAATTAGTCAGGGAATAAGGAACAAGTGCCAATTCCCTTAATGACTAATTAATTTTCTAGTTCCCGGAATTAACCTTAGATTAGATTAACTTGAAGACACTCTCCAATTAATCTAATGTAGTCGACTACTAAGGTTACATTCCAACTACTGGATATCGACTCCCACTATTGGGTGGTGAATCCTCTCTTGATCACTCACTATCTCTCCATGCTTCACACTACCCCCAATTTCTATTCTTTAAGTCACCCCTGGTGAGTAACAAGAAACAGAATCAAAAGGTAGTGATTCATACTCAAGATACTATGGTGATCTCAAGTCTAGGATCACTTACACAATTTTCCATAAGAGATTCAACCATTGGCACAAAATATCCTAATGGGATCTCTGTGTGGATCACTCCAATGAATTATTACTCTATAATTCATCTACACATTAGCCTAGGTATCCCTATACCATGGTTGATGAGAACAACCACTACTTACATTAAGTAGGGGCCAATTGTGTACTAGTCTGTCCGTATTAATGATGTCCTGTCTCATTAATACTATGACTAGGGACATTTAAGAATATTTATTATAAATGTGATTGATATCTCATAGTCAGCAACTCTTGTGACTATCATCACATTAATAAATATTCTAAGGACTTTTACCAGTTATATTATATATTAAACAGATAAAATTGGAAGTTCATAAAATACAAAACTTTAATTAGGAATGTATTTCAACAAGTCAATTGTTTTTGGGCATACATTCCAACAAGAGAGACCATAACTACAACCAAAAATAATTATAACTTTTGACTTTTTTGAACCTCTATCTTTATTGTAACATTTATGATTAACAGTGAAATTTTCTGCTGGAAATCAGAAATTGATAATAATGGAAGCTGGAATCTCTAAACATTAATCATCCAGAAATAAAACCAAGAATTTTGCAAAAGGTGAAATACTTATTCAACGGGTAAAAATCAGTCATGGGCTTTCAAAACCTTCAGGGGCTCCAAATTATGTGTGCAATCTGAAACAATCCTTTTCAACTTTCAATGCATTTCTTCGTTATATTCATCAGAAAAAAGAGCAAAAACAGAGTACGAATGAACCATACGTGCAACAGAATTCCTTTGATTGGGAAGCTTTGTAGTACAACATCATCATCATCATGATATTATTCAAAGAAAATGATCAGCTCTCAATCTCGTATTCAGACAAAACGGACTAAAAGTTTCAGCTATGAATGAATGTGTCATGCCTTATTCTACTCCTGAATTCTCAGAAAATCAAAAAAAATCTAGAACTCAGAGACAGTTTCAATCTGGCAACAGCAAAATGATCCACAAGGAAATAACAGTGCCACCTAAGTATTATCGAGTCTTTATGGGCCTAAATGAACTGCTAAGCCAGTGAAATGCATGATGTTACAGCAAATATTAGAAGCATCAAACTGGCTAATTCAAGAAATCATTCATCATCATGATTGGACATTATCCCACCTCATGCCGTGATCAAATTCTTACAGATCAATGTTCCGCTGGAAAAAGGGGCGCTCCAGAATCTGCTCCACTGTTTGTTTTTTGAGACACATCAACACCACTTCCAAGAAATCCCTTGAGAATTCTCTCTCATCAGCATTATCATTCTTGTTCTTGCCAAAGATCTTCATAGCCTTCGTGAATTTTTCTGTCAGCGCTACTGTAGCTTTCTTCTTCTTCGAAGTTTTCTCCAGGTGCTTAACATAACGAGTATTCATCAGCTTCTCCAGCACAGGTAATTTGATCGTCCATTTCTTGAGTTCTTCATCCCCAGTTTCCAATTTTTCCTTCCCTTTCTGCTTGGCTATTTCTTTCCCTTTTGGATCATCAGCAAGTTCCAATTTTTCCTTTCCTTTCTGCATGGCCTTTCTTTCATTTCATGATCATCAGCAGTTGCCAATTTTCCCTTTCCTTTCGGCATTGCCGTTTCTTCCACTTCCTGATAGTCACCAGTTTCCAATTTTCCCTTTCCTTGCTGTATTGCTTTTACTTTCGGTTTCTGATCGTTAGCACTTTCCAAAATTTTCCTTCCCTTGATTCCTGGCCTTCTCTTTCCCTTTCTTATCAGGATCAGCCAATTTCAGCTTCAGAATCCTCATCACGTTTTTGGTCAAAAGGAGCAAATCCGCAAGCCCAAAGCAGTTGCTTGGTAAAGTCCCGTAACCCATCTCCAAAGCAGTGATCCCCAAACCCCATATCCCGCCATTGGAAGGTCTACCTTTTACACATCCAGGTCCAGTACAGTTCAATAAATCATAAGCAAGCTTAATGATGATGGGATCTTGCTCAGTATCAACACAGGTATTAAGGGGATGAACGTCTCTAAGACCAATGGACATGGAAACATGGAGACGATTGAAAGCCGTCAGAACGTCTCGCATAATGATGGCTATGAAATCTTCAGGCATCCCATTGGGGAATCTTGTACTGATTTTTTTATCTCAGGGATTTCTCGTGACGAACGCCTGTTGCAGGAAGGAGGTTTCGGCAGTAGTCTGATCCTGACGAAGTCGCCATTTTCCTTGAGCTCCTGATCAGTTTTCTTGTTGCTCTTTCTTTCCTGGGAAGTCCTGGGCTCGATTCCTTTCACTTTCTTGACAGAAAATTTTGAAAAAGAAACTGTGATCGGAAATGGTTACTGCAACTTGGAAAAATGAGGTGGGAGGGACAGAAGTGGGATTTGACGGTCGAATATATAAAGAGAGTATTGGGAGTTTTATGGTTTGGGTCCTTGAAAACGGTTGGGCGGTTAGAGGAGAGCCCAAAAAGAAATACATCAAATACAAAATTGATATTATTCCTTTATGGCCCAATAATGAATGATGGCAGCCTCCAAAGAGGGGGAATTGGAATATCGGATGGGTTTTTGAGTTTGTGGTGAGTCATAATGGAAATATTATGTTCGTTTAATTTTTTTTAAAAAAAAATTTACAATGAAAAGAATTGAGTTTTGGGTTAGCAAGAGTGGTTTTACAATTTTGTATTACTTCAGTTATTCAGACAACTGAATCTTTAACTGGTACCGATAACTGAATCTTTAAGGATTAATTACATCTACCTCCCCAAGGTTTGAACTTATTACTGATCGGTCCTCAAGGTTTGACAATTCTATCGTTAAACGTCCTGGACCAGGCAAACATTTAACAAACAGCCCCCTAGACGGGGCAAACGTTTGGCTTTTGTTACGGAATGCACAAAATTACCTAAAACCAAGTCTCCACAAGTGAAGTTATCTCCAAGTCCATCCACAGAGCTAATTTCCCTAAATTCATGCAGATTTGCATATGATATTTATCTCAACTAGTTTTTTTTTTTTTTTTGTCTTTTTACTTGTTCCATTAGTTGACTTTAACTACTTTCATGTCAAAGAGGGTATTGGTAATTTTTCCAAACCTCGGGGCTCATTTGGTAGTTTCTCCAAACTTCGGGGGAGGTGAATGTAATTAATCCAATCCTTTATTAAGCCTTCAATGTAGGGTTAATTGTAATTATCCCCTTAAGATATACCCTGATTCTCAATTTATCTACTAACATTTATTTTCAATCATTTTGCCCCATGAGAGACAAAAATGACCTCTCCTATGTTTTTTTTTCTTTTTTTTTGTCTCTCTTCTTTTTTTTATTCCAAATTAGTTTTCTTTTTTCAAATTTTTATTTCTAAGAGAGTAATAAATTTCTCTAACAAAAAAATTTAGAATGTCCATACTTTAAATTCCAAAATTGAAAAAAAAATGTGTATAATTTTTACAAATCAATATCATCTATTCACTAATTTAAGAAATTAAGAGAAAAGTTTTATTCTATTTTCTTATAATTATACCATCATAGTCAACTATCCATTTGTACAAATCACACATTCACAAGTTTTTTCTTTTGTTGTTTTTCCTATAATGAGTGTACTTATTAGTATCTTTTTTCTTATGTGCCATTTTCTTAAGAAATAATAAATTGTTAGTGCATTTCCTCACACATATACTCATCTCATGAGAAATTTTACTAGCATCATTTAGAGTGGTTAAAATCAAATTGCAGGTTAAAGTTCAATGATTAAAGATAGTAGAAAATTTGAAAATAAGAACTTAGCAAATAAAGGGGTATTTTTATCTTTTAGGTGGTTACATAACAAGAAATAAAGATTAGGGGATAAAGTGAGAATTAGGGATAAATTGTCATTAACCCTTCAATGTATTATGTAGTGTGAAAGAGCAGTAATGCCTCCTCCAAATTCTAGATATTGCATAGTATACAGTCTCCCATTCAAAAAAAAAAAAAAAGAGTGCATTTTCAAAATTTTCTTTCTTAGAAAAAAGAAAAAGTTCGCTTTTGAACAAAATTCTTATAGTATCCTTACCAATAATGGCTATGTATGGCTTAAAATTAAAAAATAAGGATAAAAATAAGAAATTGTAAACTAAATGGTGCATTAATTATATTATATCTTATAACCAAAAAAATGTTATACTAATCTGAAAGTAGATTTTCTTTTGGGACGAATGGAGTATTCATTTTTAATTTAAGAATACTACTATCAAAAGGACAAATGGGGGACTCGGAGATAATTCGTTATTGTTGCCTTTTGTATTGGTTGCTGTTGTTGGATTGGCTCTCAAATATTTGGTGCCATGAAGTGGTGATTTTGTGCGTTTGTGTTTTGCCCATTCGTAGCAAGATATAACATGCAGTCTTGGTTGTGAAGATGTGTTGGATGATTGTGGCCCCATATACACCAGGTGTCCTTGAGGTGTTATTCAAAAATTTTATTGTAGCGGTGCATGTGAAATACTTTTACTATAGATTGTTAGGTATTTTCTAAAGTGTTTTTGAGGGTGTTTTGAAAATGCATTTTGAGGTATTTTTAGAATTTAAAAATTTTAATTATTTTTTAAAAATAAAAAATAACACTACCTACTACCGCTATCACCCCTTCCTTCTCCCTCTCCCTCTTTCTCCTTTCTTCCACCTTCCTCTTCCTCCCATCCCCTCCCGCTCTCCCTTTTCCTCTCTCCTTCTCTCTCCTTCCTTTCCTTCCCTCCCTTCCTGCTGAAACCCCTCTTCTCCTTTTCGGTCATGGCCAGATGGTCATGACCAACTCTGGTTGTGATCGGAATGGAGCAAGAAAAGGAGGGGGGTTCCAAGGTTGAGAGGGAAGGGAAGAGAGGGAAGGAGTGGAGGAAGGAAGAAGGAGGAGGAAGAAGGAGGAGGGAGAGGGAGGAGAAAGAAGGAGGGAGCACACAGTGGTGGTGGTGTGTGGTGAGTGGTGGGGAATGAAAGAAGAGAGAGAGTATACATATTTTATTTATTTAATTATTAGGTGTATTTTAGATTGTGTGTGTTTTTGTGGAGCTGTTTATAGAGTCATTCTTAGAGTGTTAACTCTAAAAATTAGAGTGTTAACTCTAAAAATAAAAATAGTTTTTAAAACAAAATACATATGCATACAGATTTTTTCAGAACAAAAACCAGAATTTATATATTGCCTTGTTACTATTTAAGTGCATGTTTGATTGAATGACTGTAAAGAGTTTTAGTTGAATTTCATGGTTTAGATGCTTGAGGTGTTTTTGATAAAATAATTTCTTGAAAGGTACAGTGAAAGTGATCAAATGGACGATGAAATTTTCACATGAATTTTAATGAAGGTGTATTATCATTTTTAATATACCAAAAGAATTCATGTCCCTAATCACCAATTGTGGTAAAACAATGATTACCTAGCATACAATCAATTGTTTTTAATTATTTTCGGATGGGTAAACGTATATTTTCCTGTACTTGAACTGATTGAGTTGGTCGAGATAATTTGTCTAATAAGAGCATTACTTCCTTATTAACTTAATTAATTTGCATATATATAGAGTAAAAGAAATAATTAGTGTAGCCATAACTGGATATTTTGCATATACAGAGAGTAAAAGAAATAACAATTTGTGTAGCCATAACTGGAACTTTTGCGGCCGGTAATGTTGATTGCTCTAAATTTATTCTAGCATGTATCAAAACGGACAATTTCTCATACTTGTTATCAAATATTTTGTAGTTTAACTTGGCAAAGAAAAGGAACTTGTCACTTTAAAAATATCTTTCCAAGGATAGAGTGCAATTTTATTAAATTCTATATATAAAACAAAATGATTGAGATGCTATAGTATATATGACTTCTTGAGATTTGGTCCCTGCTACTTCTCATAATTTCAAGGAAAACATAGTAATGAACTGATAAAAACTTTGTCATAGTCAAGAAATCATTAAGGTCGTAAAATATAAATTCATGTATTAGTCATAAGGGTTTTTTCAATTCTATAATGTTTTGTTATTCTGTGCTCTAAGAGCATAGGATAAGGGTGGGTAATAACTAAAAAGCTAACGGATAAATAAGGAAGTAGATAATCACCCCTTGTTAAATCTTCTAAATTTAGGTGGCCACATTTCTCTCACTCTCCCTTTACCGTTTTACCATTTTAGCAAAACTTGATATTCAGTCTTAATTGATATCCCGATGACCAAAAGCAATAGAATTATGATTGGTATCTCAATAACCATAGAACTCATGATTTTTTAGTTAATAGAATAAGAAAAAAAGAAAATAAAAAATAGGCATAATACTTTTTGTGTGGGGAAAAAAAGCATAATACTTGGTGTATTCTTATACAGCAAATTTAGTATGTTGAAAAATCTTTTTTATCATGGACAAAAGCAATGGAATTATTTTTGGTATCTCAATAACTATAGAACTCTTGATTTTTTTGTTAATAGAATAAGAAAAAAGAAAATAAACAATAGGCATAATACTTTGTGTATTCTTATGCGTACAACAAACTCTTAATACTTTGAAAAGTCTTTTTTTTTTAATTACGTACAAGTTTTTTTTAACACTCAACTTGGTCATAGGTTAAGCTAAATAAATTTCATACTAGAAATCTTTTTTATCGTGTACAAGTTTTTTATTTTTAACACTCAAGTTGGCCATAGGTTAAACTAAATAAATTTCTAACTGCTCCAAAAAAAAAAAAAAACTAACTATAAGGTAATCATGTTCTTCTAAATCTATGAAATAAAAACAACATATGAATCTCATCTGAAAGTCAAAGAAAAACATCCAAACTTAATATCAAATGTTGGATCATATTTTCCTAATTTTTTAATGAAAAGACAGGGTAAAGCTTTCCATTTTGAGAAGAAACTTTTTTTCTCTTATTGGCAGCAAATTCAACTTCATTTTCCTTCTCTGTACAAGTGGTGACATTATGACCACATATCGCTTACAAAAACTACAACTTCTTGTTTGCTTTCCCAACTCTCTCCCATTTTTCATTCCTTTTTTCCTTAGGTGACATAGACCTCAATGATGATCCTCTGTAAGTATCCAACATAGTATCATGCTCTTGTTTTGGCCCAAAATCCTCAATTGCTAAATCAATCTGCATAGTCAAGTTTGCTTCCATAATTAGTAATATTCAAAGAAATAATTTCAATAAAATGTTATATAGGTACAAGGTTAAAATTATAGATTATTCTGTACTTGCTTGATAAATTGGATTAAACACATTTTGGAAGATGTAAATCATTTATGCTTCCAAACCTTCCCGTTGTCATCATGCCTTCAAAAAAGTGGCCACGAAGATAAGTTGGTACCTAGAAACTTCTAATTTGACATAGGCCATTAACATGCCTATTAGCATTTAAGTTATATTTTGCAACTACTAAAAGCCATTGGCGTTCAAGATCTTCAATAATATCTGGACTACGCAATTTGTAGAAGCCAGTGCACCAACTTGAATATTGACATCGAAATAGAAGGACTAAAGTGAACAAACCGCCAAGTTTTGTAGTAATATGCCAAATGCCAAAAGCATGTTTTGAAAAAGGCATTTCTTCAACAGTTGCTTGTGACGTCCATGGATCTTGATCAGTTAATATTGTCTTCGGCCAATTTTTCGTTAATAAGACAAAAGTCTGAAAACGTGAACAAAATACTAATTTAAACATGTAAAGATATAGCTGGTCATAATATGTATAAAACAATGCACTTTACCTTCATTAAACACCGAAATACATCCAATGTTTCGTTGCGAAATGGGGCACAACCAAAAAGTATTGTTCTCCCAATGCAATCAATACTCACAAAAACACCAAAAGGCATGTCGTGGGAATTCCTTATATATGATATCAAACACAGCATTTCCATATTTTCTATACCAATTAAAACAATAAGTTGGAGACCAAAAAATATGCTCCAATTTCTTTCTTCGTCAATGGTAAAAGTGAATTGGAAGTTGGGATTCTCATCTTTGGCAATTTTGCAGTATTGTAAAAGATCCATAGCATCATTCTTTTTCTTTATAAACTTTTGCAAACAAATTTATGAACATCTCTGACAAGGAACGGAAGAAACCCATGTTTCACATTGTTTTCAAGCTCCATGATATGTATAATTTTTTAAATTGAGAGTCCTCCCTCCCTTAACAAAAGAATGCATTGTTCATTTTCTTGACAGATTTTGTGATAAGATGGAAGATAACACACTTGTTCGGGAGCCAATAAATTGTGATTGTGATCCTTAACAAACTTAACAACATGCCATTCTTTAGGAAATATATTTGAAAATCTCTTTAACACTATCCGCATATAAACTTTATAGCCACAGCTGAATGATTTTTTGTTTCGTTACACTTGTTAAGGGTTTACAAGTTTAATATCTAGATTTCCTTTATGATGACAAAAGAAGTCAAGTCTCTTTTTTTCTCCATTTTCATTCAAAAATCGTCCTTTTCGAATAGCTAAACCATTTGTCTTCACATATTTTGTGTAGAATGCAAAAGTTTCTTCCTCGCTAAGAAAGCATTGACTGATAAAGGGCTCAAAGATATTTTTAATTGAATTTTCAACATTTTGTTGCCTCAATACATTGTCAAAAGCTTCACCATCACCATTATAAGGGAGAGTTTATTCAAATCAAATTGATTTTGTACCACACTTATACTGAGATTAAATTCCTAAAATTTGTCATCCATTATGCAAAAGAAAATGACTGATTTTTTAACATATTAAGAGTTTGTTGTACGCATAAGAATAAACAAAGTGTTATGCGATTTTTTGCAAGTATACAAGTCATGATTGAATAAGGTATTAAGGGTCGAACCCACAAGAAAGAATGGACAATTACTAGTACTATTAAAGTTTTTCTATTATTTAGATGATCAACAAATTGAAGAAAATAAAAGTATTCTAAAATATTTAAGAAAATAATAAATGAAGGCTCTTAGATCATGGTATCGCTAGCTTCTCATACAAGTTCAAATTTTCGTATCATTAAGCACTATTTCCTCGCTAGTTATAGTCTAATTTCCTTATGTATGTGAAACTTGCTCTCATAGTAAATCAACTATACCTATAACTAATCCATACCTACTCTCTTGATTATGAAATTAGTTACAAATTCATGAAACTCTATAAAATTACAAGAAACAAAACCACAAAAACCGCAAAGGTGCATCTCTACTCTCGCGAATATACTCCCTAAGTATAGTACTTCCGAAAACTAGTGCTAAATTCCAATTCTCATTACAAATATAATAGCTTGAGATGATCACAATTAATGACTAGTTAATCATGATCAAATGAACAAAAGTACCAAACAACTTGCTCAAGACAATAGCATCAATTATCCAAGAAATCAACACAAACCAATCATAGAAAGTTCAACCAAAAGCTAACACATAAATTTTAGAAATATATAATAAAAATTAAAAAAAAGAATCAAACTTGTATTATAACCAAAAATAGAAATCAATACAAGAAGAAATAGTAGAAGAAAGGTCACCCTCGTCACACAAGGTCCCAAGGTCTCCATCTTTGCTCTCAAATCTTCCTTCAAATCTAGTTACAAGTACAAGAATGGATCAAAAACTATCTAGTCTAATCTAATACTAAACTAACTACTAAGAGCTTGTAGTTGTAAAGCTACAATTTTAGTATTATTCTTCTCTCCAAACTCCCTACTTCTCTCTTAAAATGAGAGATACAACCCCTATTTATAGAGAAAATTCCAAGCCTTTCTTGTGTCTTTCAATGTGAATATACTCCAAAGGTTAGCTTTAAAAATCTAATTTTATGGCTTCAATGGAATCTTGAAAAGTTGAAATGACAAAAAGTGTTTAAAGTTGATGTTTGAAGCTTCCTTTCTAACCCATAAAGTGTCTTGTCCAAACTTGAAGCATAGGGAGAAAGAATTCTTCAAGAAGCAAGTTGATCAAATTGCCTTTCCTTTAGTCAAAATTTTTGCCTGGAAACCAGCCAAAATTAGCCCAGTATCAAGGCCAGTTTTGGGAAAAGATCAAAAATCAAGATTTGTTGAATGCCTTCTGGTCACACACTAGAGATGAAACGGGCCGAAACAAGCCTGGTTTCTAGTCTCCTGTTTGGCGACACTTCTCTTTTGCTCTTTCAAATTTCTTGCTTTCATAGCTTATTTTGGCAACTTTATATATTCATTCTCCTTGTCCCTATGCTACAAAATCAACTATACAGAATAAGTAAAATGGGCAAACATAGTAAAATTAATCCACCAATACTCAAGCATTATTTATTTGGAAAAATACCACTTGAACTCTTGATTTCACTTAATACTAACTCCAAACCATCTAAAAGAGCCGCAAAAACATAGTGTATTTTGAGCACTTATCAAAGTCCCCACACTTGAACATTCGCTTGTCCTGAAGAAAACAAAACAAATTTGGCAAACAAGAGTATCAGTGATTGAAATTAACATATTTGCTTATTCAAATTCACTCTTTCAATAGTAATAAGTAATACCTTTACAAAATATTCCATTTTCCACAAATACTCATTGTATCAAGTTGAGGAAAGACTATCATACATCAAAGATGACAAGTTTGGCAAATCCTTCATCTTTTCATTGACCAAATAAGCATGTGACTCGCATATTTTATGTACAATACAAATCCCCCAAAGCCACCCTACATAAATCCTTTGGAAAATTGTCTTTTGATGCGGCAACCAACATTTATAGATGAAGGTTGTCGATTACTCGACAATTTCCCAACTTGATTAGCTTTTGATACGAAAGTCAACACTTTAAGGATTACTCTGTACAAGGTTTTATTTATACTCCCTCACTTTGTCTTTTATCATTTTTTTCTCTCTTTTACACTCTCTCTTTTTTTTTCATTTTTTTCTTTTTTCCTTTTATTTTTTTCTTTCTCTTATTCTTTCTTCTTCTTTTTTTGTTTTTTTAACACCTCTTACTACACACATAAATAAGGAAATATGTAGACTACTAAAGAATAAGTAGCACACACCTAAATTATACTTATCCCACAACTCAATTAGCCAATTTGACATGGAGAATATCATCAAACATATACTTCTTAGCACCATCTCCTCTACTCAACAAGACACTCTTGTATTTAGAATCATCATCATATCATAGGCTTTCCAAGTCATTGAAATCACAAATTTCTCTAAGCAAATGTGTAATTTCACTAAAACTGGGGAGTTAAAAGAGGCTAGTTGACTTCTTTATAACCAAATTTTCATATATTTGGATAGAATTTTGAAGAATTTTAGTAGAGTTTTGCCTTGTAAAAGAGCTAAACTCCCTGCCAAACAACTCAAGATTTCGACAAAAACTCCAAAAAAATATTGTCCTGATGTCACAAAATATCATTTTCATGATATACGCTCAAAAAAATTATTCACAATCTATTACCAAATATCAATTCCCTTCTCTCCTCCCTCCTCTCACACTCAATGTCACAATGTCCTCAATGTGAAAGAAATGAAAAGAACTACTCCATTTGTGATAGTGCCTAGGCAAATCCATGGAAATTAGTCCTCGAACCACACCAGAGTCAACTTCATTGATATTCACATCAAAAGGAAAGGAAATGAAAAATCCTACACAATACTAAAGGAAATTAAGAACTCCTAAACTATCTAACATCCAGGTAATGGAGAAAAAGAAGGAAAAAGATTGCAATGTGTTTGAAAGAGGTGCAAAATAAAATGTGCTTGAAAGTGGGCATGTGAAAGCATTCATCAAAAATTTAAAGAGATTGGAGTCATTGAAATCGGTCTTGATATTGGGGAAAACTTGGACTGCTTCTTTGGCTAAGTTTTGAGGAAAATTAAAGAACTTTTTGGCCGGTTTTATGGCCAGTATCTATCCAAAAGGGATTCACAAAAATTGTTCAAGTTTAAGCAAAGAGAAACCAACCTAAATATTGGCCTTAGTTTGGCCGGTTTTAAACCAAGTATTTCCCCCCTATTCTTGTCGAAAAGAAAACCAAATTTTCACACATTCCGTGACCAATTTTACCACTTAAGTTCAAACTTGCAATACGATTTCAAAATCATCTTTTACTCATGAAAGCACATTTGTATGCAATAAGTTCGTGCTCATTTTTATAGTTTAACCATTGAAATCGTGCAAATGCAAAATTGAACATGAAACTTCTCATTTTTGATGTTTTAATTCAAATGCAAGTTTTGAGCTCTCTTTCACTTTTCTTCAATTTGATGTATTAAGCCTTCATAAATACACTAAACAAAGTTAGTAAAGCATAAAACACATAAACTATTGGGTTGTCTCCGAACAAACACTTCTTTATAGTCCTTAATTTGACTATTTCACCTCATTTTTTAAAGAGGTTTGTTAAAGAATAATTCACCATTTTGGGGTCTGGTGGATCAACAAAATGTGGTTTTAGAGCAAAAGCCACATATTCTAATGATAAGAAATTGGAAATGGCTTACATGTCCTATGTGTATTATAGATATTAACATGAATTATCATTGCTTGAGAACTTATCAAAAGAGATTCCGTGAGGATTTCTTGGATAATAATGCCCTTAGAACCTAAATTTTCAATATACTCCTCAAGAGGGGTGAAATGTGACTCCTTAATGCTCGCCTCTTGAGATTTAAAGTTAGCTCCAAAAAAATTATCATGTCAAATGAAATTTCCTCATTGAAATACAAACTAGATTCATCATTTTCATCAAAATGCAATCCATTTTTGTGCACAATATTCCCACTGTGAGGACCCGAAAATTTATTTTATTTGACCTACTTATTTAATATTTTTGTTTAAATTTTCACATCGACTTTCACACAAAATAATGTTACTTATAGTCATTATTGTTTACCAAAGTGTTTATATGGTTTGTGTTACTTCACAAAATGTTTTGTTTTAGCTATTTTGTTTTACAAGTCTAAAAACCCTAATTTGAAATTTAAACTCTGGTTTGCTTTGAAAACCCTAAATTTCGACAAAACCCTAATTTGTTTGCACACTAAACCTTAAATGTACTAACCCTAATATATTTTCTCGAAACCCTAATTATATGTACAAATCAAACGTTTGTTATTTCATGAATTTTCAGTGTGAATTTGTACGCGCACGAGAGTTATTAGGGTAATTGGGTGATTAGTGGCCTAAGCAAGTGTGATTAAGTTTTGATAGGCTAGGTTAAATTGAGTACCTATGGACTAATTTGATAGGAAAAGAAATTATGTGGGTAAGAGTGGAAATAAACCTAAGTTGATAGGTTTTTGGCATGATATTTTTGACCAAGTTTTGACTAAGGAAAAATATCTAGTTGGGATTATCTTTTGGGTTATTTATTAGCTTGAAGCTGCCGGCCAAGCAAAGAAAATAACAAGAGGAAACCGTGAGAAAAGAGAAGAAAGGAAGGAAAAAAAAAAGAGAGGAAAAAAAGTAAGAAAAGCTTGGAGATTTTGCAACTTTCAACCGTTTGATTTTGTTTTGGAGCTAGTGGGTGGAGCTTGGACTTGGAAACTTGGGGTTTCACCAAGAACATCATCTAGAAAGGTTTCTTCTATTTTCTACAAGCTTGAATTTGGATAAAGATTATGAATTGTGGGGTTTTGTGATTCCCATGGCTTGGTTCATGCTTATTTTTCAGCTTATGGAATGATTCTATGGATTAGATTAGTTGATTTTGATGTATTTATGCCTAGCCATGATTTTGAGTTAGGGTTAGGGATTTGTTTTAGTGCTAATGGTAGGAGTTAATGTTGGTTCTTTGGTTTAAATGGTTGTGTAAAGCTGCAGCCAAGAATAAATTGTTAGGGTTGAATTTTTGTCCATTTTTCTGTCCGAATTTGCTTTCTATTTTAAAAAATGATGGGGACAGAATTAGCTTTAGCACAAAGCATGAAAGTTGTAGGGAGTTGAGTGAGGATTCTACCTGTAAATTTTCAGGTGAATCGGATCACTGTATCATGTTAAATGACTAAAATGCCCCTGATGCCCTGTTTCTGTCCGAACAGTTATTTTGCTGCTGTAATGGGCCATTTTGACCAGGAAGATGACTGTTTTTGTTTTTGAGGTCTTCTTATGTATGGTAGCCTTATGTGTTAGCTTTCTACTGGCTTTGGAATCGCTTGATTTGGAGCTGTAAGTGTTGAGTTATGGCCATTTGAAGCCGTCCTGCTTAAATCTCTGCGATAGGGTAGAAAGCCATTGTTTTGATTATTTTCGACCTAGTTCAGGATGGAATTGGATTTCAACTTCTTCATGGAAATTGTAGAGGGTAACGTGGAACGTGTAAGGGTTGCATTTGCTTGATTGTTATTGCATTTGAGTCGATGAGTTTGCATGTGTGTGAGTTAGTTGATTGTAATGTGGTTTGGGCGCAAAAACAGAAAACAGGGTTGGTGGATCAGCAACTTTGGCTTCGTTTTTCGTGTTGATCCTTTGTGATTTGGCTTTTGGCCAAAACACGAAAGTTATAACCCTTTGTTCTAGATTTCCAACGCATCTAGAATTTCTTGATTTCGATTTGTGAGCGCTGAGTTATGTCCGTTTGAAGTGAGCCTGTCGGACATTTTGATGGCAAAATTTCTGAAACTGTTTCTGCGTTTTTGACCTAGAAGGAGTAAATCTGGGTTGAGGTTGCCTTCATAAAAGTTGTAGCTTGTTCTCTGAGTTTCGAAACGGCACCTCGTACACTCAAATCTGACACTTGTAGCCTGAGATATGGGCAATGGCGTACAAGGTGTCAAAACTATTTTTTTCACCTTCCAGTGTGTGTTTTCCGTTTTCATTTTGTCATCGTCCGTTTTCCGTCCAACGCCCATGTATGTGCTTCTTTTGCTATTTTAAGTGATTATAAGCGTTTTTGAGAGCTTAGTTCATTGAGTATTTGCTTGTCACGTTATTTCACATTTGAAAATGACTTTTGCCAAACCTTTCGTTTGAACTTCGAAAAAGTAAGTTGCTTGCACTTTCCGCCTCGGGTGCTCGTGGACGGTAAAGATCGTGTTTAACCGCCTACATTGTTTTGCGCTCAACAGTTGGTGAGTGTTCAAGTGCTTGTTGTTTTCATGCTTGGATGTCGGATTTGATGGAATTCATTTGAAAGCATGCTTGTTTGACTTGGTGAGCGTGTACTTTATCGCGCTCACCCTTGCTTGAATTTGCTTGAGTTGAAGTCGTTAAATGCTTGTACTTGTGCTTGTTCTTGACGTGATAAGACCAAACGGTTGTATGTACCACACTCAAGAGAGTGGGAGGTACCTCTCTCCGCTTGGGTCGATGTTGATTAAGTCGATTGGAGCGTAGTCTCGCCGACTCATTTACCAGCGGTAGTATGTACCACGCTCTATGGGGCGGGAGGTGCCGCTCATCCCGACTTGGTTTGATGTTAATTTCCAAGCGGTAGTATGTACCACGCTCCATGGAGCGGGAGGTGCCGCTCATCCCGACTTGGTTTGATGTTAATACTATTTTGACGGGGGTGTAAGTAGGCGGGTGAGAGTAAAGTGATTTCTGGTCGGTGAGATAGTGGTTGTGAGTGTCAACATTCCTGCTGAAACTACGGCTTGGGACCGGACCGAAGCTAGATGTGGAAAATGGCAGAAAGATGGAACGACACTGTATCCTTTTATTGTGATTACATAATATTGTCTTATATGATTTCCAAGTTTTCTACTGTTATTGGTTGTCATGAATTGTTACCGCTTTCACCTGCTTGTGCATGCATTCTTGACCTCACTGGGCTTTGCTCACCCCATAAGCTTTGTTTTCCTTAACAGGTCTGGAAGTAGGGCACGAGAATCGAGGAACCTAGTACCTGTGCAGGATTACCTCTTAGTATTTTTGTAGGATTTCCTCTTTTGTATAAGATTGAACCATTTGGATGATTTTGATAGTTGTGGTATTTTGGAATTATTATCAATGTCTCCTTGATGAAATGTCGGGGGTCTGTATTTTGCATGAGTTTGTCGGTGATTTTAAGTACCTTTTATCAGTGGTTTCATAAATGAATGTTTGAGTCCTGGTGAGAGTTGGGCAGGCGGTCCGCTTACCTCTCTGGTTCGCCTTAGGGGAAGTGGGGCTGTCACACCCACCAGTCATGTTAAGGTCACTTTACTTACTATTAGGAGAAATAACTTCACACAAATCATGCAATTAATTTTGTATTCTTTTAAAGTAAGAAGTTAATTCATCCATTCTTTCCTCAGCTCTATCAAAATGGTTGGATATAATATTAGCTACCTTTTCAATAGTTAACTTCCAAGGTTATCTAAATCCATTAGCTACTTTTTCAATAGCTAATTCCCGTGATGGCTTAGTTTTATATTAGACACATTCAGGTAGGAAATCATCATAAAAATATAAAGAATCACTACATGCATATTGGTTATCCCAACCACAATTATAAGAACTACCCCAATTAGGACTACGTTTGATCAATATTAGAATTATAATACCCAAATTCATCATAATACTTCACATTTCGTGCTTGCATGCATGTATAAGAAATGTGATATCTTTCACACAAGTTAATCACATGATTGGAATTATAAGTATTAACATTCTTCTTTTGCTCAATCACATGCATGATATTGTCCAATTGAATTTTAATCGTTATATAATCAAGTCTAACCTTTAAACTTTCAATACCAACTTCAAATGACATATCTTCAAACACTCCTTAGCTACCTCTATTCATGGAACTTTACATGTGATAAGAGTCTATTACCGAGCTTCTTTGTCTCATGCATTGTCCTTCCATTTGAACCATTCTTCTTGAATTCCTAAATATACTTTTAAGAAAAATTAAAAACAAATTTAGTCAAGAAGAATAGATGACTCAACACTTATGCAAAAACACACAACAAAGATTCAACAAACATACAAGAAAAATTAGACACAAAAACACAAGAAAACAAGTAAAATGTCCAAACTAAAAATATTGCTCTTCAAGCCAATATTGCCATAAGTTTTTTTCAGCAAGGGCACCAAAAACTTGATGAGCGCCGGATATGCATACAAAATTAAATCCAAATTAGTCAAGTTTTATATTTATAAATTCTTAAATATCCTATACACGATTTTCTATAACTATACAAGTTGTGATTGAGTATAACATATTAAGGGTTGAACCCACAGGGAAGAACGAACAACCATCAGTACTACTAAAATTTCTCTATTATTTAGATGATCAACAAATTGAAAAAATAAAAGTATGCTAAAAATATGCAAGAAAATAGTAAAGAAAACTCCTTAGGTCACGATATTCCTAATTACTCATGCAAGTGCAAATTTTTGGATCATTGAGCACTATAACCTCAGCTATTTTGACGTAATTTCCTTCTGTATGTGAAACCTACTCTCATAGTAAATCAACTATATTTATAACTAATTCATATCTACTCTCGTGGTTATGAAATTAGCTGCAAGTTCACAAAATTCTATGAAATTACATGAAAAAAGCCACAAAAACCATAATGGTGCGCCTCTGCTCTCATGAGTATACTCCCTAGGTCTTGTACTTCCAAAATCAGTGTTAAATTTCAATTCTCATTGCAAATCTAACACCTTAAGATGATCACAATTAATAACCAGTTAATCATGGTTAGATGAATAACAATTAATTGTGATTAGATGAATAAAAGTACCAAATAACTTGCTCAAGACAATAGCATCAATTAGCCAAGAAATCAGCACAAAACAATCATAGAAAGTTCAACCAAAACCCAACACATAAATTTTAGAAATATATAATAAAACTTTAAAAATGATCAAACTAGTATTATAACCAAACAAGAAATCAATACAAGAAGAAAGTAGTAGGAGAAAGGTCACCCTCGGCACACGACGTCCCAAACTCTCCATCTTTATTCTTCAAACCTTCCTTCAAGTCTAGTTACAAGTACAAGAACAGATAAAAAACTATCTAGTCTAAACTAATACTAAACTAACAACTAGGAGCTTGTAGCTATAAAGCTACATTTTTAGTACTGTTTTTCTCTCCAAACTCCCTACTTCTCTCTTCAAATGAGAGACACAACCCCTATTTATAGAGAAAAATCTGAGCCACTTCTTGTGTCTTTCAATGTGAACATGCTACAAAAGTTAGTTCCAAAAGTCCAATTTTGTAGCTTCAATGGAATTTTGAAAAGTTGAGATGACAAAAGGTGTTTAAAGTTGATGCTTGAAACTTCCTTTCTAACCCACAAAATGTCTTGTCCAACCTTGAAGCAAATGGAGAAAGAATTCTTCAAGAAGCAAGTTGTTCAAGTTACATTTCCTTCAATCAAAATTTTCAGCGGGCAAAAATTGGGGAGAAACCGACTGAAATTAGCTTGGTATCAAGGCCGATTTGGACAAAGTTTCAAAATCAAGATTTGTTGAATGCCTTCTTATCATATACAGGGGATGAAACCGGCTGAAACAAGCCCAATTTTTAGTCCCCTGTTTCATGACACTTCTCTTTTGCTCTTCGAAGCATCTTGCTTTCTTTGCTTATTTTGGCGACTTGATCTACTCATTCTCCTTGTCCCTTTTGCTTCAAAATCAACTATACAAAATAAGTAAAAATAGATAAAGATAGTAAAATTAATCCACCAATACTCAAGAATTATTTCTTTGGAAAAGTACCACTTCAATTCTTGATTTCACTTAATACTAGCTCCAAACCAACTAAAAGAGTCACAAAATATAGTGCATTTTGAGCACTTATCAATTTTGCCTTTTTATTTTCTTTTTTGTTATTCTATTAACTGAAAAATCAATAGTTCTATAGTTATTGAGGTACCAATCATAATTCCATTGCTTTTGGTCATTGGGATATCAACTAAGGCTGAATATCAAGTCTTGGTAAAGTGGTAAAATGGTAGAGGGGGAGTAAGAGAAATATAGTCACTTAAAGTAGAAGATAACAAGAAGCAATTATTCACTTATTTATCCGTTAGTTTTTTTTGTTATTACCCAATCTTATCCTATGCCCCTGGGGCACAGAATAGAAAAACCCTTCTAGTTACTATCTCATATTCTAGTAAAATTAAATACCAAAATATGGCACCAGTTGTTTGGTCTATCTAATTTTTTTAATTATTCTAAATGGAAAAGAAATTATTGAGACATCTTGCTAGCTTTAAAATTCAATCCTTAACATACTTTAATCCTACTTATTCTTCTACAGTTGGCTCGCTATCAAAGATATTTTTAACAATATTAGTAGGCTTGCAAGGTTTTTTCCAATCAATGTTTGTCACTAGGTAAAATGAAATATAATATTCGTCGTATTTTTTTCATTTTTCATATGATTTTAAGTATCTTTTTTCTTTTAACACTCAAGTTGGTCATAGGTTAAGCTAAACAAATTTCTAACTGCTCCAAAAAAAAAAATACTGATTATAAGGTAACCATATTCTTCTAAATCTATGAAATAAGAATAACATATCAATCCCATTTGCAAGCCAGACAAAAACATCCCAAACTTACATATCAAACATTGATAACATTTTTCTATTCTTTGAAAGAAAAGATTAGGTTAATCTTTTCATTTTGAGAATAAACGTTCTTTCTCTTATTGGCAGCAAATTGAACTTCATTTTCCTTCCTTGGATAAGTGGTGACATTATGACCACATATCGCTTACAAAAACTGCAACTTCTTGTTTGCTTTCCCAACTCTCTTCCACTTTTTATTCTTTTTTCCTTGGGTTGTCCCTTAGTTTTTGATTTTGGAGCATAAAGAACACTACTCATTATATCATCAATAGTATCAATGCAATGAATTGGCATCCCTTGATCTCTTGATATTTCTTCAGTGTGTGTATCTTGACTTTGGATTCTTCACGAGACCAATGTGACACCAAATACTTGTAAGGAATTTTGAAACAATCTCTATGTAGAAAAAATTAATATGTGATGACATAGTGTTCCCCAAAATTCAAAATGCTTACAAGTACAAAAAGCAACCATTCCATTGCAAATTACTTTGTAAATTTGGCTACTCGTATCTTTATGATGCCGGACATTGAATATAGTGTCTTTAGTTTCACTCACCATATATTGACTTGCCCTATCAAATTCTTTTGAAAATTTTTAAATCCAAATGGAGACAAAAATTATGTGCTTACTCCTTGAATGGTGACATGGACTTCAATAAAGATCCTCTGTGAGTATCTAAAATAGTATCATGCTCTTGTTTTTGTCCAGTATCCTCAATTGCTAAATCAACTTGCATAGTCAAGTTTGCATCTAAAATTAGTAATATTCAAAGAAATAATTTCAATAAAATTTAAATTATTAGATTATTAGAAAACTATACTTGCTTGATAAATTGGATTAAAGAAATATTGGAAGAAGTAAATTGTTTAATAAATGCATTTATACTTTCAAACCTTCCTGTTGTCATCATGGCTCCAAAAAAGTAGCCACAAAGATAAGTTAGTACCCAAAAATTTCTAATTTGATATAGGCCATTAATATGCCTATTAGCGTTTAAGTTACAATTTGCAACTTCTAATGGCCATTGGCATTCAAAATTTTCAACAGTATTTGGACTATACAATTTTTAGAAGCCAGTGCACCAACTTGAATATTGACAATTTGACACAGATTGATTGAAGTGGACCAACCGCTGAATTTTGCAGTAATATGCCAAATGCAAAAAGAACGTTTTGACAAAGGCACTTCTTCAGCAGTGGCTTGTGACATCCATGGATCTTGATCAGTTAATATTGTCTTCGGCCATTAACCACCGAAATGCATCCAATGTTTCATTGTGAAGTAGGGCACAATCAAAAAGTATTGTTCTCCCATTGGAATTAATACCCACAAAAACACCAAAAGGCATGTCGTAGGAGTTCCTTGCATGTGGTATCAAACACAACATCTCCATATTTTCTATACCAATTAAAACAACGAGCTGGAGATCAAAAAATATGCTCCAATTTCCTTTCTTCATCAATGGTAAAAGCATATTGGAAGTTGGGATTCTCAACTTTTGTAATTTTACAATGTTGTAAAACATCCACAGCATCATTCTTTGCCTTTTTTTTTTTTTAATGAACTTTGCATTATGAACAATTTTTGACAACGCATGGAAGATACCCACGTTTCACATTGTTTTCAAGCTCTATGATACATATAATTTGCTTAACTGAAAGTTCTCCACCGCTTAACAAAAAAATGCATTGTTCATTTTCTTGACTGATTTTGCGATAAGACGGAAGAAAACATACCTGTTCCGGAGCCAATAAATTGTGATTGTGATCCTTAATAAACTTAACAATATGCCACTCTTCAAGAAATATATTTGACAATCTCTTTAGCACTATCCACATGTAAGCTTTACAGCCACATCTGAATTTTTTTTTTATCACTGCATCTTTAATTTGAAGGGTTTACAAGTTTAATATTCGGCTTCCCTCACGATGACAAAAGAAGCCATGTTACTTTTTTTTCTCCATTTTTGTTCAAAAATCGCCCTTTTCAAATAGCAAAACCCTTTGTCTCCACATATTTTGTGTAGAAAGCAAAAGCTTCTTCCTCACTAGAAAGCATTGACCAATAAAGAACTCAAAAACATTTTCAATTGAATTTTCAACATCTTCTTGCACAATTCATCGTCAAAAGCTTCACTGTCACCACTATAAGGTAGGAGTTCATTCATATCAAACTGATTTTGTACCACCACTCACATTGAGATTAAATTCTTAAGATTTGTCATCCATTATGCAAAACAAAATGAGTAACTGAAATAATTAAAATCATATGAAAATTGAAAAAGTGCAACAAACATTTTCTTTTCATTTTACTTGGTGACGGGCATTGAGTCTTAAAAAAACCTTGCAAGGTTACTAATATTGTAAAAAATATGTTTGACAACGAGCCAACTGTAGAAGTATAGGTAGGATTAAAGTATCTTAATGGTTGATATTTAAAAACTGGCAAGAAGTCTTAATTCTTTCTTTTTAATTTAGAATAAACAAAAAAGTTAGATAGACCAGATAACTTGTGCCATACTTTGGCGCCAACTTTAACTAGAATAGGAGTAATAAATAGCTACCTCAGAAGAATGATGAATAAGTAACTGCCTCAACTCATGTATCGTATTTTTGTCAACTTTGGGATGTCAATTAAAATACCATTCATAATTGAGATACCAATCATAATTTCGTTACTTTCGTTTCGTCATTGGGATATCAATTGAGACTGAATATCAAATTTTGCTAAAAGGGTATAACGGTAGAGAGGAGTAAGAGAAATATATTCACTTAAATTTTGGAGATTTAACAGGGAATGATTGTCCACTTCTTTATTTATTCATTAGGTTTTTAGTTATTACCCATCCTTGTCCTATGCTCTTAGGGTATAGAATAGAAAAACCCTAGTTATAATAAGTAATTTTTTTTAGTCTATCCAAATAACAAGGATTTAAGAATTGTTGGTAATTTTAAAATCGATTTGGCTAATGGATGGGGGCCTGATGGGTTTTTTTTTTTTTTTGCAAAAAATATAATTAATTTAAGAAAGTAGCTAAATACAAGGTACAATAATTATGATTGTATATAGGGTAAAGTATAGAAAATTAGTTTGGGATTTGGTTATAATGCCTCCTCATTGTTTGAAAACCCTACATAACCTCCTTGTACTTTGAACTTATTTGGAACTTAGATGGAACTCACCCAAATTAGCAAAGTTTCAATTACACTCGTGTATCAAGTAATTTTCAAGTTACATTATCAATGTTATAAAACTAATACTAATATATAGTAGAGAGAGAAGTAGAGAGAAAACTAAACTTTCATTTGTAGAGAGAGAAGTAGAGAAAGTAGAGAGAAAATCAAATGAACTTCTATATCCTTCTAAAATTACAAAGGGGAACCCCTATTTATATGGGAAGATATAAAGAGTTCAAATTATATTTGTATTCTTATCAAGATAGAGATGAAATCTTCTTGTAAGTCGTGAAGTGATAAAATAGAGATCGAGATAGAGATGATATGTTCTCGTAAATCATGAAGTGAAAAGATAGAGATAATCATCTTCTCGATAATCGTGTAGTGATAACCTTATCACCTCGTAGAACGTGACAGTTCTGTCCTTATTTAGGAGATAAGATAAAGTGATAGATATCCACAATAAAATAATTATTTCATAACACTCTCCTGGATATCTATTACACAAAGAATATGCCTCATTAATACCTTATTAGGAGAAAACCTTGTAGGAAAAAATCCTAATGAAGGAAAAATAGTACATTATTTTTGTGTATTTATTTCTCCCACTAATCCAAAATTTGAGATCTTTCAACCGACGTATTCGAATATTTTTCACTAACATTTCAAATGTTGCAGTTGGCAATGTCTTGGTAAACAAATCTCCCAAATTATTATCTAATCAGATTTGTTGCACATTAATTTCACCATTCTTTTGCAAATCATGAGTAAAGAAGAATTTTGGTGAAATATGTTTCGTCCTATCTCCTTTAATATATCTTCATTTTAATTGAGTTATATAAGCTGCATTATGTTCATATAATATAATTGGAGGATTTTCCTTTTAAGATGATAACCCACAATTCTTCCGGATATAATAGGCCTTTGATTTTAACCAAACACATTCTTGACTAGTCTCGTGAATTGCTAACACTTTAGCATGATTCGAAAAAGTGGCAGTCATTGACTGCTTTGTAGATCTCCATGAAATGGCTGTACCACCACATGTGAATATATTTATCCAGTTTGAAATCTTGCTTTATGTGGGTCATATAGATACCTAGCATCAACATAGTCAAGCGATTCATGTCGAGATTTATTGGAATAAAATAGGCCAAAATCAACTGTTCTTTGGGGATAGCGAAAAACATGTTTAATACCATTCCAATGTCGCTTTGTAGGAGGTGAGTTAAATCTTGCTAATAGATTTACAACAAACGAGATATCTGGTCTTGTACAATTAGCAAGACACATTAGTGCACCAATAGCACTAATATATGGTACTTCAAGATCAAGTATTTTTTTCATCTTCCTCTTTTGATCTAAAAGAATTATTGACAGGGTCAAGTGACCGAACGACTATTGGGGTATTTAACGGATGTGCTTTATCCTTATAGAACTGCTTTAATACCTTCTAGGTATAAGCAGTTTGATGAACAAATTTTCATTTTCCAGATGTTCAATTTGTAAACCAAGACAAAATTTGATTTTTCCAAAATTTTTGATCTCAAATTCTCATTTCAAATATTCAACCGCCTTTTGGAGTTCTTTAGGAGTTCCAATCGAAATAAGATCATCAACATATATAGTAATGATTACAAAATTGGACCAATATTTCTTTATAAAAATGCATGGACATATTGGGTTAGGGGTGGCAATTTCCGACACGACCTGAAAACCCGACACGAATCTAACACGACGGGTCAAGGCTTGGCGGGTTTGGGTCAGAATCGGGTCGAACCCGACTGACCCGAAAAATACAGGTCGGGTCGGGTCATTAACGGGTTGACCCGTTTGACCTGATTAACTTGTTAAAGATAAAAAAATTCGGGTCATTTCGGATCACTTCGAGTAATTTCCGGGTCATTTCGAGTGATCCGCCAACTCGCCAACCCATATCAGGTCGTGTTCAGGTTGGGTAGTTTCGGTTTGGCGGATCGGGTTCGGGTCAGTGGGTTTTGTGTTATACCAGTCTCTCAACCCGACTCGTCAACCCAAACCCGACCCGATTGCTATCCCTATATTGGGTCATTGGCATCCCTTAAGTAAACACTCACTAAGGCGATTATACCACATATGTTCAGATAGTTTGAGACCATACAAACACCTTTGCAATTTGATGGAATAAGTTTCTCTAAAACTTGATTTACATGCTTCAGGCATGCTAAATCCTTTAGGGATTTTCATGTATATATCATTATTCAATGTTCCATAAAGATAAACAGTGACCACATCCATCAAATGCATATCAAATTTTTCAGACACTGCTAGACTCACAAAATATTTGAATGTAATTCCATCTATTATTGGAGAATATGTCTTATTATCTATTATTGGAGATTTCTCTATGAAAAATATGAATCGGAGTTTGAAGAGGGGGAGGGGGAAGGAGCCCTTGACCCGCAACAGATAGAGGAGGATTTATGAAATGGTTTCACGGGATTCAGCCAATTGTCTTGATCATGGAATATCATTGAGAAATAGGAATTCGTGTTATCAAAGGAGCGGTAGGGAATTCTTTGGCCTTAAATCAAGATATTCATCCATTCCATATATGGAATGGAATTGACATAGCACCCAATTCTATTTATTTGTTCTATCTATTTGTATTGTTGTATTGGTTTCGATCAATCTAAAATAATTGTTTAGCTCTTATGTCTTATCGTTCTAATTACTAGACTTTTTATGAATTTCAATCTGAACTCGATCTCATTGCAACTTCGAATATGGAATTCAAAGGGATCAAATAGGAAAGGATACTCTGAATTATAGAACTATAATGAAATATACGATTAACCAACATTTATCGAATTTGAAAAACTTTGGAATTAACACTTTCAAGTGTTTGGACTACAGGTCCAAAATTTTTTTTTTAGTTAGTGAATCCAATTTAGATTGGATCGCATCTTTCCATTTCGACCAATTATTTCTTCATTGACATTCATCAACCAATATATTTTCATCATTCTCATTTTCTTTCATAATGTCAAGTGCTACACAATACATAACTTCTTTTCGTGTAGGTTCTAGTTTCACATTTTCTATGATTTATTCTCTTCAGGAGTTGGCTTTTTAGGATATTCAATTTTGTCATGACATTTATTTTATCTTCAGAGATATTTGAATCAAGATATCTTATTTTGGTAAGACGGTTTTAAATTCATTTGTAGCACTTGTATGTGTCCTTCAGGGACATGAATTTATAATATTTCCTGCAGGAATATTCAATTCAATAACTCTTCTAGAGTCGATAAATATTGTTGATAATTGATTTGCAATTTGCTGCAAATGAAGAATCTATTGAACTTCTAGTTCATATTGTTTGGTACGAGAATCAAGAAAATTCAATAATATTTTTCAAACGATTTCCTTTCAGTTGATCATTTCCTCCCCCTAATGTCGGGAAGTGTATAATATCATTTTATAAATAGATCACTCATCAATATTTCATAATTTCTAATTATAAAGAGTGATTCACCTCCGATATAAATTGCTGTTGGAGCCATAGATAGTACAAGGGGTATGTATGAATAATTATCGGCTCTTATTTGTGACAAATCATAAATATGTTGGGATTAGTAAACTTCTGATTTACTGTAGGTGATGATTTTGATTTAATCAAACCAAATGAGAATAAAGACAACTATAACAATAATCATTTCTCTTACGAATGGTTTTGCGATATAATCAACCTTTATCTCATGTGATGATATCTATTATTGTCTCATTTTATGTCTCGAAGTGATATCCATTTCAGCGGATACTTTAAATTCAATATATTTCTTTGAGATTTTGAGAGAGGATAGTACAGAATTTATAATAAACTTTACTCCTTCAGGGAGAAATATAGTGGTGGCTCTTTTGGAGTTTTTGATTATTTTACCACCATCAATGATTTTATTTATCTCTCCTATTTTCAGACAAGAATATAGTGTGCATAGTAGCACTATCAATGAGACATGCATTATCATCACCATAATTTTTAATTCCAAATATTTGACATTCATTTTTTCTTCAGGAAGAAATAATAAAGAAATACATCTATTTCTTCTTCAAGAGGAAATAATAAATAGACCTTTCTTCTTTAGGAAGTAATAATAATCTCTCTTCTTCAGGAAGAAATAATAAAATAATACAAACCATTTCTTCGTCAGGAAGAAATAATAAAGAAATATTCTTCTTTAGGAAGAATTAATGAAGAAACTTACAAATAAATGTAAACGTTAATAAAATTTATAAATAACATAATTGATAAAGAAAATGACATAAAATATGTGAAAATAATAAATAACCAAATTCTAAATAAATATCGGGTGTTTGATATCAATTTCTTCTTCAGGAAGAAAATATGATTATTACCATCATCAATTACACTATTAATTGCACCTTCAGGGTGTTTGTTTATGATACTTGATAAAGGTCAATAAGATATTTAGTCATACGATATATTCGTGACTAATGACCTTTAATGCTATACAAATAATATTTATTTTAAGATCATTCTTTCGCATTTTTTCTTATCACTATGCCACTTCAGGTGGCATATATCTGCCTTCGCTGCATCTATAATTACAATTATAGTCATAATTTAAGTCGCATTCACTTCAGGGAATAGACTAGATCCATTAAATCAGATTTTAGACAAAGGCATATAATAAGCTCAGAATACTTTCTCAAATTTCTTCTCTCGATATTGCTAGTTTTGGAGTATATTCGAGGAGTGAAATATAGAGAATATATTTTTCACATATCTATATCATTAATAGTTTTTCCATACAATTTTGATTGAGAAGTAACTTTAAACATTGCAAAATATATTCACTAATTGATTCAAAAGATTATAGCTTTCACTAACTTGATCATGTCTAGTCTTATAAGAACGACCATCTTCAAGTGGTTAGATCTAGATCATCTTCAGGTGGTCAAATCTTTTTCTTTCAAAGGACAAGTTGATCCTTTAAACATCATTATTTTCATTAGTGGTGCCTTCAAAATCCATTGGTATCAAGATGTATTTCACCATCGAATATTCATAATAAATAATTCTTTGATAATAAATATAATTAAATAGAATTAAATAGAATAGATGTTACCTAAAAGCTGCCCCATAGGTATATATTCGTGTTGAATGGTTATTTTATGGCAAATACTTGTACTCAAAGGTTAGTTATAAGTAAAGTAAATGAATAAAAAATGAGAAATAAAAAATGAGAAATGTTACCTCCAAAGATTCACTAGAAATCGTCTAAGAAAGCGCCTAACGATTGATCTAACATCGGTAAAATCTTGGCAGACTCTCGTGCTTTAGAATCTCGTGCATCGCAGTTGCGCAATGGTAGAGACTCGTGCTGATAACGTGTTATAAAACTAATACTAATGTGTAGTAGAGAGAAGTAGATAGAATTAGCTTTCATTTGTAGAGAGAGAAGTAGAAAAAGTAGAGAGAAAATCAAAAGAACTTCTATATCCTTCTAAATTACAAAGGGGGAACCCCTATTTAGAGGGGAAAGATATGAAAAGTTCAAATTACATTTGTATTCTTATCAAGATAGAGATGACATCTTCTTGTAAGTCGTGAATTGATAAGATAGAGATAGAAATAGAGATGATATCTTCTCGTAAATCATGAAGTGATAAGATAGAGATAATCATTTTCTCGATAATCGTATAGTGATAACCTTATCGTCTCGTAAAACGTGACAGTTCTGTCCTTATTGAGGAGATAAGATAAAGTGATAGACATCCACAATAAAATAATTATTTCATACAAATCAAGGTAATTTAGTATTTTGTAATTTTTCATCCTTTTTTTTTGTTATTTTCCTTTCTTTTTTTTTTCTTCTTTCTTTTTGATTGTTTCCTTCTCCCCCTTTGGTGCAGCAATTGAAGCCACCACCGCCACCATCTCCTCCGCTGATCAGCAATGCCACCACACCCGCCATCCATTCTCCCCCTCCACCCCTACCACTTTTCCCCCAGCTCCAGCACCACCACCCTCCCAATTTCCTCCTCCTCCCCCTTTCCTTCCCCCTTCCTCTCCCTTCTTCCCCCACCTCCGTCAGCCCCTTCTCCTCTCTGCTTCCTCTCCTCCTCCTTTCTCCTCAGCAGCCACCCTCTCTCTTATTCCAGCCAATTCATCATTGTCATTGTTGCTATTGATGAATCCTCCAAGACCCTACAAAAATACGGACCTGATGGTTTTTCTACAGTAATATGTACTCATTTGGCTACCCCCATTCCAAATTAGTTGATACTGCTAGATGAGATGGTTCAAAAGCTTCTTGGAGGACTTGATGGTTTTCACACATTTTGACAAACTCTGTGAGGCCTTTGTTTGATTCCTCTACTTAATTTAATTAGTTTCTAGGCATTTTTTCGGTCTAATTTACCAAACCCAAGCCATATCCGTCAATCTTGCTCTTTCTTCAGCCAAGCCTGCCTAGCAATTAGTTTCTAGGCATTTTTTTTGGGTCTAATTTTTAAACGGCGATGACAGTGATGAAACCTTTTGATCGTGCCTAATGTGACAATGATGACAATGATGAAACCTTGATGATGCTGGTGGCAGTAGTACCAATAGTACTGCGGTAAGTTGTGAATTTGTTGAGGGGTTTCGGATTTGTTTTGTTCTTTCACGTAGTTTTTGTTTTTGGGAGGATAACCATGATAAATTCCACCATGAATATGCAAGACTAGTCTTGATTTGGATTTTTAGTTGAACGCTGGCAGTGGTAATGGCTGCTGTTGTTCTGATGTTATCAAGGAGGTCCAGATTTAGAGAAGACGATAAGTTTTTGAAATTTTCAAAGCCATTAAATTTTTCTTTATTCTCAAATGAAGCAAGAAAGCTTTTGCAATCTTAATTAAATTTTGAACTAACTTTTAGAATAGTTTAAAAATGAGGTAAATATAACAATTTTAAATTTTTCTGTCAACTTACATGTTTCTGTCCATTGTTCAAATTAATCTAAAACAGAAGAGGGTTCTTTCGGGGGTTTTTAAATAATGAGAAGATTTTGACTATAACCCAAATCACAAGGGGTTTAGCGTACTTTACACTGGGATACATCAAATTGATTTGAGAAAGCCAGAAATTCGAGGGGTATAATTTGGGTATTTAATTACTTCCCAAGAAAAAGATCTTTTTAAAATTTCAATAGTAGTCCCAAGAAAAAATCTTCTTAAAAATTTCATAGTAGGTCCAAGGTCCACCCATTTTTTTGATTTCCTTTTAATTGTAAGTGAACACTACGACCCATCACCCTCCTCCCTTCTCCCCCACCAGGGGTCCACCCATTTTAAATGTGTGGTCATTGACATAAGCAAAATCCGATTAGGATGTTTTCATAAGTATTTAGTAGGGTTAATCATAATTAATCCCCTTAGGGTTCATTTGGTTCACTGATTATGAGATGGGATGACTCATGCTTAAATAATTAATCCTGAAATTAATCATCATGGGATTACTCATCCTTGTTATCCAGTGTTTGGTTTATTAATATAGTTGTAGATTTTGTAAAAGAATCGATAAATCATTATACTCTCACAATTATCTCCGGATAAATAATACCAAGACCCCCAAACATTGGATGACATATGATAAGTGATCCAATCTTGTCTCATCCTATAAACCAAATGATTATTGATTAGATGAGATGGGATCCCTGGAATTAAGGATTACTAATCCTTGTTATCCAGTGTGTGGTTTATTAATATAGTTGTAGGGTTTGTCTATCTTGATAAAGATAAAAGCTAATAAGTCATTATTCTCACTCACAACTATCCGTAATAAAGAATACCAAGACCTCCCATGGATGACTATATCTCTCTAGAGAGGATTAATTTAGTTAATAATATCCCCTATAGAGAGGATTAATTTAGTTAAAATGGATATTTAATCCAATTATAAAAATACAATCAAACATTAGATGAGACAAGATAAGTCATCCAATCCTGTCTCATCCTATAAACCAAATGAATCCTTAAAGTATATCTCATTTCTTATTTTACCCCCTAACCCTTTGTTTGTCACACTTTATCATCTATTGGACAAAATTATCCCTTTATTATTCTAAAAACTGTTTTTCTTTTTTATTCTCCTTTTTTCCTCCTTTATTTTCTTTGTCACTTTCTTCTTTCTTTAATTTTTCTTCATTTCCACAAGAAACTTCGTCTTAGTGATTGAAGCTGAAAAAAGGAATTGCATAGATCTTTTTTCTCGTCAAATGATTACAAAATATTTAAATCACCTTCCCAAAATATGATTTTTTTAACCTTTCAATCCTTTTGCTTTTTTCCCTTTCCATTCTAGTTTCTCATTTTATTTCCAAGAAAATATCACAGTATGAAAATTGTGACCTGATTAACAGTCATTAATTGTAATTTGAGGTATATGAAATCATACAAAAGATTGAAATTAGTTTTTGATGCATTTTAATGTTTCATCTAGAAATGTAATTACAAATTCAAGATAAGTTTTTAAGTCGAGATGGTTGGGAAGGATGGAAGAGAGAAGAAAGAAGAAAGAGAAAAATAAATAAAAGAGGGAACAAGAGGAAAGAAAAAAAAGATAAATGAAAGTCAAAATAATGGAGGCAGAATTTTTTCTTATAGGGGGTTAAGTGACAAAAATTAAAGGTTAGGAGATAAAGTGAAAAAGTGGGTATATTTAAAGGGATTAATTGCAATTAAGCCTATTTAGTAGGTTACAATATCGCAAACTTTATATGACATCTGTTTGAAACCCTAGCGTTCTTTAGACAAACCTATTTAGTAGGTTCCGTCAAATTTGATAATAAGAAACGAATAGAGATTTAGGTCGAATTACCATGGGTTCAAAACGATATATTGGTTCAAGAGGAAGCAAACCATCACAATCAGGGCCGCCAAAAATTTCGAGTTTAAGGTTACAGCAGGAAAACATGGCTCATCTTCCACAGGAAATAATAAATTCTGAAATCCTCCCCAGGCTTCCAATCAAATCACTGTTGAGATTCAGATGCGTAAGCAGGCTCTGGAATTCTACGATAACTGATCCGAGATTCAATCGTCACAGTGCTAGATCCATGGCAGTTTTGATGACACAAGACTATCGCCCGGACTTATCCAACCAAAACGTCGAAAAATTGCCTTGTTTGCAATTCATTGATGAGGAAGGCTCCATAATCCAACGATTTTCAGAGGTGAAACCCAGGGAAGGTTGTAAAGGGCTTCTCGGGGGTTCATGCAATGGTTTGTTGCTTATGATTCTTGAAACTTCTTTCTTCCTGTGGAATCCAACGACTGCATACTTTTGCCACGTGCTTGAACTGGATTATATATTTGGTGCTGGGTCTGTAGATATTTCAGGGTTGTGCTATGACTCGTCCTCGGACGATTATAAAGTAATTGTAAAGCCTCAGTTTCCGGAGGAGAAATTCCGCCAATCTGCCTTGGTAGCAGCCTTGAAAGACAAACGTTGGAAAGAGTTGAAGTTTCCTCATAGTGGTTGGGGTCGAGGAGGGGCAGTTTTTTGCAATGGAATTCTGCACTGGGCATGGGTTGATTATGATCCTTTTCTTCCACCTGATGCGGTAAATAGTAAAAAGATTATTGGTTTTGATCCAAAGACTGATGAAATCATTGAGGTTCCATTGCCTCAGTGCAAGAATAGGACAGACAATGTCATAGTTGGACTGGGAATTATAGAATGCTGTCTTTGCATGGTTCATTGGGATAATTTTAGTTCCTTTGAGGGGAATTTTCAGTTAATGGAGATGAAAGAGTATGGTGTCAAAGAATCATGGACTCCTATGTTCGAAATAGTGCAACTATTTCCTAAAGCATCAATTTCCATTCAGTTGATCCCGTTGATGCTTAATAAAAATGGTGAACTGTTAATGACCATAAACTACGAGAGCATTGTCAGTTACAATCCACGAACAGCTGAATACAAATCCATAATACCTCGCAAATGGCGTGTAATATATTCAGGTGATGTATTTGTCGAAAGTTTAATTTCCCCTACTGGCTATGATTGGAACAAAGAGGAACATCAACGCTTTAAGCAGCCCATACTCTGGCCGGTCAATTGTGTGCTGAGATTATTCAGAGGAGCACTATCAACATTTGTTAAGTTAGGAAAGAGTAATAGCTCACATTCTAGTGTTTGATGAGATAAAATTCTCCATCTATATGTGATTATGTTCTATTTGGTAGTTTATTATAGCATAGTACCTCAATACTTGGATAAAGTTTTGATGATTTGAAGACTGTAGATTGTAGCAATATATGTCATTTTTCTCCAACTGCATGTTGGTATTATTCACTCCTCCATTTTGTGGATTGGATTATAGTATTATTGAGTTGTAATTAGTTTGGATGAAACACATAAGAGTTGTCTAACCAACTGTACTCTGGTGTATCTGAGACAATTTTGATAGGTGTTAGCTCTTGGCAGCAAGAAGATGATCCACTATGAAATAACAGTGCCACCTAGGTATTATCGAGTCTTTATGACCTAATTGAACTGCTCAGTTAGTGGAACGCGTGATGTTATAGCAATATTAGAAGCATCAAACATTAGAAGCATCAAACTGGCTAATTCAAGAAATCATTTATCATCACAAATAGATATAATGAGACCTCATGGCGTGCTCAAATTGTTGCTGACCCATGGTCTGCTGGAAAAAGGGATTCTCCAGAATCTGCTTCGCTGTAGTCAGCTTTTGATCATCGAGGCACATCAACACCATTTGCAAGAAATACCTTGAGAATTCTCTCTCATCAGCATTATCATTCTTTTTCTTGCGAAAGAACTTCATAGCCTTCTTGAATTTCTGCATCACCACAACCATAGCTTTCGTGTTCTTCAATTTTTTCTCCAGGTGCTCAACATAACAAATATTGAGCAGCTGCTCCAACACATGCAATTTGATTGTCTGTTTCTTGAGTTCTTCATTGGCAATTTCCAATTTTTCCTTCGTTTTGTGCTTGGCTTTTTCGTTTAATTCTGGATCATCAGAAACTTCCAATTTTTTGTTCCCCTTTTTGCCTGGCCATTTCTTTCCCTTTCGGAACATCAGTAAGTTCCAATTTTTCCTTTCCTTTCTGCATGGCCTTTTCCTGCATTTCCTGATTATCAGCAATTTCCAATTTTTCCTATCTTTTCTGCATTGCCGGTTCTTTCATTTCCTGATCGTCATCAATTACCAATTTTTTGTTCCCTTTACTCTTGGCCTTCTCTTTCCCTTTCTCGTTAGGATAGGCCAATTTCGGCTTCAGAATCCTGATCACATTGTTGGCCAAAGAAACCAAACCGCATGCCATTGCAGTTTCTTGGTAAAGAACCGTAGCCCAACTCCAAAGCTGTAATCCCCAAACCCCATAATGATGGCTATGAAATCTTCAGGCATCCAATTTGGGAATCTTGTACGGATTATGCATCTCAGGGATTGCTTTCCAGGAAAGCCTATATTAGTAGTAATAAGCATGTTTGGCAAATCTGATCCTTCTGAAGTTCCTTGAGCTCCTGATCTATGTTCTTTTTTTTTTTTTTTTTTCTCTTGGAAATTCTGGGCTTGATTCCCTTCACTTTCCTGATTGAAAATTTTTAAGAAGAAACTGTGATAAAAAATGGCTACTGCGAATTGAAAAAATGCGCTGGGAGGGAAAGAAGTGAGATTTGACGGTCGAATGCATGGAGGGTATTGGGAGATTTTGTAGTTTTTCGTTCTTGAAAACCGTTAAGACGGTCAGAGGATAGCCCCAAAAGAACAAAGATACATCGAAATTCGAATAGAAAATTATTATTATTCCTTTATGGCCCAATGATGAATGATGTCAGCCTCCAAATCGTGGGGATTGGAATTATGGATGGGCTTTGAGTGTTGGGAAGAAATTTTGTGGTAATTGATAACAGAAATATTATGTTTGTTTAATTTTTTTTTTCAAAATTACAATGAAAAGAATTGAGTTTTGGGCTTGGAGGGGGGATTTTACAAATTTGTATTATTTCACCTAGTTAGGTGGAATATTTAGATAACCGAATATTTAACTGAGGACCTGTCTGATAATCCAATTAAATATTTAAATTTAATGTATTCAAATTTTAATAAATTCAAATGCGTAAAAAATAAAATATTTGAATTAATTAAGTAACAATAAGTTTTTTTAACAAAATTTGTTTTAAAAAATAAGTAATAAACTATTCATTTTATTACTTAGATCCCGTTTAGATTGTGGTAGCTTATTAAAAAACACTTCATCTAATAGAGCTTTTAATTAAGGGATAAATTCAGAATCCTCCCTTGAAGTTTCTGTCAATTTCACTCAGCTCCCCTAAGCTTTACAAAATTATATAAATCTCTCCTGAGGTTAAGATTTTGTAATAGAGTTAGCCCAAATAAAAAAGGTAACATTAAAAAAATATTTTGAGAAGCGAGATGAAACTTTATTTCACAAATGCCCTTTATACTTGTGTAAAATTTGTATTGTACACGAATAAATTAATAAAGATGAGGGAAGGTGAGTGCAAATAGTAAAGAACAAAAAATAAATAGCAACTCATTTCTTTTATACGTTTAGATCAATGACTAGTGCACTGAATTAAAATGAATATTTTTTTCAGATCTTTTTCATTTTGCATATAAAGGCAACAAAAGGCATTAAGATGGATCTTATTTTCACTTCAAACAACAAAATTTAAGGTAGTAAAATAGTGATTTTATATAGAACCAATTCCTATAATTATGAAACCCATATGAGATACGGAAGAATAAGTTGTTCTTTTTTTAAATTACATTGGCCAAGAGATGTTGAAGCTGCATAGATTATTTGTATTGTGCCTACTATCAGTAACCAAGGCAAAAATAGAGAATGGGCGTGAGCTAATAATTCCATATTGATTTGAACCAACCCATATGCTCCCATTTTTAATAAGATTCCGGCTAGAAGCATACAAGTGCTGTAAGCCTGTAATGTACTTCCCCGTGGGTATCTGGTAACCATGTATGTAGAGGTACAATAGGCGATTTGATAGCAAAAAAAATAAAAAATCCAATATAGAATATTATTTCTAAGGATAGAGGATACGACTGATTGGCTAATGTTTCAAAATTTAATGCTGGTTCATTAGAACCATATAAACCGATACCCAAAACTCCCATTAATAGAACAATAGAACCCCCCGCCATATACAAAATAAATTTTGTAGTGAGTACAGACGTTTCTTTCCTCCCCACATAGATAGAAGTAGATAAATAGGAATCAAATTGAATATGAAATATAGATGAAGAAACTATGATATTGTTAAGCTCTTGGGAAAAATCATGAAATTCACCAATATTTTTTAACATCAAGAAAAAATACTGCAAGTGTAATCGCAAGGAAATTGTGAATATTTGTAGAGAAAAATTAAAACAAATTGCTATTTGCTATATCAATTTCTGAGAGTGAACAATATTTGGTATATAAATTAGTACCATTTTGTAAGTAATTCTTCATCATTAAAGAAATTTTCAACAACTATTTTCATTCATTAATTACTAACAATTAATTAGTGCCCTAACTACTTAATTACCTATATTAATTTTCAATAGGGATAATTTTAGAAACCTCTCCTTAAATGTTCTAACCACTGTTTTCCCATTTTAAATTTTACTGGTTCAAGTGAAAATGACAAATCAATGTTTCTTGTTGCCTTTCTATGCAAAATGGTAAAAATCTAAAAAAAATAGCCATTATAATATAGTACTAGTCATTGATTTAGTTTTATAGAAAAAATCAGTTGCTTCTTATTTTTTGTTCTTTACTATTTGCGCTCATTTTTCCTTACTTTTACACAAGTATAAAGGGTATTTATGAAATAAAAGTTTCATCTCTCTCTTCAAAGTACTTTTTTAATATTATTTTTTTGATTTGGATTGATTTTGTTACAAAACCTTAATCTCAAGGTAGGTTTGTGTAATTTTGTAAATCTCAAAAGAGGCGAGCGATATTGTCAGAAACCTCAAGGGAGGTTTCTGAAATTATCCCTTTAATTAAAGCACTTATTATGTATTCAAGAGCTTTTAAATATGTTGCTTGGATATAAAGTTCAATAAGTACTTATTATATTGGAAAATGTGTAAATCTAATTTTTTCAAATGTATTTATCTCTTTATTTAGTTCATAATATAGGATATTAGTGATTAAATTCAATGTTTTATTTTTTAAAACACAAAAGCTATTCTAGACGCACCAAATTTTAACTTTTGCTAAAAGTGCTTTTAGTACCGAAAGTGTCACTTCTAATTTAACGGGATGATGTTCACCAAATACGTCAAACTGCTTTTAACACTCAAAAGGGTTTTTTATCAAGAGCACCACAACCTTAAATGGGGTCTTAATTAGGGGTAGGCAAAAAAATCCGACGACCCGATCCGAACCGACTCGAAATTTAGAATACCTAATCCGATTTGTTTTATCAGATCATTTTAGGGTCGGTTACCTGCAAATATTGGGTACGGATACGAATAAAAAAAAATAAAAACCGTGTGTTATTTATCTTGGCTGGCTTCCAGTACTGCAATATGTGAAATTACCTTAAAACGAATCCTGCACGAGTGAAGTTATCTCCAAGTCCATCCACACAGTCTAATTTCCCCGAATTCACGCAGATTTGCATATGTTATTTATCTTGACTGGCTTTTTCGTCTTTTTACTTATTCCATTAGGTGGCTTTAACCATTTTTAGGTCAAGGAAGGTATGGTAGTTTTTCCAAATTGCGGAGCCTATTTGGTAGTTTCTCTAACTTTTAGGGGAGAAAGATTTAATTTACCCAATCCTTTATTGAGCCTTCAATGTATCTATCTATTTATCATATATGTATTGCAGGTGGGGTTTTCTAGGAGGGGCCTCCAGGAGTCAGGAAATTTTCAATCCTTTTTTTCTAGAAATTTCTATTTAATTTAATTTAGTAAATATGTGATTAGTCTAATAACGGTTACTAATTTCTATCCATATCTACCCATATCTATCCTAACTAATCCATATCCCATTCCAACACACGTTTCCCATTCAGTTGCTGCCATTACCTTCTACCACTCCGTCATTAATGTTCAAAGCGGCGTCCAAATCATCTGATTTCAAGTCCTTTCCTTCATCCACCGGCCTTTGATCAGCATCATCTTCCGATTCCATTTCCTTTGCCTCATTCAGCTTTTTCCCGTTGTTATCGTCAAAAGATGCATTCGTTTTGTCCGACAAACCAAAGTCCTTACTGGGCTCCGACAACTCTTCATCACTCTTCATTTTAAAATCAGTAACATCTCCAATAGGCCATGTTGGCCCAAATGCAACCAAAGGGAGGTGAATTTCGGTAGTTTAACAAGACAAGTAAATATGCAAAAATTCACCCAATAAACTAAGTACAAATAATTTCTCAAGTGTGCACAAAGATATGTCAAATTAATCACAATAAAGATATCATAATTGAGCAATAAAGAAAAGAGATAGAAAAAGAAATGCAAACCAAATTTTCAAATTGCACTGAACTTGGATACATTCCACTAGTAGCTTCTTTAATTGAAGGTGAAGCTAACCAACTTGTATAAGTGAAGGTTCACTCCTTCCTCACCCTAAAGGCCTTTAGTTGAGTCAAGGAGTTTTACAACTATCCTAGTTAACCCTCAACAAGCTACAATTGAAAGGTCACTCAACCAATTAAGAACTACTATTACAAGTGAGACAACCTTCACCAAGGTTTTACTCCGCCTATTGAGTAACCTCACAAACCCCACTTTTCCCACACCTATACAACAAATAAAGAATATTTCTCCCCAAATATTTCACTTGTAAACTTGTATTTCATGTAGGTAAAAGTCTATTATCTTCTTGAATTTGTGGGTATTTATAGAGTGTGAGAAATGGCCTAAAGAAGCTCTCCAAAGGTAAAAAATATGGCTATTAAAAAATAGCCGTCGGAGCTATCAGACGTCCGACACAATGCTGTGCGTCCGATGCAAGCGTCCGACAGGTTGTTTCGATCTTTATCGGACGGTCAATGGATTTTGTGCGTTCGATGAAACTTGCGTTCGATGCTGGTTAGAGAGTTTGGATTTCATCTTTAATTCTATCGGACGTCCGATGATGATGATATGCATTCGATAGGAGTGTCCGATACTTTCCCTGTCTATCGGACGTCCAGTACTGCAGTTTGAGCGTCTGATAGTAGTTCTTCCGAGAGTTCTCAATCTTTATCGGATGTCCGGTACTAGCATTCAAGCGTCCGATAAGTTAAAACCTTCTCAATTCATCTTGAATTGATTTTTTTTCTTTTCCAATAAATCAAGGACCTGTTTTAATATAATTCTCACATAAAAACATTAGTCCAAATCATTTTGTTTTGTTATCATCAAAATTTAGGATCAATTCCAATAGGCCAAACATCATCTGATAAACAATCAAGGTCGTTTGGTGACAATGCCAACCGTCATAAAACAAAGCAAGATCTAATGCTAATTGCTGGGCAGATACGTGTGTATTGATTCGGTCATCAAGATGCAAAGCAAGAAAATAGGCCTACTTACTAGCATGGAACATATTTCATTACACCAATTACAATGATACCTTGGTTTCAAACTTGCAAGATTACAAAGGAGGAAACAATTGCTTACAAATAATTTTACTCAGGATACCGCCATTTTATTAAAGTAATTTTCTCTTTCTCAATCTTCTGTAATTTTCTCTTTGTTAATTTTCTTTTTATATAAGAAATTTTCCATCTCCACCTCTCCAATTTTCAAGCTATACTCTCTCTCAGACAAGAGACCGTTGCTGTACTTAGGTAATTTTCTTTTTATTTGAAAGTTAGAGTGTTACAAGTCTCCGAATTTTTTCCTTCTGAGCCTTCTCCGATATTTGCTTTTTTTCATTTTTTTCTCCATGAATTTTTCTCCTAAAAATTTTTGCCTCTCTAATCTCTATGAATTTTTCTCCCAGAGTTGATAAGGAGTGTTCATGTGTACCAATTGGAGGGAGAGGCAGAGGAGGTGGCTGAGAGGGTGTATCTGTTGTTTAAGATTCTTGAATATGAGGAGATGAATTCCCCTGTCAAAGTTTTCACTTTGCAGAAATTTGATGTCTCAACACATTTTGCAGGGATCGTTAATGGTGTTTGGGATTGCATTTATGTGTTGAACATGGGCTTAGACAAGCAGCCTAATCTGGATATCATTCCGGAGAATTATACAATCACTAGGTATCACAAACTGATTGAGTTTTTCGAAGAATTAGACAATTACTAGGTATCACAAAATGATTGAGTTCTACTTCTCCTATAATTTTTATTTGCTAATAATACTTATCCCTGATTAAGTCTATATTAATTTTCTGATTATTTATATTTTGAAAGAAATGTTTAATTTGGGCCACTGTGCAATTCTCTGCTGTTAGCAACGATTCTTGGATGTGGGACTTTAGATTTCTAATGAATTAATGAAACTACCATTGAGAAAACTAGCAACTAAAATCTATAATTGGTCTTCTTAGCAGCAGGGATTGACTAGACATGGTAAAAATGCACATTTTCTCCTGTTGGGTTTGTTCCTATGAAAAGCAGACATTTACGCTAAAACACTGATTTATTCAATAAGCAGACCGGTTGTTATATGTCACCATATGCTTGGGAGCTGACTGAATACTTGATATTTACGTTATACACTCCCAAATGGATATTGATCAAAATAATAATCTTTTAATTTTTAACTTATTTTTTATATAACTATTACAAATAATTCATTATCATTATTATTATTATTATTTTAAATATAAACCCCGTCCACAGCACGGGTCAGAATTCTAGTTGAATAGTATTAGAGAATAGTAGTGCCTCCAAATTTCAGATATTCCACAAAATACATTCTCCCATTCACCAAAAAAATAAAATAAAATTAGTGCATTTTCAAAATTTTCTTTCTTAGAAAAAAAATAGGATTTATTTTTGAACAAAATTCTTATAGTATCCTTACTAAAATGGCTATGTGTGGCCTAAAATTAAAAAATAAAGATAAAAATAAAAAAATTGTAATCTCAATGGTATATTAAATATGTTATATCTTATAACTAAAAAAATGTTATACTAATCTGAAAGTAGATTTTGTTTGGGACGATTAGAGTATTCATTTTTAATTTAAGAATACTAATATCAAAAGCACAAATGGGGGATTTTTGTATTGGTTGCTGTTGTTGGATAGGTTCTCAAATCTTTGGCGGCGTGAAGTGGTGAGTCTGTGAGTTTGTGTTTTCCCCACTCGGAGCAAAGATATTATATGCAGTCTTGTTTGCTTAGAGGTGCTGGATGATTGTATTTATTTATTTCTGGTTACTAATTAAGTGCATGTTTGATTGAATGACTCTTAAGAGTTTCAGTCGAATTTCATGGTTTAGATGATTTAAAATAATTTCCTCAAAAAGGGACAATGAAAGTCATCAAATGGATGACAAAATTTTTACATAATTTTTAATGAGGAAGATGTATTACTTTTACTTCTTAACCGACATATCATTTTTTAAGTTTTAATTTTTGCCTTTTCTTTTGGGATGAATTTTAATGTTATAGAATATTATAAAACTCACAAAAAAACAAGAAAGGCATCTCCTTGGCAGAGAAGAAATTAGTCACTCCATGATTACTGGGGAAGTATACACCTCAGTCTTCTCAACAACTAATCTATCTGCCCTCAAAGGAACTTCTGCATAGCAGCCAAAATTTCCTTATCTTCGCCCATATATGCCCCTATAATAGCAAAATTTTCACTCCAAAACTAAAAATAATTTGTCTCCAAAATTAAAAGATTCTCAAATTGGACAGTAGTCGATTTCTCTTTGTAATTTATACATAATTTATACATGCGTTGAATAAATGATGAATATTCAGTGATTTCATTACCTTAAGGTTTAAGTTATTTATCTTACATGTAGCAATTCTTTTTTTTTTTATTTGGCATAAACACAACTTTTTTCATATAAAAAGCAACAAAGAGAAGTCAGCAACCATGGAATTAGCCTAAATCCCCCAAATTGTAAAATTAAGGTGAGTAACGAAGTTTAAAAAGTGCTTGGATGAGCCATTTCTAGCTGGATATGATGCAAAATAAACACTTATCAACCAATCAAAAATATTTGCACTAGAACCGCTTCGCGCCCCAAGCTCTGATATTTCAAACCTCAGACATCCCCCATAAGTCTGGAGTCGATTGGCCACTCACACACACATGCAAAACGAAGATGATTGAAAGCCAAAGGAATGAATAAACACAAGAAGGAGGAAACAAAGACTTTGGAATGATTTCTTCAGACTTTTCATGTAAAGCAACAACAATTTTGAAATACATTTTGCTCCCAAACAAAAAAAAAAAAACTTTGAGATATATTTCAAAATGTAATTGTATTAAAATATTTTTTATACAAAAGAATTGATGTGGAATAAAGTTCAAATGTAATGACTTTTGAAAACAGAACAACTATGAAGAGTAATTTCTTACTACAAACCTCAGAAATTAGACAGTAATATAAATTGACTTTCCTCTGTTTGGAAAATTATTTTCTGCAATATTCATTTTTTTTTTAAGTTTATGTAACTTTCGTTATTTTTCCCATAAATTATCTCTGTAACTTCACGGTAAAAAGAATAGCTTGAAACAAACTTCACGGTACTTAGTATAGGCCCCTTTTATCTTTTTCTTTTCTTTTTGAAGTAGTCCTTGGAGCAGCCATTGTGAAAAATATCTCATAGTATTTGCTTTTGTGTAGTTTTTTTTTTTTTTTTTTTTACATGAAATGTAACTACTTCATTTGGATTCCTTATTTTTGAAAAACTTATATTTTACATCCCTAATGTTACAACAATACACCAACCAAAAACAACTCCAAAAACACCAATCCAAACAAATATTTAAAAAATAACTCACACATCCACAAACAAATAAAAAAATTACTCTTTCTTCTTCCATCCTCTCCCCACCACCACCCACTCCTATCACCACCTACCGCCACCTACCGCCACCCCCATCTCCTTCTCTCTCCCCTCTCTCCCTCCCTCCTCCCCTCTCCTCCCTCTTTTCCCGCTTTTTTACAATTTGCACACATGTTAATCAAAGACCAACTAGGACATATGTTTGTGAGAAATTTCTGAGGAGACTGGTGAGGCCATGTGGCAGATCGGGTTGCATTTCAGTCACAAATGCTTGAGTGGGGCTTGGAAGGCTCGATGATTCTTGGCCCTTGGTTCCAGACATGGCAAATAGAATTGTGTTTGCTTGGAATGTGATGATTGCAGAATATTGCAAGATTGATTAGTGAGATGAAAACTATCGGTCTTTTTCAAGATATGACTAAGGCTGGTTTTAAACTAACATGAGTAACACTAGAAAGTGTGTTAAGTGCTATTGCAGGTTTGGCAAGCTTTCAATTTCGTGTGTAGGTACATGCCAAGGCGATGAAGAGGGGGCAGGAGAGAGAGGGGGAAGAGGAAGAAGTGGGGAGGAGGGAGGGAGAGAGGGGGTAGGGAGAGAAAGCGAGAGGGGAGAGGGGGCGAGGGAAGAAGGTGGTGGGTGGGTGGGTGGTGGTTGTTTAATTTTTAAAAACATACCCCAAATAAATTTTTAATCTTAAAAATATCTCCAAAATATAATCCCAAAAACACTTTTAAAAACAAATCAAAGGCATTTACAGTAATTGTATTTCATATTCCAAATGCTACAATAATATTTTCAAAAAATATTCCTAAAAACAACTAATCCAAACGGAGTTGTATTTTTACTCTCCTGAGATATACATTTTTTCATTAACAATATGAGTTAAAAAAATACCACCAAATCTAAAAATACCATTTAAAATATGGATAATTTTTTTTATACATTGTGAGTATATAATTTTTTTTTACACTAGCAGGTTTGGATTATACTATTTAATATAAATTTAAAATTCAAATTCAAATCATGCACATGTGGCATGCATTCAAAACTGCTAGTGCAAAAAAACAAAAAAATCACTATACCATCAGTGTATAAAATGCTAATCCTTAAAGTATAAAATAAAAACAAAAAGTATATCATTTTCTGGATAGTCCTGCAGGTCACACCTAAGAAATTCCCCCCTTTTATACTGTAAATTTCAAAAGTGGTGATAGACAAACCATAACTACAACCAAAAATAATTATAACTTTTCACTTTGTAAACCTTACATAATCCCCAAAAAATTAAAAAAGAAAAAAAAAAGAAGAGAGTAACTATCTTTATTGTAACATTTAGGATAAATTACTTATAACCCTCTGTGGTTTTGACTGTTGCCATATGACCCCCCTAATGTTTTAAAATATTCACTTCACCCTCTTATAGTTTTATGTAAAGTGGAAAGTGGACGGAATGTACAATCAGTTACGGTGTCTATATCAAACGTGCTCTAAAAGCACGTGTGATAAAATCTTAATATCCATACAACCCCTTATAATTCATATAAATATCTACTTTACCCCCTGTGGTTTTTGCAATCATCCACATAATTCCCCTGTGCTTTTATATAAAGTGGTAGATCCATCTATTGATTTAACATTTAAATAAGGACATTATTAACATTTCAACTAACGACGTTATATAGGGTATTTTCCGTCATGTTTCCACTTTACGTAAAACTATAGGGGGTGAAGTGGATATTTTGAAATGTTAGGGGGGTTATGTGGCAACAGTCGAAACCACAGTGGGGTTATATGTAATTTACCCTTACATTTATGATTCATAGTGAAGTTTTCAGCTGGAGATCAGAAATTGACAATAATGGAAGGTGGAATCTCTAAACATTCATCATCCGGAAATAAAAAAAAAAATTTACAAAAGGACATTACGCTTGCAAAATTTGCTCGTGTGTCCCAATTATTCAAGAACAATGCATGTGATTTTGCTTGCTTAAAACACACTAGATTAAAGGGCTTTCAAAACCTTCAAGTGCTGCAAAATATGTGTTCAATCTGAAACAATCCTTTTCAACTTTCAATGCATTTCTTCATTATGTTCATCAGAAAACAGAGCAAAAGCAGAGTATGAATGAGCCATACGTGCAACAGAATTCCTTTGATTGGGAAGCTTCGTACATCATCATCGTCATGATATTGTTCAAAGAAAATGATCAGCTCTCAATCTAGTACGCAAACAATCAAACAGACTAAAAGTTTCAGCTATGAATGAATATCTCATACCTAATTCTACTCCTGAACTCTCTGAAAATAAAAAAAAGGAGCCTTGAACTCATACAAAGTTTCAATCTGGCAACAAGAAAATGATCCACTAAAAAAGAAAAAGTGCCACCTATGTACTATCGAGTCTTTATGGCCTAATTGAACTGCTTAGTCAGTGGAATGCATGATGTTACAGCAATATTAGAAGCATCAAACTGGCTAATTCAAGAAACCATTTATCATCCTGATTGGACATTATCCGACCTCATGCTCTGATCAAATTCTTGCAGATCAATGTTCTACTGGAAAAAAGGGATGAATCTGCGCCGCCGTCTTTTGTTGTTCGAGGCACATCAACACCACTTCCAAGAAATCCCTCGAGAACTCTCTATCATCAGCATTATCAATTGAGAGAATTCTCGCTCATCAGCATTGCCATTCTTATTCTTGCGAAAGAAATTCACAGCCTTCTTGAATTTTTCTGTCAGCACCGCCATAGCTTTCTTCTTCTTCAATTTTTTCTCCAGGAACTCAACATAACCAACACTCATCAGCTTCTCCAGCACAGGCAATTTGATGGTCGATTTCTTGGGTTCTTCATCAGAAACTTCCGATTCCTTCCCTTTGTTCTTGGCCTTCTCTTTGTTGAAAGATAGGGTCGAGCAATGTTAACAAGTATAACAGAAATAAACGGAAAGTAGGACACGCTTGAGTCGTGCTAGGTAGCACTGTCCTAAGAAACTATTTCCGGATATTGAAAATGTTTCCCCAGGATTAAACAAGCATTCTTCTTGTTATCAAAAAGGAAACTACCAGCAAATTCTTCAGTATATCCAGCAGAGAATCGAGAGAAGAAGGAAAGTGAAGAGAGAAAGTAGGAGAGAAAGAGAGATCAGATTAGAAGATGTAACACTACTGAGAAGGAAGGTTTATAGGAAAAGTTTAACAAAAGATCCGTTGGTCCATTAAATGCTGCAGAGAACGTTTCTGTAACATAAAAGGTAAAAATTCAATGCAATAAAATCATGGCATGATTTTAGGAAGGAAACGTTTGGAAATTAATCTGTCAGATTTCAATGCCATAAAATCATGGCATGATTTTAGGAAGGAAACGTTAGGAAATTAATCTGTCAGATTTAATACCATAAACATACAGGAAACGTATCTGCAGATATTATTTTCCTACCGTTTTTAGTAAAACCAAGGTGAGCCGCGTTTTTAGTAAACCAGGGGGGGAATCTGACCGTTTGAACTGAATTAGTCCAATTCAACTTCCACTCATGCGCGCGAACCCATGCTAACTCTCAACTCATCACAAGCCCAATGGAGAGTTAGACAATATAAAGTGTTTAAAAATCTCATTGGTTTTCCAATGTGGGACAAAGTCTTTTGAAATACAATATCTACAACAATCTCCCACCTATTTCAAAAGATTTTGAACAGAACAATAATAGAGGAAGGAAAATTTGCTGGATATATTTTGAGTTCAACATACTCAGTTTGGTGTCTTTTGGACTATGAACCAAACTTAGACTGATAAGATATGTCCTACAGAATTATTGGTGAAATATGTATTTCTATGAACCAATAATTCTTATTATATGACAGAGATCTTACCAATCACATTGTAACCCATAATTTGCTGTTCAACGTGATTTTGCGCATTTAGGCCGTGCGCCTACCTGGTTGTTCATGAGAGCTCTAAAGATTTGGCCAAAAAAATCTTATAGGAGTGGCCCCACTCCACTCTCATATAGGTGAATTTATCAAGTGTATACTGCTCAAAATACACCTCCCTAAGGGGATATAAATTCATTAAGAGTATTTAAACTCAACCTTACAAATACTAACAGTCAAAGCACTTATCTCAAAGGGACTTTAAATTTCAAGTGCTTTACAGTCAATATCGACTTGTTATTACCCATATGAACCTACTTCACGGGATCACCAATCACATAGGTTGGGTTACCATCTTTATTGACAATTGTTGGCCCAAGTCCCATCTCCTTCGTAGTTTGAAGAATTAATTTTCTTCCTACAGGTTTAGTCAGAGGATCGGCCAAATTCAACTCTGACTTCACAAAATCAATGGAAATAATTCCATCTCTAAGCAGCTGCTTTACGACATCATGTCTCAATCTCATGTGTCGACTTTTACAATTAAAAAATTTATTTTTGGCAATAGCGATAGCCGCTTGACAATCACAGTGTATGGATACTGGAGGCAACATGTCCTTAGTTGAAGGAATATTAGCTAAGAAATTCCTTAGCCAACCAGCCTCAGTACCAGTCAACTCTAGAGCTATAAACTCTGATTCCATAGTTGACCTGGCAATAATTGTCTACCTGGCTGATTTCCAAGCAACTGCACCACCACCGAGGGTGAACACATAACCACTAGTGGATTTTGTATCATTTGAATCAGTGATCCAATTAGCATCACTGTAACCCTCTAATACAGTGGGAAATCCACTATATAGGATACCAAAATTTATGGTTCCTCTCAAATATTTCATTAGTCTGACTAATGCAAACCAATGCTCACGATTGGGATTGTGAGTATATCTACTCAGTCTACATACAGCATAAGCTATATCAGGTCTAGTAAAATTCATCAAATGCATTAGACTCCCAATAATCTGAGCATATTTAGACTGAGCAACTGGGTCACCATTATTTTTCTTTAATTGAGTGTTAGCATCATAAGGAGTGCTTACCGGTGTCACATCATAATTTTCAAACTTCTTAAGAAGTCTCTCTGTATAATGTTCTTGTGACAACATTATACTATCATTTCTCCTTATGATTTTAACACCCAATATTATTTTTGCTTCACCCAAATCTTTCATATCAAAACTAGATGACAAAAAATGCTTAGTACTGTTGACAATATTTAAGTTTGTACCAAATATAAGCATGTCATCCACATACAAACTAATTATCACATATTCATTGTCTACAGTTTTAACATATACACATCTATCCACTTCAACAGATAAAAAACCGTCATTTATCAATACTTGATCAAATTTTTCATGCCACTGTTTAGGTGCTTGTTTTAGGCCATAAAGTGATTTAATTAATTTACAAACCTTATTTTCTTGTCCAGGTACAACACATCCTTCAGGTTGGAACATATAAATTTTTTCTTCTAAATCACCATTTAAAAAAGCTGTTTTGACATCCATTTGATGTACAAAAAGTTTATGAATAGAAGCTAAAGCAAATAAAATACGAAAAGAAGAAATTCTTGTTACTGGTGCAAATGTATCAAAATAGTCAATATTTTGTTTTTGAGAAAATCCTTTGGCTACTAATCGAGCTTTGTACTTATCTATAGAGCCATCAGGATTATATTTCCTTTTAAAAATCCATTTGCAACCAATAGGTTTCACACCTGTAGGTAAATCTACTAAAACCCAAGTTTTATTTTTCATAATAGAATTGATTTCAGCTTTAATTGCATCTTTCCAAGATTTAGAATCCAAAGAAGAAATAGCATCAGAATATGTTAAAGGATCATTGTCAACAAGAAAAGTTTGAAAATCATTTCCAAATGAAAATTCTTTTCTTAGCCTTTTACTCCTTCTTAATTTCTCATTAGGAATTATCTCTTTATTTATTTCTACAGGTGCATGAGAAATTTTATTAGATAGTGGAAAAATGTGTTCGAAGAATTCAGCATTTTTAGTCTCAATAATTGTATTACAATCAAGCACGTCACTTCTTAAAACAAGAAATCTATATGCAGCACTGTGTTCAGCATATCCAATAAACATACAATCAGAAGTTTTAGAACCTATTTTTCTTTTCTTAGGTTCAGGCAATAAAACTTTAGCAAGACATCCCCATACTTTCAAATATTTCAGATTTGGTTTATAATTTTTCCATAATTCATAAGGTGTTTTGCCAGTCCTTTTATGAGGAATTCTATTTTGTAAGTGACATGCAGATAATATAGCTTCTCCCCATAAATTATCAGGAGCATGTGAACTAATTAACATGGAATTCATCATTTCTTTTAGTGTTCTATTTTTCCGTTCAACTACTCCATTAGATTCTGGTGAATAAGGTGGTGTTACTTCATGTATTATGCCTTCTTGTTCACAAAAGCTAACCATAGATAAATATTCACCTCCTCTATCAGATCTAATTCTTTTTATCTTCTTATTAAGTTGATTTTCTATTTCAGACTTATAAGATAAAAAGGCATTATAAGTATCATCTTTATTTCTAAGTAAATAAAGTTTAGTATATCTAGAATAATCATCTATAAAAGTAACATAATATCTTTTACCACCTCTTGTCATAGTTTGTTTTAAATCACCTAAATCTGTGTGAATTAAACTTAATAATTCAGTTTCTCTCTGAACAGTTATACAACTTTTCTTTGTTATTTTACTTTCTGCACATATTTCACATTTATCCATGTTGTCATTATTAATACCAGAAAGTAAACCAAGTGATTGCATTTTCTTTATATAACTTACATTCACATGTCCTAATCTTGCATGCCATAAAGAAATTGAATCAACAATATAAGCAGAAGAAGAAGCATTTTCATTGATCACATTGGAAACGTTAAGTACAAAGAGTCCCTGGTTACAATAGCCTTTTCCTACAAACACATTATTTCTGGTCATTACAATCTTATCAGATTCAAATGACACTTTCACCCCAACTTTTCCCAACAATGCTACAGAAACCAGATTTACCCAATATTAGGCACATGCACATCATTAAGAGCCAAAGTTTTTTCAAGTAAGTTTCAAGAACACTTTGCCTTTCCAAGGACTTTAGCAGTCCGTGAGTCTCCAAGGTAGACTACCTCTTCATCCTCCCCTATTGGAGTATAGGAGGAAAAAGCTTCTCGATTTGCACATATGTGCCGAGTAGCTCCAGAGTCTACTACCCACTCTTTTACATTGGCTGTAGTGTTTGCTTGTGAGATGACTGCAGCAATTATTTCATCTCCTTCGACTAAATTAGCCTTAGGAGGATTACCAGCTGCTTTGTCATCTTTATTATATCTGACCGAAAGATGATGCCCTGGTTTTCCGCAACTGTAGCAATTTCCTTTCTTTTTAAAGTTGAAATTTTTTGGTTTGTAGTTGTGATTTCTAGACTTGTTGTTTTGGGACTTATTAGGCGTACCTTTATTGTTGCTTTGTACCAGATTAGCTTTGAAAGCTATCTCCTTTGCTTTGGCAGCTCTTAACTCCCTTTTGCTTGAATCCTCAATCAGAATGTGTTTCACGAGCTCATCCATAGTGTAATTTTTCTCCTTGTGCTTCAAGTTATTTTTGTAATCAGCCCACGACTTGGGTAGCTTTTCAATCAGCATGCCTGCAGCAAATTTCTCGGGTAGCTTGATGTCTTCATTTTTCAACTCTTCTAACAGCATTTGATATTCCGTGATTTGATTTTTTATTTCCTTGTCGTCAGTCATTTGCCATTGGTTGTATTTACCAACGACGAATTTTTGCTTGGTTGCATCTTCGGCAGTGAATTTTGTTACCAAGGCTTCCCAAATAACCTTAACTTCTTTGCAGTTACAGTAGACATCAAACAATTCATTAGAGAGAGTTTGCAAAATAGTGTGTCTACATACCTTATTGGCATATTGCCATGCTTCTAGGGTCTTGGCATCCTCTGTTGCAGAAGGTTGGGATTCGGCAAGTGCGTAGGCTACTCCATGAATATCGATGAGAGAGTGCACATGTTCTTGCCATCTTTTGAAATTTTCATTAGCGAAAATTTCAATTTTGGATACATCTGGAAATGGTTTGGCGAACGGCAGGGCAACAGCAACTGATGAAGTTGATTGTTGAGAGGCGTTAACATTGTCGGTGGCCATAGTTTCTTAGATTGTTGAAAGATAGGGTCGAGCAATGTTAACAAGTATAACAGAAATAAACGGAAAGTAGGACATGCTTGAGTCGTGCTAGGTAGCACTGTCCTAAGAAACTATTTCCGGATATTGAAAATGTTTCCCCAGGATTAAACAAGCCTTCTTCTTGTTATCAAGAAGGAAACTACCAGCAAATTCTTCAGTATATCCAGCAGAGAATCAAGAGAAGAAGGAAAGTGAAGAGAGAAAGAGAGATTAGATTGGAAGGTGTAATACTACTGAGAAGGAAGGCAGGTATTTATAAGAAAAGTTTAACAAAAGATTCGTTGGTCCATTAAATGCTGCAGAGCATGATTTTAGAAAGGAAACGTTTGGAAATTAATCTGTCAAACTTACAGGAAACGTATCTAAACGTATCTGAGTCAAAGCGTTTATGATGATTGACACCAAGGTGAGCCGCGTTTAACCCACGCGCACGGGAGGGGGGGGCGGGAAATCTGACCGTTTGAACTGAATTAGCCCAATTCAACTTCCACTCTCAACTCTCAACTCATCACAAGCCCAATGGAGAGTTAGACAATATAAAGTGTTTAAAAATCTCCTTGGTTTTCCAACGTGGGACAAAGTCTTTTGAAATACAATATCTACAACACTCTTTCCCTTTCTTATCAGGATACGCCAATTTCAGCTTCAGAATCCTGATCATATTGTTGACCAAACGAAGCCAATGCGCCAAGGCATTGCCGTCTCCCGGTCTTGGTACAGAACCGTAGCCCATCTCCAAAGCAGTAATCCCGAAGTGCAATATGTCGTCAGTGGGAGCTCCACCTTCTTCCCATCCAGGTTCATGATGCGCTAAGTCCTTCCCCTCATCAACAGCAAGCATAATGGTGGTGAGATCTTGCTCAGTATCAACACAGATATTACTGGAATTAACGTCTTTGTGACCAGCGGACTCGGAAACATGGAGAAAATTGAGAGCCGCCAGAACGTCTCGCACAATGATGGCTGTGAAATCTTGAGGCATCCATCTGGGAAACGTGTATGGATTATGTGTCTCAGGGATTGCTCTTCAGGAACTCCTGTAGTAGTATAAAGGATGTTTTGACCGCCGTTTGCCATTTTCCTTGAGCTCCGATCCTGATCAATATTCTTGTTGCTTTCTTTCTTTCTTTTTTTTTTCCTTGGAATTTCTGGGCTTGATTCCCTTCACTTTCTTGAAAGAAAATTTTGAAGAAGAAACTGTGATTGGAAATGGTTGCTGCGAATTGAAAAAAAATGAGGTGGGAGGGAAAGAAGTGGGATTTCACGGTCGATTATATAAGGAGAGTATTGGGAGATTTATGGTTTGGGTTCTTGAAAACCGTTGAGGCGGTTGGAGGAGAGCCCAAAGAGAACAAAGATACATCAAATAGACAACTGATATTATACCTTTACGGCCAAATAATGATCGATGGCAGCCTCCGAATAGTGGGAATTGGAATATCGGATGGGTTTTTGAATGTTGCGACGAAATTTTGTGGTAATTCATAATGGAAATATTATGTTCGTTTAATTTTTTTAAAAAAAATATTTACAATGAAAAGAATTGAGTTTCGGGTTAGCGAGAGGGATTTTACAATTTTGTATTACTTCAGTTACTCAGACAACCGAATCTTTAACTGACACAGATAACCGAATCTCTAAGGATGAATTGCATCTAACTCCCCAAGATTTGGACCTATTACCGACCAGTCCTCAGGGTTTGGCAACTCTATCTTTAAACGCCCTGGACCAGGCAAACATTTAACAAACAGGCCCGGGCTTCTATTATGGAATGTTGCGAAATTACCTTAAAACCAAGCCTGAGCAAGTGAAGTTATCTCCAAGTCCATCCACACTGTTTAATTTCCCCAAATCCTCGCAGATTTGCATATGTTATTTATCTTGACTAGTTTTTTCGTCTTTTTACTTATTCCATTAGTTGACTTTAACTATTTTTACGTCAAGGAGGGAATTGATAATTTTTCCAAACCTCGGGGCTCATTTGGTAGTTTCTTCAAACTTTAGGGAAGGTGAATGTAATTAATCCAATCCTTTATTAAGCCTTCAATGAATTGTACAGTATTAGAGATTAGTAATGCTTTTTTAAAATTTTCTTTCTTTAAAAAAAAAAAAAGAGTTCGTTTTTGAACGAAATTCTTATAGTATCCTTACTAATAATGGCTACGTATAGCCTAAAATTAAAAAATAAGGATAAAAATAAAAAATTGAAAACTAAATGTTACATTAAATTATTATTTCTTATAATTAACAGAATGTTATACTAATCTGAGAGTAGATTTCTTTTGCGGGACGAATGGAGTATTCATTTTTAATTTAAGAAGACTAATATCAAAAGGACAAATGGAGGATTCGGGGTAATTCGTTATTGTTGCTTTTTGTATTGGTTGCTGTTGTTGGATACGTTCTCAAATATTTGGTGCGTGAAGTGGTGACTTTGTGAGTTTGTTTTTTTGCCCATTCGTAGCAAGATATAACATGCAGCCTTGGTTGTGAAGATGTGTTGGATGATTGTGGCTCCATATATGACGAGATTTTGACCTAAGCTCTAATTTAAAACCAAATTTTCCTCTAACTAGGCCATGAATTATATTATAAAGGAAATCGGATCGTTCCCATGAGAATTACAAATCAAGTACTAAGGTCTATAGCTTACTCTATTATCTAAACTGATCGAAGGCCACCACTGCTAATAAAAAAAAAACAACAATTTAAAGATGCAATATAAGCTAAACTTTCTTAGGAAAAAAACTCAAATTACACAAGTGTCCTAGAGTATAGAATCCACTAATCACACTCAACTATGGAAACAAACATCAATTTTGACCAATTCACTTGCCTTACTAAGAATGAATTTCTCTAAACTAATCGGAACTTACTTTTGCGAATGAACGAAATTAGCTAACAATTGGATTTACCTACTTCCGTTATAAAATTACAAATATCAACTTAATCAAGCATAGGAAATTACATGAACATCCACCTAAGTGCACTACTACTCTCGTTTGTCTACTACTTAGACTCCATCTATTCTTTTTCCATTGTTATTAACTATTCTCATAGATTAACAACAACTAAAATAACTTACAAAAGGAGATCAAACATTCACAAGTGTTAAAGCATGAATGGATGAACTAACAAGTACAAACACCGCCAAATCAATATTAACAAACTATACTCAATATATGAAAATTTTCATCCACCCTTAGACCAAATCTAGTTAGACATGCTAACTACAAACAATAAGCTCATATTTTTTATATAACCACACATCAATCAAATAATAAGGAGATTAGGGAGGAAGAGTTGCTCATTCAAGAGAAGAAACAAGTTTTCCCACCCATCTTCATCAACTTCATTGCCATCAGGATTACATCAAGTGTTCTTCAAGTTTTCTTCAAGAAAAGAGTTAAACTATGTTCTACAAAGTTAGAGAGAAAAGAGTTCTCTCCTCTGAACTATTGCTACTACGTTCACTCTTGCTAGATGATTTTTATGCCACTCAATTATTTTCTAGACATAGTACATCTTAGGAACGACAACTATCTTTCATGTATACAACTATCTTCCAGCCGAATTCTATGAGGACCCAAAATTTATTTTATCTGACCAATTTATTTAATTAATTATTCATTTACCCTGATCAATTTGTTTTAAATCATTTTAATTACCATTGCATTGTGTATTTACTCATTCTATTTCTTAAAAACATTTTGTTCTTAAATTTAATTTTTCTATCGCACATTTCTAAAATATGAGAAAGGCATGCTTTTCGAGACAAACAATTGATCCGAGAGTGACGTAATCTTGGAGAGTAAGAATGATCATTTGTAGATTAAGAAAAGCTACTTGAGAGATTAGAAGTGAGTGATTGGAATTAAACTCAATTAGGAGCATTATTGGCCTACTATTTCTAGTTGACTTTAGCACCATAAAATAAGGCTTTATGTATTCTCTTTCTTTCACTTTTTCATTTCACCAAAAGCTCACAAAACTCTCTCTCTCTCCTCTTGGCCGAACTCCTCTTCCCCATTTCCCTTGGTTTTGAGCTTCAATTTCATCCTCCAAAACTTGCTTAAATCTTGCTCAAATCTTTGCTTCAACTTTGGATCATCCTTAAACTTGGTAACAAGGCTTGAAGGAGGGAAGATCTTTGGAGGTTTTAGAGCTTGAATCTTGAGTTTTTGCTTGACATCTTGAAGGAAGGTAAAACACTCTAAAACTTTCAACCATTCTTCCATTTCTTGGCTAGATCTTAACTATAGAAGCTTGAATTGTTGATGGGTTTTATGGATCTTGACATTTGATGGAAGATCTTCAGCTATTCTCTCTCTCTGTCTCTCTGTCTCTCTGTCTCTCTCTCTTGTCTCTCTTGGCTGAATAGGAGGTGAAGGAGAAGAAGGCCTAATGCTTTAATTTTTCTTGCCAAAACTTGTTAGGAAGGAAGGTAACTCATACATCTAACCATCCTTTCACCATTAATCTTAGATCTAAAAAGATCTATGGCTTCTTTTGCTAGAAAATTTGATATCTTGACACATTAGAGTTGGCCTCCAGAATTCCCAATTTAGGTAGAGCTCTTGAGGTATTATGTGCTTAAAATGGTTGGATGATTATGTGATATAGCTTGTATTTGGTGAGAAAGTTTTGAATAAATTTGGAGAGAAGAAAGGACCTTGCTACTCGAAATTTCTGCTACATTTTTCCTTGTTTTATTTCTGAAATTTTGATGCCTCTTGATGCTAAAAAAACATAATAACATTTATATTATATTTATTCACTAAAATATTAGTGAATTTATACTTTGAGTTATTATTTTCTAATTTAGAGAATTTTTTGAGAATTAAATACCGGTGTTTGGTTTCGGCCAGATAAGCATTGATTTTTGATCCGAGGCATGATTAGTAACTCTAAAATGAAACCGAGTATATGTAGAGACATTACAGAGATATATTTAAGGTAGGACAATACTGGAAAGAGAGAAACCAGTAAAAGTTAGAGTGTCGCGCGTCGACGCGATAAAAAGTGGAAGTTTGACCAATTTTTTGTAAAACAAGGGCAACCAAGCATTTTGTCTCCATAAAGCCTTGTTTCTTGCCTCTTGCTTCTCCATTTTCAGCTGCCATTTGAAGCTTGAAGAGAGAGAGAGAGAGAGAGAGAGAGAGCCGAGCTTGAGAGAGAGAGAAAAAGAGAGAGAAACAAGTTTCTTCAACTTCAACTTCATCTTCCATTTCTTGAAGCTTGAAGACACCATTGGAAAGCATTCATCTTGTTCCTTCTCCTCATTGTTGCAACCGTGAGATAGAGAGAGAAAGGGAGAGAGGTCCGTGAGTGAGAGAGAGAAAGGAAGAGGGAAGAAAGTTTCATCTTGTTGTTCATCTTCTAGATCCTTGAGATTTGTGGAGGAAAACACCAAAGATCAAGTTAGTTCTTGGCTAAATTTGGAGGTTCTTGAGATTTCAAAACTTGGAAGATCATCCTTGAGTGGATCAACATTAGATTTTACTTGATCTTGCTAGATCTAACTAGATTTTTGAGGTATAAAACTTAAATCTCTTAGTTTTAACTTTATTAGTGCTAGATTTTTTAGATCCATGGTTTATTTTGCTAGAAATGCTAGTGTTTGGAACATTTGAGTTGGGCTCTTGAATTCTCAACTTAGGTAATTGACTTGAGGTGACCTTTTAGGTAGCGGATTTGAGGACCTGGCTGTGGTTGTGATTGTTGTTTATGAGATGGATTTATTTTGTGATTAGAAAGTAATGAAATATTGGTGAAAATTGTGGAAGAAAGCTAAGCTTGATGGCCGAACTTCACTTGGAAAGTTTTGACACTTGATTTTAAAATCTTATGATATTTCATGGCTAGATTTTACCCGAATAAATATATATTATGTTCATTTATAAGTATATGTTTGAATGGAGTTAAAATCATGAATTTTAATGGTGAAAAGTTGAGTTTTCACTAATTTTTGGGTAAATGAACTATTTGGACAGATTTGAGGGTTTGAAATGTTTTATCTATTTTTCAAGAATTTTATACATTGAGATTTGGTGAAAATTGTTCTAAACATGTGTTAAAATCTTGATTAAAGTTGAGTGTTGAGTTTCAACTTGAATGGGTGGTTTTCGAAGTGAAGGACCTCACTTGATTTCCTTATTCTAAAAAGTTGAGAAGTTGCGAGTATGGAATACGTCGATGGAGTATTTTGTTTAATTAATGTGTCAATTTGAAAATGGAATCTTTTATAATATTTTTCGACTCGAGTGACTACTTTTTTACTTGAGAAAAGTTGGAAGAATTTTGGGAAGGATTTTGATCCAACAAATGACTATGGTTATTTGAATTTAGTTTCACTATTAGTGGAGCGAAAATTATTTCTTTTCTTTATTTGTTTATAGGAAGTGGGGAAGAATTTGAAACGAGCCAAATTTGGAATCACAACCTTGCTATTTTGGTGAGTTTGCATGCATGTTTCTTGATTTGATTTGCAAGCATGACCTCAATTTCTAGACGTGTTATGTGAATTTGAATCTCGTGACTTGATATGAAATATGTTTGAATAAGTGATGTGACGTGACTTGTCTTGTATTTATTATTCTTGAGAATTCTTAAATTTCCTTGGTAAGTTATCGAATCGAGCCATTGGGAAGGCTCAGGTCAATGAGATTTAACAAATCTTGGGCTACGTGACGTGTTGTGTGCTCTGGACTTGGCATCTGGTCTTGTCCCTTTTGAAGACCAATACACAAATGTATAAATTTACTGTTAGGCGGGCGGGCCCAATTGGGGATTTTGGTGGAGTAAGGAGACAGTGATTGTCAACTTAGTTTTGATATGTGAAAGTTGACACAGTGTCAACTACGTGAATTGTGTTCTAGTCCATGAATGTGCACCAACTTCGAGGACCTTAACTCCTGAGAGCTACTTGTATCCTTTCCTTGTGTTGTTACTTGTTTTCCTTATTTGCTCTTAAATCTGAATTTGATGTGAAATGTTTTATGCTCTATGTGAAATGTATGTCTTTTGGAACTCACTGAGAGTTAGCTCATTCTTTAAATTTGTTTTCCTTAACAGGGACTAAGAACCCGAGTGAAGGCGCTACTCATTAGGGTTGAACTTGCTCTTTTGGAATCTTGTTTAAGAAACTAGATAGTTGTATTTGGAATTTGATGTCTAAGTTTTTATATGTATATCAAGTACTTTGAATTATATTTTGGAATTTGTAAGATGATTTACTAATTGTACTTTGTGTACTTTGGTTTGTGAGGTTGAAGTAGTTTGATTATGAGTTATTTATAAGTTTGGAATTGGTGCTTAAATTGTATCTTGGGAAAAGTGGTTATCATTTGTGTAAGTTCGTCCTGGAGAGAGCTAAGCAGGCGGTCCACTGATACCTTAGGGTACGCTCTAGGGAGAGGTGGGGCTGTCACAGGTGGTACAGAGCCTATGTTTGAATAATCTGGATAGAATGAGAGTTATTAAGTTATTTGAGAGTTTAGTAGGTTAGAAAAGAATGTTAGATGATGGTTATTATCTGCGTTTAAGTGTTAATGATATTTAAGTTCGAATAAATTCTAATAGAATTCATTCTTGTAGGTTATGGAGTTTGGTGGTGGTGGTGATGCGCCTGGACACATACAGCCCACGGTTTCTTATCGACTGGGGTCGGGGGATGCCCGCATAGCCTATAACCCTAGAACCAGAACTAGGTGTGACTGCAAGTGTTGGAAGACTTACGCATATCCAGATAGCATAGTCCTAGCCATCTATAATGAGAGGAAGATATTGATCAGGATTAGTAGGGAGCGGCAAGAGGAGATGGAGAGGCTCACGACTGTAGAGCAGGCTCAAGCTGCGAGGATCCGAGAGCTTGAGGTAGAGGTTCGCTCGGCTTATGAGCGATTGGCTAGGACGCTGAGGGTGGCTCGAGAACGAGCCGAGGGCGTCCTGGCTGAGTGCGAGGCCCTGATAGGAGGGGTGCTCGAGGCGGTTGAGGAGGATTTGGTCAATCAGCCCCTTAGTGATGCAGATACGAGAGAAGATGCTAGGAGTGAGTCTGTAGGGGATGCCGTTATGGTTGAGACAGATCCTCAATACTTGGAGTCTGACCCGTAGGAGAGTGCTATCTCTTAGACTTCCGCTTCTGAGACTTGATAGGCCAGTTGAGCGTGAAGTTAGGATTTGGTGTGGCCTTTTGTGAGAGAAACCATTAGAGTGGTCATCAATCCCTGTAATTGCATGCTTGTTAACTGTTCAAGTACTGTACTTTTGTTTAGTTGTACTTGTGAACTCGATGAGATTTTTTGTATCTTTTGTTAAAAGTATGCTCATCTGATGTATTCCTAACACTTCTCTTATTATGAATTATGTATAGAAAGTGCTTTACTTTCTTTTTGAGTTAATTTTCTAATAGTGTATTTTATTTTTATGTTTATATTAAAATGTCTGCCCTCTAAAGAAACATGGAGGATAGAAGAGGCCGAGGTCGCGGGCGAGGAACTAGACTACTCCAAAACATCGGAGCTGATTGTGAGTCGGTCGCCGATGAAATCAAGGACCTAGGGTCGATATTGGAGAACAAGTGGCTATGGCCATTAACCGAATGTCTGAAATACTAGATCGTATGGCTAGCCAACAAGGCCCTGGACCTGAACAACAACCTGCTAGCCTTGGGGGTGGTGAGAATAGAGCCTTTGAGCGATTCGAAAGGTTTTTCCCATCTAAATTCTTTGGAGGGCCCAACCCTGAAGTTGCTGAGGGTTGATTAGAAAGAATTTCTGACATTTTTGCTGCCTTGGATTATACGGATGGGAGGCAAGTATCATTTTCCGTATTTCAGTTTGAGGAAGCCGCCCGATCAGGGTGGAACATGATAAGGGTAAAATGGAAAAGAGAGCAAATTCCTAGGACTTGGGTGAATTTTACTAGAGAGTTTAATACCAAGTTTCTTCCCGTACTAGTCTAGGAGAAGAGGGAAGATGATTTTATTAGGTGTAAGGAAGGGATGTTAAGTGTCACGGAATACGAGACACTCTTTACCAAATTGTCGAGATTTACTCTCGAGTTAGTGGCAACCGAATAAACGAGGATTAGCAAGTTTGTGCAGGGGTTGAATGTGGAGATACAAGAAATTTTGGCGGTTACCCAAGTCAATAGCTTTAGTGAAGCTGTTGAGAAAGTTCAGAGGATTGAAGGGGCAAAGGCTCAAGTCAGATCCTTCAATGCAAGAAAAAGGAACGCCCCTAACAGTAGTCGTGGACCATCGGATGTGGGTGCTCCAACTCCTAAGTTTGAAAGAGACAAGGGTGGAGTAAACCCTTTTGGAGCATCGAGAAGGTCTATGGTAAGAGGAGCATTCTCTAGAGGAGCGGGGTCCAAAGAAACTTCGAGTGGAAGGGAATAGCCAAGGAATATCTCGCAAGGAGGTCAGGTATCCACTTCTAGTGTAACATGTAATTTTTGTGGGAGATTGAATCATATTGAGGATGAATGTTGGAAGAAGGCAGGAAGGTGTTTCAGATGTGACAGTACCAAACACCAATTAGCTGCATGTCCAAGGCTTCAAGGAGGAACTGTGACCTGGCAAGTGAGTAGACCGTACTCCAGCTAGACTAGTGCATCAGGAAGTCGACCCAGAGTTCCGGCTAGGGTATGTGCCATTGACCAACAACAAGTCCCCGATCCAACTGAGGTGGTTGAAAGTACTATCCCCGTTTTTCATCGTTTAGCTAAAGTTTTAGCGGATCCTGGCGCATCCCATTCATTTGTAAATCCTACTTTCTTGTGTGGGGTAGATATAAAGCCTGTTAAACTACTTTATGATCTTGAAATTAGAATACTCACGGGAGACCAAAGTTTGATTACAAGTTGGGTATACAAGAATTGTGATGTTTGGATAGGAGAAAGAAAGTTATTGGTAGACCTAATAAGTTTAGCTATTAAGGGGTATGATGTTATTATAGGGATGGATTGTCTAGTCCAATATCATGCTAAATTGGATTGTAGGGTGAAAATTGTGAAATTTTCTATTCCAGGAGAAGCTACTTTGAGACTAGATGTAAAAGGGAGGTTAGTTTCCTCTGCCCTTATTTTGGGAATTAATGCTAGAAAATTATTAAGTACGGGGGTTCAAGGTTATTTGGCATTTCTTATAAACCCTCCAAGTGATAAGACAAATTTAGAAGAGGTACCAATTGTGAAGGATTTTCCAGATGTTTTCTCTGAAGAATTAGAAACCCTACCTCTTGAGCGTATGGTGGAGTTTAAGATTGATTTAGTACCTGGAACAACTCAATTTCTAAAACACCTAATCGAATAGTGCCGGCTGAACTTAAGGAGTTGAAAATTTAATTGCAAGATCTGTTAGAACGGGGTTTTATTAGGGAAAGTGACTAACCTTGGGGAGCACTTGTGTTATTTGTCAAGAAAAAGGATAGGAGTTTGAGATTGTGTACAGACTACCGATGGCTTAATAATGTGACAATAAAGAATAAGTATCCTTTGCCGCTTATTAATGAGCTATTTGACCAATTACAAGGGTCAGTAGTCTTTTCTAAGTTGGATTTTAGGCAAGAGTACTACCAGTTGAGGATTAGAAAGGAGCACATGCCAAGAACTGCTTTTAATTCGAGGTATAGGCATTTTGAGTTTGTAGTGATGCCCTTTGGATTGACAAATGCTCCTGCTGTGTTTATGGATTTAATGTAGCGAGTTTTCAAACCTTACTTGGATCAATTTTTGGTTGTGTTTATAGATGATATCTTGGTGTATTCTAAGATCGAGAGGATCATGCTCAATACTTGAAGATAGTGCTTCAAACTCTAAGAGAGCATCAATTGTATGCTAAGTTCAACAAGTGTGAGGTTTGGTTAGAGGAGTGTCCTTTTTAGGGCATAAGATTTCTAAGGATGGGATATCTGTGGATTCTGCAAAAGTAGAGCCTGTTATTCAATAGAAACAACCAGAGAACCTTACTGAGGTAAGAAGTTTTTTGGGATTAACGAGGTATTACCAGCGATTTATTAAAAATTTCTTGAGAATTGTTGGGCGTTGACTGATTTGACCAAGAAGCATAGCAAGTTTGCTTGGAACCCTAAGTGTGAGGCTAGTTTCCAAGAGTTAAAGAAGCGTCTGACAATGGCCCCTGTTTTGACATTGCTAAATAGGAAGGATGGTTTTTTAGTTTATTAAGATGTCTCGAAAGAAGGGTTAGGTTGTGTTTTGATGCAAAATGGAAAATTTATTGCTTGTGCCTCTAGGAAATTAAAACCTCATGAGCAGAATTACCCAATACATGATTTGGAGTTGGCAGCAGTCATTTTTGCATTGAAAAAGTGGAGACATTATCTATATGGGCTGACATTTGAGATTTTTACCGACCATAAGAGTTTTAAATATTTGTTCTCCCAAAAAAAGTTCAATCTGAGGCAAACAAGATGGGTGGAATTCCTTGGATATTATGATTGCACTATAAATTATCACCTTGGGAAAGCTAATAAAAGCGGATGCACTAAGTCGAAAGGCTCAAGTGGCGGGACTGATGGTTAGAGAATGGGATACGTTAGAAAGGGTTAGCGAGTGGAATCCTGGCTTGAAGAAATAGAAGGTTATATTTGGGAATCTAATGTTGAAATTCCCAATGTTAAAACGTATCAAAAGAGTCACAAAAGGAGGACCCTATGGTGCAAAAATGGTTGGATAAGGTGAATAAGGGGAAATCTTAGATTTCAAATTAGAGACTGAAGGAGTGCTGAAATTTCGAGATCGATTAGTAGTGCCAAGTGATGAAAGGTTAAGAAAAGAAATTTTGGAAGAAGCACACCGATCTAGGTATACAATCCACCCTGGAAGCAATAAAATGTATCAATGTTTGAAAGGGTTGTATTAGTGGGATGGTTTAAAAAAGGATTTGGAGAAATTTGTTCAAACCTGTCTCGTGTGCCAGCAAGTTAAAGCTGAGCATCAGAAACTTTCGAGACTTTACAACCTTTAGAGATACCCGAATGGAAGTGGGAACGTATTACTATGGATTTTGTGACAGGGTTGCCAAGGAGCTGAAAGGCGCATGACACAGTTTGAGTGGTAGTAAATCAATTTACTAAGACTACACATTTACTGCCAGTGAGTATGAAATACCCTTTGAAGAAATTAGCTAGACTCTACTTGGATGAAATTGTGAGATTGCATGGTATTCCTATAAGTATTGTCTCCGATAGGGATCCGAGGTTTGTCTCTCGATTTTGACAGAAATTACAAGAAACTTTGGGAACTAAGGTGAATCTGAGTACCGCATATCATCCCAAAACTAATGGCCAGTCTGAGAGGACAATTCAGATTTTAGAAGACATGTTGAGATCATGTATATTGGATTTTGGAGGAAGTTGGATCCAGTACATGGCGTTAGTTGAGTTTGCATATAATAATAGTTATCATGTTTCAATTCAAATGGCACCATACGAATCACTTTATGGAAGGAGATGTAGGTCGCCAATCCATTGGAATGAAGTGGGAGAAAGGAAAAGTTTGGATCCGACCATTATTTCCTGGGTCGAGGAGGCTTATGAGAAAGTAAGGTTAGTTCGAGAAAGACTCCAGACCGCTCAAAGTCGGCAGAAGAGCTACGCCGATAACCGAAGAAAGGACTTGGAATTTGAAGTAGGAGACAAGGTATTCTTAAGGGTTAAACCTGTGAACGGAGGAGTTGTATCCAAGAGAGGGAAGAAAAACTGAAGCCAAGGTATATTGGACCTTTTGAAATTCTCAAGCAAATTGGAAAAGTGGCTTACCAGTTGGATTTACCCCCTAGTATGTCTAAGATTCACAACGTCTTCCACGTTTCTATACTCAAGAAATATCATCCAAACCCAAATCATGTACTACAATTGGGAGATTTTGACGTGGATGAATCGCTAACTTATGAGGAACGTCTTGTGAAGATCCTCGATCGAGAGGTGAAGGACTTGAGAAATAAGAAGATTCCTTTGGTTAAAGTTCTTTGGAGAAATCATTATATTGAGGAAGCGACTTGGGAAGTAGAGGAGGAGATGCAGAAGAAGTATCCATAGCTATTTGCCTAGAAAGGTAAGAAATTTTGAGGACAAAATTCTTTTAATGGAGAAAGGATGTGGGGGTCTCAAAATTCTATTTTTATTTAAAAATACATAATAATATTTATCTTATGTTTATTCACTAAAATATTAGTGAATTTATACTTTGAGTTATTATTTTCTAATTTAGAGATTTTTTTGAGAATTAATTGTCGGTGTTTGGTTTCGGCCAGTTTAAACATTGATTTCTGATTCGAAATGTGAATAGTAACTCTAAGATAAAACTGAGCATATTTAGAGACATTACAGAGATATATTTAAGGTAGGACAGTGCCAGAAGGAGAGAAACCAGTAAAAATTAGAGTGTCACGTGTCGACGCGACAAAAAGTTGAAGTTTGACCACTTTTCCTTAAAAGAAGGGCAACCAAGCATTTTGTTTCCATAAAGCCTTGTTTCTTGCCTCTTGCTTCTCCATTTTCAGCTGCCATTTGAAGCTTGAAGAGAGAGAGAGAGAGAGAGAGAGAGCTTGAGAGAGAGAGAAAAAGAGAGAGAAACAAGTTTCTTCAACTTCAACTTCATCTTCCATTTCTTGAAGCTTGAAGACACCATTGGAAAGCATTCATCTTGTTCCTTCTCCTCATTGTTGCAACCGTGAGATAGAGAGAGAAAGGGAGAGAGGTCCGTGAGTGAGAGAGAGAAAGGAAGAGGGAAGAAAGTTTCATCTTGTTGTTCATCTTCTAGATCCTTGAGATTTGTGGAGGAAAACACCAAAGATCAAGTTAGTTCTTGGCTAAATTTGGAGGTTCTTGAGATTTCAAAACTTGGAAGATCATCCTTGAGTGGATCAACATTAGATTTTACTTGATCTTGCTAGATCTAACTAGATTTTTGAGGTATAAAACTTAAATCTCTTAGTTTTAACTTTATTAGTGCTAGATTTTTTAGATCCATGGTTTATTTTGCTAGAAATGCTAGTGTTTGGAACATTTGAGTTGGGCTCTTGAATTCTCAACTTAGGTAATTGACTTGAGGTGACCATTTAGGTAGCGGATTTGAGGACCTGGCTGTGGTTGTGATTGTTGTTTATGAGATGGATTTATTTTGTGATTAGAAAGTAATGAAATATTGGTGAAAATTGTGGAAGAAAGCTAAGCTTGATGGCCGAACTTCACTTGGAAAGTTTTGACACTTGATTTTAAAATCTTATGATATTTCATGGCTAGATTTTACCCGAATAAATATATATTATATTCATTTATAAGTATATGTTTGAATGGAGTTAAAATCATGAATTTTAATGGTGAAAAGTTGAGTTTTCACTAATTTTTGGGTAAATGAACTATTTGGACAGATTTGAGGGTTTGAAATGTTTTATCTATTTTTCAAGAATTTTATACATTGAGATTTGGTGAAAATTGTTCTAAACATGTGTTAAAATCTTGATTAAAGTTGAGTGTTGAGTTTCAACTTGAATGGGTGGTTTTGGAAGTGAAGGACCTCACTTGATTTCCTTATTCTAAAAAGTTGAGAAGTTGCGAGTATGGAATACGTCGATGGAGTATTTTGTTTAATTAATGTGTCAATTTGAAAATGGAATCTTTTATAATATTTTTCGACTCGAGTGACTACTTTTTTACTTGAGAAAAGTTGGAAGAATTTTGGGAAGGATTTTGATCCAACAAATGACTATGGTTATTTGAATTTAGTTTCACTATTAGTGGAGCGAAAATTATTTCTTTTCTTTATTTGTTTATAGGAAGTGGGGAAGAATTTGAAACCGAACCAAATTTGGAATCACAACCTTGCTATTTTGGTGAATTTGCATGCATGTTTCTTGATTTGATTTGCAAGCATGACCTCAATATCTAGACGTGTTATGTGAATTTGAATCTCATGACTTGATATGAAATATGTTTGAATAAGTGACGTGACGTGACTTGTCTTGTATTTATTATTCTTGAGAATTCTTAAATTTCCTTGGTAAGTTATCGAATCGAGCCGTTGGGAAGGCCCAGGTCGGTGAGATTTAACAAGTCTTGGGCTACGTGACATGTTGTGTGCTCTGGACTTGGCATATGGCCTTGTCCCTTTTAAAGACCAATACACAAATATATAAATTTCTCGTTAGGTGGGCGGGCCCGATTGGGGGTTTTGGTGGAGTAAGGAGACTGTGATTGTCTACGTAGTTTTGATATGTGAAAGTTGGTAGAGTGTCAACTACGTGAATTGTGTTCTAGTCCATGGACGTGCCCCAACTTCAAGGATCTTAGCTCCTGAGAGCTACCTGTATTCTTTCTTTGTATTGTTACTTGTTTTCCTTATTTGCTCTTAAATGTGAATTTGATGGAAAATGTTTTATGCTCTATGTGAAATGCATGTCTTTTGGAACTCTCTGAACTTTAGCTCATTCTTTAAATTTGTTTTCCTTAACAGGGACTGAGAACTCGAGTGAAGGCGCCACTCATTAGGGTTGAACTTGCTCTTTTGGAATATTGTTTAAGAAACTAGATTGTTGTATTTGGAATTTGATGTCTAAGTTTTTATATGTATGTCAAGTACTTCGAATTATATTTTGGGATTTGCAAGATGATTTACTAATTGTACTTTGGTTTGTGAGATTGAAGTAGTTTGATTATGAATTATTTATAAGTTTGGAATTGGTGCTTAAATTGTATCTTGGGAGATGTAGTTATTGTTTGTGTGAGTGAGTCCTGGCGAGAGTTGGGCAAGCGATCCACTGATAGCTTAGGGTGCGCCCTAGGAAGAGATGGGGTAGTCAAAATATGTTGGATAATGTGTGTGTAAAATATCTTTCAAAAATCACTTCATTTGGTTGAGTAAAATTTGAGTTAAAGGAGGAACAAGAAAGTTGGAAAATTTCTGTTTTTAAACTACCCGAATTGCTTCTTCATCTTGGCTTGGTTTTTGTCAAAAATTTTGGGGTGTTTTGGTTTCAAACTACTCAAGAAAACTTTGCTAGATGTTTGGCTTCAAATATGGATAAAATGAGTGAAAAATACCTGCTCAACCAAGTTCAAAAAGAAAGAAATTTTCGTGTACATTCCTGCTGGAAATTTTGGTAGCAGGGCAGTGAATCAGCCTTTAGAAAACAGACCATAACTGAATCTATGGGAGTCAGAATTGAGTAGCATTTGTTGCGTTTGAAACTAGACTTGGAGTTCTTTCGGTGATACAAATTTTAGGGACTTGTTCAATTTCTGTGAATTTTTGTAAATTTACAAAGTTGACTAAAATTCAAGACTGTTATGCCCTGTTTTTACTATAGCAACGACTTTGAACTAAAATTTGACTGGTTTTTGATTTGAACCTTGCATAAATGTCTTCTAGAAAGTTTACTTCACTGAGTTTATATAAGATTCGCCATTTTTGGATTTATAGAACTCAAGTTATAATTTTTCAAAAAATGTCACAAAAATTAAAAATTCTTCTAAAAAAGTGTCGAAAGTTTAGAGGTGCCTTGAAAACATTTCCTGGTTTTCAAGCCTAACCTTTTTGATTATTTACACACCATTCCATACTTGGGAAATGGATTTTTCAACCACATGAGATTTCTCTCAACTTGGATTGGGAAACTTAATTGTTTGAAAGTTGGCCTTGGTTGAATGCCTAGGTAATTTTGGTTATGCATGTCTCAGGTGATCACGTGGACATCGAAGAGCTTGATTGACTTCTTGATTTGCTCTCGCTTGCACTTGACACTCACCAATAGTCAAGAGCTTTATCTCGTCTAATCTCTCTTGACTATTGGTGAGTGTCAAGTGCATGATTTATTGACTTGCTTGAACCTGTTACATGGTTGAATTGAACATATTATTGGACTTGTCGAGGCGGATGTGTACTTTATCTCGTCGACCTCTCTTACTTGACCTGAAAATGCTTGCTTGTACTTGCTCATACTTGAAATGACGTACCTGAACGTGTACTTGCTTGTCGATTGGAGCATTGTCTCATCGACCAACCATGCTTATGGGGATGGCCAAATCTCTTGGTTAGTCAATTCACTCGCAGATAGGCATGAGGTCGAGGAGATTTGACGAGCCTTGGGTCTTTACTTGTTTCGTCGGTTGGAATGCTTTCGCCGACTACTTGCCTAGGTATACTCGAGTATTACCAAATTACCTGTTTTGACGAGTAGGCCCGATTGGGAGGTTGAAACAGTGGACGGAGATGGTTGACAAGTGGGGTTCTACGGACTTACTCTTGTTATGTTGACGGAGTGTCAACTTAACTGGAAATCTTGATCAAGCTGTGGACTAGCTTCTGAGAGCTTCTGTATCATTTATTGAATGTGTAATAATTTCCTTATTTGCGTTCTTGCCTGAAAGCTCTAGTTACTTATCTTGTTCAATGAAAGTATATATTACTTGATCTTGCATGGTTGCATGTTCTTCTTGGCCTCACTGAGCGTTCGCTCATTCCATTATATTTGTTATTCCTTAACAGGATTGTGAAGCGAAATGATCTTGGAAGAGTAGAATCATGCCTTTTACATAAGCTTTTGTTTTCTTGTAAATTTTGACAAGTTTAAGTGTGAATGTGAAATGTATTTTGAAAGTACTTGAATTTACACTTGGGTTGTAATAGATGTAGGGTTTGAAGTCTTGAATATGAATCGGTTGACGCTTGTTTATGGAGGTCGCTGTTAGTTGGTTGATTATATTATTTTAGCTTGTTTTGCCTGTAGTCCTGGTGAGAGTTGGGCAGACAGCCCGCTGAACCCTCTGGTTCGCCTTAGGGGAAAGTGGGGTCATCACAAATTCTCCTCTAAAACATAAGTTAAAAAATAAGTGTAAAATGAGTACAAGTTGTTTTACAAGTTGCAGAGCAGCAATATGGATCCAAGACCCCGATTCGAGATCGGATTGGTCATGGCAACCCTCGGATCCAATTTGTTCTATTTTTAGTTTTGCATGTCCAACACGATCTGAGGGCTGACATTGGATTCCAATTCGGGACCTAGATCCATGGGCTTCCTGGCTAATCCAAACTCGGTTTAGCCTACCTTGTTTTTCTTCAATGAATTTCTATTTTAAGCACAACTCTGACTCTTAAACATATCTTCTAAAAATGTTCTTGCTTCAACTTTATCTGGCCAAAATGAATTCCAATCAATCCCTTAATGTGCATGAAATGTCAAAACCTACAAAAACAATATCAAATTATGCATTAATCCACTCAATCTCACCATTTAGCAAAACATATTACTTGGAGGATTTTTCACTAAAAACTCATAAAAAACACCAAACTAAAGCTTGAAAAATCCATAAAACTAGAACAATGTGCATACTAAATATAGGTAAAATAGACACTTATCAAATTGCCCCATGCTTGAACATTGCTTGCCCACAAGCAATCATTTTCCAAAACTATTAGTACAGGTTCATTACATATGCACCCAACCTCTTCGCAATTGTCATCAAACTTGAAACATGCAAGACTTCACTTAGCTTACAAAGGATTTTTCAAAGGTAACACTCATCACTCAAAGTGTATAAGGGACATTTATCTATCACTCAAACCACACATTGGAACACCATTACTGTGAGGTCTCGTACTATCAATTTAATTTATAAATTTGTAAAATTTCATATTTTCATAAAATTATTTTATTAATTTAGTTTGAATTATTTGATTCTCGTATATTAATTGCATTGGCACAAAAATTTTTAAAATACATCGTGCACATTTAAATTATGTTCTCGATTTAATTGTTTGAATGTTTAAATTTCGTACTCGGGTCGAGAATCGATCACTAGACATAAGTCTTGAATGTTAGAATATGTATTTGGAATATATAAATGAGAGAAACAGGGATCGTAGTGTCGTGTCATGTGAATCAACCCGACATGATAAAAAGAGGCTTTATGTCCAATCGGTAATTTTCATTCATTTCTTCCATTTCCCATAAAAGCCCCAAAAGTCAAAAACACTATTCATTTTCTTCCTGATGTGAATTGATGTGGGACCTAGACGATGATCAAGTTGGATTTGCGGAAGACACTCGACCCCTCTAACTCGCAGAACTACGAACCTTGAATTTAATCTCAACCCGTAGAACAATGAATTAGCGAACCAAGGCTTTAGGTAGATGACACCACAATCAAGTGCGGTTCTTGATTGATAAGTCGATTGAACACTCGAAATCTCTCAAGTATTCAAAGAAGAATCTCTTAGAAAGAGACGGGCTATTCTCACAAGAATAAACTGAAAATTTTTATTGAAAACTTGGTTGAATAATTCGGCTATATGAGGCTGTATTTATAGCCTTACAAAGTAATCCTAATACTACTAGGAATCAATTAACACTTAAGCTGAAAACTAATCCTAATTGAACTAGGCTTCTGGCCCATTAAACCTTGTAGGTAATTTGACCAAAGCTTAAGTAATCAAAACAGAAATTAACCTAACTTACTATTGGTAATTGGACTTAATTAACCAAGATAAATTAACAAGGCAAGTCGGCCCAACACACTAAGTAAACAACGAAATTAAACTAACTCTAAATCCGGCCCAAGCTTAGGGTTTATTCTTCTAATGCAAGATGATATGAGTTGACAACGGATCTAGACGAATATCAAGTTCGAGTTGCGGAAGACTCTCGACCCCTCTAACTCGCGGAACTACGAACCTTGAATTTAATTTCAACCCGTAGAACAATGAATTAGCGAACCAAGGCTTTAGGTAGATGACGCCACAATCAAGTGCGGTTCTTGATTGATAAGTCGATTGAACACTCGAAATCTCTCAAGTATTCAAAGAAGAATCTCTTAGAAAGAGACGGGCTATTCTCACAAGAATAAGCTGAAAATTTTTATTGAAAACTTGATTGAATAATTCGGCTATATGAGGCTGTATTTATAGCCTTACAAAGTAATCCTAATACTACTAGGAATCAATTAACACTTAAGTTGAAAACTAATCCTAATTGAACTAGGCTTCTGGCCCATTAAACCTTGTAGGTAATTTGACCAAAGCTTAAGTAATCAAAACAGAAATTAAGCTAACTTACTAATGGTAATTGGACTTAATTAACCAAGCTAAATTAACAAGGCAAGTCGGCCCAACACACTAAGTAAACAACGAAATTAAACTAACTCTAAATCCGGCCCAAGCTTAGGTTCTAATGCAGCTTCCTTAGCTTCAATTACTTGGATTAATGTGTACAGCTTGTGATCCTCATTGCCAAGCACTTGAATGATGAATCCTTCCTTGGACAGCTTTTAGCTCTTTCATCACTTCCTTTTTCCTCCAAGCTTGGCTGACCACTTCCTCTTCTTTTCCTTTCATTTTGCTTTCAAAAATTCCATCTTCCAACTCCATTAAAGCAACCAAGGAAGCTTGAGAAAACTCCACCATTCCACTTGGAGCTTGAAGGCCATCTTGCCTTGAGGGAGAGCCGAGCTTAGGATGGGAGAAAGGAGGATTCTTGGAGCATTTTAGATTCCATTCCAGTTAGGGTTTTCACTTGAAAAGGAACAGGTAGTTACTTCTTCACAATCTTGTTCATTTGATTTCATTTATGTAGCTTTAAGCTTTGATAAGTTCCTTATTGTCATTGTGTTGAATTTGGATGGAAAAGTGGGCTCTATGAAATCCCACCATGTATGAACTTGGAGTTGTTGCTGATTTCATGTGTGTGTGAGGTGTTTTATGTGGAGATTAGTTGCTAAAAATGAAAGAGAGAAGAGAAGAGAGGAACCGAGAGAGAGAGAGTTGAGAACCAGTTTGCTTTGCAGCTTTCTTTTCTCAATTCTTAGCTCAATGATTTCATGGTTCTATTGCTGATTCTTGATGCTTATATGATGGACTAAGGTTGGGAGGAATTTCATGTAAAAATGGCTTTGTTTGATGTTGTAAATGGTTGAGAAAGAAAGCTTTAAAATCTGGAATTTTCTGTATAACAGGGTTGGTGAAACAGTCTTCTTAAATCTGTTGTAACTTGCTGCAGGATAGTCCAAATTGAGTTATGTTTGTTGCATTTGAAACTAGAATCTGAGTTCTTTCAGCAATATAAACTTGAAGGGCTAGTTCAATTTCTGTGAATTTTGGTGAATTTTCAAAGTTGACTGAAAATCAAGACTGTTATGTTCCGTTTTCACTATAGCAGTGGCTTTAAACTGAAATTCGATTGGCTTCAAATTTGAATCTTGTATAAGTGTCTCTTTGAGAGTTTTAGTTAATTGAGTCTATTTTCCAACGGTATAAGATTCATAATTTTTGGATTTATAGAACTCAAGTTATGATTTTTCAAAAAATACTACACAATACCGAAACTTCTTCTAAAAAAGCTTAAAATCTGGAATTTGAATGCTCAAAACTGCCGGTTGTTTTGGGGTCATTTTGCCCTGTTTTAACCTCATCATTTCTTGGTTTTCTTGTGGTTATTTCTTGCTAAGATGATTGCCTAGATGAGGGCTAGACCCCTTACAAAAATGAGCATTTTGGTGCATAAAAATGTTTAGCTCAAAAGCATACCGGTTTACTTCTTCACATTTTTTCACAAGCTTTCTAACGGTATATGGCTCGCATGTTAGTTCTTTCCCTATCAATACCAGTGAAGCCACAAAGATGGCTATTTTTCAAGACTGATTTGCCTATTTTTGTTCCTCGTGACTTCTTGTGTCACACTTTTGCCTACTTTACAAAATGAATCTTGGAGCGAGCCCTTCTAGTGAATTGTAGTACTCCGAGCCTAGTTTCCATAGCCATAGGTCTTGCCTAATTTCGATAAGTGTAGCCTAAGATATGGTTTGAACAAGAAGTAGTGGTAGTGTGGTCTTGGTGAATTTTTGTAGTTAAGTTAAGGTTTTAAACTTTAGTTATTTTGGCTTGAGATTGACAGTGGGATTTTGGCTCAGGTGATCAAGACTTCGCCAAGGGCGACCTAACTACCAAGGTTTAACCTTCTTGCTCGTTCGCTTGTTTTACTAAATTTTGGTGACTATTCAAGTGCATGTTGTTTAATACCTTATTTAATGTTAATGATTTGAAAAGCATGCCTGATTGCCTCGGTAAGCATGTACTTTTGTGACAGCCCCACCTCCCCCTAAGGCGAACCAAAGGGTTCAGCGGACTGCCTGCCTAACTCTCGCTAGGACTCGATAACTAATGGAAAAAAACCCAATAGTCCAATACTTACTAAACTAAATCTCCAGATTCAAATTTCAAACCGACATAATTACATAAATTCAAATCACAATTCAAACTTAGAATTCAACAGAGGTTAAGGTTACAAACCCAAAAGATAAACTTAGAACCAGGTAGGGTTTTCTAGAAGAACAACCCTTAAGCAAAAGGAACACCAGAACTTATACTACTCGCGCGCACGTCCAACCCCGAGCTCAAGCAAATCCCCCTGCTAAGGAAAACAAAAGGGAATAAAGGGTGAGCTAAGAGCTCAATGAGGTTCCAAAAACATGCAGCCAAGCATACATTTAGAATTCACTTAATAGACAAGTATCACAAGTAAAATCACCAAATAAATTGAATATACTCAATTAAAGGATACAGATGGCTTTCAAAAGCCAATTTCCCTGTAGCTTGATCATATTACATCCCGTTGACTCTCCGTCAACATTTGAAGTTCAGAACCACAATAGTAGATCCCCACTTAACACCAAGTATCATCCATCATTTCACCCCCTTACCGGGCCCGAACACCTCAACAAATCAAATTTTAGGTAATACTCGAGTATACCGTTTCCGGATTCACATATCATACCCAATAGCTCGTCAACTTCCTCGACCAAGCCCGTGCCGACTTGAGTCGATTGACTCACCAACTGGGTTTTGAGCTCCAAACAGTCAGATATGTCGATGGGATGTCACCCAAGCGACTCACAAATCAAATATGGCCAAAGGCCAATTCACATGAATTCAAGTATCAATGTAAAAAATTCCAAACATAAGAGATCGAGTGTGATAAAGTACGCACTCGTCCCGATGACATTAATTGGCTCATAAGCCACAAGAGCACAAATCATCACATAGTTCAAGTATTTCAGTATTTAGCTATCAAGTTGGTCAAGTAACAAGCATGGAACACTCACCAAGTCAAGTAAAGTATCTTCAAGTGTTCGCACCCAAGTCTTTTCTATTTCCTCCTTCCAAGTCTAACAATAAATGAAACGAAAATATTTAAGTTCGGCTCTCCAAACAAGAAAGACCTAATGCATGTGCTCGTTATTCTTTTTACTTGATAAACTCACACTTGGATGCACAAACCACAAAATGACCAATCCAATTTATAAGAGTGATCAAATGAAAGTCTTATCAACATATTAGAATCATGAATGAGTGGGTTAGGACACGGCAAGAATGCATAAGAATCAAAAGGAATGAGAATAGCATTTGTGGAAGTGAAACTAACAATTGGCAAGTTTGCCGCGCCTCAGTAATTTAATCATAACTGTTGCCACACTTATTGGATTGGAACGTATTTTATGGTGTTTGAAAGCTAAGACATAGACCTACAACTTTCATGCAGAGGTCAACCCTTAAGTCGTGCTTAAACATGGTCAAAATGACTAATCTCAGAGGCACAACAAAAACGGACAGACTAGGTGCAGGTTGGTCGGGCAGTCTTGGGAGAACGGCCATAACTCCTTGTAGAAAAATCGAAATCATGCTCCATCAGTGGCATTTAAAACGAGGTTCATAGAACTTTCTAACGGTATAAGGCTTGGGCTCTAGTTCATTTATTACAATCACCAGAAAGCTTGAAAAGTTCACTGATTTTCGTTTCTGATTTTCTGTTAAATTTCCAGCCTTGGTGCAAACTCTTCAATTAACCCCCTTAAGGTTATTTTCATCACTTAATAAGGTGTTTAACATGCTAAAACATCAATTAATTCCATCAACAAACATCACAAGTCATCAAACAATTCATCAAACACATGGAAGCCTAAAATAAAAACCTAAACTCTAGCTCTCAAACACAAAATTTCCTTCCATAACTTTTCCTTCCAGGCAACCACAAACACCTTAATCTCACCTAACCAACATTCTCTTTGAATTTGTAGTTCAATAAAGCATGTATAAGGGAGGTTTTACCTGGTAAGTAAAGTGAGATATTCCACCCAAGAGCTTCACTCCTTACACCCAAGCTTGATGTTTATGTAGTAGTCTAACCTAGAGTTCCACTTGAAGTAGTTTCTCCTTCACTAAAATGACTAATCCAAGCTTAGGGTTTTGTGGTTTTCTTGCTCATGGAGTTCGGCCAAGAGAGAGGAAAAATGAGAGGGAGTTTTGTTTGAATTTTTGAAGACAAGAGTTTAAATAGATAAGCTTAAGTCAAGGATTTGATGGATGGTTGACAAGTGTTAAAGTCTTGGCCATAATTTGGATATAATCTATACAAATTGTCTTCTAATCCCTTAATGAAAAATGTGACTTACTTAATACCACATAAATATTATGCATTAGGCTACATTAAACATGGAAAAATGAAATTCTAAATTGATACTATGCAATGCACAAAAAAAAAGTACTTAAAGGAAAATAGCGCACTTAATGATTTCATGGTGCAATCAATAAAAATCTTTTTTTTTTCTAGGGTTCTCACAACTTTACTGCGCTCACCTTACTTGAATTGTCTCTAAATGAGTTCAACTACTTGAACTATTAATTGTTTGACTACATGAACTGCTTGTTTTGCTTATAACTGTGGGGACTCCCAAACCCCATTGGGAATCCTTTTACCTTGTCCGGCAATAGGGGCTAGGATGAGGGATGGATGAATCATGAGTTATTACTGTTTAAATTATGTCGGTTGAAATGAGTCCACCGACTATGGCATACTCATAGTGGGTTGCCAATCACTGTTTAAATTCTGGAGTTTGAGCCCGGTCAAGGGGGTGTATGTAGACGGGAGAGGGATAAAGTGGTGAATATGGAGTGTGAGAGTGAGTGGTTGACGGAGTGTCAACGCGTGACTAGTAATGGATACTTGTGAAGCGGAAAAGATAATTGCAGAGGTTATGGAAACGTGGAGCTGGTAACTGTATCCTTCAATTTATACTGCTTAAATGTTTTATTACTAAATTAACTGTTTTACACTTTTACTATTTTATTTATTTATTTATCAGATTTGTCTTGCCTTTGCATGTTTCTCTTGACCTCACTGAGCGTTAGTTCACCCCAATATATTTGTTTTCCTTAACAGGTTTTGAAGTGGAGGTCATAAATCGAGGAATTAGTTTCTTTTGTAGGATTTTAGTACTTTTGTATAAGATTGAAATTATTCACAAACTTGATGGATTGTTGCATTTGAAGTTATTATTATTGTAATTTTAATAGAATTGTTGGGCTTGTACTCTGGAAAGTTGAACTAGTGATTTTGATGGACTTTAATTAGAGTTTTAGGAATGAATTTTTTGTATTTATATTCGGTTTTAGTGAGTGAGTCCTGGCGAGAGTTGGGCAGGCGGCCCACCGATACCTTAGAATTTGCCCTAAGGAGAAGTGGGGTCGCACAATTACCATAAACTTGCAAGTATATCACTTCTCCATCACTTGAAAATGAATTAAACTACAACAATCTAGGGGACTTTCAAATGTTGTAATGAAGCTAAGATAAAGGGTAAGATAAAAGAAGGTAAATTGAGGTGAAATTATCAAAGGAAGTGCCAATTACACCATCTTAGGGATCTAAATTCCAAACACCCTTGAATGAATATCTAAGGTATTTGCAAAGCTTAAAACAAAATTAGCAAGTATACCTTTGTAGCATAAAGTCCTTAATAATAACACTTGTGTTTATTTATTTACTCAACTCTCGCTAATTTTTTTTTCTTTTTTCAAGTTTTTCTTTCTTTCTTTCTTTCTTTCTTCTTCTTCTTCTCCTCTCTCTCTCTCTCTCTCTCTCTCTCTTAAAAAATAATAAATATACTTGCCAAACTATTACATAATTACCTTGATTTCAAAACTTCAATACCCCCAGAGTATAAGAAAGAATGACTATAAGGTGAAACTTTTGAGGTTAAATCCAAACACCAGGTTAAAGGTAAAATAACTAAGGGTCAACATAAGAAAGGCATGTTTCTTAGAAAGTCTAAAAGGTGTTATCCTAAATGCCCTTGTCATTTTTATGCATCCAATTCAAAAATGTGGTCTCAAAGTGCACAACAATGCAAGTTCTAGAATGGTAAATCCAATGTGACATTCACTCGACAAATGAAATTGGAGTTATGTAAAATGAAATGCTCAATCGGCTCAAAAGTTCACCAATTATATTGAATTTGAATGAAATCTTTACACATCTCTTATTCAACTTATTCGTCAAATAAATAAGTGCTCATGCTTACAACATTGCACTAATTTTTAAACTAGGGGGTTTCAAAATCTTGGGATTTAAATTGCCCAAATTACCTTGAATAGTAAAAGTTTAGCGATAATTTCAAAAATATTTGGGCATAATGCAATTTTAGAAAATTTGTTGAAAAAAATTTGATAGAGGTTCCCCTTAAATTGGGTGGAAAATCTCTGCCAACAAACCCAATTTCTAACAATTCCAATGTATCACAAAGCACACAATTGAGCATAAATAAATCATTTAAAACCCAATTTCACCCCCTACACTTAAAATACACAAGAACAACGTGTAGGAAGGTAATGTGAAATAAGGAAACTCCCCTAAAAATGCTATAAAGATCCATGGCAATCCAAATCATGAACATCCACTTATCATGAACATCCATCGATCCCATTTCTTACTTAAATGCAAGGTTACATTTAAGCATATATTAAGTACTAAAACTAAGAGTAGATAATAATACTAAAAGTACCAAGTCTTACAAATGAAAAATTCTAATAAAAAGTACATAACAAAACTTTGGTTCTTTAAATTAAACACAAATAAAATACTAGGCAGTAGGGCCACCAGTATCTGAAGCTTCGCCTTGTGTCATTCTACCAGCTCCTTCGTGAGATGTGCCACTAGTGTCTTTATTGCCTACTCCAATCATTTGTTGAGCATCTTCCACATCTTGTGTAACTCTAAACATGCCTTCTTCACCACGAGGAATAGGCATAGGCGGTCGAGGATTTGGAAGTTATCTTCTAAAGCTTTGAAGTGCACATCATTCCTATCCAAATGCTCCAGCATTAGTTTCTCGTGGTGATGAATCCTCTCCATAACTTGAGTCTCCATGCAACAAATGGTATTCATAATATCACTCCATTGAGACCGAGTAGAAGTAGGTGGAGATGGTATAGGAGTGGAAGAGGAAGGCTGAGTCGTCGGGATCCCCACCAATATAGAAGTAGTGGTGGTTGTAACCGGTGGCTGAGTGGAGGTCGATCCCTCTCCATGGATTAATGTAGCTCCAAACGCAATAGAAATCTTTAGAGACGTTAGTAGAGCCACATTCACCTCGTCCATCCCCTTGGTCTTTGCCTTGTTTTCACCACTTGTATTCACTTTTTTCCTCTCAAATAATAGTGATAGGAGTCGGGGAAATCCAAAACATGAGTCATTGGGCTTCATTCTTGCCCTGGTGTGCATATAGCTAATGATAATATTCAGCAATTGAAGGCCAGTGTGATAAACGCCCATGCTTGTGATCATCTTATTCAAGAAGTAAATATTACTATCCCTTAACTCGCTCTTTCCACTCTTCTTGGGTAAGATATTGTGAGCAAACAAGTAGAGTAACAAGTGGTAGCGGTCCTTAAAAGAATCTGCAAAATACTAATTTCTTGGACCCTCGGGATGCTCTAGACTCACCTCCAAGTCTGTTAATAGCTACCGCTACCTCCCAAGGCTCATGGGCACGAAATTCGTTAGTGATTTTAACATCAATGCCCTCATTTCTACAGTTGATGAGGGTAGAAATGGCGTCTCGCTCAACCACTAATTTTGTTTCTTGTACCCAAGATTCGATCTGGTTCCTACTATGGCACTCCTTATTTACCACATTTGAACAAAACTCTTGTGAGCGCCCATATGCCCTAGCTATTTCCAGTTACATACTTACATATTTTGCACGAATTAATGATCGTTTTTGCCTTGTTTATACTTGTGCCAAAACCCTACTTGTAACCTATGAAATTTTGCTAAAATTTCAGCACTTGCTACAGATCTTTATACTACTAGAGTGGTGTTCAACATCTAGTAAAAAGTGCTAGAAAATATGCATGGAGTGAAGTATAATAGTACTTGAAATTTGAGGATTAAACAGTAAATTGTACTTTGTGATTTGGCCCTTTACTAAAAATAGAACAATAAGGTAAAACTCTTGTCTTGTTTCCTCTTGAGTTGGATGAAATTATCAGCTTGGAAAAGGCTTTGAAATTTCAAGAAAACAACTCCAGAAGCATGACAAAGCTTTACTTGATACTGGCAAGAAACTAACCTATTGAGTTGTCCAACAAATGCTTAGTCATGCTTGGTATTTTAGCCTATAAATACTTGTGATTTTAGCACTTGAATCATTTTGATACTTCATCTTGCATTGGCCGAGAATAGGAAGAGAAGACTAGCCAAAATACAACACAAATTCACTCCTACAAAACCAGCCAAAAATCAGAAATTTGAAGGCTTGAAGTTGCTTGGATTTTGCTTGACTTTCGTGTGGCTTTGCTTGTGATTTCCCCAAACGTTTTCATGCTTTGATTGAGATAACTTGAGCTAATAATCTACCTTGTTCTTGGCCTAATTACACACCTAGCATGTCTAGCAATTTACTGGTTTATATGCTGAAAATCTATGCTATGGCTAGTCAAGCATGCCTAGGAAAAATTCCAGCTTTTGAAGCATGACTCATGTGATTAATTTTCAATTAATTGTAGCAGAAATTTTGATTAAGACCATGTCCTATATGCTGAGTTATATGTATGAATGATTGTATGAAAAATTCAAGTTGAAACAATAACAATTATAAGAGTAAAAGATACAAGCATGACAAAAAAACTAGGTTCGGGTAATAGCAGGTCGGCAAAACCAGTTTTGGGAAAATGCCTCTAATTTGTAGTAGGAAAGTTAGAATCAAGTGAAATTTATGCAATTTGAAACTAGACTCGTAGAGATTTCCAATGGTATAAAGTACTTAGCCTGATTCATTCCCTACAAACTGTAGCAACCCTGCAAAGTGACCTGATTTTTGAAACCTGTGAATTGCCATTGCAGCAGCTTGAGAATGAAATTTGACCCTTTTTTGAACTGAATTTGCACCTAATGTCTTCAGAGAATTTGTAGTACTCTGAGCCTAGTTTCCAACGGTGTAAAATGAGTAGAAATCAGACCTATATATCTCAAGTTATGACCAGTGCAAGAAACTACGACGGATAGGCTAAGTCGTGCGATTCGTTAGCGGAATTGCCGAGCCATCGTGCGATTCGTTAATGGAATTGCCGAGCCGTCGTGTAATCCGTTAACGGAAGTGCTGAGCTGGTGTGCCCAACTGTTAGCAGAACTACCCATCTGTTAGCGGAATTGCTGCCCTGGTGCGCGATCTGTTGGCAAACTACGCGATCCGTTAGCAGATTTGCCAAGCCGTCGCACGATCCGTTAGTGGATTTGCCAAGCCGTCGCGCGATCCGTTAGCAGAACCACTGAACCAAGCATGCCAATTGTTAGTGGAATTGCTGGACTCGTTAGTGGAACGACAAACCCCTATGTGCCAACCCGTTAACGGAATGACCAACTCTCATGTACTGACCCGTTAGCAGAATGACTACCCTAGCCTGACGATCCGTTAGCGGAACCATATACCTTAATCAACCCAGCTAAATGAACAACCCTAAACTTGATTACACAAATCGTTAAGTAGGCCTATAGATACCCTGTGGTGCTGGGGAGGTTTCCAGTAAAACCCCACCCAGACTTGGCCCAAAACTGACCGGTAATATCAACAACCTCGGCACCCGACTCTCGTATGCAGCAACGGAATCGGCTGTTTCCATGGCTACCCTGCGGAATGGTCACCCAATTGGTGTGTCGGTAAGGTCCGGCACCGACACTTAACCCAGTACCTATTAAAATGGCATACCACTCATGATAGCTAACCTTAGCGATCGTATGCCTTGGCCTTGACCTATACCTAACCATCTGTAGTATCGATCGTTACCCAGTACTTGACCTTACTACTAATCGGCATGTAACCGACAACCAACTCCACTAGCTAAATGTTGAACGGACCCGTAGCCAACCTAAAATGGTTAGGCCACAGACAACCTGGGCCTTGGTCATGCACGGTCGCAGGAAGCTGGCCGTTCGTATTTTCATTCTACTGTGAGTCTATTGTTACCGGTCGCACATGGAACGCACTAACTGGTGCCGACTAGTGTTGATTACTGTCGATCGTGCACGGAACATGATGACTAGTGCCGATCGCTGCCGATCATGCACGAAATGTGCCGATTGGAGCTGGTTGCATACACCACAACCCGCAATCCATACAATTTCGATACCGACCCAAACCCTAAACTATATCCTGACCTTTGAACTAAACCTGATTTCCACTGCTAGCGTATTAATAGAAATGAATTAATCAAAACTATTTTAAATAAGAAAATTAGCCAAAGTTAGTACCTAATATATGACTACTCTCAGGACCCGACCAAGAGTTGGAAGGACCGTCCGGATAAGCAAACCAGAGTTAGACGACCTAAGGTGAGGGTCCCTTATCTGTTTAATTGTTACCTATTATTTATATCAAACGTGCAATTTACCTGATTGATATGTGTGAAATTTGCCAATTATGTAAAACTATTTGTGAAAGGGGTAAGTGTGTACTTTATCGCACTCGCTCTAAATAATGTTACTTTATGTGAATTACTTGTGCATGAACTAGGCCTTTGCCCTTCGTTAACACTAACCCGAACCAGTAAAGGACTAGGTCGAGACCCTGATAACCCTGGGATAATGTTTAGTATACTGAGTATTACCCTGAAGTCAGGTGGAGAAATGGCTAATGAAATGAATGAGTGAACAATATAAAGGTGTTTTTCTAAAATTTTGCGGAGGGATAAGGAGGATTGTAGACAGAATGAATGAAATGGCTCTCAATGAGCAATTGATATATTCTCCTGATGAGCACTCGTCTCCGAGTCAAGAGGCTCGGAGTTCCTTAATTGATTGTGCTATTGTACTTGATTGATTATAATTGAATTTTGTCATTGCCCGATAATTGTTATATGTGCATTATCTGCTAAAATGTGAACTGTATATTTGTTTGGGAACCTCACTGGACTTTTAGCTCATTCCATGTATTTATCTTTCTTAATAGAACTTGAGGACCAAAGTTGATCGGGTTAGACGTAACGAGTGTGAACTCTAGTCTTGAGAAGATGATTTACATTTTGACTTGAGTTGTGTAGTCACTACTTATATTTTGGAGATTGTATATAATTACTAGAAACTGTACAACTACTTTAAGTTAAATTTTGGATGATTGTAAACCTTTAAATTGATATTTTGGGAGTTAATGTAGTGAGTTCTCCGCCAACCCTTTGGCATGCCTTAGGGGGAGTGGGGCTGCCACAACTCTCACACCAAATTCGGATAATAATACTATGGTAGTGATAAAATCGGAGTCCATCCAGGCATAGCAAATGCTTTGGTGACTTTGTAATGTGTGCCAACTAGAGGTGCAAGATGTTTCCCTATGATAATCTCCTTTTGAAGGCTCGCCTCACACCAATCTTGATTTTCCTCCACAGTAAATCAGATAATGTCGTATGTTGGAAAAGGAGAAGGAGTTTGTCTGCTTGAAGTTGTTTGCCTCCTTTGTGTGGGTGTGGGCGATTTGGATGGTGACTCAAACATTTCTTCCTCATTATCCATGGGGGGAGTGCCTCTGAACTCGAGGACGAAGGAGGAGGTGTGGGTGAGCATTAAGCCTTACATTTCCCTCTTGTATGGGTCATTACACCTATAAGGATTAAGAATGTGTCAACTTCACAAATCTATAAGGATTAAGAATGTGTCGACTTCACAAATTTAGTATCAAGGGAAAAGTGTTCACCAAAAATTAAATACAAACTTCTACTTTAGGAAGTATCAAGGAATTCATTAAACACTTCTACTTTAGGAAGTTGGCACCTTAACACTTCAATAGATCATCTCAAGTGAGCAAAACATATTGAGCATTATTGCAAATTCATTCCCCGGTATGAAGAACAATCACACATGAAGTGATTAATAAAAACAAAGGAAAAGGAACTAACGAATGAGGTGATTAATTACTCAACAAGCCCATGTATGCAATCCAAATTATTCAACAAGCCAAGAACAACATTCAAATATAGACAATGCTAAATAGGACAAAGTGAAGTTATCAAATTAAATCCACAAATATGTAATGAACACATGAAAACCAGATTAAATAATTCACAAGCCTCAAATTAATATACAAATAGCACCAATTTGCAGCAATTTAACATCAACAAAATTCAAAATTTTTGAAATTAACATATCTTAGAATGTAGAAATAAATGAAAGAAACTCACAGTGAATGATTAGCGAAATATGAGAGGAGGCAAAGATGCAAAATCACCCAAAAAATGCTTCAAAAATCCCTAGAACTGGTGAAAAGAAGTTTGCCCCAAAAATTTGAATTTGGGATCAAAACCCCTAATTTTGTTGTTATTGATGCGAAAAACTTGAGGGATTTTGATCTCTAGGTGTTTGAGGATGATTATATGGTGAAAGATTGGAGAATTATTGGTTGAAATTGAAGATTGAAATGAAAGGGTTTTAGGGTTTTTTGGTCCGAGGGAGAAAAGGAGAAGAAATGAAAGCGAAAGGCCTCGAATCCCGTTTTATACATTTCGAACCCAAACAGATTAGAGGTTGGATCAGTCTTATCAAGCCTTGGATCGAGACCTCGGATCGAGTCTCTGATATTGGAAGTTTATCCAAGTATTGGGTCTGAGATATTTAATTCGGATCCAAGCCCGGATTAGTTCATTTCTGCAATTTTGTAGAAATTTTAGATCTTACAATTTTTTTTTTACTAAAAATCAAAACTGCAACTTTCGATGAACTTTTCACAAGTTTAACACCTCCCACACATAAAAAAACAACCTACTCACCATACCCAACCAATAAAAACATATGAAATACTCCTATATTACAAATTGAGGTATGAAGTTCTTTCATCAATTTAGTAACTTGAACACTCAAAATGTAAGTGTGACTCTTTTAATGACTCAAATGAGTATCAATAAATCATATCAACATTTTACACATGCTCTCACCTAAAAGTCATGCAAATAACATAATCAACAATACATCAGGACTTGCATCCTCTTTAACACAAAATTGAGCATTTCATTTCTCTTTTCCATCTCTTTTCACTGTTCCTTCAATGTAGCAACACCTACAACGCATATAAACACATAAAATTAAAGAGCAATCCAAAACAAACATAAACACATGAAAAACACTTAAAACAATAAAAACATTGGGCTACCTTCCAACTAGCACTTTGTTTAAAGTCATTAAGCTTGACTTCCTTATTTCAACTTATCACCTAGAAGATAGATAACCTAAAGGGTAATTTTCTTCTTTAGGGATCATTTCACTGGCCAAGTAGAGTTTCAACCTTTGTCTATTGACCTTGAAAGTTTCTTTTTTATAATTAATCACCTCAAATGCTCCATAGGGATAAACATGAGTGACCACAAACGGTTCTGACCACCTCGACTTGAGTTTGTCCAAAAATAACCTAAGTTGTGAGTTGTAAAGTATCACCTTTTGACCAATTTCAAGTTGCTTCAGTAAGGTGTTTGTCATAGCAAAATTTGATCTTTTCCTCATACTTCTTCACATTTTCATATGCATTAATGTGAAATTCCTCTAACTCACTCAACTTAAGTAATCTTCTATTACCTGCAAGATTAAAATCCATATTAATAGTTTTAATCACCCAAGATGCTTTATGTTCTATCTCTACAGGTAAATGACAAGTTTTGCCATAAACCAATAGATACGGTGACATCCCCAAGGGAGTCTTAAATGCCATTTGATGCACCCAAAGAGCATCATCAAGATTCCTTGACCAATCTTTTCTAGCTTTGTTCACCGACTTCTCCAAGATAAGCTTGATCTCCCTATTGGCCAACTCCGCTTGTCCATTTGCTTGAGGGTGATTTGGGAGTGAAGTCTTGTGCTTACAGCCATACTTGAGCAATAATGTATCAAGTGGTTTATTATAGAAGTGCTTTCTCTTCTCGGTCACAATTGCCTTTGATATGCCAAATCTACTAAAGATGTTCTTCTTAAGAAATCTAATCACCACTTTAGTATCATTAATAGGTAGCAATTGCTTCTACCCATTTAGAAACATAATCAACAGCTACTAGAATATATTTGTTATTAAAAGAACTAGGAAATGGTCCCATAAAATCCATACTCCACACATCAAATAATTCTACTTCTAAGAATGTACTAAACGGCATTTTATTTTTTCTAGAAATATTCTTAGTTCTTTCGCATCTATCATATTGTTTAATATATTCGCTAGCATCTTGGTACACAGTAGGTCAATAATGCGAAACTTTAGTTATGGTTTTAGATGTGCTAAAATGACCCCCCATTTCAAGATTATGACAATGATATAGAACACTATGTACCTCTTCCTCAGGAATATATCTACGAATCATACCATTGGCATAATGTCTATAGAGCAATGGTTCTTTCCAAAAATATCTTTTGACATCATGTAAGAAATTCTTCCTTTGGTGATGATTAAGCTCTTTTGGCATTACTCCACTTGCCAAATAATTTGCGAAATCCACATGCCAAGGTGATTTTGTTAATGCTAACACGTACTCATCCCAAAAGTTCTCTTTAATTAGAACTTGATCATTGGTAGGGATATATTCTAATCTTGTCAAATGGTCCACTACAAAATTCTCTGATCCCTTTTTATCTCGAATTTTCACATCAAATTCCTGTGACAAGAGAATCCAACGGATTAAACATGGTTTTGCATCTTTCTTATGAAATAAGTATTTAAGGGCCGAATGGTCTGTATAAGTGACAACTTTAGATTTTTACTAAGTAAGATCTAAATTTATCCAATGCAAATATCATGCCAATAACTCTTTCTCCATAGTTTCATAATTAAGTTGCGCTTCATTAAGTAATTTGCTTACATAGTAGATCACGTACAACTTTCCTTCCTTCTTTTGGCCTAAAACCGGTCCTACCGCATAATCACTTGCGTCACATATCAATTCAAATGGTAGAGACCAATCCAGTGAAGTCATAATAGGTGCAGAAGTTAATTCTTTGTTCAACCTATCAAATACAACCAAACATTTATCATTAAAATGAAAAGGCGTATCTTTGCAAAGTGAATCACACAACGGCTTACCTATTTTAGAAAAATCCTTAATAAAATGCCTATAGAAGCTGTTCAAATCTTCTTGACATTGCTTAGAGGTGGCATTCTATCGATCACCTTGACTTTTGCCTTGTCCACCTCTATGCCTTTTGAATATATTTTGTGCCCTAAAATGATACATTCTCTCACCATGAAATGACATTTCTCCCAATTAAGCACAAGGTTCATTTCTTCACATCTCTACAAAATTATATCCCAATTATAGAGACAATGATCAAAAGATGAACCAAACATCAAAAAATTGTCCATAAATATTTTCATAAGTGTCTCAATATGATCAAAAAATATAGTCATCATGCAATGTTAAAAGGTAGCAGGGGCGCTGAAAAGGTCAAAAGGCATCCTTCTGAAAGCAAAGGTGCTATGAGGCCATGTAAATATGGTCTTTTCTTGATCTTCTGGGACTATAGCAATTTGATTGTACCCTAAAAAACCATCAAGAAAACAATCTCGTAATGGACTATACGTTCCAATAATTGACTAAGAAAGGGCAAAGGAAAGTGATCTTTTCTAATAAATGCATTTAACTTCCTATAGTCTATGTACACTCTCCATCCTACTATAAGCCTAGATGGAATTATTTCATCATTTTTACCCATTATAATCATAATTCCACCTTTCTTTGGAACTACATGAATTGGACTAATCCACATTATGCCTGTGTTAAGGCATTTGTGTGAGGACCTATATTTAATTTAAATCTTGATATTAAATTTTATACCATTTTAGATGTATTTCTTTTATTTTACCAAATTCCCCTTTGACAACTACATTAACTTAGAATTTTTGAACTTGCAGTAGTACATTTGTATGCATATCTCATTTTTTTTATGCACTACGTGAGTGTTTAAATTTTTGTACCTATGAGCTCTTGGTCGAACCTTGGTTTAAACTTTAAGTGTGAATCAATTTGCTCGATATCTCATTCGACATGAATTGCACCGACTCGATCCTTAGTGCACCCACTTCATTCATTCGAATTTGAAAACCGTGTTACCTACCATAAACTCCCTAATTACTTAAATTAGTAGAGACTAGCAACTAAAATTTCCCTCTCCTTTCCATCACATCAACCTTGGATGACACATTTTCTCTCTCCATTATTTCTTGGCTACTTGTACACTCAACCTTCACCTCATGTCTTCTTACACTCTCTCTCCATCACTTCCTAATTAATTGAGCAAGCTAGACAACCCACTAAGCTATCCAAACTCTCTCATTTCTCTCAAAATGGCCGGCCACCCCCTCCCCAATTTCCTCTCAAAGAAAATCAACTACAACAACCACTCAAGCTCTCATCCTCTTTCCCTCAAGGCCGGTTGTTCCTCTCCCTCTCTCTCTCAAGCTTGAATCAACTTCAACTCTTGGTTTGGAGCTAGAAGAAACCACCTTTCATCACTTAGATCTTGGGATTTCTTGGTGAAGTGTGTTGGCCGAAAATCTTGGGGGCTCAAGAGGTGATCTTGGTGTTGTTTCCCTTGATTAAAAGCTTGGATCTTTCACCTAAGGCTAGCCAAAATCTTAGAGGAGGAAGAGCTCTTGGTGGTGACTTTTGGAAACTCTAATCTTGAACCAACCACTAAGCTTGAGGTAAATCTCTTGATCTTGAAGATCTAGCCCTTGATTTGCTCCTAGAAGATGAATCTTGAAACTTCTCTTGGAAGATGGTTGTTGGTAGTGTTAGATGCTTGGTGGGCTCTTGGATTCCCACATAGATACTTGATCTTGTTAGTTACATGTGCTCTTGGTTGGTTGATATGCTTATATGTGTGCCTTAATGAAGCTTGAGTTGAATGATCCTAGCTTTGATTTGGTTGGAAAAGAGAAGAAGGAGAACCGAAAATTTTGGACTGTTTTACACTTGATTTTTGCACCTGGAAATTTCAAAAAAATTTTATGCTGTTGAGGGCTTGAAATTTGAGCTTTGGATTGATAATTTCCTTCACCAAAATCTTCTCAAAAGATGTTGCAAAAATGGTTTTAAAAGAGAGCAAAAAAAAAAAATCTGGAAATTTTGAGTAAACCTGCTGTCCGAAATTTGAAGGCCTGTTTTCATGAATTTATGGTTGAAATCTTTCACTAATTTGGCCATATTTATGTCAAGTAAGGTCAATACTATTTTGACACCAAAAATTAGAACAAATGGAAGTGGCTAGGTATGATTTTTACACTTAAAAAGGAAGTTGAGCAAATTTTCCAGAATTGAACTTGAAAACTGGGGTATTTTATACACCTGAAAACTAGCCTTTCCGTGAGAGTCTATGGCTGAAAATTTTCAGGATTATAGTCTATATATAAGAGAGTTTGTGTACCAAATTTGGTATCAATCTAATGTGTTTTCGACCTCCAAACAATTTACCAAAGTTGGCCCTGTGAATCTGGAAATCTGTCCTGTCAGGCAGCCTGCCCTGTTCTGTTCTAAAGACTGTCTTTTCGCACTCGAGATTCAAAATTAAGTGCCATTAGTGGCATTTGAAACTAGACCCGAAGGGCTTTCTAACAGTATAACCCTTGCACACTAAATCCATTCCTACGAGCTACAGTGATTCTTGAAAGATGACCGAAAATCCTGCCTGTTTTCCTGGATCTTGTCTCAGTAGCCACTTAATCTTCAGATTTGACTTCCCTGCTTTGTTAGTCTGCATTTGATGTCTCCTCGTGACTTTTAGAGGGTTGAATCTAGTTTCCAACGGTTCAAGCCTCGCCCAATTCTGAGGTGTAAAACTTTAGTTATGAATTTTCCTTTGAAAGTGCCAATTGGAAGACCTAGTTATCTAAACTTCAAATGCATTGCTTGGCTTACCGACTCGCTTGGACTAGTTAGTGATTGAAATTTGTCTTCAGGTGATCAAGGTTTCCTCGAGGGAGGACCTACAGAAGTGTAACCTCTCGCTTGAGCAATTACTTGCTCTTTTGACCTGGTGAGTGTTCCAACCTGTTTTCAAACTAGTTCTAACTTGTTTTCAAATGAAATGTTTTACTACTATTCTTTACAAATGAAATGTTTTCCTACTTTTGTGAGTATTTCAGACTATGTTTCAAACTATTTACAAATGAATGGATTTACTAGCGATTTCAAAGGAAATAATTTACTCGTGCTTGCCAAATGATTTATTAGTGTTTATAAGTGAAATAATTTACTATTGAAATGATTTCTAAGTAAAAACACCTTCAAGTGCGTGACTCACTTGACTTGAAATGTGTTTTATCCAGTGATGTGATTTATGAACTTGGATGGCGAGCTTCGATAATTTGGCAGGTTGTCATGCGTATTATTTGATTTAAATTTGCAAATGTGATGTACCTGAAGCGATGTGATGTCGTTGGGCGAAGTCCCTCGACTAGTCTACTTTGTTGGACGAGTCCCTCAAGTAGTTCACCTGAAGTGGTGTGACGTCGTTGGGCGAAGTCCCTCGACTAGTTTCAAGTAAAATGATGTGACGTCATTGGGCGAAGTTCCTCGACTAATTTCAAGTGAAGTATTGTGACGTCGTTGGGCGGAGTCCCTCGACTAGTATGCGACGTCGTAGGGTGAATACCCTCAACTAGTTTCAATGAAATAAAGTGACGTCGTAGGGTAAATACTCTCGACTAGTTTCAATGAAATAAAGTGACGTCGTAGGGTGAATACCCTCGACTAGTTTGTGATGTCTTGGGCGAAGTCCCTTGACTAGTCTACTTTGATGGGCAATGTCTCTCGAGTAATTTTACGAGTGATATCCATTGAAGTGTTTATTTACTTGATCTAAATCGTATACTTGAAATATGGTTTGAACTGTTTTACGTGAATTGTATGCATTTTTGGAACTCACTGGGCTTTTTAGCTCACTCTTTCCAAATTGTTTTCTTTAACAGGGACCGAGAACCCAAGTGAAGAAGCCAACCTTTAGAGTTAGGGTTTGCTTTTGTATTGATGTGATAAACGTGGATTGTGATTTCGAGAACTTATGTATTATGAGAATTTGAACGTTTGATAAGTATTTTATGTAACTTGGAGATTTTAAGAAGGGTGTAATGTGATTGTAAGTTATTGTTGAGTTTAGATTTCAGATTGGAATGTTAGTCTAATGTTTTAGCGATATTTATGTGAGTGAGTCCTGTCGAGAGCTAGGCAGGCGGTCCACGGATACCTTAGGGTACGCCCTAGGGAGAAGTGGGACTGTCACAATTTGAGAATTTCATTTTTTACCACCTTTTTCACACTCGGATTAATTTTTCTTTGCATTTCAACGACCGGCTTGCAGTTTTCTTCCAACAAAATACGATGCATTCATATACAAGGACTAATAACTTTATAGTTGAGATGGTCCATCTAATTGCTCTTTTGTACTTTCTTAGAATTCGTAATAGCTTCTCAAGTTGCTCATCATCTGAGTAAGTACTAACAATCATCGGTAAGGTATCATTTTCACCAAGAAATTCATGCCTTAAATGATTGGGAAGTGGCCTGAGCACTAATTTTGGAGGTTCAATCTCTGAAGATGGTGGAAGTCCCTTGTCTTGCCTAAGACTTTCTTAAACATTACCTCTTCTATATGGTGCTTGAAAATCTAAATACTTGGCCATTTCTTCAATTTCTTCACAATCTCCTTCTTACAATCCTAAATTCATCAAACAAAGCTCAAGAAAGTCATAGTCAATATTGACATGACTATACTCTTTGGTTAGTTCATCAAGAGTACTAATACAACAAGCATGATCAGTAGAAGAAGAGTATTTCTCTATTTTATTCGAATCAAACTCAACTTGCTCTTCTCCTACTTGGAATTTAAGTGTGCCCTTTTTCACATCAATAATCATATCCACAGTTGCTAAAAATGGTTTACCAAATATAATTGCATCGACATGTCTACTTCCATATCTAAAACAATAAAATCCACACGAATAATAATTTTTTGCACCTTAATAGGCAAATTCTCAACTATTTCCAATAGATATCTAATTGATCTATCGGCTAACTGCAAGGTAATATTAGTATGTTTAACCTCACTTAAACCCAATTATCTAGCCGCTGTTAAGGGAATAAAGATACACTAGCACCAAGATCACCCAGGGCTTTTGGAAATTCTGTGTTCCCAATGGTGCATGGTATGGAAAAACTTCTCAGATCCTCCAACTTTGGTGGTAGCTTGTTTTGAATGATAGCACTACATTCCTTCAACAAAACAATGGCTTCACAATCTTTCAATTTCCTCTTACGTGACATAATATCCTTCAGAAACTTTGGATAAGAGAGAATCTACAAAATAGCATTGGCGAATGGGATGTTAATATGCAATTGGTTGAAAATCTTCACAAATTTTTCAAATTTTTTAGTAAGGAAGTAGATAATCACTCCTTGTTAAATCTTCTAAATTTAGATGGCCATATTTTTGCCACTCCCTCTTTACCATTTTACCTTTTTAGCAAAACTTGATATTCAGTCTTAATTGATATCCCAATGACCAAAAGCAATGGAATTATGATTGGTATCTCAATAACCATAGAACTCTTGATTTTTAAGTTAATAGAATAAGAAAAAAATAAAACAAAAAATAGGCATAATACTTTCTATATTCTTATATAGCAAACTGAATATGTTGAAAAATCTTTTTTATCATGTACAAAAGCAATGTAATTATGATTGGTATCTCAGTAACTATAGAACTCTTGATTTTTTTTTGGTTAATAGAATAAGAAAAAAGAAAATAAAAAATAGGCATAATACTTTACGTATTTTATGCATACAACAAACTCTTAATCTGTTGAAAAGTCTTTTTTCTTTTTTATCACGTACAAGTTTTTTTAACACTCAAGTTGGTCATAGGTTAAGATAAAAAATTTTCTAACTTAAAATCTTTTTTTATCATGTACAATTTTTTTTAACACTCAAGTTGGCCATAGGTTAAACTAAATAAATTTTTGACTGCTCAAAAAAGAAAAAACATATACTTACTATAAGGTAATAATGTTCTTATAAATCTATGAAATGAGAATAGCATATGAATCTCATTTGAAAGCGAAAGAAAAATGTCCCAAACTTACATATCAAATGCTGGATGATATTTTCCTAATCTTGAGAAGCAAATTTCTTTCTCTTATTGGCAGCAAATTCAACTTCATTTTCCTTCTCTGGACAAGTGGTGACATTATGACCACATATCGCTTACAGAGACTGCAACTTGTTTGTTTTCCCAACTCTCTTCCACTTTTCATTCTTTTTTCCATAGGTTGCCCTTTAGTTTTTGATTTTGTAAAAATAAAGAACACTATTCAATATATCATCAGTTGTAGCATTGTAATGAATTGACGTCCCACGATCTCTTGATATTTCTTCATCAATGTGTGTATCTTGACCTTTGGATTCTTCACAAGACCAATGCGATACCAAATACTTGCAAGGAATTTTGTAACAATCTCTATACAGAAAAAACTTAATATGTGATGTTGTATTCCCCAAAATTTAAAATGCTTACAAGTACAAAAAGCAACCATTCCTTCCCAAATTACATCATAAATTTGGCTACTTGTATCTTCATGATGCTAGACATTGAACATAGTGTCCTCAGTTTCACTCAGCATATATTGACTTGCCTTGTCAAATTCTACTTGAAAATTTTCAAAACCAAATGAAGTAAAAAAATTATGTGCTTGCTTCTCCAATGGTGACATAAACCTCAATGACGATCCTCTGTAAGTATCCAACATACTATCATGCTCTTGTTTTTGTCCAAAATCCTCAATTGCTAAATCAACCTGCATAGTCAAGTTTGCTTACAAAATTAGTAATATTCAAAGAAATAGTTTCAATAAAAAGTTATATAGTTACAAGGGTTAAAATTATAGATTATTAGAAAACTGTACTTGCTTGATAAACTGGATCAAACACATATTGGAAGACGGAAATCATTTATACTTTCAAACCTTCCCATTGTCATCATGCCTCCAAAAAAATGGCCATGAAGATAAGTTGGTAACCCAAAGCTTCAACTTTGATATAGGCCATTAACATGCCTATTAGCATTTAAGTTATATTTTGCAACTACTAAAAGCCATTGGCGTTCAAGATCTTCAATGGTATCTGGACTACTCAATTTGTAGAAGCTAATGCAGCAACTTGAATTGAATATTGACATCGAAGGATTAAAGTGAACAAACCGTAGAATTTTGCTGTAATATGCCAAATGCAAAAAGCATGTTTTGACAAAGGCATTTCTTCAGCGACATCCATGGATCTTGATCAGTTAATATTGTCTTCAGCCATTTTTTTATCAATGAGACAAAAGTGTAAAAAACATGAACAGAATCCTAATTTATGTGACGACCCTACCTCCCACTAAGGTAAATCAGAGGATTCGGCAAACCGCCTGCCCAACTCTCGTCGGGACTCACTCGCTCAAATAACTTCAATAACAATTCCAACTCAAGATATCATTTCCAACATAACTAACTTCATATTACAAACCAACTACTTAAAGAGACTAAAAGTTCAACTTACATTTCCAAAATAAATTCCAAATATTAAATACACATACAAAAGATGAAATTACAAATCCTAAACATAAGGTTCCAAGATCCAATACAACAAATCAGAAATACAAAAGTAGGATCCAACCCTAAGCAATGATGTCTTCTCACGGATTCTCAATCCTTGTTAAGGAAAAACAAATAGGGGAAAGGGGTGAGCGAACGCTCAGTGAGGCCAAGAAGAACATGCAAGCATGCAAGATCAAGTAATACACACTTTTACTGAGCAAGATAAGTAACTAGAACTTTCAAGTAAGAATGCAAATAAGGAAATTAATTACACAATCTATAAAGGATACAGGAGCTCTCAGGAGCTAGTCCACCGCTTGATCAAGATTTCCAATTGAGTTGACACTCCGTCAACATAACAAGAGCAAGTCCGTAGAACCACACTTGTCAACCATCTCCTTCCATCGTTTCAACCCCCCAACCGGACCCACTCATCAAAACAGGTAATTTGACAATACTCGAGTATACCCAAGCAAGTAGTCGGTGAACGCATTCCAACCGACGAAACAAGTAAAGACCCATGGCTTACCACTCCCTCGACCAAACCCTTGCCGGTCTGAAGTGAAAAGTTTACTGATGAGTTTTGGGCATCCCCAACATGTTTATGTATCAAGTAGGATGATGAGACAATGTTTAATCATCAATCAAGTATAAGTGCAAGTTCATTATTCAAGTACAAGCAAGTAAGATCGCGACAAGTACAAGAGGTCAGACGAGATAAAGTACATATCTGTCTCGACAAGTCCCATAATACATTCAATTCAAGTATGTAACAAGTTCAAGTAAGTCAACAAATCATGCACTTGACACTCACCAAAAGTCAAGAGCAAGCGAGAGCGAATTAGGAAGTCAGTTAGGTTCCTCGGTGTCCACGTGATTACCTGAGACATGCACAATCAAAGTTACCTAGGCACTCACCCAAGGTCAACTTTCAAACAATCAAGCTTTTCGATTTCAAATTAAGAGGAATCTCATGTACTTGTTGAAATCCATTTTCCAAGTATGAAATGGTGTGCAAATAATCAAGAAGGTTAGGTTTGAAAACCAGAAAGTGTTTCCAAGACATTTGTAAGCTTTTGTCACTCCTTAGATGAATTTTTAGTTTTGTGCAGTATTTTTTGAAAACTCATAACTTGAGTTCTATAAGTCCAAAAATTACGAATATTATACCATTGAAAAATAGACTCAGTGAACTAAAACTCTCAAGAAGACACATATGCAAGATTCAAATTGAAAACTAGTCAAATTTCAATTTAAATTTGCTGCTACAGTAAAAATAGGGCATATCAGTCTTGATTTTTAGTCAAATTTGAAAATTTACCAAAATTCACAGAAATCGAACTAGCTCTTGAAATTTATACCACTGAAAGAAATCCAAGTCTAGTTTAAAACTCAACAAAATAACTTGATTTTGACTCCCGAGCAAGAAAATATAGCCATTTGAACAGAAGGTATAAAGCTATCCTGTCACTAAAATTTCCAGATTTGAAGAGCCATTTTGGGGCATCATTTGAGCAACTAAATGGTGCTAGAAAAACACCAATTTTTGCACAAATAAACCTTAGTATGTGAGCTACGTTTTTACCAAAATTTAGCTAAAAACTCATACAGGAAGGCAGTGATCAAAGTGACCAAATTTCACTAAAATTTTGAACTCAATTCTGCCCAGCATTATTTCTTTTCTTCTGCAACATTTAACTCATCCAAAATAGCCCCCCATTCATTCCATTTTGAAACCAAGACTCTAGCAACATTTCTTGAGCAAATGGTGGTAAAATGGTAGCAAAAATTCGGATCAAACACACCCAAAACAGGGCAGAAAATCTCGGGCAGAATAGAGGCAAAAATTTCCAGATTTTTGGCCATTTCTCATGAACTTTTGAAGCACCAATTGAGAGGGTTTCGTTGCTATGAAAATTGTCCACTTAAAGCTCAACATTTCAGCTCTCAAAACAGCCAAGAAACTCATGAAAAATGGCAGCTAAAAAAGGGGCAGAAATTAGCAAAAAGGAATCGACAGCATGGCTCTACTTCTCTCTCGGTTTTGCTTCTTCCTTTTCTTCCTAGCTTTCTATCTCCAAGAACTTAACACAAACTCACTCCATCACACACACACACACACACACACATATATATATATATCACAACAGCCCATTCATCAAGAAATATGGGAGTTCAAAGAGCCCACACAACCATTCAAATTCAACAAAAATAAAACAAGGAGCTACAAACTCCAAAGCCATAAAATGGAAGCAAGGAAACAAGGGTTTGTTGAACCCATGTTACCTCCAATTGCTCAAGATGAACTCCTAGTTTGTGGTGTGCCTAAACTCCCAAAACAACCCCTCTCTTTCAGCTCCTAGCTTGGCTCTCCCTCTCTCTTTGTTGGTCCTCAAAGCTTCAAGGTAAGCTAGTAAGATTGTCCAAGTTTCTTGGTTGATTTGGTGAAGGATGGAAATGGTGTTTTTGGAAGACAAGATGAAGGGAAAGAGGGGGAACGAGTTAGGCTGCTTGAGGGAGAGGAACAGAGTGAGTTATGCTTTGTTGACTTTTGGGTTTTGTTGGAAAAAGGCAAGAAATAAAAGGATAACATTCGATTTGAAATAAAGCTACCTTTTTGTCACGTCGGGGCGCACGACACGACACTACGATCTCGGTTTCTCTCACTTATATATCTCAAATGCATATCCTAACACTCAAATCTTACGTCTAATAGTCGTTCCTAGGGTCGTATGTGAAATTTAAACATCCAAGTAATGAAATTAACGACATAATGTAAACGTGCGCAATGCATTTTGAAAATTTTCGTGCCGATACAATTGACTTAATAAAGTTAAATAATTCTTAATAAAATAAATAAAATTTGATATGGGAATTTGCAATATATAAATTAAAAATGATGATATGGGTCCTTACAATCTCTCCTCCTTAAAAGAATTTCATCCTCGAAATTCATACCTCATATTCTTTATACATCAAATTGGTAATCAAACTTTGGTTTTCCCGTACACGTTTTAACTTCCAACTGGTAGGGTAACCTAATTGACTTCATGTCTAGACCACTTATGAAACTAGGATTTTTTAAAAGAATATGCTGAACCAGGGTCAATTAAAACTTTAGTTAGGCGATGGAAAATAGGTGCCGTACCTTCAATAACCTTAGTAGAATTGGGAACTTGGTGTTGATCTAAGGCATAAATCCTAGCCAGTACTCTCGATCGACCCTCTCTTACACTAGACTGCTTAGATGACGGTTGGCCGGACTATTGGCCATTGTTTCCTTCCAATGGCCTTTCGGGATAGTTGTATATCTGGTGCTTAGCACTGCCACATCATAAACACTTCCCCTACTTCCTCCAACATTCATCCTCGGTATGATTTGGTTTTCCACAAAACCCACAACTTAAGCGAGGAGTCGGTATTTGGCCTCCTTGTGAGGCGTTTCTGGGTTGCCATTGTCCACTAGAAGATTCTCTTGGTGGTTCCGGGGTTCTGATATCTCCCGCTCCCTTTCCAAGTTTAGGATGCGGTGCTCTCATCTCAACTTGCCCAGTAGTGCTACTTGGGGCCTTTCTTTTCTTAGTTTGAAAGTCCTTCACTTGAAGTTTAGCACTCTCGACCCTCTACACTTTCTTTAAACCTTTAGTGAATGTAAGAGTTTGCGTTGCTGCTAAAGACTCTTTTATTTCCACATTTAATCCTTGAACAAACCGCCTTATCCTTTTTCGCTCAGTGGACACCAACTCTAGAGCGAACCTAGATAGTTTAGTAAATCTCTCCTCATAATTGCCGACACTCAAAGCCCCTTGTTTCAACCTTATAAAATCATCCGCCCTCTTTTCTTGGATCGTAGGTGAAAGGAACTTCTCGTTAAACTCCCTCTCAAAACTCGCCCAGGTCCAAGGGGTCTGTTCGCTTTCTCATTTAACTCTAATTACATTCCACCACGTCCAAACCGCTCCCTCAAATTGGAAAACTGCAAAGCTCACTTGTCGCTCTTCAGTATAGTGCAGGCGGCAAATATCTCAACCATCCTTTCAAACCACTTCTCTGCCGCCACGGGGTCAGATCCTTCCAGGAATTTAGGTGGTGAAAGCTTAAGAAAATGCTCAAGGGCTCTATCCTCCCATCGCTCTTGATCTCTAGGTTGATTGTTATGTTCAGGGGCTTGACGTTTAGCCAAACGTTCTAGTATATCGGTCATCCTATTAATGGCAGTGGCTACTTGGTTCCCTTCTTCATTTATCTGCCCTTGCTCTTGTCTAGCTTCTGATAATTGATCATTCTCGGAGGCTTGAGGCTGCCTATGCCTGCATTCCTTGGTCTCTTCCATGTCCTCGACCATCCATAATCCTAATTATATATCTAGATGCATAGACGAAATTAAACATGCATAAGCAAAAGTAAACATGTATGTTAATAGTGGAAGCATTTAAAATAAGTAAACTGGCACATATCATATATTCTAGAATTCACAAGCAAATTAGCAAGTCATTTTGGGGTAATTACAAAACACATAACACACAAATGCCACAAAATACGAGTGCTGGGTCCTTTAAAGTTGGAGGCCACATAAAGCATCACCCCAACTAATCATTCACAAAAGCATACAAAAGACCAGGACCTCCCTAATCTAGTTCACAGCTGAACTTTCATCCTACATCTAGAAGGATTTAAGTCCAAACAATATAAGCATTGGTTAGTGCTAGTCAATAAATCAAGTGCCAAGTTCAAAACTCTTAAAATAGATACAACTGTCTGTTAAAGCATTCACCCTATTAAAATTCTCACTTATATATGTATCTCCAAAAGGCATGTCAAAGAAAACTACGAGTTCCTACCTCCTACCAAGACCTTTGATACTCCAAGTATGCTGAATATTCTCAATTGTAAACATATTTGTATTCAGGCACCAAAATAAGAACAAAGTCAATCAACATTAAGGTTGGCCATCCCAAAGTGTAAATCAACTCAATCCTCATTTTCGCCCGACATACCATCTAGATTCTTCTAACCACAAATCAAATCTCGACCATGTATAGTTTCACATTTCTTAACTCCAAATCATCCACTTAGAATGCAAGTCTTAACCAAATGTATACAAGTAATCTTTTCAGTTAACTTTCAAACTAATTCCACAGTCCGGCATCCTGAACATCTAGTGTAGGATACGCAACAAGGATCTGAAGCCTAAACTCTGATACCAACTGTGACGACTCCACTTCCCTCTAAGGTAAATCAGAGGGTTCGGCGGACCGCCTACCCAACTCTCGCTGGGACTCACTCGCTCAAATAACTTCAATAACAATTCCAACCCAAGATATCATTCTCAACATAACTAACTTCATATTGCAAACCAACTACTTAAAGAGACTAAAAGCTCAATTTACATTCCCAAAATAAATTCCAAATACTAAATACACATATAAAAGCTGAAATTACAAATCTCAAACATAAAGTCTAAGGTTCCAAGATCCAGTACAACAAATTAAGAATACAAAAGTAAGATCCAACCCTAAGCAATAATGTCTTCTCACAGATTCTCAATTCCTGTTAAAGAAAATTAAATAGACGAAAGGGGTGAACGAACGCTCAGTGAGGCTAAGAAGAATATGCAAGCATGCAAGATCAAATAATACACACTTTCATTAAACAAGATAAGTAACCAAAACTTTCAAGTAAGAATGCAAATAAGGAAATTAATTACACAATCAATAAAGGATACAGGAGCTCTTAGGAGCTAGTCCACTGCTTGATCAAGATTTCCAGTTGAGTTGACACTCCGTCAACATAACAAGAGCAAGTCCATAGAACCACACTTGTCAACCATCTCCTTCCACCGTTTCAACCCCTCAACCAGACCCGCTTGTGAGGGTCTCAAAATTTGATTTTTATTTAAAAATGCATACTAATATTTATAGTATGTTTATTCACTAAAATATTAATGAATTTATACATTGAGTTATTATTTTCCAATTTAGAGAATTTTTTGAGAATTAATTGCCGGTGTTTGGTTTCAGCCAGTTTAAACGTCAAATCTTGTTTTGAGATGTGAATAGTAACTCTAAGATAAAACCGAGTATATGTAGAGATATTACAGAGATATATTTAAGATAGGACAGTTTCAGAATGAGAAAAACCCGTAAAAGTTAGAGTGTCACGCGTCAACACGACAAAAAGTGGAGTAATACGATCCTCGCCTTATCTCAGACGAGACTTGAACCACGCACGGACCATAGGATCTAAAAGATTGAAATCAAGTTTAGGCAGTGGAACCTAATTCAATCTTGGACAACTCAAGAATGAATTAAGTGGTAGATGACACCACAATCAAAGAGATGACTTGATTGATAAAGTCGAAGAACACTTAGAACCTCTAACGTGCTCAAGGGGTTGTTTCAAGAAGCATGAGAAAAGCTCTCAATTTGCTGGAAAATTCAACTTCATTAACTAAATAAAAACGTGACTTAAGTAGCTTATCTATAGGCTTACAAACAAAACCCTACTACTACTAGGAAATATAAAAAAACGGCTAGCCAAAGAAACCCTATACAAAGAAGGAAAAGACTGCTCTATGATTGTTGATCAGAAGACTTCAGCTTGTAAGGCGTGCCCACGGCTAACTAGCACAAGTCGGATCAGAAGACTCTGGCTAACAAGGCGTGCCCACGGCTAACTGGCGCAAGTCTTCTGGCCTGTTTTATTAGGTAACGAACACTACCCTTGGCTCTTCTAATGTGCAACATGCACTTAACCAATTAATCCCACTAATCAAAAGTTAAACTAAATGTAACACTATTCGACAAACATTAGACATTAATCTAGCATAAGCTAAACATGAAGAAAATAACAAGGAAATAACTTGGAACTCCGATTTGCATCATTCCTCTCCTCTTGAGAGGATTTGTCCTCAAATCGACAAAGCAAAGCAATTGCCACAGCTCCTTGACAAATCTTCATGACCACGTATTAGGTAACATGGCTTTTGCGCATTCGTAAGATCCACATTGCGACTTCATGCATGGATGCACAAATTAGTTAGTCAGGAAAATTGTTGGATCCACAGATGGGAAAGAGATGCAGCCGATGCAATTTATCCAATGAACTAGACAATTCAGCCCACGGATGCAACTCTCGGGAATAGAATGAAAAGTAGTAGACCGATTCCTCAAAATCTAGCAAGAAGGATGAGGAATCTTTAACAAAATCTGGGCTGAAGTCTTCAGGAGATACGTCAAAAGAGGCAGGGATGGAGTAAGTTAGGATGAAAGCTATCATGCCATGAGAAAACTGCACAAGGAAGAAAACACTAAACACAGCAAATGTGAGGGAAATAGGGCTCAAATTAGCCTCATGAGTTCCCGCTTGGCATCTAACAAGTAGGACGGGTTGAGATTCCACTTGACCAGTGAGCTCAGCTATCTTTTTCCTTTCACAAATTAGCTCATGCTCCTTCAAGAGCTGCTCTTGGCCCTCAGCAACTTGTTGAGGTGTTAATGGTGCCAATGTGATCTTTTTATCACCATAGTAGAAGGAATATCGATTGGCTTGATCACTGAAAAAAACATCATTGTCAAATTGCCACAGCCGCCCTAGGATGATATGAGTAACTTGCATAGGCACAACGTCACATATGATTGTATCGGCGTATGCCCCAAGACATAAAGGCACACTTGCTTGTCGATACACTCGAACGTCACCATCCTTTGTCAACCATTAGAGACGATACGGCTTTGGATGCTTCATGGTTGGTAATGCCAAACTCTCCACTAAGATGAGACTTACAACATTAGTACAGCTCCCACCGTCCACTATCACACTACAAACCTTATCTTGAACATGGCAGTGAGTATGGAAGATGTTCTCTCTTTGTGACGCGTCCTCATCTCGTGCAATGGCCGTTAAAGTCTTGCGATTCACTAGGCACCCCACATGTCCATCAACTGGTGCAATCTCTTCTTCAGACTCGCCATCTTCAACCAAAGGTGGCATCCCCTCATATGCACCCTCGTCGTCCGTGACAACCTCACCACTATCCAACGTAAGCATGATACGTTGATTTGGGCATTGCGATTGTATATGGCCATATCCTTGGCACTTAAAACACTTGTGATCACGGTTGCGTGCCTTAGAAGGATCTTGGACCATTGGAACAACTTTGGACTCAATCTTAGGCGTCGGCTTGGGAATAGCTTCTCGTGCCTTGGAAGATGAAGAAAAATCAATCGCTGCTTCCTCTCTCTTTGGTTAAGGGTTACACCAATTTTCAGCTTGAGAGTTGGAGGTTTGACGAACACTACCCCTCCTCTTGAGCCTCCGCTCCACTTTGACAGCTTTGTCCATCAACTCCTCTATGTCAAAGTAGTTTTGAAACTCTATGACCTCAGCAATTTCAGGTCTCAATCCCCTTAGAAAATGTGCCATTGTTGCCTCAGCATCTTCATGAATATCAGCACGCATCATGGCCATTTCCATCTCCTTGAAGTATTCTTCCACCGACATACCTCCTTGAGTGAGCATTTGCACCTTGTAGTGCAAGTCTCGATGATAATACGTGGGGATGAAACGCTTTCTCATAATCCTCTTGAGATCGTCCCAAGTATGGGTGAGTGGCTCTTGATTCCTCCTTTGCTTGAGTCGAAGTTGGTCCCACCAAATGGCTGCATACTCAGTGAATTCCATTACCGCCAACTTCACTTTTTGGGACTCAGTGTAGGAATGACAATCAAAGACCTTTTCCATTTTTTGCTCCCAATCCAAGTAGGTTTTGGGGTCGGATTTTCCTTGAAATGGTGGAATAGTCAGTTTAATCCCCTTGATGGACTCATCTTCATGGTCGCCCCTGGGTCTTCTCTCTCTTGTCCTTTGAATGATCTCATCTTGTTCAGTGTCCTCATTTGAATCACTAGATTCATCCAATCTAGTTTTCCCCTTAGACTTCTTATAGGAACTTTTGGAAGTTTCTAGTTTGTCAATACGTTCTTGGACCTCCTCAATTGTTTGCTTGAATTTTCTATTGGAATCAGCAAACATAGCTTGCATTTGGAATGCAAGTTGAGCGATTGTCATCTCATTTTCTTGCGTTGCTTCTCCTTGGGTGGACATTTTTTTTTCTTTTTTTTTTCTCCTCAAGCCTGCAAAAATGAACAACTTGTGATAGAAAAATACCTCACACACTCCTTTACGTGTTTCTCTCGCGCTCGTGTATCACTCAAGTGTTTTATTTCACTCTAATGACCTCACCAAGCACTCTCAAGCTCCTTGATTTTCCTCCTTGAAGAAATCAGAATGTTCAAGTAGTTCAAGGACTTATAATCAATTTCCTTCACAAGAATGTAGTGTATCACAGTTGGTTCACTTGGAGAATGGAGAATGAGGCAAGAAATTCAAAAATTAAAAGCCAAAAATTTGACTCAAGAAAACAGAAAAGAAATCGAATGGAAAATAATAAGTAAAACCCTAGAAAGAAGACTTGAGGAATCATGGGTAAATTGGTCAAATTTACCTCGATTTCCTTAGACCACTAGGTAAGGGTAATACATGTGAGTTATGACCAGAAAATAGACACAATAGAGGTTGAAGAAGAATTAGGAAGCTAAGACGCAAAACAGATTTAAGATAAGACTCAAATTAGGAAACTAGCTATGACTCCTAATTGGGCTTGGAAGGGAAAAGACCTAACCAACACCGGTTTACAACACAAGCAAAAGACTCAACTAAATGCTAGAAAATAAGATCAAGATAAAGTGACTTAGTGGTTGCCAAATTTTAACAGCAATTCGGGTTCCACAACTCCACTCCAAATCGGTTTAGGTTTAGGCTGGTCAATGGTGGTGCAAAGCTTTCCAAACAGTTTTGGATTTGGTTTCTAGACTGATTGATCTCTTTTGGACGTGGTGTTGTTGCTATTTAGGGATTAGGAAACTGATTTGCAAGGACTTGGAAGAAAGTTTCCTATTTGGTTTCTATGTTCAAGCAGCAACAAACCTTAATTCAGTTGGAAAAGAAAATCTGGAATTTGGAAACTGATTTGGTGTTTTCAGTTTCTAATTTCGGATTTGGCCCCTCCCAAGCAAGCAATTTCGTTCTTTCAATCAACAAGATGTAGTTCAAGTTTTGAACAACAATTGCAGTCCAAAATTTCAGATCAAAACACACAAGATCAGATTTGATTCAATCAAGAATTCAAGAAGACAGCCCGACTTTTCTTTCTTTTCTTTCTTTCTTTTCTCTCTTCTTTTGTTTTTTTTCAACTTTCAGCCGATTAAGACCTGCCTTGAAAACCCAAGAATCAGTGGTAAAATTTCCAAATTTCAAAAGGATGAGATTAGTTTCAAGAACTCAAGAAAAACGGTCCCCAAAGTTCAAAAATCTTGTTGAAACTTATTCAAGAACTTGAAGGTTTGTTTCAAGAATTCAAGAAGGCCACAAGACAAGTTCAAGATTCAATGATTTTAGCAAGAAAAGGTCATGGGTTTCTGGTCTGGATCAGCCCAAAATTCCGAGAAGAACACACATAGGAGGAAGACAACACACACACAAGAACAAAGGACGAATAACAACAAGAATTACTTCGAACAGAAATTTTTTTAAGGAAGACACAAAAGTTCTTTTTTTTTTTTAAATTTAAGACTCAAGACACAATAACACAAGAAAGACAAGGCCAACAATCAAGAAACTAGAGATTAAAGTCGGATGAACAGTGAATTCGGATGAACAGTAGTGATGAACAGTAATTTTTTTTTTGGACAGATTTTGACGCAAGGGGAAAAATGGAAAATAAACAAAAATAAAGGGATATAACTCGATACCTTCAACTAGCTCTGATACCAACTGATACGATTCTCGCCCTATCTCAGATGAGACTCGAACCACGCACGGACCACAGGATCTAGAAGATTGAAATCAAGTTTAGGCAGCGGAACCTAATTCAATCTTGGACAACTCAAGAACGAATTAAGTGGTAGATGACACCACAATCAAGGAGATGACTTGATTGATAAAGTCGAAGAACACTTAGAACCTCTAACGTGCTCAAGGGGTTGTTTCAAGAAGCATGAGAAAAGCTCTCAATTTGCTGAAAAATTCAACTTCATTAACTAAATAAAAACGTGACTTAAGTAGCCTATTTATAGGCTTACAAACAAAACCCTACTACTACTAGGAAACATAAAAAAATGGCTAGCCAAAGAAACCCTATCCAAAGAAGGAAAAGACTGCTCCACGATTGTTGATCAGAAGACTTCAACTTGTAAGGTGTGCCCACGGCTAACTAGCACAAGTCGGATCAGAAGACTCTGGCTGACAAGAAGTGCCCATGGCTAACTGGCGCAAGTCTTCTGGTCTATTTTATTAGGTAACGAACACTACCCTTGGCTCTTCTAATGTGCAACATGCACTTAACCAATTAATCCCACTAATCAAAAGCTAAACTAAATGTAACACTATTCGGCCAACGCTAGACATTAATCTAGCATAAGCTAAACTTGAAGAAAATAACAAGGAAATAACTTGGAACTCAGATTTGCATCATGGAGTTTGACCACTTTTCCCTAATTTTGGGGTAACCACACTTTTTGTCTCCTTAAAGCCTTGTTTCTTGCTTCCTTGTCTCTTCATTTTTCAGCCACACTTGAAGCTTCAAGAGAGAGAGAGGGCCGAACTTGTGAGAGAGAGAAATAGAGAGAGAAATCACATTTGCTTCAAAATTCATCTTCTTCCTCAATTCCTTGAAGTTTGAAGACTCCATTGAAGGCATTTATCTTGTTCCTCCTTCTTCCTTTTGCTGCCGTGAGAGAGAGAGAGAGAGAGAGAGAGAGGTCTGAGATTGAGAGAGAGAAAGGAAAAGAGAAGAAAGCTCATCTTGTTGTTCATCTTGCTTGGCATCTTCTTGTTCTTGAAATCTGAGGAGGAAACCAACTTCAAGCAAGCAAATCTTTGGATAAACTTGAAGGATCTCAAGGTTTCAAAACTTGAAAGATCATCCTTGTGTGGAGCATCATTAGATCCTACTAGATCTTGGTAGATCTTGAGGTATAACACTTAAATCTCTTAGTTTTAACTTTATTAGTGCTAGAGCTTTCAGATCTACAATTTATTTTGCTAGGAATGTTAGTGTTTGGAACTCTTCAGTTGGGCTCTTGAATTCCCAACTTAGATAGCTGATTTGAGATAACTTTTAGGTAGCAGATTTGAGGACCTGATTGTGGTTGTGGTTGTTGTTTATGAGATGAGTTCAATTTGTGGTTAGAAAGTAGGAATTTGTTGAAAATTTTGAAGAAAAATCAAGAGGGCTGGCCGAACCTCACTTGGAATGTATGAAGCTTGATTTTGAAATTTTATGATGTTTCTTGGCTAGATTTTTACCTAAATAAAGATGTACTATGTTCATTTATGAGTATATGCTTAAATAGAGTTAAAATCTTGAACTTTAATGGTGAAAAGTTGAGTTTTCACTAAATTTTTTGGTCAATAGACTATTTGGACAGATTTGAGAGTTTGAAATGTTTTATCTATTTTTCATGAATTTTGTACATTTAGACTTGGTGAAAATTGTTTTAAACGTGTGTTAAAACCTTGATTAAAGTTTCATGTTGAGTTTAAACTCAAATGAGTGAGTTTCGAGGTGAAAGACCTCACTTTATTTCCTTGTTCTAAAAATTTAGAAGTCGCATGTAAGGAGTACATCGATAAAGTATTTTGTTTAAATGAAGTATCGATTTGAAAATGGAATCTGTTATGATGAATTTCGACTCGAGTGACTACCTTTTAACTCGAGCAAAGTTAGAGGAATTTTGGAAAGAATTTTGATAAAATAAATGACTAAGTTGCTTGAGTTTAGTTTTGCTATTTGTGGAGTGAAACTTATTTCTTCTTTTTACTTGTTTATAGGAAGTGGGGAAGAGTTTGAAACAGATCCAAACTTGGAGGCTGAACCTTGCTACTTTGGTGAGTTTCATGCATGTTTTGTGACTTGAAATGCAAGTATGTTTTGAACCTCTTGACGTGTGATATGAACTTGAATCCTGTGACTTGATACGAATCCTGTTTTGATTATATGATGTGATGTGATGTGTTTTGTATTTGTTATTCTTGATAATACTTAAATCCCCTTGGTAAGTTATCAAATCGAGTCGTGGGAAGGCCCAGGTCGAGGAGAATAGCAATCTTGGGTTACGTGATATGTTGTGTGCTCTGGATTTGACATATAGACTTGTACCTTTTTGGAAAAGCAATACACAAATATATAAGTTTTCGTTAGGTGGGCGGGCCTGGTTGGGGGTTTTGGTGGAGTAAGGAGACAGTGGTTGACTACTTGGTTTTTATATGTGAAAGTTGACGAAGTGTCAACTACGTAATTTGTGCGCTAATCCGTGGACATACTCCAGGTTCGAGGACCTTAGCTCCTGAGAACTACTCGTATCCTACTTTTGTGTTGTTATTCACTTTCCTTATTTGTTTGTTTCTAAATGTGAATTTTTCATGACATGTTATATGCTATATGTGAATTGCATATCTTTTGGAACTCACTGAGTTTTAGCTTATCCTTTTAAATTTGTTTTCCTTAGCAGTGACTGAGAACCTAAGCGAAGGCGCCAACCATTAGAACTAGGGTTTACTTTTGTATTTGGCTTGAGAGACTTGAACTATGAATTTGGAGTATTGTATTGTGAAACTTTGAATGTATAATTAAGTACTCTATGTATTTTGGGATTTCAAGGTTTGAGTAATGAATTTGTGAGTTGTAGTTTGGGTTAAATTTATGATTGCATTTTAGTTTGATGAATTAGTGATCGTTTGTGGATAAGTCCTAGCGAGAGTTAGGCAGGCGGTCCTCTAATACCTTAGGCTGCACCCTAAGAAGAGGTGGGGCAGTCACAGGTGGTATCAGAGCTTTCGTTTGAATAATTTGGGTAGAATGAGAATTATTAAGTTATTTGAGAGTTTAGTAGGTTAGGAAGGAATGTTAGGTGATGGTTATTATTTATGATTAAGTGTTAATGATATTTAAGTTTGAATAAGTTCTAATAAAATTCATTTTGTAGGTTATGGAATTTGGTAGTGGTGGTGATGCGCTTGGACACATGCAACCTACAGTTTCTTATCGACTTGGGTCTGGGGGTGCCCGCATGGCCTATAACCCTAGAACCAGAATTAGGCGTGACTATGACTGTTGGAAGACCTACGCCTATCCTGATGATGTAGTCCTGGCAATCTATAATGAGAGGAAGCGATTGACCAGGATTAGTAGAGAGCGGCAAGAGGAGGTGGAGAGACTCACGACTATAGAGCAGGCTCAGGTCGCGAGGATTCGAAAGTTTGAGGTGGAGGTTCACTCGGCTAACGAGCGATTGGCTAGGGTGATGAGGGTGGCTTGAGAGTGAGACGAGGGCATCGTGACTGAGTGCGAGGCCTTGATAGGGGGATTTGAGACTAATTGGGTTCAGGAGGATTCAGTTAATCAGCCCCCTAGTGATGCAGATATGGGAGAAGACCCTAGGAGTGAGTCTGTAGGGGATGCCACTATGGCTGAGTCAGATCCCCAGTAATTAGAGTTTGACCTGTCAGAGAGCTCTTCCACGGTGACTTCCGCTTCTGAGGCTTGATAGACTAGTCGAGCATGAAGTTAGGACTTTGTGTAACCTTTTGTGAGAAAAACCATTAAAGTGGTTCTCAATCCCTGTAATTGCATGCTTTCTAACTTTTCAAGTACTGTATTTTTGTTTAGCTGTACTTGTGAATTTGATGCAACTTTTGTGCATCTTTTGTTAATAGCATGCTCATCTGATGTACTCGTAGCACTTCTCTTATTATGAATTATGTATATAAAGTGCTTTGCTTCCTTATCGAGTTGATTTTTGAATAGTGTATCTTATTTTTTATGTTATATTAAAATGTCTACCCTCTAAAGAACCATGTAGGGTAAAAGAGGTCGAGATCATGGGCGAGAAACTAGACTACTCCAAAACATCGGAGATGACCATGAGTCGGTCGCCGACCAAAATCAAGGGCATAAGGTCGATATTGGAGGACAAATAACTACGGCCATTAATCGAATGACTGTGATACTAGACCGTATGGCTGGCCAACAAAGCCCTAGAATTGAACAACAACCTGTTAACCTTGGAGGTGGTGAGGATAAAGCCATTGAGCAATTCCAAAGGTTTTTCCCATCTAAATTTTTTGGGGGGCCCGACCCTGAAGTTGCTGAGGGTTGGCTAAAAAGAATCTCTGATATTTTCGCTGCCTTGGATTATACGGAGGAAAGGCAAGTAACATTTGCTGTGTTTCAATTTGAGAGAGTTGCCCGATCATGGTGGAACATAATAAGGGCTAAATGGGATAGAGAGCAAACCCCTAAGATTTGGGTGAATTTCACTAGGGAGTTTAATACTAAGTTTCTCCCTTCACTAGTTCAGGAGAGAAGGGAGGATGACTTTATCAAGTGTAAGCAGGGATTGCTAAGTGTCACGGAATACGAGGCACTATTCACTAAGTTGTTAAGGTTTGCTCCTGAATTAGTGGTGACTGAGCAAAAGAGAACAAGTAGATTTGTGCAGGGATTGAATGTGGAATTACAAGAAATCTTGGCAGCCACCCAAGTTAATAGTTTTAGTGAAACTATTGAAAAGACCTAGAGAATTGAAGGGATCAAGACTCAAGTAAGAACTTTTAATACAAGAAAAAGGAATGTACCCAACAGTAGTCATGAGCCAACAGATGTGGGTGTTACAGTTCCCAAGTTTGAAAGAGGAATGGGCAGAGTAAACACCTTTGGAGCATTAAGAGAGTCGGTATCAAGGGGAGCATACACTAGAGGAGCGGTGTCAAGGGAAACTTTTAGTAGAAGGGGGCAATCAAGAAGTGTTTCTCAATAAAGTCAAGTCTCCACTCCTAGTGTATCATGTGGCTTCTATGGGAAATCAAATCATACTAAGGACAGTTGTTGGAGGAAGGTAGGAAATTGTTTCAGGTGTGGCAGTACTGATCACCAATTGGCTACATGCCCGAGCCTTCAAGAGGAAGTTATGACCCGACAAGTGAGTAGACCTAACTCCAATCAGGTTAGTGCATCAGAAAGTTGACCAAGGGTTCCGACTAGGGTCTACGCCATTGACCAATAACAAGTTCCTGACCCAACTGAAGTTGTTGAAGGTATTATTTCCATCTTTCACTATTTATTTAAAGTTTTAGTTGATCCTGGTGCATCCCATTCTTTTGTAAATTCTGCTTTCTTATGTGGGGTAGATATAAAATCTGTTAGATTATCTTATGGTCTTGAAGTTAGAACACCTACGGGAGATCAAAATTTAATTACAAATTGGGTATACAAGAATTGTGATGTTTGGGTAGGAGAAAGAAAGTTAGTGGTAGACCTAATAAGTTTAGATATTAAGGGGTACGATGTTATTATAGGAATGGATTGTCTAACCCAACATCATGCCAAATTGGGTTGTAGGGCGAAAATTATGAAATTTTTTATTTCAGGGGAAGTTGCTTTGAAATTAGATGTAAAGGGGAGGTTAGTTCGTTTGCCCTTATTTCGGGAATTAAGGTTAGAAAATTGTTAAGTAAGGGGGCTCAAGGTTATTTGGCTTTCCTTATAAATCCCCCAAGTGATAAAACAAAGTTAGAAGAGGTGCCAATTTTGAAGGAATTTTCAGATGTTTTCCCTGAAGAATTAGAAACTCTACCTCTTGAGCGTATGGTGGAGTTTAAAATTGATTTAGTCTTGAAAATAGCTCCAATTTCTAAAACGCCGTATCGAATGGCACCAGCTGAACTTAAGGACCTAAAGATTCAATTGCAAGATCTGTTAGAATGGGGTTTCATTAGGGAAAGTAACTCACCTTGGAGAGCACCTGTACTATTCGTCAAGAAAAAGGATGGGAATTTGAGGTTGTGCATGGACTACCGAGAGCTTAATGATGTGATGATAAAGAATAAGTATCTTTTGCCGTTCATCGATGAACTATTTGACCAACTGCAAGGGTCAGTAGTTTTTTGTAAGTTGGATTTTAGGCAAGGGTACTATCAATTGAGAATTAGAAAGGAGGACGTATCGAGAACTACTTTTAATTCAAGGTACGGGCATTTTTAGTTTGTAGTGATGCCCTTTGGATTGACAAATGCTCCTACTGTGTTTATGGATTTAATGCAGCGAGTCTTTAAGCCTTACTTGAATCAATTTGTAGTTGTATTTATAGATGATATTCTGGTGTATTCGAAGACTTGAGAGGATCATGCTCAACACTTGAAGATAGTGTTACAAAGTCTGAGAGAGCACCAATTGTATGCCAAATTTAATAAGTGTGAATTCTGGTTGGAGGATAATAAGTGTGAATTCTGGTTGGAGGAGGTTTCCTTTTTAGGGCATAAGATTTTTAAGGATGGAATTTCTATGGATCCTGCAAAAGTAGAGGGCTGTTACTCAATGGAAACAACATGAGAACCCTACTAAGGTTAGAAGTTTCTTGGGATTAGAGGGGTATTACCGGCAGTTTATTCAAGATTTTTTGAGGATTGTTAGGCCATTAACTGATTTGATCAAGAAACATGGCAAGTTTGCTTGGAATCCTAAGTGTGAGGCTAGTTTTCAAGAATTCAAAAAACGTTTGACAACGGCCCCTGTTTTGACATTGCTAAATGGGAAGGATGGTTTTGTAGTTTATTCAGATACCTCAAAAGAAGGGTTAGGATGTGTTTTGATGCAAAACGGGAAAGTTATTACTTATGCCTCTAGAAAATTAAAAGCTCATGAGCCAAATTACCCCACGCATGATTTGGAGTTGGCAGCAGTCATCTTTGCATTGAAAAAGTTGAGTCATTATCTATATGGGGTGACATTTGAGATTTTTACCGATCATAAGAGTCTTAAGTACTTGTTTTCTCAAAAGGAGCTGAATCTGAGACAAGGCGATGGGTGAAATTTCTTGAGGATTATGATTGTACCATAAATTACCACCCTGAGAAATCTAATAAAGTAGCGGATGCACGAAGTCGAAAGGCTCAAGTGGCGAGACTGATGGTTAGAGAATGAGATATGTTAGAAAGGGTTAGCGAGTGGAATTCTCACTTGGATAAACAAAAGGTCATATTTGGAAATTTAATGTTGAGATCCCCAATGTTAGAACCTATCAAATAGGCACAAAAGGAGGATCCTATGGTGCAAAAATGGTTGGACAGGGTAAATAAGGGAGAAATCCTAGATTTTAAGTTAGAGTCTAAAGGAGTGCTGAAATTCCGAAATCGAATAGTGGTGCCAAATGATGAAGGGTTAAGAAAGGAAATTTTAGAAGAAGCACACCGATCTAGGTATACAATCTACCCTGAGACCAATAAAATGTATCAAGATTTGAAAGAGTTGTATTGGTGGGATGGTTTAAAGAAGGATGTGGTGAAATTTGTTCAAACCTGTCAAGCATGCCAGCAAGTTAAAACTGAGCATCAAAAACCTTCAGGACTTTTGTAACTTTTAGGACTTTTGCAACCTTTAGAGATACCCAAATGGAAGTGGGAGAACATATCACTATGGACTTTGTGACCGGGTTGCCAAGGAGCCAAAAAGGGCATGACGCAGTTTAGGTAGTAGTAAATCGACTTATTAAGACTGCACATTTCCTGCCAGTTAGTATGAAATATCCTTTGGAGAAATTAGCTCGACTTTACTTGAATGAAATGTGAGGCTGCATGGGATTCCTGTAAGTATTGTCTCTAACAGGGAAGTTTGTCTCTTGATTTTGGTAGAAATTACAAGAAACTTTGGGGATTAAGGTGAATTTGAGTACCGCATATCATCCCCAAACTGATGGACAGTCTGAGAGGACAATACAAACTTTAGAAGACATGTTGTGATCATGTATAATGGATTTTGGAGGAGCTTGGAGCCAGCATATGACATTAGTCGAGTTTGCTTACAATAATAGTTATTACGCTTCAATTCAAATGGCCCCGTATAAAACACTTTATGGAAGGAGATGTAGGTCGCCAATTCATTGGGATGAAGTAAGAGAAAGGAAAAGTTTGGATCCGACCACTATTCCTTGGGTCGAGAAGGCTTATGAGAAAGTAAAAATAGTCCGAGAAAGACTCCAGACCTCTCAAAGTCGGCAGAAGAGTTACGTCGATAACCGAAGAAAGGATTTGGAATTTGAAGTAGGAGACAAGGTAGTCTTGAGAGTTAAACCTGTGAAAGGAGGAGTTGTATCCGAAAAAGGGAAGAAACTAAAACCAAGCATATTGGACCTTTTGAAATTCTCAAGCGAATTGGAAAAGTGGTTTACCAGTTGAATTTGCCCCCTAGTATATCTTAGATTCACAACATCTTCCATGTTTCTATGCTTAAGAAATATCATCCAGACCCAAGTCATGTGCTACAATTGGGAGATATTGATGTGGATGAATCGCTAACCTATGAGGAACGTCCTGTGAAGATCCTCGATCGAGAGGTGAAGGACTTGAGAAATAAGAAGATTCCTTTGGTTAAAGTTCTTTGGAGAAATCATGATATCGAGGAAACGACTTGGGAAGTAGAGGAGGAAATGTAGAAGAAGTATCCAAAGCTATTTATCTAGAAAAATAAGGAATTTTGAGAATAAAATTCTTTTAAGCGGGGAAGGATGTGAGGACCTCAAAATTCTATTTTTATTTAAAAATGCATAATAATATTTATATTATGTTTATTCACTAAAATATTAGTGAATTTATACTTTGAGTTATTATTTTCCAATTTAGAGAATTTTTTGAGAATTAATTGCCGGTGTTTGGTTTCGACAAGTTTAAGCATCAAATTTTGTTCCGAGACGTGAATAGTAACTCTAAAATGAAATCGAGTGTATGTAGAGATATTATAGAGATATATTTAAGATAGGACAGTGTTGGAATGAGAAAAACAAGTAAAAATTAGAGTATCATGCGTCGACGCGACAAAAAGTGGAGTTTGACCACTTTTCCCCAATTTAGGCATTTTTTGTCTCCTTAAAGCCTTGTTTCTTGCTTCCTTGCCTCTTCATTTTTCAGCCACACTTGAAGCTTCAAGAGAAAGAGAGGGCCGAACTTGAGAGAGAGAGAAATCACATTTTCTTCAAACTTCATCTTCTTCCTCAATTACTTGAAACTTGAAGACTCCATTGAAGGCATTTCTCTTGTTCCTCCTCTTTCCTTTTTGCTGCCATGAGAGAGAGAGAGAGAGAGAGAGAGAGGGAGAGAGGTTTGAGATTGACAGAGAGAAAGGAAGAGAGAAGAAAGCTCATCTTGTTGTTCATCTTGCTTGGTATCTTCTTTTTCTTGAAATTTGAGGAGGAAACCAACTTCAACCAAGCAAATCTTTGGATAAACTTGAAGGATTTCAAGGTTTCAAAATTTGGAAGATCATCCTTGTGTGGAGTATCATTAGATCCTACTAGATCTTGCTAGATCTTGAGGTATAACACTTAAATCTCTTAATTTTAACTTTATTAGTACTAGATCTTTCAGATCTACGGTTTATTTTGCTAGGAATGTTAGTGTTTGAAAATTTAGAGTTGGGCTCTTGAATTCCCAACTTATATAGTTGACTTGAGGTGACTTTTAGGCTGCGGACTTAAGGACCTGATTGTGGTTGTGGTTGTTGTTTATGAGATGAGTTCATTCGGTGGTTAGAAAGTAGGAATATGTCGAAAATTTTGAAGAAAAATCAAGAGGGCTGGCCGAACCTCACTTGGAATGTATGAAGCTTGATTTCAAAATTTTATGATATTTCTTGGCTAGATTTTTGCCTAAATAAATATGTACTATGTTCATTTATGAGTATATGCTTAAATAGAGTTCAAATCTTGAACTTTAATGGTGAAATGTTGAGTTTTCACTAAATTTTGGGGTAAATAGACTATTTGGATAGGTTTGAGGGCTTCAAATGTTTCATCTATTTTTCATGAATTTTGTACATTGAGACTTGGTGAAAATTGTTCTAAACATGTGTTAAAACCTTGATTAAAGTTTAGTGTTGAGTTTAAACTCAAATGGGTGAGTTTCGAGGTGAAAGACCTCACTTTATTTCCTTGTTCTAAAAATTTAGAAATCGCATGTGTGGAGTACATCGAGAGAGTATTTTGTTTAAATGAATTATCGATTTGAAAATGAAATCTTTTATGATGAATTTCGACTCGAGTGACTACCTTTTTACTCGAGTGACTACCTTTTTACTCGAGCAAAGTTAGAAGAATTTTGGAAAGAATTTTATTAAAACAAATAACTAAGTTGTTTGAGTTTAGTTTCGCTATTTGTGGGGCGAAACTTATATCTTCTTTTTACTTGTTTATACGAAGTGGGGAAGAGTTTGAAATAGATCCAAACTTGGAGACTGAACCTTACTACTTTGGTGAGTTTCATGCATGTTTCGTGACTTGAAATGCAAGTATGTTTTGAACCTCTTGACTTGTGATATGAACTTGAATCCTGTAACTTGATATGAATCCTGTTTTGATTATATGATGTGATGTGATGTGTTTTGTGTTTGTTATTCTTGATAATACTTAAATCCCCTTAATAAGGTATCGAATTGAGCCGTGAGAAGGCCCAGGTCGAGTAGATTTAATAACCTTGGGCTACGTGATATGTTGTGTACTCTAGATTTGGCGTATGGACTTGTCCCTCTTTGGAAGAGCAATACACAAATATATAAGTTTTTCGTTAGGTGGGTGGGCCCGGTTAGGGGTTTTGGTGGAGTAAGGAGACAGTGGTTGACTACTTGGTTTTTATATATGAAAGTTGACAGAGTGTCAACTATGTGATTTGTGCACTAGTCCATGGACGTGCTCCAGATTCCAGGACCTTAGCTCCTGAGAGTTACCTGTATCCTACCCTTGTGTTGTTACTCGCTTTCCTTATTTATTTGTTTCTAAATGTGAATTTGTCATGAAATGTTATATGCTATATGTGAATTACATGTCTTTTGGAACTTACTGAATTTTAGTTGATTCTTTTAAATTTGTTTTCCTTAGTAGGGACTGAGAACTCAAATGAAGGCGCCAACCATTAGAACTAGGGTTTACTTTTGTATTTGGCTTGAGAGACTTGAGCTATGAATTTGGAGTATTGTATTGTGAAATTTTGAATGTATAATTAAGTACTCTATGTATTTTGGGATTTCAAGGTTTGAGTAATGAATTTGTGAGTTGTAGTTTGGTTTAGATTTGTGATTGCATTTTAGTTTGATGAATTAGTGATCATTTGTGTAAGTGAGTCCTGGCGAGAGCTAGTCAGGCAGTCCTCTGATACCTTAGGGTACGCCTTAGGGAGAGGTGGGGCTGTCAAACAGTTCGTCAAAATAGTTAATTTGGTAATAATCGAGTATACCCAGCAAGTAGTCGGTGAACGCATTCCAACCGACGAAACAAGTAAAGACCCATGGCTTGCCACTCCCTCGGCCAAGCCCTTGTCGGCCCGAAGTGAAAGGTTACTGATTAATTTTGGGCATCCCCAGCATGTTTATGTATCAAGTAGGATGTTGAGACAATATTCAATCATCAATCAAGTATAAGTGCAAATTCATTATTCAAGTACAAGCAAGTAAGATCGAGACAAGTACAAGAGGTCGGACGAGATAAAGTACACGTCCGCCTCGACAAATCCCATAATACATTCAATTCAAGCATGTAACAAGTTCAAGCAAGTCAATAAATCATGCACTTGACACTCACCAAAAGTCAAGAGCAAGTGAGAGCGAATCAGGAAGTCAGTTAAGTTCCTCGGTGTCCACGTGATTACTTGAGACATGCATAATCAAAGTTATCTAGGCACTCACCCAAGGTCAACTTTCAAACAATCAAGTTTTTTGGTTTTAAATTAAGAGGAATCTCATGTACTTGTTGAAATCCATTTTCCAAGTATGAAATGATGTGCAAACAATCAAGAAGGTTAGACTTGAAAACCAGAAAGTGTTTCCAAGATATTTATAAGCTTTTGTCACTCCTTAGAAGAATTTTCAATTTTGTACAGTATTATTTGAAAAATCATAACTTGAGTCATATAAGTCAAAATATTACGAATCTTATACCGTTGGAAAATAGACTCAGTGAACTAAAACTCTCAAGATACTTATACAAGATTCAAATCGAAAACCAGTCAAATTTCAGTGTAAAATCGCTGCTACAGTAAAAACAGGGCATATCAGTTTTGATTTTCAGTCAAATTTGAAAATTCACCGAAATTCACAGAAATCGAACTAGCCCTTTAAATTTATACCACTGAAAGAACTCCAAGTCTAGTGTCAAACACAACAAATGGAATTCAATTTTGACTCCCAAGCAAGAAAATATAACCATTTGAATAGAAGGTATAATGCTATCCTATCACTAAAATTTCCAGATTTGAAGAGCAACTTTGGGGCATCATTCGAGCAACGAAATGGTACTGAAAAAACATCAATTTTTGCACACATAAATCTCAGTATGTGAGCTACATTTTTACCAAAAGTTAGCTAAAAATGCGTACAGGAAGGCAGTAATCAAAACAACCAAAGTTTACTGAAATTTTGAACTCAATTCTGCCTAGCATTATTTCTTTTCTTTTGCAACATTTAGCTCATCCAAAATAGCCCTCCATTCACTCCATTTTCGAAACCAAGACTCTAGCAACATTTCTTGAGCAAATGGTAGTAAAATGGTAGAAAAATTCAAATCAAACATATCCAAAAGGGCAGAAAATCTCAGGCAGAATAGAGCCAAAAATTTCCAGATTTTTGGCCATCTTTTCATGAACTTTTGAAGCACCAATTGAGAGGGTTTCTTTGTTAGGAAAAATGTCCACTTAAAGTTCAACATTTAAGCTCTCAAAACAGCCAAGAAACTCATGAAAAATAGCAGCTAAAATAGGGCAGAAATTAGCAAAAAGGAACTGACAGCATGGCTCTACTCCTCTCTCGGTTTTGCTTCTTCCTTTTCTTTCTAACTTTCTATCTCTAAGAACTCAATACAAACTCACTCCATCACACACACACATACACACACACACATATATATCAAAATAGTCCATTCATCAAGAAATGTGGGAGTTTATAGAGCCCACACAACCATCCAAATTCACCAAAAATAAAACAAGGAGCTGCAAGTTCCAAAGCCATAAAATGGAAGTAAAGAAACAAGGGTTTGTTGAAGCCATGTTACCTCCAATTGCTCAACATGAACTCCTAGCTTGTGGTGTGTCTAAGCTCCCAAAACAACCCCTCTCTTTCAGCTCCTAGCTCTGCTCTCCCTCTCTCCTTGTTGGTCCTCAAAGCTCTAAGGTAAGCTAGCAAGATTGTCCAAGTTTCTTGGTTGATTTGGTGAAGGATGGAAATGGTGTTTTTGGAAGACAAGATGAAGGGGAAGAGGGGGAAGGGGTTCGGCTGCTTGAGGGAGAGGAAAAGAATGAGTTATGCTTTGTTGACTTTTGAGGTTTTGTTGGAAAAAGGTAAGAAATGAAAGGATGACATTCGATTTGACACAAAGCTACCTTTTTGTCACGTCAGGGTAGATTCACGCGACGCGACGCGACACTACTACCCTAGTTTCTCTCACTTATATATTTCAAATGCATATCCTAACACTCAAAACTTATGTCTAATAGTCGACCCTAGACTCGTATGCGAAATTTAAACATTCAAGTAATGAAATTAATGACATAATGTAAACGTGCGCAATGCATTTTGAAAATTTTCGTGCCGATACAATTGACTTAATAAAGTTAAATAATTCTAAATAAAATAAATAAAATTTTATATGGGAATTTGCAATATATAAATTAAAAATAATGATATGGGTCCTCAGAATTTAAACATGTGAAAATATAAATGATAATGCCATATATAAAACAATACACTTTCCCTTCATTAACCACTAAATGGCATCCAATGTTTTGTTGCGAAAGAGGGCACAACCAAAAAGCATTGTTCTCGCATTGCAATCAATCCCCAAAAAGCCACCAAAAGGCATGTCGTAGGAATTCCTTATATATGGTATCAAACACAGTATCTCCATTTTTTCTATATCAATTAAAATAATAAGCTGGAGACCAAAACATATGCTCCAATTTCTTTCATCCTCAATGGTAAACGCGAACTGGAAGTTGGGATTCTTATCTTTGGCAATCTTGCACTGTTGTAAAAGATTCACAGCATCACTCTTTGCCTTTTCTTTATAAACTTTTGCGAACAAATTATGAACAACTTTGACAGGGAATAGAAGATACCCATGTTTCACATTATTTTCAAGCTCCATGATATGTACAATTTGCTTAATTGAAGGTCCTCCCTCTCTTTAAAAATGAATGCATTGTTCATTTTCTTGACTGATTTTGAGATAAGATGGAAGAAAACACACCTGCTCGAGAACCAATATATTGTGATTGTGATCCTTAACAAACTTAATAAAAGGCCATTCTTCAGGAAATATATTTGACAATCTCTTTAACACTAGCTACATATAAGCCTTATAGCCATATCTGAATGATTTTTTTTGTTTCGCTGCACTTGTGAAGGGTTTACAAGTTTAATATTCAGCTTTCCTTCATGATGACAAAAGAAGTCACATCCTTTTTTGGTTCCATTCTTTTTCAAAAATCGTCTCTTTTGAATAGCAAAACCATTTGTTTCAATTATTTTTGTATAGAAAGCAACAGTTTCTTCCTCGATAAGAAAGCTTTGACTGATAAAAGGGTCAAAGATATTTTTAATTAAATTTTCAACATTTTCTTGCCTCAATTCATCATCAAAAGCATCACCATCACCACTATAAGGGGGAGTTCATTCAAATCAAACTGATTTTAACAACACTTACATTGGGATTAAATTCATAATATTTGTCATCCATTATGCAAAAGAAAATGAATAATAGAAAGAATTAAAATAATATGAGAAATAAAAAAATACAACAAATATTTTATTTTCATTTTACCTAATGACAAACATTGATAGCTAAAAAAACCTTGCAAGCCTACTAATATTGTGGAAAATATCTTTGAGAACAAGCCAACTATAGAAGTATAAGTAGGATAAAAGTATCTTACGAATTGGTATTTTAAAACTGGCAAGAAGTCTCAATAATTTCTTATGCATTTAGAATAAATAAAAAAAAATTAGATAGACAAGACAATTAGTGCCATACTTTGGTGCCAAATTTAACTAGAATATGAGATAATAACTAGAAACGTTTTTCTATTCTGTGCTTTAAGGGCATAGGATAAGGATTGGTAATAACTCAAAAACTAACGGATAAATAAGTGAATTATCACTCCTTGTTAAATCTTCTAATTTAAGTGACCATATTTCTCTCACTCCCCCTTTACCAATTTACCCTTTTAGAAAAACTTGATATTCAGCCTTAACTGATATCGAAATGATCAAAACCAATGGAATTATGATTGGTGTCTCAATAACTATAGAACTCTTGATTTTTTAGTTAATGGATTAAGAAAGAAGAAAATAAAAATAGGCATAATTGATAGGTGCTTAAAATGCACTATATTTTGTAACTGTTTTAGTTGGTTTGGAGTTAATATTAAGTGAAATCCAGAGTTGAAGTGGTACTTTTCCAAAGAAATAATTCTTGAGTATTGATGGATTAATTTTACCATCTTTGTCTATTTTTACTTATTTTGTACCATTGATTTTGCAGAAAAGGAGACAAGAAGAATGAATATATCAAGTCACCAAAACAAACAAAGAAAGCAAGATACTTCGACAAGCGAAAGAGAAGTTCTGCCACGAAACAGCGGACTAGGAATTAGCATTATTTTGGCTGGTTTCACCCCTAGTATGTGATGAGAAGGCATTCAAAAAATCTTGATTTTTGAATTTTGCCAAAAACTGGCACAGATATCGAGCTAATTTTGACTAGTTTCTCCCCCAATTTTTGCTTGCTGAAAATTTTTGACTAAAGGAAATGCAACTTGATCAACTTGCTTCTTGAATAATTCTTTCTCTATTTGCTTCAAGGTTGGACAAGACATTTTGTGGAATATAAAGGACGCTTCATGTATCAAGTTTAAACACTTTTTATCATTTCAACTTTTCAAGATTCCATTGAAGCCATAAAATTGAACTTTTGAAGCTAACTTTTGGAACGTGCTCACATTGAAAAACAAAAGAAGAGGCTTGGAATTTTCTTTATAAATAGGAGTTGTGTCTCTCATTTGAAGAGAGAAGTAAGAGCTTGGAAAGAAGAACAATATTAAATGTGCGTCTAATGTTACAAACTCCTACTAGTTAGTTTAGTATTAGTTTATGCTAGATACTTTTTGATCTGTTCTTGTACCTATAGCTAGATTTGAAGAAAGATTTGAGGAGTAATGATGGAGAGCTTAGGATCTCATGTGACAAGAGTGACCTGTCTCCTACTACTTTCTTCTTTTATTGATTTCTTGTTTGGATATAATACAATTTTGGTCTTTTCTTTAATTTTTATTATGTATTTCTAAACTTTATCTCTTGGATTTTGGTTATGATTGTTTTGTGTTAATTTGTTGGCTAATTGATGCTAGTGTCTTGAGCAAGTTATTTGGTACTTTTAGTCATCTAATCATTGATTAATTGGTCATTAATAGTGATCACTTCAATGTGTTAGATTTGCAATGAGAATTAAAATTTAACACTAGTTCTTGGAAGTACTAAACCTCGGGAGTACAATCATGTGAGTAAAGGTGCACCTTTATGGTTTTGTGGTTTTTTCCCATGTAATTTCATATAATGTCATGACTTGTAGCTAATTTCATAACCACGAGAGTAGGTATGAATTAGTTATAGGTATAGTTGATTCACTGTGAGAGTAGTTTTCACATGCATAAGGAAATTACGTCTAATTAGCCGAGATAATAGTGCTCAATGATCCAAAAATTTTCACTTCCATGAGTAGTTAGGAATATCATGACCTAAGGAGTTTTCATTTACTATTTTCTTGCATATTTTAACATACTTTTATTTTCTTCAATTTGTTGATCGTCTAAATAATAGAGAACTTTAGTAGTCTTGGCAGTTGTCCATTCTTCTCTATGCATTCAACCCTTAATATGTTATACTCAATTATGACTTGTGTAGTTGTAGAAGATCATATATAAGGTATTTAGGAATCTATAAATATAAAACTTGACTAATTTAAGTTTATTTTTGTATGCATACCCCACGGTCATCATGTTTTTGATGCCATTGTCAGAAAAAATTTGTGGCAATATTGGAGTGAAGAGCAATTTTATTAGTTTGGACATTTTACTTGCTTTCTTGTATTTGTTTGTGTCTAATTTTTCTTGTATTTTTGCCAAGTCTTTGTTGTGTATTTTTGTATAAGTGTTGAGTCACCTATTCTTCTAAACTAAACTTGTTTCTGAGTTACTTTGAAAGCATGTTTAAGAATTCAAGAAGGATGGTTAAAATGAGAGGACAATGCATGACACAAGGAAGCTCAGTAATGGGCTCTTAGTACGTGCAAAGCTCCATGAATAGAGGTAGCCAAGGAGTGTTTGAAGTTATATCATTTGAAGTTGGCATTAAGAGTTTAAAGGCTAAACTTGATTGTATAGCAGGTAAAATTCAATTGGACAATATCATGCATATGATTGAGCAAAAGAAGAATGTTAATACTTATAATTCCAATCATGTGATTTGTAACTTGTATAGAGGATATCATGTTTCTTATACATGTATGCAAGTGCAAAATGTGGAGTATTATAATGAATTTGGGCATTATAATTCTAATTTTGATAAAATGCAATCCTAATTGGGATAGTTCATGTAATTATGATTGGGATAGTTCATGTAATTATGTTTGGGATAATCAATATACATATAGTGATTTTCATATTTTTATGATGATTTCCAACCTAAATGTGTCCAGTACAAATCTAAGCCATCATGGGAATTGGCTATTGAAAGAGTAGCTAATGGATCTAAACAATCTTGGAAGTTAGTTATTGAAAAGGTAGCTCATCTTATATCCAACCATTTTGACAGAGTTGAGGAAATAATAGATGAATTAGCTTCTTATATTAAAAGAATATATTGAGGAAATAATGGATGAATTAGCTTCTTACTTTAAAAGAATACAAAACTAATTGTATGCTTTGTGTGAAGTTATTTCTTCTAATGGTAGGCAAAATCACCTTAACATGAATGGTGGGAATGTTGTATATGAAAATGGATTGTATTTTGATGAAAATAATGAACCTAATGTCCGTTTCACATGATTTTTTGGAGCTAACTTTAAACCTCAAGAGGCGAGCATTAAGGACTCACATTTCACCCCTCTTGAGGAAAGTATCAAAAAATGTAGGTTTTATGGCCATTATTATCCAAGAAATCCTCATGTCGTCTCCTTTGATAAATTCTCAAGTGGTGATAATTTATGTTAATATCTATAATGCACATGGGTAGGTAAGCCGATTCTATCTCTCTTATCATTAGAACATGTGGCTTTTGCTATCAAACCATATTTTTTTGATCCACCATACCCCAAAATGGTGGATTATTTTTTAACAAAGTCTCTTTAAAAAATGAGGTGCAGTAGTCAAGTTAATGACTATAAATAAATCCTTGTTGGGAGGCAACCCAAGATTTTTATGTGTTTTATGCTTTGCTAAATAAGTCCTTGTTGGGAGGCAACCCAAGATTTTTATGTGTTTAATGCTTTTCTAACTTTGTTGAGTGTATTTATGTCTGTTAAATACATCAAATTGGAGAAAAGTGAAAGAGAGTTTTAAACTTTGAAACATCAAAAAGGAGAAGTTTCATGTTCAATTTGGCATTTGCACGAATTCAACGGTTAAGATTATAAAAATGAGCATGAGTTTATTGCACACAAATGTGTTTTCATGAGTGAAAGAAGATTTGAAGTCATACTGCAAATTTGAACTTAAGTGGTAAAATTGGTCGATGAATGTGTGAAAATTTGATTTTCTTTTGCACAAGAATAGGGAGCAATACCAAGTTTAAAACTGGCCAAATGAAGGCCAGTATTTAGTCTGCTTTCTCTTTGCTTAAGCTTTGACAATTTTTGTGAATCTCTTTTGGATAGATACCGGCCATAAAACTGGCCGAAAAGTTCCTTGGTTTTGTTAAAAACAAGCTAAGAAAGCAGTCCAAGTTTTCCCCAGTATCAAGGCCGGTTTTGAGGACTCCAATCTCTTTAAAATTTTCATGAATAATTTTGTATCCCCACTTTCAAACACCTTTCATTTTGCATCTCTTTCAAACACATTTCAATCTTTTTCCTTCTTTTTCTCCATAACCTTGATGTTTGATAGCTTAAGAGTTCTTAATTTCCTTTAGTATTGCGTAGTACTTTTCACGTGAACAACAATGAAGTTGACTTTAGTGTGCTTCGAGGACTTGTTTCCATGGATTTGCCTTGGCATTATCACAAGTAGAGTATCTCTTTCTTTTTCTCTTACACTGAGGATAATGTGATATTTAAGTATAAGGGGAGGGGAAGGGACAGAAGGGAATTAATATTTGGTGATAGTTTATGAATAATTTTTGTAAGTGTATGACCATGGAAATGATATTTTGTGACATTTGGACTTTATGCTTTATGGAGTTCTCGTCCGAATCTTGAGTTGTTGGCAGGGAGTTTATCTCTTTTACAAGGGAAACTTCATTAAAATTCTTCAAAATTTTCCAAAAATTTTCAAAATTCTATCTAAATATATGAAAATTTGGTTATAAAAAAGTCAACTAGCCTCTTTTAACTCCCCAATTTTGGTGAAATTGCACATTTGCTTGGAAAAATTCATGATTTTGATGACTTGGAATACCTATGATATGATGATGATTTTAAATAGAAGAGTATCTTGTTGAATAGAGGAGATGGTACTGAGAAGTACATGTTTGACAATTTTCTTCATGTCAAATTGGCTAGTTGAGTTGTGGGATAAGTATGGTTTAGGTGTGTGCAATTTACTCTTTAGTACTCTATGTATTTCATTATCTATATGTGTAGTAAGAGGGTGTTAAAAAAAAAGGAAAAACAAAGAATAAGAGAAAGAAAAAAAATGAAAGGAACAAAATGAAAAAATGAAAAAAAAAACAGAGAGAGAATAAAAGAGTGTAAAACATGATAAAACACAAAGTAAGGGAGTATGAGTAAAACTCTTGTATTGAGTAATAAGGGTTTTCATCTGAAAGTGTTGACTTTTGAGTCAAAAGGCACTCAAGTTGGGAAATTGTCGAGTAACCGGAACCTTCATCAATAAATGTCGGTTGTCATGTCAAAAGGTGATTTCCAAAGGAATCATGTAGGGTGATTTTAGGGGAGTTGCATCGCACATAGAATATGTGGGTCAGATGCTTCTTTGGTCAATGACAAGATGAAGAATTTGTCCAGCATGTCATCTTTGAAGGATGACAATCTTTACCCAACTTGATACAATGAGTGTTTGTGGAAAATGGAATATTTTGTAAAGGTATTGCTTGTTGTTATTGAAAGAGTGAATATGAATTAGCAAATGTGTTAAATCCAATCACCTCAACTCTTGTTTGCAATATTTGTTTTGTTATCTTGAGGATGAGCAAAGGTTTAAGTGTGGTGGAGTTTGATAAGTGCTCAAAATGCACTATATTTTGTGGCTCTTTTAGTTGATTTGAAGTTAGTATTAAGTGAAATCAAGAGTTGAAGTGGTACCTTTCCAATGAAGTAATGCTTGAGTATTGGTAGATTAATTTTACTATTTTTGCCTATTTTACTTATTTTGTATAGTTGGTTTTGTAGCAAAAGTGACAAGAAGAATAAATATATCAAGTCGCCAAAATAAGCGAAGAAAGCAAGAAACTTGGAAGAGCAAAAAAGAAGTGTTACGAAACAGGGGACTAGAAACCATGCTTGTTTAGCCGGTATCATCTCCAGTATGTGATCAGAAGGCATTCAACAAATCTTGATTTTTGAACTTTGTCCAAAACTAGCCTTCACACTGGGCTATTTTTGGCCTATTACTCCCTTAGCTTTGACCAGCTAAAAATTTTCACTGAAGGAAATGCAACTTTATCAACTTGCTTCTTGAAGAATTCTTTCTCCATGTGTTTCAAGGTTGGACAAAACATTTTATGGGCTAGAAAGGAAGCTTCAAACATCAACTTTAAACACATTTTGTCATTTCAGCCTTTCAAGATTCCATTGAAGCCATAAAATTGGACATTTAAAACTAACTTTTGTGCCATGTTCCCATTGAAAGACACAAGAAGAGGCTTAGAATTTTCTCTGTAAATAAGGGTTGTGTCTCTCATTTGAAGAGAGTAGTAGGGAGCATGAGGAGAAGAACAGTACTAAAATTGTAGCTTTACAGCTATAATCTCCTGGTAGTTATTTTGGTAGTAGTTTAGACTAGATAGTTTTTGATCCATTCTTATACTTGTAACTAGACTTGAAGGAAGATTTGAGGAGTAAAGATGGAAAGCTCGGGACCTCATGTGATGAGGGTGACCTTTCTCTTACTACATTCTTCTTGCATTGATTTTTTGTTTGGTTGTAATACAAGTTTGATTAATCAAATACTAGAGAAGTTAGGACTCTTGGATCAGGAGTAGTAATCTGCTAGTCACAATTACTTTATAAATATCATAACTATAATTTAAAGAATCTTATTGGTATATAAGAGTAAAAGTTAAGTGTTTAAATTTGTGATGTATTTCAAGATAAAGTTTGGATTAATGAGGGTACAAGTAACCATTATTTCATTTATGTTAGATAACCATTAAATATAAGGGTTTTTGGATTGAGTATATTTTCAAATATTTTCAAATCTCTATTGTAAATTCTATGTTTTGAAAATTGTATAGATGCAATGTTTTTAAATTTTTTAGATTGCTTTCATAAACTATCACCTTCTCTCCTTCCTTGACATACTAGCGAAGCATTGCCTTCATCATCTTTATGACTTTATTCTCCAAATTTAATTAAGTGAGAAGCAAAGAAAGGAGGAACATAGTTGAGGAGGATGGGAACTGGCAAGGTAGGGATAGCAAGAGGGAAAATGAAAAGTGTGGAGAAGGAAGCTTCGCAGGATGAAGAGAATGAGGTATAAATGATGATGGTAGAAATAAGAACAATGGGGAAAAGGGAGGAGAGGGAAGAATCAGCAATGGGCTGCTAAGGAGCGATATAGTAGGATGATAATGGAATGAAAGAGGATGAAAGTGTGGCAGTAGGTAATAGTGGTGAAGGTTGAAGGGTGATGATGTGGTAGAATAGTAATGTGTTGTTTTGAGTATTTTCGAATCTTTGATGCGCTTTTAGGATATTTTTGAGAAGTTATTGTAGATTTTTGTTTAGAAAAATATGTTTTATTTTTTTACTTTATTTTTAAAATATATGAGGTGCAACACCAAAAGTTTCTCATGAATATATAAGAGTAAATTGTTAGTATCTAACTATGTAATATTTTCAAATAAAATGTTTTAATATTTTTTTATCACCTTTTATCCTTTCATCACGTTTTAATATTTTTTGAGAGGTTATTGTAAATTTTTGCTCAGAAAAGTATGTTTTTATTTTTTTATTTTGTTTTTACTTGAGGTGCAAGCACCAAAAACTTCTCATGATCATGTAAGAGTAAATTGTTAACATCTGACCATGTATTGTTTTCAAATAAAACGCTTTAATATCTAAATTAGGAGTTTGAAGCAAAATACACACTTAGATTGGTGGATCGAAATTTCAATTGAACTTGTTATCTTATTTTTAGTATCATGCTTCTTTTCCAACTATAATCATAAAGCTTATGGTAGTAAAATTAACCTAATATTGAAATATAGATTAACACATTCAAATCTTTTTTTTTGTTTTACTTTGCTTTTATTTATAATAAAATATTTTGATAAAATATACACCAAAATTAATTTTTTTGAGCTTTTAATTTTTTTCCTTTCATTTTTTTACAAAATGCTATTAGTTTCTTGCTTGAAATGTAAAATCTATGCATAGCACGTGTCAAAATGCTATCCCTATATATATTAAATTAATGTGAGAAAGCAACAAAATTCAAGGGGCGTAAATTAGTCTCCTCCACCACCGAACCCACTTCCCTACCATCCGACCTTTTAATTACTTTCCAAGAAAAAGTCTTTTAAAAATTTCAATAGTAGGCCCAAGGAAAAATCTTCTTAAAAATTTCATAGTAGGTCCACGGCCCACCCATTTTTTTGATTTTTTTTTAATTGTAAGTGAACACTACCACCCAACACGCTGCCCCCTCCGGGTCCACCCATTTTAAATGTGTGGTCATTGACATAAGCAAAATCCAATTAGGATGTTTTCATAAGTATTCAGTAGGCTGCAATATCGCAAACTTTATATGACATCTATCTGAAACCCTAGCGTTCTTCAGGAGTTCCCATAGAACAAGAAACAAAAGTTCTATAAGCCTAGGTCCCATCAAATTTGATAATAAGAAACGAATAGCGATTTAGGTCGAATGAGCATGGCTTTAAAACGATGCTTTGGCTCAAGAGGAAGCAAACCATCACAATCAGGGCAGCCAAAAATTTCAAGTTTAAGGTTACAGCAGGAAAGCATGCCTCATCTTCCGCAGGAAATAATAAATTCTGAAATCCTTCCCAGGCTTCCAATCAAATCACTGTTGAGATTCAGATGCGTAAGCAGGCTCTGGAATTCTACGATAACTGATACGAGATTCAATCGTCACAGTGCTAGATCTATGGCAGTTTTGATGACACAAGACTATCGCACCGACTCATCCAACCAAAACGTCGAAAAATTGCCTTGGTTGCAATTCATTGATGAGGAAGGCTCCATAATCCAACGATTCACAGAGGTGAAACCCAGGGAAGGTCGTAAAGGGCTTATTGGGGGTTCATGCAATGGTTTGTTGCTTATGATTCTTGAAACTTCTTTCTTCCTGTGGAATCCATCGACTGCATACTTTTGCCACGTGCTTGAACTGGATTATATATGTGGTGCTGGGTCTGTAGATATTGCAGGGTTGTGCTATGACTCGTCCTCGGACGATTATAAAGTAGTTGTAAAGCCTCAGTTTCCGAAGGAGAAATTCCGCCAATCTGCCTTGGTAGCAGCCTTGAAAGACAAACGTTGGAAAGAGTTGAAGTTTCCTCATAGTGGTCAGAGTCGAGGAGGGGCAGTTTTTTGCAATGGAATTCTGCACTGGGAATGGGTTGTTTATGATCCTCTTCTTCCACCTAATGGGGTAAATAGTAAAGGGATTATTGGTTTTGATCCAAAGACTGATGAAATCGTTGAGGTTCCATTGCCTCAGTGCAAGAATAGGAAAGACAATGTCATACTTGGTCTGGGAATTATAGAATGCTGCCTTTGCATGGTTCATTGGGATAATTTTAGTTCGTTTGAGGGGAATTTTCAGTTAATGGCGATGAAAGAGTATGGTGTCAAAGAATCATGGACTCCCATGTTCGAAATAGTGCAACGATTTCCTGAAGCATCAATTTCCAGTCGGCTCATCCCTTGTCAGTTGATCCCGTTGATGCTTAATAAAAATGGTGAACTGTTAATGACCCTCACCTACGGTAGCATTGTAAGTTACAATCCACGAACAGCTGAATACAAATCCATAATACCCCGCAAAAGGGGTGTAGTATATTCAGGTGATGTATTTGTCGAAAGTTTAATTTCCCCTACTGGCTATGATTGGAACAAAGAGCAACACCAACGCTTTAAGCAGTCCATGCTCTGGTCGGTCAATTATCTGCCGAGATTATGCAGAGGAGCACTATCGAGATTGTTAAGTTAGGAAAGAATAATATAGCTCACATTCAAGTGTTTGATGAGATAAAATTCTCCATCTATATGTGATTATGTTCTATTTGGTAGTTTATTATAGCTTAGTAGCTCAACACTTGGATAAATTTTCAATGATTTTAAGGCCGTAGATTGTAGCAATATATGTCATTTTTCTCCAACTGCATGTTAGTATTATTTATTCCACCATTTTGTGGACTGGATTATAGTATTATTGAGTTGTAATGAGTTTGGATGAAACACATAGAGTTGTCTAACCAACTGTACTCTGTTGTACCTGAGACAATTTTGATAGGTGTTAGCTCTATAGCAACAAGAAGATGATCCGCTATGAAATAACAGTGCCACCTAAGTATTATCGAGTCTTTATGGCCTAATTCAACTGCTCAGTTAGTGGAACGCGTGATGTTATAGCAATATTAGAAGCATCAAACATTAGAAGCATCAAACTGGCTAATTCAAGAAATCATTTATCATCACAAATAGATATAATGAGACCTCATGGCGTGCTCAAATTGTTGCTGACCAATGGTCTGCTGGAAAAAGGGATTCTCCAGAATCTGCTTCGCTGTAGTCAGCTTTTGATCATCGAGGCACATCAACACCATTTGCAAGAAATACCTTGAGAATTCTCTCTCATCAGCATTATCATTCTTTTTCTTGCGAAAGAACTTCATAGCCTTCTTGAATTTCTGCATCACCACAACCATAGCTTTCGTGTTCTTCAATTTTTTCTCCAGGTGCTCAACATAACAAATATTGAGCTGCTGCTCCAACACATGCAATTTGATTGTCTGTTTCTTGAGTTCTTCATTGGCAATTTCCAATTTTTCCTTCGTTTTGTGCTTGGCTTTTTCGTTTAATTCTGGATCATCAGAAACTTCCAATTTTTTGTTCCCCTTTTTGCCTGGCCATTTCTTTCCCTTTCGGAACATCAGTAAGTTCCAATTTTTCCTTTCCTTTCTGCATGGCCTTTTCCTGCATTTCCTGATCATCAGCAATTTCCAATTTTTCCTATCTTTTCTGCATTGCCGGTTCTTTCATTTCCTGATCGTCATCAATTACCAATTTTTTGTTCCCTTTACTCTTGGCCTTCTCTTTCCCTTTCTCATTAGGATAGGCCAATTTCGGCTTCAGAATCCTGATCACATTGTTGGCCAAAGAAACCAAACCGCATGCCATTGCAGTTTCCTGGTAAAGAACCGTAGCCCAACTCCAAAGCTGTAATCCCCAAACGGCCAAACCCCATAATGATGGCTATGAAATCTTCAGGCATCCAATTTGGGAATCTTGTACGGATTATGCATCTCAGGGATTGCTTTCCAGGAAAGCCTATATTAGTAGTAATAAGCATGTTTGGCAAATCTGATCCTTCTGAAGTTCCTTGAGCTCCTGATCTATGTTCTTTTTTTTTTTTTTCTCTTGGAAATTCTGGGCTTGATTCCCTTCACTTTCCTGATTGAAAATTTTTAAGAAGAAACTGTGATAAAAAATGGCTACTGCGAATTGAAAAAATGCGCTGGGAGGGAAAGAAGTGAGATTTGACGGTCGAATGTACGGAGAGTATTGGGAGATTTTGTAGTTTTTCGTTCTTGAAAACCGTTAAGACGGTCAGAGGATAGCCCCAAAAGAACAAAGATACATCGAAATTCGAATAGAAAATTATTATTATTCCTTCATGGCCCAATGATGAATGATATCAGCCTCCAAATCGTGGGGATTGGAATTATGGATGGGCTTTGAGTGTTGGGAAGAAATTTTGTGGTAATTGATAACGGAAATATTATGTTTGTTTAATTTTTTTTTTCAAAATTACAATGAAAAGAATTGAGTTTTGGGCTTGGAGGGGGGATTTTACAAATTTGTATTATTTCACCTAGTTAGGTGGAATATTTAGATAACCGAATATTTAACTGAGGACCTGTCTGATAATCCAATTAAATATTTAAATTTAATGTATTCAAATTTTAATAAATTCAAATGCGTAAAAAATAAAATATTTGAATTAGTTAAGTAACAATAAGTTTTTTTAACAAAATTTGTTTCAAAAAATAAGTAATAAACTATTCATTTTATTACTTAGATCCCGTTTAGATTGTGGTAGCTTATTAAAAAACACTTCATCTAATAGAGCTTTTAATTAAGGGATAAATTCAGAATCCTTCCTTGAAGTTTCTGTCAATTTCACTCAGCTCCCCTAAGCTTTACAAAATTATATAAATCTCTCCTGAGGTTAAGATTTTGTAATAGAGTTAGCCCAAATAAAAAAGGTAACATTAAAAAAATATTTTGAGAAGCGAGATGAAACTTTATTCCACAAATGCCCTTTATACTTGTGTAAAGTTTGTATTGTACACGAATAAATTAATAAAGATGAGGGAAGGTGAGTGCAAATAGTAAAGAATAAAAAATAAATAGCAACTCATTTCTTTTATACGTTTAGATCAATGACTAGTGCACTGAATTAAAATGAATATTTTTTTCAGATCTTTTTCATTTTGCATATAAAGGCAACAAAAGGCATTAAGATGGATCTTATTTTCACTTCAAACAACAAAATTTAAGGTAGTAAAATAGTGATTTTGTATAGAACCAATTCCTATAATTATGAAACCCATATGAGATACGGAAGAATAAGTTGTTCTTTTTTTAAATTACATTGGCCAAGAGATGTTGAAGCTGCATAGATTATTTGTATTGTGCCTACTATCAGTAACCAAGGCGAAAATAGAGAATGGGCGTGAGCTAATAATTCCATATTGATTTGAACCAACCCATATGCTCCCATTTTTAATAAGATTCCGGCTAGAAGCATACAAGTGCTGTAATGTACTTCCCCATGGGTATCTGGTAACCATGTATGTAGAGGTACAATAGGCGATTTGATAGCAAAAGCAATAAAAAATCCAATATAGAATATTATTTCTAAGGATAGAGGATACGACTGATTGGCTAATGTTTCAAAATTTAATGCTGGTTCATTAGAACCATATAAACCGATACCCAATGTAGACACCAAATTTTTACTAATTCTTCATGTTTTCCTACAGTTTTGTTGATTTAATTGATCATTTATTTTTCTACATTTAATGTGAATTTATTTTCCTTATTTACAGGTTTATCCAAAAAAAAAAAAAAAAAAATTAAGAAAAAGAAAATCAATCAAGGTGATTAGTGAAAAATAATTTGAAACTTCAAAATATTAGTTTTTTCTCATGTCTTTTATTTTATTTCGTTTTGTTTTATTTTTTGATTTATTTGTCTTATTCTATTTTATTTTCTTTATTTTCTTGGTTTTTCGGAAAAAAAAAAAAAGAGTAAAGTCACATCAAAATATTTTTTACTACTAACTCCCTCCAACTCTCTCTGTTCGATCACTTCACACAGATGCACAACAACTCACAGACAAAAACTCTCTTCCTCACTCTCGGTTCTGGACCTCTCATTGCACACACAGCACAAAAAACTCTCCCTCACTCTCGGCTCCCTCACTCAGACACACATTGCACACACAACACTCACAAAAACTCTCCCTCACTCTCGGTTCACACACACACAGAACAGACACAAAAAAAAAAAAAAAAAAAAAAAAGAAAAAAGGAGCAGAAAACGGAAAAGAGGGGCGACGGATTTCTATTATCAGCAGCATCCGGAGCCTACAACATCATCAGCAACATCTTCAGGCAGAATCTTCGACAAAGTACTGTAAATTTGACAAAACTCTTCCTCCTAATTTTCCTTTCATTTCTCTCCTTACGTGAATGACGTTTTCTCCATTTTCTTGATGTTATGTTTTGTGTTGGCTTAATGCTTTTGTTGGAAGTTGATTAAGTTGATTATATGTGTTTATTCTCGATTGCTTTGGGTCTGGAATAAATTTTGGGCAGAATCTTTGATTGATTTTTGATGAAAATGTTGGTTTTGTTTGCTGCCTTGAAGGTGTTTGATAAAATGCCCCAAAGGAGTTCTTCATCTATTTTGGACTGTTTTTGCTTTGTTGAATCCGTACCTTGCTGGTTTGGAGTCGCTGGACTCATTGGCAGTAGAAAAGAAAAAAAATGGATGGACAGAAATTAAAAAAAAAAAATGATGAATGATGAGCTTTATTTCTTTGTTCCTTTTGTCTCATTTTGGGCTTAGTTTGGGTGTTTTTATGTTATGAATATGTTTAGAATAAGGAAAGGTTTTGTTTTGTGTAAATTTTGGTTCAAAAAACTGAAAAAAATCGATTCCAGCAGGTTTCCGGCCATTTTGGCCGGAATTTTCCAGAAACCGGCGACTTCGCCGGAATTTTTCCAGAATCCGGCGATAGTCGCCGGAGATCTAAAAAAAAAAAAAAAGAAAAATAAATCTGATAAGATTTGTTAGTTTTTTTTTGTTTGGGTTTTTTGTTTTGGGTTATTTTCTTATTTTGGTTTGGATTATAGTGATTGGATTTTGTTTAATTTTTGTTGGACCTTTAGTTGGACTTTGTTACTTTTTTGGTTGGGTTATTCTTTGGGCTTCTGATCAATTTCTTTGTTATTTTCGTTTGGACTTTGTCGGTTGGGCCGCGGGTATTGTTTTGCTTGGGTTTGGCACCAGACTTGTGCTTAATTTGTTTGGATTGTTTTGTTGGGCTTGACATCAGACTTTTGTTTAATTGTGCCTAGGCTTTTGGACGGGCCTTTTACTTAGTTAGTTTGGGCTTCATATTTGGGTTTTGTTTAATTTCATGTGGGCCGAAGTGAGACGGCCCAACTCTTAAAAATTCCCAGCCCACCTTTCGGTCCATTTGAAGTAATTTACACATTGGCCCCTGTTTTCTCAATCAGTTTCACTTTGGCCCGAAAACTTTTGGTTTCTTTCACTTAGGTCCCTATTTTAATTTCATTTCGACCCCTCAACTTTATTTTTATCCAATTTTGACCCCTGATCTTTTGGAAAATTGTGTTCGGATCCTAAAAAGTTTTCAAATATTTTCAATTACACCCTTAATAGAATGTTGATTTTGCAATTATAAATGTTTCCTTTCTTTAATTGTTAAGTATAAGCTTCTCATGTGTGTTGTTTTCTTTTAACATTTTGATTTGACTTATTCATTTTTTTATTGACATTTATTTATTGAGGTATTTTAACGTGTGTATTTGTTTTGAGTAAGTGGCCCGAAGTTCCCATTTGAGTCACGGGGAGGTATATCTAAAACCTTTAGAATTTTCTCTTTATGTGCCTTATGTGTTTTTTATTGCATGAATTTGCATGTTTAAATTTATTTACCTTAGTTTTATTCATTTTTAGTCTTTAATCGCTTTATTTAATTTTCCATAATTATTTGGAAGGCACTTGAATGCCAAGTTGTAATAGATAGGTTTAATTTTGCAAAAGTGTATTTATTTTAGAAAATGTAATAGATAGGTTATTATTTTGATTTCCCCTTTTAGAACTGTATATAGGTTCCCCCAATGTAATAATTAGGTTTTATATGCTTTATTTGCATATTTGCATGTTTATGTGTTTACTTGCTTCCTTAGGTTTTGCATCTAGATATTATGCTTATTTGTTATGTGTTTATGTGTTTTTATGTGTTTACTTGCTTTATTATTATGTCTACATGTTTTATTATGTAAATGTATTGACGTCACCACACTAGTCCAACGCTAGTTGTGGTTCGTTCCCTCCAACGTTGTCACACTAGTCCAACGCTAGTCATGACTCATAGAAAAAAAGTTAGTCCAATGCTAGACCTTTAGGCCGTTAGAATAACATATTACATATCATTTCATGCATTTAGGGATTTTATTTTCCATTTTTGCATGTTTATTTCTTGTATGTAAAACATGATATTTAAACTTGCATTTACATTTTTGAAATTAGAAAATAGATTAGTGCATTTTAGAGCATTACCCTTTGAACAAGGGAAAAGAGCGAGTTTGGCTCTCTAGCCTTAGCACGCTTTTATTTTCTTCTATGAAAAAGGAAGATTTGAAGTCACGAATTTAGTCCCCCGCACCCATTATGTTGCATTATCCCTCTTTAGGACATATATGTGCATTATTTTAAAATCTATCAAAATCATTCTTTAAAAATCAAATTTCTTTTTCTTGTTTAACAAATCAAAGTCAAAATCCATTTTTCTTAAAATTGCATCTTTTGAAATTCAAGTTCCTTTTCGCACTTAAAAATTGATCTTTTCAAAAATCCAATTTCTTTTTCCTTGAGATTTTATAAAAATTGCATTTCTTTTGAAAAACCTAATTTCCCTTTCTTTTTTAGTTTCATCATTTGCATTTTTCGTGACCTCCTTGAAAGATCAAATTTGGATGACACAACTAATGTGATCAATTCCAATCAAATTTCAAGGAGACATTTTGCCCCTCTCGATCCAATATTAGGTTTAAGTTTTGCATCCATATAGATAACATCCAAATGTGATAAATTTTAAAATTAGAATTAGGAAATTTTTAACTAAATCACGCAACTAGCTTTGGCTAGGTTAGAAGGGTGCCTTAGAGACGAGTAACATCGAATCTTTGCCTTCCCTTCTTTCAACTGTGACCCCCGAACCTTTTTCTCTAGTTTTCAAAGACCCGGAGTCGTCTAAAAAAGGGTTTTCTTAGTTTATTTTCATTAAGTGAAATTTTTTGGGTGACTTGGTACACCTAAACTCCATACCAAGTGGCGACTCCAAATTTTTCTAAAACCTTTTCTAAACTTTTGTTTTTTGGGTCCAAATCGTCGCATTTTGTAGTCCCATGACCCATTTCTTTTTCAAAAATCAAAAATCAATTTTTAACCAAAAAAGCATTTTTCAACTAAAAACACCTCAAAACGACGAGTTTTCCTTTCCTTTTTCAAAAATGGGGCGCGACACCCAAAACTCCCATTAATAGAACAATAGAACCCCCCGCCATATACAAAATAAATTTTGTAGTGAGTACAGACGTTTCTTTCCTCCCTACATAGATAGAAGTAGATAAATAGGAATCAAGTTGAATATGAAATATAGATGAAGAAACTATGATATTGTTAAGCTCTTGGGAAAAATCATGAAATTCACCAATATTTTTTAACATCAAGAAAAAATACTGCAAGTGTAATCGCAAGGAAATTGTGAATATTTGTAGAGAAAAATTAAAACAAATTGCTATTTGCTATATCAATTTTTGAGAGTGAACAATATTTGGTATATAAATTAGTACCATTTTGTAAGTAATTCTTCATCATTAAAGAAATTTTCAACAATTATTTTCATTCATTAATTACTAACAATTAATTAGTGCCCTAACTACTTAATTACCTATATTAATTTTCAATAGGGATAATTTTAGAAACCTCTCCTTAAATGTTCTAACCACTGTTTTCCCATTTTAAATTTTACTGGTTCAAGTGAAAATGACAAATCAATGTTTCTTGTTGCCTTTATATGCAAAATGGTAAAAATCTAAAAAAAATAGCCATTATAATACAGTACTAGTCATTGATTTAGTTTTATAGAAAAAATCAGTTGCTTCTTATTTTTTGTTCTTTACTATTTGCGCTCATTTTTCCTTACTTTTACACAAGTATAAAGGGTATTTATGAAATAAAAGTTTCATCTCTCTCTTCAAAGTACTTTTTTAATATTATTTTTTTTATTTGGATTGATTTTGTTACAAAACCTTAATCTCAAGGTAGGTTTGTGTAATTTTGTAAATCTCAAGAGAGGCGAGCGATATTGTCAGAAACCTCAAGGGAGGTTTTTGAAATTATCCCTTTAATTAAAGCACTTATTATGTATTCAAGAGCTTTTAAATATGTTGCTTGGATATAAAGTTCAATAAGTACTTATTATATTGGAAAATGTGTAAATCTAATTTTTTCAAGTGTATTTATCTCTTTATTTAGTTCATAATATAGGATATTAGTGATTAAATTCAATGTTTTATTTTTTAAAACACAAAAGCTATTCTAGACGCACCAAATTTTAACTTTTGCTAAAAGTGCTTTTAGTACCGAAAGTGTCACTTCTAATTTAATGGGATGATGTTCACCAAATACGTCAAACTGCTTTTAACACTCAAAAGGGTTTTTTTTATCAAGAGCACCACAACCTTAAACGGGGTCTTAATTAGGGGTGGGCAAAAAAATCCGACGACCCGATCCGATCCGACTCGAAATTTAGAATACCTAATCCGATTTGTTTTATCAGATCATTTTAGGGTCGGTTACCTACAAATATCGGGTACGGATACGAATCAGAAAAAATAAAAACCATGTGTTATTTATCTTGGCTGGCTTCCAGTACTGCGATATGTGAAATTACCTTAAAACGAATCCTGCACGAGTGAAGTTATCTCCAAGTCCATCCACACAGTCTAATTTCCCCGAATTCACGCAGATTTGCATATGTTATTTATCTTGGCTGGCTTTTTCGTCTTTTTACTTATTCCATTAGTTGGCTTTAACCATTTTTAGGTCAAGGAAGGTATGGTAGTTTTTCCAAACTGCGGAGCCTATTTGGTAGTTTCTCTAACTTTTAGGGGAGAAAGATTTAATTTACCCAATCCTTTATTGAGCCTTCAATGTATATATCTATTTATCATATATGTATTGCAGGTGGGGTTTTCTGGGAGGGGCCTCCAGGAGTCAGGAAATTTCCAATCCTTTTTTTCTAGAAATTTCTATTTAATTTAATTTAGTAAATATGTGATTAGTCTAATAACGGTTACTAATTTCTATCCATATCTACCCATATCTATCCTAACTAATCCATATCCCATTCCAACACACGTTTCCCATTCAGTTGCTGCCATTACCTTCCACCACTCCGTCATTGATGTTCAAAGCGGCGTCCAAATCATCTGATTTCAAGTCCTTTCCTTCATCCACCGGCCTTTGATCAGCATCATCTTCCGATTCCATTTCCTTTGCCTCATTCAGCTTTTTCCCGTTGTCATCGTCAAAAGATGCATTCGTTTTGTCCGACGAACCAAAGTCCTTACTGGGCTCCGACAACTCTTCATCACTCTTCATTTTAAGATCAGTAACATCTCCAATAGGCCATGTTGGCCCAAATGCAACCAAAGGGAGGTGAATTTCGGTAGTTTAACAAGACAAGTAAATATGCAAAAATTCACCCAATAAATCAAGTACAAATAATTTCTCAAGTGTGCACAAAGATATGTCAAATTAATCACAATAAAGATATCATAATTGAGCAATAAAGAAAAGAGATAGAAAAAGAAATGCAAACCAAATTTTCAAATTGCACTGAACTTGGATACATTCCACTAGTAGCTTCTTTAATTGAAGGTGAAGCTAACCAACTTGTACAAGTGAAGGTTCACTCCTTCCTCACACTAAAGGCCTTTAGTTAAGTCAAGGAGTTTTACAACTATCTTAGTTAACCCTCAACAAGCTACAATTGAAAGGTCACTCAACCAATTAAGAACTACTATTACAAGTGAGGCAACCTTCACCAAGGTTTTACTCCTCCTATTGAGTAACCTCACAAACCCCACTTTTCCCACACCTATACAACAAATAAAGAATATTTCTACCCAAATATTTCACTTGTAAACTTGTATTTCATGTAGGCAAAAGTCTCTTATCTTCTTGAATTTGTGGATATTTATAGAGTGTGAGAAATGGCCTCAAGAAACTCTCCAACGGTCAAAAATATGGCTATTAAAAAATAGCCGTTGGAGCTATCAGACGTCCGACACAATGCTGTGCGTCCGATGCAAGTGTCCGACAGGTTGTTTCGATCTTTATCGGACGGTCGATGGATTTTGTGCGTTCGATGAAACTTGCGTTCGATGCTGGTTAGAGAGTTTGGATTTCATCTTTAATTCTATCGGACGTCCGATGATGGTGATATGCGTTCGATAGGAGTGTCCGATACTTTCCCTGTCTATCGGACGTCCAGTACTTCAGTTTGAGCGTCTGATAGTAGTTCTTCCGAGAGTTCTCAATCTTTATCGGATGTCCAGTACTAGCATTCAAGCGTCCGATAAGTTAAAACCTTCTCAATTCATCTTGAATTGATTTCTTTCTTTTCCAATAAATCAAGGACCTGTTTTAATATAATTCTCACATAAAAACATTAGTCCAAATCATTTTGTTTTGTTATCATCAAAATTTAGGATCAATTCCAACAGGCCAAACATCATCTGATAAACAATCAAGGTCATTTGGTGACAATGCCAATCGTCATAAAACAAAGCAAGATCTAATGCTAATTGCTGGGCAGATACGTGTGTATTGATTCGGTCATCAAGATGCAAAGCAAGAAAATAGGCCTACTTACTAGCATGGAACATATTTCATTACACCAATTACAATGATACCTTGGTTTCAAACTTGCAAGATTGCAAAGAAGGAAACAATTGCTTACAAATAATTTTACTCAGGATACTGCCATTTTATTCAAGTAATTTTCTCTTTCTCAATCTTCTGTAATTTTCTCTTTGTTAATTTTCTTTTTATATAAGAAATTTTCCATCTCCACCTCTCCAATTTTCAAGCTATACTCTCTCTCAGACAAGAGACCGTTGCTGTACTTAGGTAATTTTCTTTTTATTTGAAAGTTAGAGTGTTACAAGTCTCCGAATTTTTTCCTTCTGAGCCTTCTCCGATATTTGCTTTTTTTCATTTTTTTCTCCATGAATTTTTCTCCTAAAATTTTTTGCCTCTCTAATCTCTATGAATTTTTCTCCCAGAGTTGATAAGGAGTGTTCATGTGTACCAATTGGAGGGAGAGGCAGAGGAGGTGGCTGAGAGGGTGTATCTGTTGTTTAAGATTCTTGAATATGAGGAGATGAATTCCCCTGTCAAAGTTTTCACTTTGCAGAAATTTGATGTCTCAAAGACATTTTGTGGATGGTTAATGGTGTTTGGGATTGCATTTATGTGTTGAACATGGGCTTAGACAAGCAGCCTAATCTGGATATCATTCCGGAGAATTATACAATCACTAGGTATCACAAACTGATTGAGTTTTTCGAAGAATTAGACAATTACTAGGTATCACAAAATGATTGAGTTCTACTTCTCCTATAATTTTTATTTGCTAATAATACTTATCCCTGATTAAGTCTATATTAATTTCTGATTATTTATATTTTGAAAGAAATGTTTAATTTGGGCCACTGTGCAATTCTCTACTGTTAGCAACGATTCTTGGATGTGGGACTTTAGATTTCTAATGAATTAATGAAACTACCATTGAGAAAACTAGCAACTAAAATCTATAATTGGTCTTCTTAGCAGCAGGGATTGACTAGACATGGTAAAAATGCACATTTTCTCCTGTTGGGTTTGTTCCTATGAAAGGCAGACATTTACGCTAAAACACTGATTTATTCAATAAGCAGACCGGTTGTTATATGTCGCCATATGCTTGGAAGCTGATTGAATACTTGATATTTACGTTATGCACTCCCAAATGGATATTGATCAAAATAATAATCTTTTAATTTTTAACTTATTTTTGGTATAACTATTACAAATAATTCATTATCATTATTATTATTATTATTTTAAATATAAACCCCGTGCACAGCACGGGTCAGAATTCTAGTTGAATAGTATTAGAGAATAGTAGTGCCTCCAAATTTCAGATATTCCACAAAATACATTCTCCCATTCACCAAAAAAAAAAAAAAATTAGTGCATTTTCAAAATATTCTTTCTTAGAAAAAAAATAGGATTTATTTTTGAACAAAATTCTTATAGTATCCTTACTAAAATGGCTATGTGTGGCCTAAAATTAAAAAATAAAGATAAAAATAAAAAAATTGTAATCTCAATGGTATATTAAATATGTTATATCTTATAACTAAAAAAATGTTATACTAATCTGAAAGTAGATTTTGTTTGGGACGATTAGAGTATTCATTTTTAATTTAAGAATACTAATATCAAAAGCACAAATGGGGGATTTTTGTATTGGTTGCTGTTGTTGGATAGGTTCTCAAATCTTTGGCGGCGTGAAGTGGTGAGTCTGTGAGTTTGTGTTTTCCCCACTCGGAGCAAAGATATTATATGCAGTCTTGTTTGCTTAGAGCTGCTGGATGATTGTATTTATTTATTTCTGGTTACTAATTAAGTGCATGTTTGATTGAATGACTCTTAAGAGTTTTAGTCGAATTTCATGGTTTTGATGATTTAAAATAATTTCCTCAAAAAGGGACAATGAAAGTTATCAAATGGATGACAAAATTTTTACATAATTTTTAATGAGGAAGATGTATTACTTTTACTTCTTAACCGACATATCATTTTTTAAGTTTTAATTTTTGCCTTTTCTTTTGGGGTGAATTTTAATGTTATAGAATATTATAAAACTCACAAAAAAACAAGAAAGACATCTCCTTGGCAGAGAAGAAATTAGTTTACTGGGGAAGTATACACCTCAGTCTTCTCAACAACTAGTCTATCTGCCCTCAAAGGAACTTCTGCATAGCAGCCAAAATTTCCTTATCTTCGCCCATATATATGCCCCTATAATAGCAAAATTTGCACTCCAAAACTAAAAATAATTTGTCTCCAAAATTAAAAGATTCTCAAATTGGACACTACAAGTCGATTTCTCTTTGTAATTTATACATAATTTATACATGCGTTGAATAAATGATGAATATTCAATGATTTCATTACCTTAAGGTTTAAGCTATTTTTCTTACATGTAGCAATTCTTTTTTTTTTTTTTGGCATAAACACAACTTTTTTCATATAAAAAGCAACAAAGAGAAGTCAGCAACCATGGAATTAGCCTAAATCCCCCAAATTGTAAAATTAAGGTGAGTAACGAAGTTTAAAAAGTGCTTGGATGAGCCATTTCTAGCTGGATATGATGCAAAATAAACACTTATCAACCAATCAAAAATATTTGCACTAGAACCGCTTCACGCCCCAAGCTCTGATATTTCAAACCTTAGACATCCCCCGTAAGTCTGGAGTTCGATTGGCCACTCAAACACCCATGCAAAACGAAGATGATTGAAAGCCAAAGGAATGAATAAACACAAGAAGGAGGAAACAAAGACTTTGGAATGATTTCTTCAGACTTTTCATGTAAAGCAACAACAATTTTGAAATACATTTTGCTCCCAAACAAAAAAAAAAAAACTTTGAGATATATTTCAAAATGTAATTGTATTAAAATATTTTTTATACAAAAGAATTGATGTGGAATAAAGTTCAAATGTAATGACTTTTGAAAACAGAACAACTATGAAGAGTAATTTCTTACTACAAACCTCAGAAATTAGACAGTAATATAAATTGACTTTCCTCTGTTTGGAAAATTATTTTCTGCAATATTCATTTTTGTTTTAAGTTTATGTAACTTTCGTTATTTTTCCCATAAATTATCTCTGTAACTTCACGGTAAAAAGAATAGCTTGAAACAAACTTCACGGTACTTAGTATAGGCCCCTTTTATCTTTTTCTTTTCTTTTTGAAGTAGTCCTTGGAGCAGCCATTGTGAAAAATATCTCATAGTATTTGCTTTTGTGTAGTTTTTTTTTTTTTTTTTACATGAAATGTAACTACTTCATTTGGATTCCTTATTTTTGGAAAACTTGTATTTTACATCCCTAATGTTACAACAATACACCAACCAAAAACAACTCCAAAAACACCAATCCAAACAAATATTTAAAAAATAACTCACACATCCACAAACAAATAAAAAAATTACTCTTTCTTCTTCCATCCTCTCCCCACCACCACCCACTCCTATCACCACCTACCGCCACCTACCGCCACCCCCACCTCCTTCTCCCTCCCTCCTCCCCTCTCCTCCCTCTTTTCCCGCTCTTTTACAATTTGCACACATGTTAATCAAAGACCAACTAGGACATATGTTTGTGAGAAATTTCTGAGGAGACGCTGGGCTGAGGCCATGTGGCAGATCAGGTTGCATTTCTGACAGTCACAAATGCTTGAGTGGGGCTTGGAAGGCTCGATGATTCTTGGCCCTTGGTTCCAGACATGGTAAATAGAATTGTGTTTGCTTGGAATGTGATGATTGCAGAATATTGCAAGATTGATTATTGAGATGAAAACTATCGGTCTTTTTCAAGATATGACTAAGGCTGGTTTTAAACTTACATGAGTAACACTAGAAAGTGTGTTAAGTGCTATTGCAGGTTTGGCAAGCTTTCAATTTCGTGTGTAGGTACATGCCAAGGCGATGATGAGGGGGTAGGAGAGAGAGGGGGAAGAGGAAGAAGTGGGGAGGAGGGAGGGAGAGAGGGGGTAGGGAGAGAAAGCGAGAGGGGAGAGGGGGCGAGGGAAGAAGGTGGTGGTGGTTGTTTAATTTTTAAAAACATACCCCAAATAAATTTTTAATCTTAAAAATATCCCCAAAATATAATCCCAAAAACACTTTTAAAAACAACTCAAAGGCATTTACAGTAATTGTATTTCATATTCCAAATGCTATAATAATATTTTCAAAAAATATCCCTAAAAACAACTAATCCAAACGGAGCTGTATTTTTACTCTCCTGAGATATACATATTTTCATTAACAATATGAGTTAAAAAAATACCACCAAATCTAAAACTACCATTTAAAATATGGATAATTTTTTTTATACATTGTGAGTATATTGTGAGTATATAATTTTTTTTTACACTAGCAGGTTTGGATTATACTATTTAATATAAATTTAAAATTTAAATTCAAATCATGCACATGTGGCATGCATTCAAAACTGCTAGTGTAAAAAAACAAAAAAATCACTATACCATCAGTGTATAAAATGCTAATCCTTAAAGTATAAAATAAAAACAAAAAGTATATCATTTTCTGGATAGTCCTGCAGGTCACACCTAAGAAATTCCCCCCTTTTATACTGTAAATTTCAAAAGTGGTGATATACAAACCATAACTACAACCAAAAATAATTATTAACTTTTCACTTTGTAAACCTTACATAATCCCCAAAAAATTAAAAAAGAAAAAAAAAGAAGAAGAGAGTAACTATCTTTATTGTAACATTTAGGATAAATTACTTATAACCCTCTGTGGTTTTGACTATTGCCATATGACCCCCCATAATGTTTTAAAATATTCACTTCACCCTCTTATAGTTTTATGTAAAGTGGAAAGTGGACGGAATGTACAATCAGTTACGGTGTCTATATCAAACGTGCTCTAAAAGCGCGTGTGATAAAATCTTAATATCCATACAACCCCCTTATAATTCATATAAATATCTACTTTACCCCCTGTGGTTTTTGCAATCATCCACATAATTCCCCTGTACTTTTATATAAAGTGGTAAATCCATCTATTGATTTAACATTTAAATAAGGACGTTATTAACATTTCAACTAACGACGTTATATATGGTATTTTCCGTCATGTTTCCACTTTACATAAAACTATAGGGGGTGAAGTGGATATTTTGAAATGTTAGGGGGTTATGTGGCAACAGTCGAAACCACAGTCGGGTTTTATGTAATTTACCCTAACATTTATGATTCACAGTGAAGTTTTCAGCTGGAGATCAGAAATTGACAATAATGGAAGGTGGAATCTCTAAACATTCATCATCCGGAAATAAATAAATAAAAATTTACAAAAGGACTGTTCTGCTTGCAAAATTTGCTCTGTGTGTCCCAATTATTCAAGAACAATGCATGTGATTTTGCTTGCTTCTGTAAAAACACACTAGATTAAAGGGCTTTCAAAACCTTCAAGTGCTGCAAAATATGTGTTCAATCTGAAACAATCCTTTTCAACTTTCAATGCATTTCTTCATTATGTTCATCAGAAAACAGAGCAAAAGCAGAGTATGAATGAGCCATACGTGCAACAGAATTCCTTTGATTGGGAAGCTTCGTACATCATCATCGTCATGATATTGTTCAAAGAAAATGACCAGCTCTCAATCTAGTACGCAAACAATCAAACAGACTAAAAGTTTCAGCTATGAATGAATATCTCATACCTAATTCTACTCCTGAACTCTCTGAAAATAAAAAAAAAGGAGCCTTGAACTCATTCAAAGTTTCAATCTGGCAACAAGAAAATGATCCACTAAAAAAGAAAAAGTGCCACCTATGTACTATCGAGTCTTTATGGCCTAATTGAACTGCTTAGTCAGTGGAATGCATGATGTTACAGCAATATTAGAAGCATCAAACTGGCTAATTCAAGAAACCATTTATCATCCTGATTGGACATTATCCGACCCCATGCTGTGATCAAATTCTTGCAGATCAATGTTCTACTGGAAAAAAGGGATGCTCCTGAATCTGCGCCGCCGTCTTTTGTTGTTCGAGGCACATCAACACCACTTCCAAGAAATCCCTCGAGAACTCTCTATCATCAGCATTATCAATTGAGAATTCTCCCTCATCAGCATTGCCATTCTTATTCTTGCGAAAGAAATTCACAGCCTTCTTGAATTTTTCTGTCAGCACTGCCATAGCTTTCTTCTTCTTCAATTTTTTCTCCAGGAACTCAACATAACCAACACTCATCAGCTTCCCCAGCACAGGCAATTTGATGGTCGATTTCTTGGGTTCTACATCAGAAACTTCCGATTCCTTCCCTTTGTTCTTGGCCTTCTCTTTCCCTTTCTTATCAGGATACGCCAATTTCAGCTTCAGAATCCTGATCATATTGTTGACCAAACGAAGCCAATGCGCCAAGGCATTGCCGTCTCCCGGTCTTGGTACAGAACCGTAGCCCATCTCCAAAGCAGTAATCCCCAAGTGCAATATGTCGTCAGTGGGAGCTCCACCTTCTTCCCATCCAGGTTCATGATGCGCTAAGTCCTTCCCCTCATCAACAGCAAGCATAATGGTGGTGGGATCTTGCTCAGTATCAACACAGATATTACTGGAATTAACGTCTTTGTGACCAGCGGGCTCGGAAACATGGAGAAAATTGAGAGCCGCCAGAACGTCTCGCATAATGATGGCTATGAAATCTTGAGGCATCCCATCTGGGAAACGTGTATGGATTATGTGTCTCAGGGATTGCTCTTCAGGAACTCCTGTAGTAGTATAAAGGATGTTTTGACCGCCGTTTGCCATTTTCCTTGAGCTCCGATCCTGATCAATATTCTTGTTGCTTTCTTTCTTTCTTTCTTTCTTTTTTTCCTTGGAATTTCTGGGCTTGATTCCCTTCACTTTCTTGAAAGAAAATTTTGAAGAAGAAACTGTGATTGGAAATGGTTGCTGCGAATTGAAAAAAAATGAGGGGGGAGGGAAAGAAGTGGGATTTGACGGTCGATTATATAAGGAGAGTATTGGGAGATTTATGGTTTGGGTTCTTGAAAACCGTTGAGGCGGTTGGAGGAGAGCCCAAAGAGAACAAAGATTCATCAAATAGACAATTGATATTATACCTTTACGGCCAAATAATGATCGATGGCAGCCTCCGAATAGTGGGAATTGGAATATCGGATGGGTTTTTGAATGTTGCGACGAAATTTTGTGGTAATTCATAATGGAAATATTATGTTCGTTTAATTTTATTTTTTTTAAAAAATATTTACAATGAAAAGAATTGAGTTTCGGGTTAGCAAGAGGGATTTTACAATTTTGTATCCTAGTTTTTCTGTCTTTTTACTTATTCCATTAGTTGACATTAAATATTTTTACGTCAAGTAGGGTATTGGTAATTTTTCCAAACCTTGGGGCTCATTCGGTAGTTTCTCCAAACTTCAGGGGAGGTGAATGTAATTAATCCAATCCTTTATTAAGCCTTCAATGTGGGGCTAATTGCAATTTATCCCCTTAAGATATATATTGATTCTCACTTTACCTCCTAACCTTTATTTTCTATCACTTAGCCTCCTAAGAGACAAAAATGCCCCTCTCCTATTTAATTTTTCCTTTTTTTTCTCTATTCTCTTTCTTATTCCAAATTAGTTTTCTTTTTCAAATTTTTATTTCTAAGAGAGTAATAAATTTCTCTAACAAAAAATTTAGAATGTTCATGGTCTAATTTCCAAAATTGAAAAAAATATGTATATAATTTTTACAAATCAATATCATCTATTCTCTAATTTAAGAAATTAAGAAAAAATTTATTATATTTGCTTATAGTTATACCATTATAGTCAACTACCCATTTGTATAAATCACACATTCACACACTCTTTCTTTTGTTGTTTTTCCTATACTGAGCTTTTACTTATTAGGATCTTTTTTTGCATGCCATTTTCTTTAAAAGTAATAAATTGTTAGTGTACTCCCTAACACATATACTCATCTTATGTGAAATTTACTAGCATCAATTGGAATCATTAAAATCAAATTGTGGGTTAAAGTTCAATAATTAAAGATAGTAGAAAATTTGAAAATAAGCACTTAGCAAATAAAGGATATTTTTTGTCTCTTAGGGGGGGGGGGTAAGTAACAAGCAATAAAGGTTAGATGGTAAAGTGAGATTCAGGAATAAATTGTCATTAACCTTTCAATGTATTATGCAGTATGAAAGAGCAGTAATGCCCCCTCCAAATTCTGGATATTCCATAGAATACATTCTCCCATTCAAAAAAAAAAAAGAATGCATTTTCAAAATTTTCTTTCTTGAAAAAAGACTTCACTTTTGAACGAAATTCTCCTACTAATAATGGCTGTGTATGGCCAAAAAATTAAAAAATAAGTATAAAAATAAAAATTGTCAACTAAATGGTACATTAAAGATATTAAATATTATAACTAGAAAAATGGATGACAAAATTTTCACATAATTTTTAATGAAGAGGATGTATTACTTTTACTTCTAAATTGATCTATCATTTTTCAGATAACGAAAGAATTCGTGTCCCTAAATTAAAACGTTTAAGTTTCAAATAACTAATTATACAATGCTAAAAAAGTTCAGAGTTTTAAGTTTTAATTGTTGTTTTTTCTTTGGCTGAATTTTAATGTTACAGAATATTATAAAATTCACAGAAAAATGAGAAAGACATCTCCTAGGCAGAAAAGAGAGTAGTCACTCTTATGATACAAGGCTTTAAAGAATAGGATTGAGTTTAATAACAATCCCAAGACTTTGGAAAATTAATAATTTACCCCCTTGATTACTGGGGAAGTATACATCTCAGCCTTCTCAACAACTAGTCCATCTATCCTAAAAAAAGACTTCTATCTAGCAACCAAAATCTCCTTATCTTCGCCCACATATGCAAAAGAACTTCTATCTAGGACCCAAAATTTCTTATCTTCACCCACATATGCCCCTATAGTAGCAAGACCTTCACTCCAAACTAAAAATAATTTGCCTCCAAAATTAAAAGATTCTCAAATTGAACACTGCATATCTATTTCTCTTTTTGTAATTGATACATGCGTTGATCAAATGATGAATATTCAAAATGATTTCATTATCTTAAGGTTTAAATTATTTTATCTTACTTGTAGCAATTCTTTTTTCTTATTGATACTTTTTTTGGGGCATAAAAACAATTTTTTTTGAAAGGCAACAAAGAGAAGTCAGCAAGCATGGAAATTGAGGGTCCTTGAAGTGCATTGAAGATTTCATATACTACATGAAATGCTAAAGTCTAATGATTTCAAAAGCATAGTTGTTGTGGGGCTTGCACTGAGGAGGTTATGACATTTAATAGCCCAATAAGTTGAAGGGTTAAATTACATTAATGATACAATTCCTACGCCCACGAAGACGCAAGGACAACCACAAACCCAAGAACTAAATTATTACGTTAGATTGTGGAGTTGAACTCACTCACGGACAACACGATAAACTTGAACAACAGTAGAGACGCCACAATCAGGGTGGATACTTGATTAATAAGTCTGACGAATACCTTAGAATCCCTCTAAGATGTTCAGAAGAAACTTTCACAAGTCTCAAGAACGGTTTCTCCATGAGAAAACAATTTTGGAATTTTATTTCATAAACTCACGTTAATTCTTGAACAAAAGACGAGTTAGGCTATTAAAAGCCTTACATAAACCTATTAAGACTAGGATAAACATAAGCAACCATTCGGCCTTAATTAAATGTCTAATTGGCCGAATTTCCTACAAACATAGAACAATTCTAAACCATCCAACTAGACAAGCGACACCAAGCCTATCAAAATAAAAACAAACGACTCCCTAAATAGATGAAATTCGGACCTTGACAACTTCAAGGCTGGCCGAATTGACCTTATTCAATTAATTCATGAAATAGACTAACAAACCCAAGATAACCACTAAGTTCAAGTCAACCAAGCACGACAAACGCCTTCTCTTTCACTTTGCTCAACGGATCCCATCAAACTTGGCACAAAAATTGTTGATCACATGGGATTTGGCATGAGTTTGATTCACGAGGACATTACACTCGTATCATATAATCTCCCTGTAGTTTTGTATAATGCCATATGATCCTATTAAGGTTTCAAAGTAGTCTTTTAACTCCCCTGTAGTTTTATGTAAAGTGAAAAATTAACAGAATGCACAATCAATTATAGCGATTATACGAGAAGTGCTCCAAAAGTGCATGTGATGAAATCATAATATTTATTTAATCCGCTATAAGTTGTTTAAATATCCAATTTAACCCCCTATGGTTTTTGTATTTATCTAGTAGCCCCCTATAGTTTTATATGAGGTGATTGAGTCGTCGTTTAATTTAGCATTTTAGTAAGGACACTCCTGATATTTCAACTAACGATGTTGCATAACCTATTTTTTGTTAAGTGTCCACTTTATATGAAATCAAGGCGGATGAAATGGATATTTTAAAATAGCAGAGGGGTCATGTGATAGTAGATAAAACTACAGGTGGTTATTTGTAATTTATCCCAAGTTTAATTACTTACTCAAATGGAATTACACTAAATCACCCAAATGGTAAAATTAAGGTGAGAAAGGAAGTTTAAGAAGTGCTTGGATGAGCCATTTTTGGATCGATACAATTCAGGGGCATATTTGTCTTTTCATCAACTTTGGCATCGTTAGTGTTTTGACCAACGGTCAAGGGTAGTTAACTATTAGGGTTAATAGCAAAAAACCCCATAAATTATTACTTCAATTGCATTTAACATCCTAAAGTATTTTTATAGGTAATTTACACCATCTAGTAAACACCTGACATTGAATTCACCATTGACTGAGCTACAAGTTGGACTCTTGAAAATAGTTGATAGAACTACCTCTCAATGTTAACACTTAATAGCTATTTGAAATATTACCAACCAAAAAAGACAGAAAAATGGAAATATTAAGAAATCAATGAAGAATAGAGGGAAGAATGAGCAACAGGAAAAGAAGGCCATCTTGACAAATGGATACAATGAATTTAAATCGATAAATTGTACCCCCTGTAATGCATTCAATTAAACCAGAAGTTGATAGCATTTTGATTAAAAAAAAGCATAGAGAAACGCAATAAAAAATAGAGAAGAAGAAATTGTAACCATAAGCAACAGAAATAAGGCCTGCTAAAATCCAGCATCAGGAGCCTCATTCTTTCTTTAATCCTTGACTTGAATGAATATCCAACCCTTGTCTGGAGAATCAATCAACGGATCTCTCCGAGGGTTGGTGCGTGATGCATGTATGTGCTAATAGGGCACCAGGATGAGAACTAAATTTAGCTCTATCTGATAATCTAATTCAGTACTTAATTTTAATGGGTGTAAATTTTAATATGTTTGAACATCTTTGATTAAAAAAAAATGTGAATTAGTTAAGTGGCGCTGAATTTTGTAGATAAAATTTGTTTTAAAAAATAAGTAATAAGTTATTCACTTATCACTTAATATGACATACAATCAAATATATTCTCTTTTCTTTTCCTTTTCCCTATTTTCACTCATTTCTTTTTGTTTAGTACCATAGGCCCGTGTATATGTTTCCACTGTTTACCTTAGTTGAGGAACCAAACTGGGAAAAAAAAAAGAACAATATCAGACACGCACTTTTAAAACATGGAACTTTAGTCCCTCATATTTTCCTTGTTTTGCCACCTTTCAAAAGGTAATTTTGTCACTTAAACTCCTAAGGAAAAACGTATTGGTCATTTCGTTAATGACTCAGTCAGAAACTTAACTAATGTAATAGTTCATGGAGGGTTTCTTGCAATTAACCTTAACTATTAGTGTACGCAATAAAATTTCAAATTTGCAAAAGACAAGAAAAAAAATATGACAAAGATGAAATATAAATTGAAAAGAGTAGCGAGTACAATCTCCGAGATTTTCTCAAAGTTATAGAGAGTCTCCTTCGATTCTTCTCTTCGAACGCTAATCCAAGGGTTTCGTAAATTGATCTTGGATCAACCGTTGACTTCTTCAAATCTTGATATGGAAGATTTGAAGAACACTATGATGAAGATTTGAAGACCTTTGAAGATTCAAATCCCGATATGAAGAAGACTTGAAGAAGCTTTCGTGGCTTCGAAGCTTTAAGAATACTTGAGCCGTGTGATGCTTGATGCTTGATCTCCCTTGATGTGATGTCTACTTTGGTGGAGAGACCCCCTATTTATACTTGTAGGATATGGTAGAGGTTGAGAACTTATGCACCACCTTACTTGTCTTGCAAGAAATACAATCATATAATGATTGTACCACATGAATATTATCCCTTTATTTTATAAGGAAATAATGCTCACATGTATTTTCTTGATTGGCCCGTTCGTAGAGACATATGACATGGCGAGTTTTAATTGGCCGAGCCCTTGCAGTATATAAGACATATATAAGGACTAAATAACCCTAAATATTATCTCTTTAATAAGAAATAAATATTTAGATATTTATCCAAATTTGCTTAGTCAGGAAGCATGTGACATGGCACCATTTGATTGGCCAAGACACTCCAAATATTTTCATTGGCCAGAGCACCTCAACTTGACACTTGGAGAGATATAATTGGCCGTCAAATAACCAATTTTCCACGTGTGCATGACATATGGCAATATTTGAGTAGATAAAAATATGCCATGAATATAATTTATAGTCCAATGGAAATTTAGGAAATTAATAGGTGCTTTGAAGTTTGCAAAAAGACAAGAAAAATATACGACAAATATGAAATATAAATTGAAAAGAGTAGCGAGTACAATCTCTGAGATTTTCTCAAAGTTGTAGAGAGTTTCCTTTGATTCTTCTCTTCGAATGCTAATCCAAGGGCTTCGTAGTTTGATCTTGGATTAACCATTGACTTCTTCAAATCTTGATATGGAAGATTTGAAGAACTTAATGAACATGAAGAACGCTTCAAATCTTAATATGATGAAGATTTGAAAACCCTTGAAAATTCAAGTCTCGATATGAAGAAGACTTGAAGAAGCTTTCGTGGCTTTGAAGCTTTAAGAATACTTGAGCTGTGTGATGCTTGATGCTTGATCTCTTCAGTACGTGATGTGATGTCTACTTTGGTGGAGAGACCCCCTATTTATACTTGTAGGATATGGTAGAGGTTGAGAGCTTATGCACCACCTTACTTGTCTTGCAAGACATACAATCATATAAGGATTGTACCACCTGAATATTATCCCTTTATTTTATAAAGAGATAATACTCACATGTATTTTCTTGATTGGCCAATTTGAAAAGACAGATGACATGGCAAGATTTGATTGGCCAATCCCTTGCAGTATATAAGACATATATAAGGACTAAATAACTCTAAATATTATCTCTTTAATAAGAAATAAATATTTAGATATTTATCCAAATTTGCTTAGTCAGGAAGCATGTGACATGGCGCCATTTGATTGGCCAAGACACTCCAAATATTTTCATTGGCCAGAGCACCTCAACTTGACACTTGGAGAGATATAATTGGCCGTCAAATAACCAATTTTCCACGTGTGCATGACATATGGCAATATTTGAGTAGATAAAATTATGCCATGAATATAATTTATAGTCCAATGGAAATTTAGGAAATTAATTAAAATTCCACTGTCTACAATTAGTATTATTAAGGAAATAAAAGCGAAAGGGTAAGTGAGAATTGCTTGAAAACTTAGGGGTCTTATATTAAGTTTATTAACCCTCAAAGCATGTAATTTCAAGTTGGTTGCAATGATATGTTGGACAAAATTGAAAAATCCAAAAATGACCCCAAAAGAATGCTGTTTGAATATAAATCTTTATATATGTGGTTTCAAAATGCATTTAAAGAAGAGGTTTGGCTATTGGGTGCTTTGTTAATAGGGGTTTCAGATTTTAGCTTTTTGTCAAGAGTGTTATTAATTTAGAGGTGTTCAAATGCAAAGCTATAATAAATGTAGGTGTGTACGTCTATATGATAAGTTTGGTATGAGTTAAGTGACTAACAAGTGCCCATTAAAAAAATTCTTAAACAAAAAGGATTGTAGATTTTGTTACTCTATCACTCTTAACCCCGATAACGCGTTTGTAATTATTGCATCGAGGAAAAATAAGAATTTCACACCCATATAGGCTTGCCCCAACCATAATCCACCTCGTACACAGGAAACCTACACCAACTGCTAAAGTTGCAAAATTCCATGCCTCCCTTCGAGACTAATTCCATAGATTTCTTGAGATAATGTAGATACTCATCTCTATTTTGTAATTTCTTCACATTATTGCTGCTGATATTCCTTATTGCATTCCTCAAATCACCAGCTAGATTCTGATACCCTTTCTCTCCCTCAGCTACTGGAATTGCTAGGGTATGCCTCCACAAGTTCCCAAAGGCGTGATCCGGAAAGGCAGTATTCATCCTAGGTCTAAATTTCCCAGCATGGACTGCTGCAACCATCTTCTTGGACTTAGAATCCATCTTGCTTTTGTTGCCTCTATGAAATGCCTCCAAAAAAAGGCTGAAACAGCCTCCACCCGCGTAGGATCCTTCACTCTTGATCCAGGAGATGAAGCAAGAGCTTGTTTGAGTTTTGCCAGCTTTTCCTTGTCAAACACAAATCGTTTAGTCATGATCTTATCCTTCGTGATGCCAACTGTTGGTTTGAAACCAGAGTTGGACAGGCCTTTAGGTGGAAATAAACTTACCAAATCCAAACTAGATTGATGAATTTCAGCATCTCCACGGCAGGTTGCGGTCCATGCATTCATGAAAGCCACCAAGGATGTGCCATCGGCTATCTTGTGCGGCATTTGCACGCCAATAGCTCGGCCTTCACAGTCAAAGATATTGATTTGAGCTGCTAAAAGAATAGTGTTAGCTTCAGCGACGCCATGGCCTCTACCACTAGGCTGAAGGGGCAAATACTGTTTCATCTCATCCATGCTAGGCTTTTCTATAACCTGTAAGAGGGTAGAGTGAACTCTAGCTTCAGCAAACAAAGCTCCAGCACAATTGAAAAATTGTCACTGCAAATTCTTCCAGCTAAGGGGTAAAATTTATTCAGAACATTGGATAATGATTGTTTGAGGAGTTGATAAATTTGAGCATGGTCTTTGTAAGTTCGGAATTGGCTAGGTTGGTAGAAGAAAATAAGTGGGGTGTAGATAGATGGTGCAAGTTGATCTAGAAAAGATAGAGTAAAGTTTCTAAGGTGATGGGGTGTTGGAGATGATGGTTCAATCATTTCTTTTGACAATATCTCCAAGTTGGCCACCATATTTGTTTACTTCTTCAAGCTTCTACCACACTTGGCAGTGCATGGTGGCTTCCCCTATTTATAGGGAGCCATAATCAATCATTCAAGCTCCCAAAAAAGAAAAAAAAAATGAAAAACTACAAAAACTCAACCACTTTCATATGGGCCAGCATCGATAAGTTTACTTTGATTTCTATCTTTGGGGTTATGACATAAGTTTGTCTTGGACCATAAAACGATGTCCCATTTGATAATTCAATTCAGCATTTAAAATTAATATATTCAAATTTTAAGACGTTCAGACGCGTTTGATAATAAAAGATAGGACATCTGAATTAATTAAATGAAACTGAATTTTCTAAACAAAATTTGCTTCTAATATTAAGTGATAAATTATTTATCACTTAATATAATATACATTCAAATGTATTAGGTTTAGTACTTAACAATTCAATCACTTAATAAATTTAAATTTCAAATTTTAGATTTCAAACTACTTTTATAAAAGCACCTGAAGACTTTTTTTTGCCTAGTGGCACAAAGGATCTAAACCAAATATAGATATCATTAAAGATATAATGAACGTATTTTAAAGCGAGAAGTTCATACAAAGATACAATGAATGTGATTCTACGAATTCATACAGTAAATTTTGTGAATAATCAGATGCATATTGTCAATATAAGTTGGCTCAATTAGTAAAGATGGACCACTTTCTCACAAAAGATTGTGTATTCAAATTAATCCCTGTAAACAACCCATGGTCCCGAGGGTATGCTCAAACATGTTGTGACCAGAGTCGAACTCACCCAAATTTTTTATTACTCAAAAAAAAAAAAATCAAGTGCATATTAGGTATATTTAGCTAAAATTTTAAAAAAAAAATTGTTGGAAAGATCAGTTAATTTAGACCCTAGTAATGATCCCTATTAGGTTTATTTCGCTAAAAAACGCCAATGAAGTCTATTAAGATGATTATAGCTATAGCATCATTCTGCAAAGATTTCTTTAATTTGACATGAAACATATGGTTTGGATTTAAAAAATAAACCGTAACACATTTCGGAATCTAGTGTGCATAAATAGACGAATAAGAAATAATTGAAGAGCTTATCTAAAGAATGTGTTAAAAGACGTATTTAACAAGGAATGTTCTAAACAAATTTTAGTCAACTAAAGTAAAATGTACTGCAATGACTAAGCAATTCTTTTCTTAGTTTATTTAACTTTGTACTTGTACGACTAAGAGAGCTCAGGATAGGAATTAGGTAGTGATGACATACTTGATAAAGACCATAAACCATAAAATCGATCCTTTCACGTCTTGAAATCCCACCCAAGCAAAATTTGACTTGGTAAACTTCCTAAAATTGGACATTCATGGGTACAATTCCACTGCGCTTGACTTCAGTTTCATCATACCAAAAATTTCTACATAAGACACAAGCTCTCTATGCAAGTTGGTCCAGATACAACAAACATCTCATTCTTTTATTTATATTTTCTTTGATTTTTGGAATAATTTCAGAAACTTCCTTTGAGATTTTTAACAATTCCAGACAGCTTCCCTTAAGGTTTTTGAAATTACATAGTACCCTTACTTTTTAAAAATCACAATTTTAGTGAACACATTTCTCAATTAATTTTTAACCTCATATACATCAAATAGTTACATTACATTTTTTTAATAAAAACTCCACAAAATAGCAATTCAAATGGGTTTTCTCAAAAATCATAAATTACCCTCTCGTTAGAAGAAAGTATTCTATAGGCATTTGGGAATTTGGAGAGGCATTACTACATATATTGAAGGCTTAATAAAGGATTGGGAAAATTACATCTACCTTCCCTAAAGTTTGGAGAAACTACCAAATGAGCCCCCGGGTTTGGAAAAACTAGTGATATCCTCCTTGATCTAAAGCACTTAAAGTCAAATAATGGAATAAGTTAAAAAGATGAAAAACCAGCCAAGATAAATATCATATACGAATCTGTGTGAATTTGCAGAAATTAGATTATGTGGATGGACTTGTAGATAATTTCACACATGCAGCTTGGTTTTAAGGTAATTTCATGCATTCAGTAACAGAAGCCAAAACCAAACGCATTTAGTAGGGGACTCTTTGTTAAACGTTTGCCTTGTCCAGGGGGTTGAGAGTGAATTGCCAAACCTCGGGACCAATTGGCAATAAGTCCAAACCTTAGGAAGGCAGATGTAATTAACCCTTAAATACTCAGTCATCTGATTAACTAAAGTAATACAAAATTGTAAAACCCTCTTCTTAGCCCAAAACTAAAATTCTTTTCATTGTGGATTTTTTTAAACAAAATTAAACGAACATAATATTTCCATTATCAATTACCACAAAATTTCTTCGCAATACACAAACCCCATCAGATATTCCAATTCCCACTGTTAGGAGTCTGCCATCATTCATCCTTGGGCCATAAAGGATTAATAATTGATGTATCTTTGTTCTTTTTGGGCTCTCCTCTAACCGTCGTAATGGTTTTCAAGAACGCAAACCGTCTCCCAGTACTCTCTATATCTATTCGGCCCTCATTTTTTCCAATTTGCAGTAACCATTTCCGATCATAGTTTCTTCTTCAATATTTTCAATCAAGAAAGTGAACGGAATCAAGCCCAGAAATTTCAAGAAAAAGAAAAAGGCAGCAAGAACATTGATCAGGAGCTCAAGGAAAATATTGAAGCAATGCATTAAAAGTTGAAAAAGATTGATTCAGATTGCACACATAATTTGCAGCCCTTGAAGGTTTTGAAAGCCCATTAATCTAACTGTCTTTTGTATGACGCATAAGGCATAATCAGATGCAATGTTCTTGAATCGTTGCGATGCACAGAGCAAATTTTGCAACCAGAACAATCCTCTGCAAATTTTATTTGTTTTAGTGCTAGAACTATCAATTTCTGATTTTCAGCTGAAAATTTCACTGTGTATCATAAATGTTACAATAAAGATAGTTACTCCTTTCTTTTTTTTTTTTTTTTTTGTGGAGGGGGGGGAGGTTGTGCAGTGTTATAAGATTCACAAGGTCAAAAGTTATAATTATTTGGTTGCAGCTATGGTCTGTCTATGACAAATTTGAAATTACAGTATAAAAGAGGGGAATTTCTTAGGTGTAACCTCCAGAACTATCCAGACAGTAATATTTTTAGTTTTGATGGTGTCTTTTAAATGGTTTTTCAGATTTTGTGGTATTTTTTAACTCATATTATTAATCAAAAATATATATCTCATGAGGATAAAAATACTACATTTCATGAAAAGAAATAATATACTATACAAAAGCAAACACTATAAGATATTACACACAGTATTGTTCTACATTACGGCCCTCTTCAACGACTAATTAAAAAAGCAAAGAAAAAGGATAAAAGAGCTTCTATGAAGTAATGGATCATGCTTTAATTTTTTCTTTTAATAAAAAAATTACATGGGAAAGCATACGTCATTAACTCTGGATTGATTTTATTTGAAGCTTTTTTTGTTTTTTTGCAATGTAAATTTTAGATTTCACATTTCCAGAACTGTTTTTGGTTGATGAAGCGTGGATCTAAATTTGTGAAGCAATTAATTCCTAAAGTAGATTTGCTGGCCTCCATGAAGGTATAACATTATGATTTTCTAAAAAAATAATACTTGATATTAGGGAAAATATTTCAAAATGGCGCGCCAAAAATTGATATTATTAGATGGCTTAACTTTTAGAAAAGTATTTCACATTATTTTATAAGTGGCTCAAGTTCGACTTTTTTGAGGCGGGATGTTTAGAGGAGTTCTGGAGGAAATTAAACCAAATTGTTTTAGTATTTAGTTTCCTAATTCTTTTAGTTTCTTATTTGGTGTTTGTTTAGTTTCCACATTAGATTAGGAAATCTCCAAATCAATTTCAAATCGGAAGTTTAATAATCTATAAATACTATTAGTATAGTAGATTATTACTTGAAAAGTTGAGTCGAGTCTTGAAAAGAGAATTGAGAAAAGCAAAGTCTTATTGAGTGGTTTTAGAAGAAAGCGTCCAAATTGTTATTTATGAGTAGTCGTGAGTGAAAGGTTATGACATGATACATTTTTAAGTCAATAAAATTATTAAAAATTTGTTTGTATGTTTATTCTCCTCCTCTTCTTACATATTTTTTATGTGTTAAAGTATTTTTTACTGTGTGATTTTTTGTGTTAACAAGTAGTATCAGAACCTTAGATCAAGAGTTTGATTCTACGAATTCTGTGGTACTTGGAGGCGCGCAGAGGTTGTGGTAAAGTACTCATTTATTGATTGAAATTAGGAAAAAATTGATCCTAATTGGACAGAGGTCTAAATAGAGGGACGCTGTCAAAATTATTGGTGGTGTGCAGTGATCCTTTCAAATTGTCGATTGTCTATAGTGGAATTTGATCAAGTTTCAAGACACGGAGGCCAAGAAATTCAAGCAGGGAAGACAAAATTATTTGGGAATGTACGTAAATTATTTTTGGAGTTGCCATGTAGAGAGAACTTGTCAATGGTGAAAATTTGTGATATTGACTCCTATAAGTACAATTAGATCTATATATTTGAACTGGCTTTTAAATGTGAAAAAATATGCCCAACAATGTAATTTGGATGATTTTCTTAGTTGCACCATTGCAAGTAAGTTGCCAAAATATATTTTCAAGAAGAAGACACGATTATTTTGTCAAGTGATGCGCAAAAATAATGGCAGAAGATATTTATAAAACTTTTATTCGTCATACTACAATATCTTGGATATTTTAGAAGGATATTTATTATATTTTTTAGACTGTTAAGAAGAATTATGCTTTCAAACTGAAATTTGGCTATTGATGTTAGATTGTAGATTTTGAGAATGATAGATTTGTGGATGATTTGTTTAAAGAAGAAAATCAAATAGTTGAATTTGTTGAGAAAAATTGTGAAGTAGACAAGTTTGTTGGAAATTGTGGCACTACTGTGACGGACCCCACCTCCCCCTAAGGCGAACTAAAGGGTTCAGCGGACCGCCTGTCTGGCTCTCTCCAGGACTCACTAGAAAAACTTGAAATACAAACAAGACCATCAAAATCAAGAAATACTTAATACCAAATACCACCATTTGGTTATAATATTTCACTTACTTACTAAAAGACTTTAAGTACGTTCCAAATATTTCCTTACAATCCATGTAGCTTAAGCGATGCAAATCACTTAGACTAGGCTTGGTCGAGACTAGTGCCTTCAAAACGCTTCACTCCAAGTTCCTGTTAAGGAATAACAAATTTTACGGGATGAGCGTAAGCTCAGTGAGGCCAAGAAAACATACAGGCAAGCAAGTGCGATAATAAAAGTGCTAACTATTTTAAACAGGTGTAATAGCAATGAAGTTCAGTTATAGCTCAAGAAGGAAGTAAACACACATTTAAAAGGATATAGGAGCTCTCAGGAACTAATCCATAGCCGATCTTTTCAAACGATCTTGGAACGTTGACACTTCGTCAACCAAGCAATAACAATTTCTATAGAACTCCACTTCACGCCATTATCCGTCCACCGTTACACCCACACCAGGCCCGCACATCACAGTTTTGGTAATACTCGAGTATATCGGGTCGGCGAGACACGCTCCAACCGACAAACACTCTTATGACTTGTCAAGTCCCTCGGCCAAGCCCTTGCCGGCCCGAGTTAAATGACTTACCAATAAGTTTGGGCGTCCCCACAATTTAGGTACTGGCGGACTCTAGAGGTGGCTCCCGCCCTAACGGACGTAGCACTTAGCTCCGAGCAGTCCTCATTCAACAGCAATCAATCAACATAACAATTTGAATTTTAAGTTGGCGAGTCAATGCTCCAGCCAACACAATTCAGGCACAAGTTCACAAGTTCAAACAATTTCAATCAATCATGTTCAATAATGATTAATTTGCTCCAAGAAGTGCAAGTGCAATAAAGTACATACTTGCCTTTTCAAGGCATAGCAAGTCCAAGCAAGTTCAATCACAACAAGTCAAGTATAATTAACATGCACTTGGACACTCATCTTTGGTAATTTCACTCCAGTCTGATTGCTTAGACGATTCACCTACTGCCTGGCCGGGTCTTGGGAGTAATCAAGTGTTAGATTTTTAATCAATTCGTTAAATTTTCTTATTAAAACAATTTTGATAAATTTATTTCTATTAGTATGCTAGCAGTGTAAATTTAGGATTAATTTACAGGTCAGGATATTATTTAGGGTTTGGCTTGTATGGTGACAACTAGTGCTGGATATCGGGTTTAAATAAGATTTATGAATCAAGTATTATCCTAAAGGTCAAGTGCTAGGATTGTTCGGAGTTCGAGTTGGTGTCGGGACGGTACAGGTTGTGGGTGACAGTGTCGTTAGGTTTCAACCCTAATTGGTACGTTTCGTGCGTGATTGGTAGTGACAGGCATTGGTTGACAAGCTTTAGGTGTAATCGGCAAGTTCTGGCACAAATCGGTATGTTTTGTACACGATTGGCAACAGTCGGCACGGGTTGGTAGGTTCTGGGCGCGACCGGCGGCAATCGGCACCGGTCGGGCCTTGTCGGGGCACACCGGCTCCCGTTGGTTCGAGTCGGTACTAGTTGGTGCAGGTCAGTGCCGGTTGGGTGTAGGTCGGCACTAGTCGGTAGCCGTCGGTGCACATCGGCACCAGTCGGCGTCGTTTGACACGGGTCAGCATCGGTCGATAGCCGTTGGTGCATATCGGCACCAGTTGGCACCGTCTGGTGCGAGTCGGGCACGGGTCGGTGCCTGCGGAGGCAAGTCGTGTGGTTCAGAAGTAGTCAGTGACAGTCAGTCCAAGTCAGCACCAATCGGCGCCGATCGGGATGTGTCGGGGACATCGGGGTGCGTCGGGTGTCTAGGCATAGGTTTGGGCAGGAACGGTTAGTACCGGTTGGCTGTTGTTGGTGTGCATAAGGTTCGGTCCGGTGTCGTGCCAAGGATGACTGGTAATGGTGTGGGACAATAGGAACGGCTAGTACATGTCGGGGTCTCTCGGATGCGGTTGGGCATTAGATAGTGCGGGAATGGAAATGGTTGGTGGTTAGGGCATGAGTGGAGTTATGGTTAGGTAGTGGTCGGGAACAAGGTGTACGTTGAGGTTAACGGCGGACTAGCAACAGAGTTGGGTGAGGCACGGGGCCGGCTAGCGAGTGGTCAGGGCATGGGTCACTGTTAAGTCCAACGGTTGTTAAGGCCGCTGGTTACTAGTATCGTATTATTGTAACGGTTGCCTGATCGGGTGTCTGTGCCAGGCCTTTCCGGCACCAGTCGGGTGACCATTCCGCAGGTTAGGTGCGGAAACGGCCTATTCTGTTGTCGTGTGTAGGTAGGGTGTCGGGGTTATCGGCACGTCGGGTTCGTTTGGTAGGTTACCGTTCTAGTGGTTAGGTTTGGCCAATTTGTATAAGGGTGGCTTGCTGGATAATTTCGCTGGGTACACGTTATGTCTACAGACCTGAGTAGTCAGTTGACGGGGTTAGCACTAGGGTCGGTATACTAAGGTTAGGCAATTCGTCAACGGGTCGGCAGGCTAGGGCTAAGCAATCCGCTAATGAGTCGGCACGATGGCTCGACGGTTCCGCTAATGGGTGTGCACAGAATCGGCCTATCCGCTAACAGATCGCACCTCCCGGCAGGCAATTCGCTAACGGATGCGCACATGGGTAGCAACGGGGGCATGCCGGCGCTGCCAATCTGCTAACGGATCGCACGACAGCTCACCCACCCATCGCAGAATCTTTATCAGGCCATATCTCATAAATTACTCATGAGTTTTTGGCCTATTTTATACCGTTGGAAACGGAATTCAGAGCCCTACAATTTCTCAGAAAGGGTCATCTACAAATTCAGGTCATAACAGGTTCGAATTTCCATTCAAACATGCAGCAAGTACACAGGTCAGGTTTAACAGTCTCAGAAAATCAGTGAAATTCAAGGCATTACTGGGAGCAGTAGGGACAGAATTTGGAGGTGTACTATATACCGTTGGAAAGTTCTTTCAGTCTAGTTTCCAATGCCACCAACAGCACCCAATTCTGATATTCCTACAGTGAGATATGGTCATTTTTCCACAACTGGTTTCGGTGGACTGTGATTACCCGAAGTATAAACTTTTGGCACAAACGTGGATTCTACTTGTTCTAGGATGCTTGTTTTTGCTTGAAATTCACAGCCATCAATCCACACATATAGTTCAGCAGGTATAGCATGTTTATGATCATAATTATAGCAAGAATCAGTCATAACAAGCTACACAAGATATTCTACAAAAGCTGAAAATTCTAGGCATGCACAACTTGTCCTAGTCTTAGTTTTCAGCATACAAATCAGAATTTATCTTGGCATATCAGGCGAATTTTGCATCATAACTCAAGTAGATTTTTAGCTTGAAATTACCTTGAGCAAGAGTTGAAATCACGTTGAGATGGTGGAGCAAAGCTACGTGGAAACCAAGCTAAAACAAGCAAGAATCAACCCCAAGCTTCAACCTAACCTCAAGCTTTGTTATCTTCTTGTTTTGAGGCTGTGTTGTGCTGGTTATTTGAGAATGTTTTGGGCGCTATTTTTCCAGCAAATTTTGTCCAAGGTGCTGGGGTTTCAAATGGTTTATCAGCTGAAGTGAAGGGCCTTTTATACTACAACCAAGCAAGCATGACAAGGATGAAGTTTGCCAACTCAATTGCTAGGAAGGTGACAAGTGTCCCAAGCTTGCTTTATCATGCTTCCTAATGATATTTCATGAATTTATTTGTTGGTTTTGTGGCTGAAAATTCGTCCAAGCAAGAGGCAAAATGGAGGAATAATTTAAATTGACCTTTGCAATTTTTAGAAGGGCTCGATTGCAAAGGTTAATTTATTTTCGGGTCCTTGAAGTTCAAGCGTGTTCATGTTTTGCTCCACACATGTTTTCTAACACTTTTTGAAAGATGTTTGGTAATCTTTTTAATACCATAAATAGGTGCAACAAGCGCCTAAAATTTTTGACAAGAATCCACATTTTCAAGTAAGAATCGATTATGATCAAAACAAGGCAAAAACGGTCATTTATTCCCATAACACGTACATGTACATCGACCGGTGAGGTGTGGGTTACACGGGCGCTCACAACTACTTCAAGTGTTGGGATCGTTAATGTCAACAAATTTGATGGCGTCAAAATATTTGGTGGTGAAAAGTATGATTATATATTTTTGGGAGATTTTCTTGATGATGTGAAGGAATTAAATTATGGAGTATGTAATCAAGAATGGTTGCGTATATTTGAGTTTTTTGTTAGAAGTGATCAAATCAAGAAACTATTTGAGAAGTATAAGTTTTGTTCGTTACCATGCGTGAAGATAAAATTGAAGATATCTCTATAACTTCATGGCAAATAAAAAGAAAGTAGCTTGAATTAAAATCAATTCAGAGTCAGCTATGTATAAAAAAAGGGTTAATTATATATACCTCCCTTCAGGTCTGATCAAATTACAAATGGCGGTTTGACCATATTACGGTCACCCCCTTTTCACTAATAGAGTTAAAGCCCAACTAACAAAAGTGACAAAATCTCAAAAATACCCTCCTTAATAGAAAGACAAATTTCAGAAAAAAAAACTGAAACAAAAGAATCTTTTAACAGCATATTCCCACAAAAAAAAAACCTAATATATGGAACTGAACAAACTAATGCTTGCAGGTAGCATTAGAAGATTAGTAACATCACAAAAAAATTTAAACCAGGAAGATAAATAGGAAAAGTGGAAATTAAAATTATCAAATAAAAAATCGATGAATTAAAGATTTTTATCAAAAAATTAATGGAAGAACTAAAAGTGAAAAACGAAGTTCCTACCAACTACTGGTAGTGGGAACAAGATTAAAAAGAAATAGAAAACCGGCACTTTTGTCCTAAAACTGGAATTAAAAAGAAAAAAAAAAAAAAAAAAGAAAAAAAGAATCATATCTTCCACCATGTCTAAATCTGCAACAAATCCATCCCCTTTTTCCCATAACTTGCACCAAATCTACAACTAGATCCCCTTACCATACTACCTTCCCTCAATCAACTAGTAATCCAACTCTAACTACGGATTCTGATCCCTTTCCTTAAGATATCTCCCTAATTTTGAATTGCTTCTATCCTCCATCTTTTTTTTCTTTTTTATTAACTTTATTTATATTTATATTTGCTAGTTTCCACATAGTCTTCTCAAAAAGACATATTAACAAACATTGATTGATATAAAGTTGCCGCCTTCTCTAGAAGCTTCTAACAACAATTCTCAAAAATAGCTATGAGTTTTACTTGGGGATTTTGGTATGGCATTAGGTATGATTTTTGCTGTGCTTTTCCGTGCTCAAATATGAGATCGTGTAAACTCGATTTTTTTTTTCAGCTTACACTAAAGTAGGAAAAATATTTTAAGCACGTGTTTTGTGTTTGGGGATATATTGATGGACATGGGAGTGGTACAATATTGGTTTGCTTAGTGGAAGGTGTGTAGTTGCCATGGCAGGTTTTGAAAGGGGAAGAAAGACTCGAAGAGCTTTATTAAGGATAAAGGTATGGGGGTAGTATAGGCCTTTTCTGAAAAATTCATGGTGACATTGCTAAACTTTTAATAGTCAACGGTAATACACTAAGGGAGGGGCTTTTTTTGTCATGGACATATAAACACTGAGGGACCTATTTGTAATATGACCAAACCTCAATGATTGATATGTAATTTGGTCTAATCTCAGGGGAGGTAAATGTAATTAATCCTAAAATAGAGTAGCTTGAAATAAAATCAATCCAGAGTTAATTACGTATGTTTTCTCATGTAATTTTTTTTAAAAAAAAACAAATTAAAGCATGGGCCAGTACTTAGTACACGCCCTTTTATCTTTCTTCTTTGCATTTTTAATTAGTCATTGGAGAGGCGATAATATAGAACAAGATTGTGAAAAATATCTTATAGTGTTTGCTCTCGTATAGTATTTTATTTCTTTCTCATGAAATGTAGTATTTTTATCCTCATGAGATATATAATTTTTCATTAATAGCTGTGAGTTGAAAAATACCACAAAATCCAAAAATACCATTTAAAAGATAACATAAAAACTAAAAGAATATCATTATTTGGATAGTCCTGGAGGTCACACCTATGAATGTTTCCTCTTTTACACTGTAAAATCAAAAGTGGTGATAGACAGACCATAACTACAACCAAAAATAATTATAACTTTTGACTTTTTTTGAACCTCTATCTTTATTGTTACATTTATGATTAACAGTGAAATTTTCTGCTGGAAATCAGAATTGATAATAACGGAAGGTGGAATCTCTAAACATTCATCATCCAGAACTAAAAACAAGAAATTTGCAAAAGGTGAAATACTTATTCAACGGGTAAAAATCAGTCATGGGCTTTCAAAACCTTCAAGTGCTGCAAAATATGTGTTCAATCTGAAACAATCCTTTTCAACTTTCAATGCATTTCTTCATTATGTTCATCAGAAAACAGAGCAAAAGCAGAGTATGAATGAGCCATACGTGCAACAGAATTCCTTTGATTGGGAAGCTTCGTACATCATCATCGTCATGATATTGTTCAAAGAAAATGACCAGCTCTCAATCTAGTACGCAAACAATCAAACAGACTAAAAGTTTCAGCTATGAATGAATATCTCATACCTAATTCTACTCCTGAACTCTCTGAAAATAAAAAAAAGGAGCCTTGAACTCATTCAAAGTTTCAATCTGGCAACAAGAAAATGATCCACTAAAAAAGAAAAAGTGCCACCTATGTACTATCGAGTCTTTATGGCCTAATTGAACTGCTTAGTCAGTGGAATGCATGATGTTACAGCAATATTAGAAGCATCAAACTGGCTAATTCAAGAAACCATTTATCATCCTGATTGGACATTATCCGACCCCATGCTGTGATCAAATTCTTGCAGATCAATGTTCTACTGGAAAAAAGGGATGCTCCTGAATCTGCGCCGCCGTCTTTTGTTGTTCGAGGCACATCAACACCACTTCCAAGAAATCCCTCGAGAACTCTCTATCATCAGCATTATCAATTGAGAGAATTCTCGCTCATCAGCATTGCCATTCTTATTCTTGCGAAAGAAATTCACAGCCTTCTTGAATTTTTCTGTCAGCACTGCCATAGCTTTCTTCTTCTTCAATTTTTTCTCCAGGAACTCAACATAACCAACACTCATCAGCTTCCCCAGCACAGGCAATTTGATGGTCGATTTCTTGGGTTCTACATCAGAAACTTCCGATTCCTTCCCTTTGTTCTTGGCCTTCTCTTTCCCTTTCTTATCAGGATACGCCAATTTCAGCTTCAGAATCCTGATCATATTGTTGACCAAACAAAGCCAATGCGCCAAGGCATTGCCGTCTCCCGGTCTTGGTACAGAACCGTAGCCCATCTCCAAAGCAGTAATCCCCAAGTGCAATATGTCGTCAGTGGGAGCTCCACCTTCTTCCCATCCAGGTTCATGATGCGCTAAGTCCTTCCCCTCATCAACAGCAAGCATAATGGTGGTGGGATCTTGCTCAGTATCAACACAGATATTACGGGAATTAACGTCTTTGTGACCAGCGGACTCGGAAACATGGAGAAAATTGAGAGCCGCCAGAACGTCTCGCATAATGATGGCTATGAAATCTTGAGGCATCCCATCTGGGAAACGTGTATGGATTATGTGTCTCAGGGATTGCTCTTCAGGAACTCCTGTAGTAGTATAAAGGATGTTTTGACCGCCGTTTGCCATTTTCCTTGAGCTCCGATCCTGATCAATATTCTTGTTGCTTTCTTTCTTTCTTTCTTTCTTTTTTTCCTTGGAATTTCTGGGCTTGATTCCCTTCACTTTCTTGAAAGAAAATTTTGAAGAAGAAACTGTGATTGGAAATGGTTGCTGCGAATTGAAAAAAAATGAGGGGGGAGGGAAAGAAGTGGGATTTGACGGTCGATTATATAAGGAGAGTATTGGGAGATTTATGGTTTGGGTTCTTGAAAACCGTTGAGGCGGTTGGAGGAGAGCCCAAAGAGAACAAAGATTCATCAAATAGACAATTGATATTATACCTTTACGGCCAAATAATGATCGATGGCAGCCTCCGAATAGTGGGAATTGGAATATCGGATGGGTTTTTGAATGTTGCGACGAAATTTTGTGGTAATTCATAATGGAAATATTATGTTCGTTTAATTTTTTTTTTTTTAAAAAATATTTACAATGAAAAGAATTGAGTTTCGGGTTAGCAAGAGGGATTTTACAATTTTGTATTACTTCAGTTACTCAGACAACCGAATCTTTAACTGACACAGATAACCGAATCTCTAAGGATGAATTGCATCTAACTCCCCAAGATTTGGACCTATTACCGACCAGTCCTCAGGGTTTGGCAACTCTATCTTTAAACGCCCTGGACCAGGCAAACATTTAACAAACAGGCCCGGGCTTCTATTATGGAATGTGCGAAATTACCTTAAAACCAAGCCTGAGCAAGTGAAGTTATCTCCAAGTCCATCCACACTGTTTAATTTCCCCAAATCCACGCAGATTTGCATATGTTATTTATCTTGACTAGTTTTTTCGTCTTTTTACTTATTCCATTAGTTGACTTTAACTATTTTTACGTCAAGGAGGGTATTGATAATTTTTCCAAACCTCGGGGCTCATTTGGTAGTTTCTTCAAACTTTAGGGAAGGTGAATGTAATTAATCCAATCCTTTATTAAGCCTTCAATGAATTGTACAGTATTAGAGATTAGTAATGCTTTTTTAAAATTTTCTTTCTTTAAAAAAAAAAGAGTTCGTTTTTGAACGAAATTCTTATAGTATCCTTACTAATAATGGCTACGTATAGCCTAAAATTAAAAAATAAGGATAAAAATAAAAAATTGAAAACTAAATGTTACATTAAATTATTATATCTTATAATTAACAGAATGTTATACTAATCTGAGAGTAGATTTCTTTTGCGGGACGAATGGAGTATTCATTTTTAATTTAAGAATACTAATATCAAAAGGACAAATGGAGGATTCGGGGTAATTCGTTATTGTTGCTTTTTGTACTGGTTGCTGTTGTTGGATACGTTCTCAAATATTTGGTGCGTGAAGTGGTGACTTTGTGAGTTTGTTTTTTTGCCCATTCGTAGCAAGATATAACATGCAGCCTTGGTTGTGAAGATGTGTTGGATGATTGTGGCTCCATATATGACGAGATTTTGACCTAAGCTCTAATTTAAAACCAAATTTTCCTCTAACTAGGCCATGAATTATATTATAAAGGAAATCGGATTGTTCCCATGAGAATTACAAATCAAGTACTAAGGTCTATAGCTTACTCTATTATCTAAACTGATCGAAGGCCACCACTGCTAATAAAAAAAAAAAACAATTTAAAGATGCAATATAAGCTAAACTTTCTTAGGAAAAAACTCAAATTACACAAGTGTCCTAGAGTATAGAATCCACTAATCACACTCAACTATGGAAACAAACATCAATTTTGACCAATTCACTTGCCTTACTAAGAATGAATTTCTCTAAACTAATCGGAACTTACTTTTGCGAATGAACGAAATTAGCTAACAATTGGATTTACCTACTTCCGTGATAAAATTACAAATATCAACTTAATCAAGCACAGGAAATTACATGAACTTCCACCTAAGTGCACTAGTACTATCGTTTGTCTACTACTTAGACTCCATCTATTCTTTTTCCATTGTTATTAACTATTCTCATAGATTAACAGCAACTAAAATAACTTACAAAAGGAGATCAAACATTCACAAGTGTTAAAGCATGAATGGATGAACTAACAAGTACAAACACCGCCAAATCAATATTAACAAACTATACTCAATATATGAAAATTTTCATCCACCCTTAGACCAAATCTAGTTAGACATGCTAACTACAAACAATAAGCTCATATTTTTTATATAACCACACATCAATCAAATAATAAGGAGATTAGGGAGGAAGAGTTGCTCATTCAAGAGAAGAAACAAGTTTTCCCACCCATCTTCATCAACTTCATTGCCATCAGGATTACATCAAGTGTTCTTCAAGTTTTCTTCAAGAAAAGAGTTAAACTATGTTCTACAAAGTTAGAGAGAAAAGAGTTCTCTCCTCTGAACTATTGCTACTATGTTCACTCTTGCTAGATGATTTTTATGCCGCTCAATTATTTTCTAGACATAGTACATCTTAGGAACCACAACTATCTTTCATGTATACAACTATCTTCCAGCCGAATTCTATGAGGACCTGAAAATTTATTTTATCTGACCAATTTATTTAATTAATTATTCATTTACCCTGATCAATTTATTTTAAATCATTTTAATTACCATTGCAGTGTGTATTTACTCATTCTATTTCTTAAAAACATTTTGTTCTTAAATTTAATTTTTCTATCGCACATTTCTAAAATATGAGAAAGGCATGCTTTTCTATCGCACATTTCAAGACAAACAATTGATTCGAGAGTGACGTAATCTTGGAGAGTAAGAATGATCATTTGTAGATTAAGAAAAGCTACTTGAGGGATTAGAAGTGAGTGATTGGAATTAAACTCAATTAGGAGCATTATTGGCCTACTATTCCTAGTTGACTTTAGCACCATAAAATAAGGCTTTATGTCTTCTCTTTCTTTCACTTTTTCATTTCACCAAAAGCTCACAAAACTCTCTCTGTCTCCTCTTGGCCGAACTCCCTCTCCCCATTTCTCTTGGTTTTGAGCTTCAATTTCATCCTCCAAAACTTGCTTAAATCTTGCTCAAATCTTTGCTTCAACTTTGGATTGTCCTTAAACTTGGTAACAAGGCTTGAAGGAGGGAAGATCTTTGGAGGTTTTAGAGCTTGAATCTTGAGTTTTTGCTTGACATCTTGAAGGAAGGTAAAACACTCTAAAACTTCAACCATTCTTCCATTTCTTGGCTAGATCTTAACTATAGAAGCTTGAATTGTTGATGGGTTTTATGGATCTTGACATTTGATGGAAGATCTTCAGCTATTCTCTCTCTCTCTCTCTCTCTCTTGTCTCTCTTGGCTGAATAGGAGGTGAAGGAGAAGAAGGCCTAAAGTTTTAATTTTTCTTGCCAAAACTTGTTAGGAAGGAAGGTAACTCATACATCTAACCATCCTTTCACCATTAATCTTAGATCGAAGAAGATCTATGGCTTCTTTTGCTAGAAAATTTGATATCTTGACACATTAGAGTTGGCCTCCTGAATTCCCAATTTAAGTAGAGGTCTTGAGGTATTATGTGCTTAAAATGGTTGGATGATTATGTGATATAGCTTGTATTTGGTGAGAAAGTTTTGAAAAAATTTGTAGAGAAGAAAGGACCTTGCTGCTCGAAATTTCTGCTACATTTTTCCTTGTTTTATTTCTAAAATTTTGATGCCTCTTGATGCTAAAAAATACATAATAATATTTATATTATATTTATTTACTAAAATATTAGTGAATTTATACTTTGAGTTATTATTTTCTAATTTAGAGAATTTTTTGAGAATTAAATACCGGTGTTTGGTTTCGGCCAGTTTAAACATTGATTTTTGATTCGAAATGTGAATAGTAACTCTAAGATGAAACCGAGCATATGTAGAGCCATTACAGAGATATATTTAAGGTAGGACAATGCTGGAAAGAGAGAAACCAGTAAAAGTTAGAGTGTCGCGCGTCGACACGATAAAAAGTGGAAGTTCGACCACTTTTTTGTAAAACAAGGGCAACCAAGCATTTTGTCTCCATAAAGCCTTGTTTCTTGCCTCTTGCTTCTCCATTTTCAGCTGCCATTTGAAGCTTGAAGAGAGAGAGAGAGAGAGAGAGAGAGAGAGAGAGAGAGAGAGCCGAGCTTGAGAGAGAGAGAAAAAGAGAGAGAAACAAGTTTCTTCAACTTCATCTTCATCTTCCATTTCTTGAAGCTTGAAGACACCAGTGGAAAGCATTCATCTTGTTCCTTCTCCTCATTGTTGCAACCGTGAGATAGAGAGAGAAAGCAAGAGAGGTCCGAGAGTGAGAGAGAGAAAGGAAGAGGGAAGAAAGTTTCATCTTGTTGTTCATCTTCTAGATCCTTGAGATTTGTGGAGGAAAACACCGAAGATCAAGTTAGTTCTTGGCTAAATTTGGAGGTTCTTGAGATTTCAAAACTTGGAAGATCATCCTTGAGTGGATCAACATTAGATTTTACTTGATCTTGCTAGATCTAACTAGATTTTTGAGATATAAAACTTAAATCTCTTAGTTTTAACTTTATTAGTGCTAGATTTTTTAGATCCATGGTTTATTTTGCTAGAAATGCTAGTGTTTGGAACATTTGAGTTGGGCTCTTGAATTCTCAACTTAGATAACTGACTTGAGGTGACCTTTTAGGTAGCGGATTTGAGGACCTGGTTGTGGTTGTGATTGTTGTTTATGAGATGGATTTATTTTGTGATTAGAAAGTAATGAAATATTGCTGAAAATTGTGGAAGAAAGCTAAGCTTGATGGCCAAACTTCACTTGGAAAGTTTTGACACTTGATTTCAAAATCTTATGATATTTCATGGCTAGATTTTACCCGAATAAATATATATTATGTTCATTTATAAGTATATGTTTGAATGGAGTTAAAATCATGAATTTTAATGGTGAAAAGTTGAGTTTTCACTAATTTTTGGGTAAATGAACTATTTGGACAGATTTGAGGGTTTGAAATGTTTTATCTATTTTTCAAGAATTTTATACATTGAGATTTGGTGAAAATTGTTCTAAACATGTGTTAAAATCTTGATTAAAGTTTAGTGTTGAGTTTCAACTTGAATGGGTGGTTTTCGAAGTGAAAGACCTCACTTGATTTCCTTATTCTAAAAAGTTGAGAAGTTGCGAGTATGGAATACGTCGATGGAGTATTTTGTTTAATTAATGTGTCAATTTGAAAATGGAATCTTTTATAATGTTTTTTCGACTCGAGTGACTACTTTTTTACTTGAGAAAAGTTGGAAGAATTTTGGGAAGGATTTTGATCCAACAAATGACTATGCTTATTTGAATTTAGTTTCACTATTAGTGGAGCGAAAATTATTTCTTTTCTTTATTTGTTTATAGGAAGTGGGGAAGAATTTGAAACCAAGCCAAATTTGGAATCACAACCTTGCTATTTTGGTGAGTTTGCATGCATGTTTCTTGATTTGATTTGCAAGCATGACCTCAATTTCTAGACGTGTTATGTGAATTTGAATCTCGTGACTTGATATGAAATATGTTTGAATAAGTGAGGTGACGTGACTTGTCTTGTATTTATTATTCTTGAGAATTCTTAAATTTCCTTGGTAAGTTATCGAATCGAGCCGTTGGGAAGGCCCAGGTCAATGAGATTTAACAAATCTTGGGCTACTTGACGTGTTGTGTGCTCTAGACTTGGTATCTGGTCTTGTCCCTTTTGATGACCAATACACAAATGTATAAAGTTACCGCTAGGCGGGCGGGGCCCAGTTGGGGATTTTGGTGGAGTAAGGAGACAGTGATTGTCTACTTAGTTTTGATATGTGAAAGTTGACGAAGTGTCAACTACGTGAATTGTCTTCTAGTCCATGGATGTGCACCAACTTCGAGGACCTTAGCTCCTGAGAGCTACCTGTATCCTTTCCTTGTGTTGTTACTTGTTTTCCTTATTTGCTCTTAAATCTGAATTTGATGTGAAATGTTTTATGCTCTATGTGAAATGTATGTCTTTTGGAACTCACTGAGATTTAGCTCATTCTTTAAATTTGTTTTCCTTAACAAGGACTAAGAAGCCGAGTGAAGGCGCCACTCATTAGGGTTGAACTTGCACTTTTGGAATCTTGTTTAAGAAACTAGATTGTTGTATTTGGAATTTGATGTCTAAGTTTTTATATGTATATCAAGTACTTTGAATTATATTTTGGAATTTGTAAGATGATTTACTAATTGTACTTTGTGTACTTTGGTTTGTGAGATTGAAGTAGTTTGATTATGAATTATTTATAAGTTTGGAATTGGTGCTTAAATTGTATCTTGGGAGAAGTAGTTATCGTTTGTGTGAGTGAGTCCTGGTGAAAGTTGGGCAAGCGGTCCACTGATAACTTAGGGTGCGCCCTAAGAAGAGATGGGGCTGTCAAAATATGTTGGATAATGTGTGTGTAAAATATCTTTCAAAAACCACTTCATTTGGTTGAGTAAAATTTGAGTTAAAGGAGGAACAAGAAAGTTGGAAAATTTCTGCTTTTAAACTACCCGAATTGCTTCTTCATCTTGGCTTGGTTTTTGTCAAAAATTTTGGGGTGTTTTGGTCTCAAACTACTCAAGAAAACTTTGCTAGATGTTTGGCTTCAAATATGGATAAAATGAGTGAAAAATACCTGCTCAACCAAGTTCAAAAAGAAAGAAATTTTCGTGTACATTCCTGCTGGAAATTCTGGTAGCAGGGCAGTGAATCAGCCTTTAGAAAACAGACCATAACTGAATCTACGGGAGTCAGAATTGAGTAGTATTTGTTGCGTTTGAAACTAGACTTGGAGTTCTTTCGGTGATACAAATTTCAGGGACTAGTTCAATTTCTGTGAATTTTCGCAAATTTACAAAGTTGATTGAAATTCAAGACTGTTATGCCCTGTTTTTACTATAGCAACGACTTTGAACTAAAATTTGACTGGTTTTTGATTTGAACCTTGCATAAATGTCTTCTAGAAAGTTTACGTCACTGAGTTTATTTTCCAACGGTATAAGATTCACCATTTTTGGATTTATAGAACTCAAGTTATAATTTTTCAAAAAATGTCGTAAAAATTGAAAATTCTTCTAAGGAAGTGTCGAAAGTTTAGAGGTGCCTTGAAAACATTTCCTGGTTTTCAAGCCTAACCTTTTTGATTATTTACACACCATTCCATACTTGGGAAATGGATTTTTCAACCACATGAGATTTCTCTCAACTTGGATCGGGAAACTTAATTGTTTGAAAGTTGGCCTTGGTTGAATGCCTAGGTAATTTTGGTTATGCATGTCTCAGGTGATCACGTGGACATCGAAGAGCTTGATTGACTTCTTGATTTGCTCTCGCTTGCACTTGACACTCACCAATAGTCAAGAGCTTTATCTCGTCTAACCTCTCTTGACTATTGGTGAGTGTCAAGTACATGATTTGTTGACTTGCTTGAACCTGTTACATGCTTGAATTGAACATATTATTGGACTTGTAGAGGCGGACGTGTACTTTATCTCGTCTGACCTCTCTTCCTTGACCTGAAAATGCTTGCTTGTACTTGCTCATACTTGAAATGACTTGCCTGAACGTGTACTTGCTTGTCAATTGGAGCATTGTCTCATCGACCAACCATGCTTATGGGGATGCCCAAATCCCTTGGTTAGTCAATTGACTCGCAGATAGGCATGAGGTCCTGGTCGAGGAGATTTGACGAGCCTTGGGTCTTTACTTGTTTCGTTGGTTGGAATGCTTTTGCCGACTACTTGCCTAGGTATACTCGAGTATTACCAAATTACCTGTTTTGACGAGTGGGCCCGATTGGGAGGTTGAAACAGTGGACGGAGATAGTTGACAAGTGGGGTTCTACGGACTTACTCTTGTTATGTTGACGGAGTGTCAACTCAACTGGAAATCTTGATCAAGCTGTGGACTAGTTCCTGAGAGCTTCTGTATCATTTATTGAATGTGTAATTAATTTCTTATTTGCGTTCTTGCCTGAAAGCTCTGGTTACTTATCTTGCTCAATGAAAGTATATATTACTTGATCTTGCATGGTTGCATGTTCTTCTTGGCCTCACTGAGTGTTCGCTCATTCCATTATATTTGTTATTCCTTAACAGGATTGTGAAGCGAAATGATCTTGGAAGAGTAGAATCATCCCTTTTACATAAGCTTTTGTTTTCTTGTAAATTTTGACAAGTTTAAGTGTGAATGTGAAATGTATTTTGAAAGTACTTGAATTTACACTTGGGCTGTAATAGATGTAGGGTTTGAAGTCTTGAATATGAATCGGTTGACACTTGTTTATCGAGGTCGCTGTTAGTTGGTTGATTATATTATTTTAGCTTGTTTTGCCTGTAGTCCTGGTAAGAGTTGGGCAGGTAGCCCGCTAAACCCTCTGGTTCGCCTTAGGGGAAAGTGGGGTCATCACAAATTTTCCTCTAAAACATAAGTTAAAAAATAAGTGTAAAATGAGTACAAGTTGTTTTACAAGTTGCAGAGCAGCAATATGGATCCGAGACCCCGATTCGAGATCGGATTGGTCTTGGCACCCCTCGGATCCAATTTGTTCTGTTTTTAGTTTTGCATGTCCAACATGATCTGAGGGCTGACATTGGATTCCAATTCGGGACCTAGATCCATGGGCTTCCTGGCTAATCCAAACTCGGTTTAGCCTACCTTGTTTTTCTTCAATGAATTTCTATTTTAAGCGCAACTCTGACTCTTAAACATATCTTCTAAAAATGTTCTTGCTTCAACTTTATCTGGCCAAAATGAATTCCAATCAATCCCTTAATGTGCATGAAATGTCAAAACCTACAAAAACAATATCAAATTATGCATTAATCCACTCAATCTCACCATTTAGCAAAACATATTACTTGGAGGATTTTTCACTAAAAACTCATAAAAAACACCAAACTAAAGCTTGAAAAATCCATAAAACTAGAACAATATGCATACTAAATATAGGTAAAATAGACACTTATCAAATTGCCCCATGCTTGAACATTGCTTGCCCACAAGCAATCATTTTCCAAAACTATTAGTACAAGTTCATTACATAAGCACCTAACCTCTTCGCAATTGTCATCAAACTTGAAACATGCAAGACTTCACTTAGCTTACAAAGGATTTTTCAAAGGTAACACTCATCACTCAAAGTGTATAAGGGACATTTATCTATCACTCAAACCACACATTGGAACACCATTACTGTGAGGTCTCGTACCATCAATTTAATTTATAAATTTGTAAAATTTCATATTTTCATAAAATTATTTTATTAATTTAGTTTGAATTATTTGGTTCTCGTATATTAATTGCATCGGCACGAAAAGTTTTAAAATACATTGTGCACATTTAAATTATGTTCTCGATTTAATTGTTTGAATGTTTAAATTTCGTACTCGGGTCGAGGATCGATCACTAGACATAAGTCTTGAATGTTAGAATATGTATTTGGAATATATAAATAAGAGAAACTGGGATCGTAGTGTCGTGTCATGTGAATCAACCCGACACGACAAAAAGAGGCTTTATGTCCAATCGGTAATTTTCATTCATTTCTTCCATTTCCCATAAAAGCCCCAAAAGTCAAAAACACTATTCATTTTCTTCCTTTTTCCTCCAAGCTTGGCCGACCACTTCCTCTTCTTTTCCTTTCATTTTGCTTTCAAAAATTCCATCTTCCAACTCCATTAAAGCAACCAAGGAAGCTTGAGAAAACTCCACCATTCCACTTGGAGCTTGAAGGCCATCTTGCCTTGAGGGAGAGCCGAGCTTAGGATGGGAGAAAGGAGGATTCTTGGAGCATTTTAGATTCCATTCCACTTAGGGTTTTCACTTGAAAAGGAAGAGGTAGTTACTTCTTCACAATCTTGTTCATTTGATTTCATTTATGTAGCTTTAAGTTTTGATAAGTTCCTTATTGTCATTGTGTTGACTTTGGATGGAAAAGTGGGCTCTATGAAATCCCACCATGTATGAACTTGGGGTTGTTGCTGATTTAATGTGTGTGTGAGGTGTTTTATGTGGAGATTAGTTGCTAAAAATGAAAGGGAGAAGAGAAGAGAGGAACCGAGAGAGAGAGAGTTGAGAACCGGTTTGCTTTGCAGCTTTCTTTTCTCAATTCTTAACTCAATGATTTCATGGTTCTATTGTTGATTCTTGATGCTTATATGATGGCCTTATCTTTTGAAAATTATGTAATGAATGCTTTTATGGTAAGTTGTGTTTACCTTGAGAATGTTGAACTCGATACTCGGAGTTGGATTAGTGATATTTAATGTTGGAGATTGTTTAAGGTCAAATTCTAATAAGTATATGATTAGGTTCATTGCAAGTTTTAAGACTGATTTAATCTATGCTAGCTCTTCTTTAGTTTACGTGGGGATTCTCAATTGTGGTTAGTCATTAAGGAATTTTTGGTATGGATGACACGTTAAGTCTGTTTGTCAAAGTATGGAATATGATTTCGAGACTTAACGAGAATTAAGAAATAAGTTTCATAATAAAGTTCTTCCTTTTCATAGAATTTCAAGTTAATACCTTCTGAATATTCTAGACTTTCATTAAGTTTCCTTGACATGTCAACTTAGCCCTTAAGTTAGCAATGTCTCCTCTAACTGCTGAGCATTGAATGTAATATCCCTAAGTTGTTGAATCGTATTCGTATGCCAATATCTTGAATGAGATCCTTAAAGCTCGACACTCTTGTTAGAAACATGACCTAGGTTTTAATTCTTCTATATTCAATGATGGGTATATAGTTACGACTTCTTGGATATATGTGATTAAGTTTGGTGGTTACTCAGAAGATGAAATTATTACTAAGTACAACCTTGACATAGTAGTGTTAAGATTAATGTGAGTTGCCCGATAGAAACTATAAGAAAAGAAATTCAATAATTTCATAGTTGAAAGAATTGTGTTTGTTACTCAGTTCCTCAGAATGATAAGTTGGGAAATTTCAATTATGATTCATAGAAAATCACAATTTTGGGATGCTACTAGAAAAAACTTAGGTGGTATATGCTTAAATGTGGCGAGAATAGGCATCATAAGAAGGACTATTTTAAATAACTAGATTAGGTTATGATAAAATTTGTTATTTCAATTAAGGTGATATCATAGTTGACATAATGGTCTCTTTTGAATTATGTGTGGTACAATGAAAGGATGGAATACATATATTTGGAGTGATTAAGTTTTCATGAATTTTATAATTGATTTAATCCTTGTAAACGACTTCAAACGTGAATAGGAATTCTCAATTGGTGGATTGTAAGTGAAGAAATTGAGGAACAAGCAAATTCCTTTAGTGAAGGTATTGTGGAGGAATCATGGTATCGAGGAAGTAACTTGGGAGTTAGAAGAGGAGGTTCGAGAAAATACTCAGAATTATTCCATAGTTCAGGTATGAATTTCGAGGACAAAATTCTTTTAAGGAGGGGAGGTTGTGAGGCCCCGTACCATCAATTTAATTTATAAATTTGCAAAATTCCATATTTTCATAAAATTATTTTATTAATTTAGTTTGAATTATTTGGTTCTCGTATATTAATTGCATCGGCACGAAAAGTTTTAAAATACATTGTGCACATTTAAATTATGTTCTCGATTTAATTGTTTGAATGTTTAAATTTCATACTCAGGTCTAGGATCGACTACTAGACATAAGTCTTGAATGTTAGAATATGTATTTGGGATATATAAATGAGAGAAACCGGGATCGTAGTGTCGTGTCGTGTGAATCAACCCGACACGACAAAAAGAGGCTTTATGTCCAATCAGTAATTTTCATTCATTTCTTCCATTTTCCATAAAAGCCCCAAAAGTCAAAAACACTATTCATTTTCTTCCATTTTCCTCCAAGCTTGGCCGACCACTTCCTCTTCTTTTTCTTTCATTTTGCTTTCAAAAATTCCATCTTCCAACTCCATTAAAGCAACCAAGAAAGCTTGAGAAAACTCCACCATTCCACTTGGAGCTTGAAGGCCATCTTGCCTTGAGGGAGAGCCGAGCTTAGGATGGGAGAAAGGAGGATTCTTGGAGCATTTTAGATTCCATTCCACTTAGGGTTTTCACTTGAAAAGGAAGAGGTAGTTACTTCTTCACAATCTTGTTCATTTGATTTCATTTATGTAGCTTTAAGTTTTGATAAGTTCCTTATTGTCATTGTGTTGACTTTGGATGGAAAAGTGGGCTCTATGAAATCCCACCATGTATGAACTTGGGGTTGTTGCTGATTTAATGTGTGTGTGAGGTGTTTTATGTGGAGATTAGTTGCTAAAAATGAAAGGGAGAAGAGAAGAGAGGAACCGAGAGAGAGAGAGTTGAGAACCGGTTTGCTTTGCAGCTTTCTTTTCTCAATTCTTAACTCAATGATTTCATGGTTCTATTGTTGATTCTTGATGCTTATATGATGGCCTTATCTTTTGAAAATTATGTAATGAATGCTTTTATGGTAAGTTGTGTTTACCTTGAGAATGTTGAACTCGATACTCGGAGTTGGATTAGTGATATTTAATGTTGGAGATTGTTTAAGGTCAAATTCTAATAAGTATATGATTAGGTTCATTGCAAGTTTTAAGACTGATTTAATCTATGCTAGCTCTTCTTTTAGTTTATTGGGGATTCTCAATTGTGGTTAGTCATTAAGGAATTTTTGGTATGGATGACCACGTTAAGTCTGTTTGTCAAAGTATGGAATATGATTTCGAGACTTACGAGAATTAAGAAATAAGTTTCATAATAAAGTTCTTCCTTTTCATAGAATTTCAAGTTAATACCTTCGAATATTCTAGACTTTCATTAAGTTTCCTTGACATGTCAACTTAGCCCTTAAGTTAGCAATGTCTCCTCTAACTGAGCATTGAATGTAATATCCTAAGTTGTTGAATCGTATTCAGTATGCCAATATCTTGAATGAGATCCTTAAAGCTCGACACTCTTGTTAGAAACATGACCTAGGTTTTAATTCTTCTATATTCAATGATGGGTATATAGTTACGACTTCTTGGATATATGTGATTAAGTTTGGTGGTTACTCAGAAGATGAAATTATTACTAAGTACAACCTTGACATAGTAGTGTTAAGATTAATGTGAGTTGCCCGATAGAAACTATAAGAAAAGAAATTCAATAATTTCATAGTTGAAAGAATTGTGTTTGTTACTCAGTTCCTCAGAATGATAAGTTGGGAAATTTCAATTATGATTCATAGAAAATCACAATTTTGGGATGCTACTAGAAAAAACTTAGGTGGTATATGCTTAAATGTGGCGAGAATAGGCATCATAAGAAGGACTATTTTAAATAACTAGATTAGGTTATGATAAAATTTGTTATTTCAATTAAGGTGATATCATAGTTGACATAATGGTCTCTTTTGAATTATGTGTGGTACAATGAAAGGATGGAATACATATATTTGGAGTGATTAAGTTTTCATGAATTTTATAATTGATTTAATCCTTGTAAACGACTTCAAACGTGAATAGGAATTCTCAATTGGTGGATTGTAAGTGAAGAAATTGAGGAACAAGCAAATTCCTTTAGTGAAGGTATTGTGGAGGAATCATGGTATCGAGGAAGTAACTTGGGAGTTAGAAGAGGAGGTTCGAGAAAATACTCAGAATTATTCCATAGTTCAGGTATGAATTTCGAGGACAAAATTCTTTTAAGGAGGGGAGGTTGTGAGGCCCCGTACCATCAATTTAATTTATAAATTTGCAAAATTCCATATTTTCATAAAATTATTTTATTAATTTAGTTTGAATTATTTGATTCTCGTATATTAATTGCATCGGCACGAAAAGTTTTAAAATACATTGTGCACGTTTAAATTATGTTCTCAATTTAATTGTTTGAATGTTTAAATTTCGTACTCGGGTCGAGGATCGACCACTAGACATAAGTTTTAAATGTTAGAATATGTATTTGGAATATATAAATGAGAGAAATCGGGATCGTAGTGTCATGTCGTGTGAATCAACCCGACACGACAAAAAGAGGCTTTATGTCCAATCGGTAATTTTCATTCATTTCTTCCATTTTCCATAAAAGCCCCAAAAGTCAAAAACACTATTCATTTTCTTCCTTTTTCCTCCAAGCTTGGCCGACCACTTCCTCTTCTTTTCCTTTCATTTTGCTTTCAAAAATTCCATCTTCCAACTCCATTAAAGCAACCAAGGAAGCTTGAGAAAACTCCACCATTCCACTTGGAGCTTGAAGGCCATCTTGCCTTGAGGGAGAGCCGAGCCTAGGATGGGAGAAAGGAGGATTCTTGAAGCATTTTAGATTCCATTCCACTTAGGGTTTTCACTTGAAAAGGAAGAGGTAGTTACTTCTTCACAATCTTGTTCATTTGATTTCATTTATGTAGCTTTAAGCTTTGATAAGTTCCTTATTGTCATTGTGTTGAATTTGGATGGAGAAGTGGGCTCTATGAAATCCCACCATGTATGAACTTGGAGTTGTTGCTGATTTAATGTGTGTGTGAGGTGTTTTATGTGGAGATTAGTTGCTAAAAATGAAAGAGAGAAGAGAAGAGAGGAACCGAGAGAGAGAGAGTTGAGAACCAGTTTGCTTTGCAGCTTTCTTTTCTCAATTCTTAGCTCAATGATTTCATGGTTCTGTTGTTGATTCTTGATGCTTATATGATGGACTAAGGTTGGGAGGAATTTCATGTAAAAATGGCTTTGTTTGATGTTGTAAAATGGTTGAGAAAGAAAGCTTTAAAATCTAGAATTTTCCATATAACAGGGTTGGTGAAACAGTCTTCTTAAATCTGTTGTAACTTGGTGCAGGATGGTCCAAATTGAGTTATGTTTGTTGCGTTTGAAACTAGAATCTGAGTTCTTTCAGCAATATAAACTTCAAGGGCTAGTTCGATTTCTATGAATTTTGGTGAATTTTCAAAGTTAACTGAAAATCAAGACTGTTATGTTCCGTTTTCACTGTAGTAGTGGCTTTAAACTGAAATTCGATTGGCTTCATATTTGAATCTTGTATAAGTGTCTTTTGAGAGTTTTAGTTCATTGAGTCTATTTTCCAACGGTATAAGATTCATAATTTTTGGATTTATAAAACTCAAGTTATGATTTTTCAAAAAATACTACACAATACCGAAACTTCTTCTAAGAAAGTTTAAAATCTGGAATTTGAATGCTCACAACTAGCCGGTTGTTTTGGGGGTCATTTTGCCCTGTTTTAACCTCATCATTTCTTGGTTTTCTTGTGGTTATTTCCTGCTAAGATGATTGCCTAGATGAGGGCTAGACCCCTTACAAAAATGAGCATTTTGGTGCATAAAAACGTTTAGCTCAAAAGCATACCGGTTTATTTCTTGACGTTTTTTCACAAGCTTTCTAACGGTATATGACTCGCATGTTAGTTCTTTTCTTATCAATACCAGCGAAGCCACAAAGATGGCTATTTTTCAAGACTGATTTGCCTATTTTTGTTCCTCGTGACTTCTTGTGTCACACTTTTGCCTACTTTACAAAATGAATCTTGGAGCGAACCCTTCTAGTGAATTGTAGTACTCCGAGCCTAGTTTCCATAGCCATAGGTCTTGCCTAATTTCGATAAATGTAGCCTAAGATATGGTTTGAACAAGAAGTAGTGGCAGTGTGGTCTTGGTGAATTTTAGTAGTTAAGTTAAGGTTTTAAACTTTAGTTATTTTGGCTAGAAATTGATAGTGGGATTTTGGCTCAGGTGATCAAGACTTCGCCAAGGGCGACCTAACTACCAAGGTTTAACCTTCTTGCTCGTTCGCTTGTTTTACTAAATTTTGGTAAGTATTCAAGTGCATGTTGTTTAATACCTTATTTAATGTTAACGATTTGAAAAGCATGCCTGATTGCCTCGGTAAGCGTGTACTTTTGTGACAGCCACCTCCCCTAAGGCGAACCAAAGGGTTCAGCGGACTGCCTGCCTAACTCTCGCTAGAACTCGATAACTAATGGAAAAAAACCCAACAGTCCAATACTTACTAAACTAAATCTCCAGATTCAAATTTCAAACCGACATAATTACATAAATTCAAACCACAATTTAAACTTAGAATTCAACAGAGGTTAAGGTTACAAACCCAAAAGATAAACTTAGAACCAGGTAGGGTTTTCTAGAACAACAACCCTTAAGCAAAAGGAACACCAGAACTTATACTACTCGCGCGCACGTCCAACCCCGAGCTCAAGCAAATCCCCCTGCTAAGGAAAACAAAAGGGAATAAAGGGTGAGCTAAGAGCTCAATGAGGTTCCAAAAACATGCAGCCAAGCATACATTTAGAATTCACTTAATAGACAAGTATCACAAGTAAAATCACCAAATAAATTGAATATACTCAATTAAAGGATACAGATGGCTTTCAAAAACCAATTTCCCCGTAGCTTGATCATATTACATCCCGTTGACTCTCCGTCAACATTTGAAGTTCAGAACCACAATAGTAGATCCCCACTTAACACCAAGTACCGTCCACCGTTTCACCCCCTTACTGGACCCGAACACCTCAACAAGTCAATTTTTAGGTAATACTCAAGTATACCGTTTCCGGATTCACATATCATACCCAATAGCTCGTCAACCTCCTCGACCAAGCCCGTGCCGGCTTGAGTTGATTGACTTACCAACTAGGTTTTGAGCTCCAAACAGATCAGATATGTCGATGGGATGTCACCCAAGCGACTCACAAATCAAATATGGCCAAAGGCCAATTCACATGAATTCAAGTATCAACGTACAAAATTTCAAACATAAGAGATCGAGTGTGATAAAGTACGCACTCGTCCCAATCACATTAATTGGCTCATAAGCCACAAGAGCACAAATCATCACATAGTTCAAGTATTTCAGTATTCAGCTATCAAGTTGGTCAAGTAACAAGCATGGAACACTCACCGAATCAAGTAAAGTATCTTCAAGTGCTCGCACCCAAGTCTTTTCTATTTCCTCCTTCCAAGTCTAACAATAAATGAAATGAAAATATTTAAGTTCGGCTCCCCAAACAAGAAAGACCTAATGCATGTGCTCGTTATTCTTTTTACTTGATAAACTCACACTTGGATGCACAAACCACAAAATGACCAATCCAATTTATAAGAGTGATCAAATGAAAGTCTTATCAACATATTAGAATCATGAATGAGTGGGTCGGGACATGGCAAGAATGCACAAGAATCAAAAGGAATGAGAATAGCATTTGTGGAAGTGAAACTAACAATTGGCAGGTTTGCCGCACCTTAGTAATTTAATCATAACTGTTGCCACACTTATCGGATTGGAGCGTATTTTATGGTGTTTCGAAGATAAGACATAGACCTACAACTTTCATGCAGAGGTCAACCCTTAAGTCGTGCTTAAACATGGTCAAAATGACTAATCTCAGAGGCACAACAAAAACGGACAGACTAGGTGCAGGTTGGTCCGGCAGTCTTGGGAGAACGGCCATAATTCCTTGTAGAAAAATCGAAATCAAGCTCCGTCAGCGGCATTTAAAACTAGGTTCATAGAACTTTCTAACAGTATAAGGCTTGGGCTCTAGTTAATTTATTACAATCACCAGAAATCTTGGAAAGTTCACTGATTTTCGTTTCTGATTTTCTGTTAAATTTCCAGCCTTGGTGCAAACTCTTCAATTAACCCCCTTAAGGTTATTTTCATCACTTAATAAGGTGTTTAACATGCTAAAACATCAATTAATTCCATCAACAAAACATCACAAGTCATCAAACAATTCATCAAACACATGGAAGCCTAAAATAAAAACCTAAACTCTAACTCTCAAACACAAAATTTTCTTCCATAACTTTTCCTTCCAAGCAACCACAAACACCTTAATCTCACCTAACTAACATTCTCTTTGAATTTGTAGTTCAATAAAGCATGGATAAGGGAGGTGTTACCTTGCAAGTAAAGTGAGATATTCCACCCAAGAGCTTCACTCCTTGCACCCAAGCTTGATGTTTATGTAGTAGTCTAACCTAGAGTTCCACTTGAAGTAGTTTCTCCTTCACTAAAATGACTAATCCAAGCTTAGGGTTTTGTGGTTTTCTTGCTCATGGAGTTCGGCCAAGAGAGAGGAAAAATGAGAGGGAGTTTTGTTTGAATTTTTGAAGACAAGAGTTTAAATAGATAAGCTTAAGTCAAGGATTTGATGGATGGTTGACAAGTGTTGAAGTCTTGGCCATAATTTGGATATAATCTATACAAATTGTCTTCTAATCCCTTAATGAAAAATGTGACTTACTTAATACCACATAAATATTATGCATTAGGCTACATGAAACATGGAAAAATGAAATTCTAAATTGATACTATGCAATGCATACAAAATAAAGTACTTAAAGGAAAATAGCGCACTTAATGATTTCATGGTGCAATCAATAAAAATCTTTTTTTTTCTAGGGTTCTCACAACTTTACTGTGCTCACCTTACTTGAATTGTCTCTAAATGAGTTCAACTACTTGAACGATTAATTGTTTGACTACATGAACTGCTTGTTTTGCTTATAACTATGGGGACGCCCAAACCCCATTGGGAATCCTTTTACCTTGTCCAACAATAGGGGCTAGGACGAGGGATGGATGAATCATGAGTTATTACTGTTTAAATTACGTCGGTTGAAATGAGTCCACCGACTATGGCATACTCATAGTGGGTTGCCAATCACTGTTTAAATTTTGGAGTTTGGGCCCGGTCAAGGGGGTGTAAGTAGACGGGAGAGGGATAAAGTGGTGAATATGCAGTGTGAGAGTGAGTGGTTGACGGAGTGTCAACGTGTGACCAGTAATGGATACTTGTGAAGCGGAAAAGATAATTGCAGAGGTTATGGAAACGTGGAGCTGGTAACTGTATCCTTCAATTTATACTGCTTAAATGTTTTATTACTAAATTAACTGTTTTACTCTTTTACTATTTTATTTATTTATTTATCAGCTTTGTCTTGCCTACGCATGTTTCTCTTGACCTCACTGAGCGTTAGTTCACCCCAATATATTTGTTTTCCTTAACAGGTTTTGAAGTGGAGGTCATAAATCGAGGAATTAGTTTCTTTTGTAGGATTTTAGTACTTTTGTATAAGATTGAAATTATTCACAAACTTGATGGATTGTTGCATTTGAAGTTATTATTATTGTAATTTTAATAGAATTGTTGGGCTTGTACTCTGAAAAGTTGAACTAGTGATTTTGATGAACTTTAATTAGGGTTTTAGGAATGAATGTTTTGTATTTATATTCAGTTTTAGTGAGTGAGCCCTGGCGAGAGTTGGGCAGGCGGCCCGCCGATACCTTAGAATTCGCCCTAAGGAGAAGTGGGGTCGTCACAATTACTATAAACTTGCAAGTATATCACTTCTCCATCACTTGAAAATGAATTAAACTACAACAATCTAGGGGACTTTCAAATGTTGTAATGAAGCTAAGATAAAGGGTAAGATAAAAGAAGGTAAATTGAGGTGAAATTATCAAAGGAAGTGCCAATTACACCATCTTGGGATCTAAATTCCAAACGCCCTTGAATGAATATCTAAGGTATTTGCAAAGCTTAAAAAAAATTAGCAAGTATACCTTTGTAGCATAAAGTCCTTAATAATAACACTTGTGTTTATTTATTTACTCAACTCTCGCTAATTTTTTTTCTTTGTTTCAAGTTTTTCTTTCTTTCTTTCTTTCTTTCTTTCTTTCTTTCTTCTTCTTCTTCTTCTTCTTCTTCTCTCTCTCTCTCTCTCTCTCTCTCTCTCTCTCTCTCTTTAAAACTAATAAATATACTTGCCAAACTATTACATAATTACCTTGATTTCAAAACTTCAATACCCCAAGAGTATAAGAAAGAATGACTATAAGGTGAAACTTTTGAGGTTAAATCCAAACACCAGGTTAAAGCTAAAATAAGTTTTCTAAGGGTCAACATAAGAAAGACATGTTTCTTAGAAAGTCTAAAAGGTGTTATCCTAAATGTCCTTGTCATTTTAATGCATCCAATTCAAAAATGTAGTCTCAAAGTGCACAACAATGCAAGTTCTAGAATGGTAAATCCAAATGTGACATTCACTCGACAAATGAAATTGGAGTTATGTAAAATGAAATGCTCAATCGGCTCAAAAGTTCACCAATTATATTGAATTTGAATGAAATCTTTACACATCTCTTATTCAACTTAATCGTCAAATAAATAAGTGCTCATGCTTACAACATTGCACTAATTTTTAAACTAGGGGGTTTCAAAATCTTGGGATTTAAATTGCCCAAATTACCTTGAATAGTAAAAGTTTAGCGATAATTTCAAAAATATTTGGGCATAATCCAATTTTAGAAAATTTGTTGAAAAAAATTTGATAGAGGTTCCCCTTAAATTGGGTAGAAAATCTCTGCCAACAAACCCAATTTCTAACAATTCCAATGTATCACAAAGCACACAATTGAGCATAAATAAATCATTTAAAGCCCAATTTCACCCCCTACACTTAAAATACACAAGAACAACGTGTAGGAAGGTAATGTAAAATAAGGAAACTCCCCTAAAAATGCTATAAAGATCCATGGCAATCCAAATCATGAACATCCACTTATCATGAACATCCATCGATCCCATTTCTTACTCAAATGCAAGGTTACATTTAAGCATATATTAAGTACTAAAACTAAGAGTAGATAATAATACTAAAAGTACCAAGTCTTACAAATGAAAAAGACTAATAAAAAGTACATAACAAAACTTTGGTTCTTTCAATTAAACACAAATAAAATACTAGGCAGTAGGGCCACCAGTATCTGAAGCTTCGCCTTGTGTCATTCTACCAACTCCTTCGTGAGATGTGCCACTAGTGTCTTTATTGCCTACTCCAATCATTTGTTGAGCATCTTCCACATCTTGTGTAACTCTGAACATGCCTTCTTCACCACGAGGAATAGGCATAGGCGGTCGAGGATTTGGAAGTTATCTTCTAAAGCTTTGAAGTGCACATCATTCCTATCCAAATGCTCCATCATTAGTTGCTCGTGGTGATGAATCCTCTCCATAACTTGAGTCTCCATGCAACAAATGGTATTCATAATATCACTCCATTGAGACCGAGTAGAAGTAGGTGGAGATGGTATAGGAGTGGAAGAGGAAGGCTGAGTCGTCGGGATCTCCACTAATATAGAAGTAGTGGTGGTTGTAACCGGTGGCTGTAACCGGTGGCTGAGTGGAGGTCGATGCCTCTCCATGGATTAATGTAGCTCCAAACGCAATAGAAATCTTTAGAGACGTTAGTAGAGCCACATTCACCTCGTCCATCCCCTTGGTCTTTGCCTTGTTTTCACCACTTGTATTCACTTTTTTCCTCTCAAATAATAGTGATAGGAGTCGGGGAAATCCAAAACATGAGTCATTGGGCTTCATTCTTGCCATGGTGTGCATATAGCTAATGATAATATTCAGCAATTGAAGGCCAGTGCGATAAACGCCCATGCTTGTGATCATCTTATTCAAGAAGTAAATATCACTATCTCTTAACTCGCTCTTTCCACTCTTCTTGGGTAAGATATTGTGAGCAAACAAGTAGAGTAACAAGTGGTAGCGGTCCTTAAAAGAATCTTCAAAATACTAATTTCTTGGACCCTCGGGATGCTCTATACTCACCTCCAAGTCTGTTAATAGCTACCGCTACCTCCCAAGGCTCATGGGCACGAAATTCGTTAGTGATTTTAACATCAATGCCCTCATTTCTACAGTTGATGAGGGTAGAAATGGCGTCTCGCTCAACCACTAATTTTGTTTCTTGTGCCCAAGATTCGATCTGGTTCCTACTATGGCACTCCTTATTTACCACATTTGAACAAAACGCTTGTGAGCGCCCGTATGCCCTAGCTATTTCCAGTTACATACTTACATATTTTGCACGAATTAATGATCGTTTTTGCCTTGTTTATACTCGTGCCAAAACCCTACTTGTAACCTATGAAATTTTGCTAAAATTTCAGCACTTGCTACAGATCTTTATACTACTAGAGTGGTGCTCAACATCTAGTAAAAAGTGCTAGAAAACATGCGTGGAGTGAAGTATAATAGTACTTGAAATTCGAGGATTAAACAGTAAATTGTACTTTGTGATTTGGCCCTTTACTAAAAATAGAACAATAAGGTAAAACTCTTGTCTTGTTTCCTCTTGAGTTGGACGAAATTATCAGCTTGGAAAAGGCTTTGAAATTTCAAGAAAACAACTCCAGAAGCATGACAAAGCTTTACTTGATACTGGCAAGAAACTAACCTATTGAGTTGTCCAACAAATGCTTAGTCATGCTTGGTATTTTAGCCTATAAATACTTGTGATTTTAGCACTTGAATCATTTTGATACTTCATCTTGCATTGGCCGAGAATAGGAAGAGAAGACTAGCCAAAATACAACACAAATTCAATCCTACAAAACCAGCCAAAAATCGGAAATTTGAAGGCTTGAAGTTGTTGGATTTTGCTTGACTTTCGTGTGGCTTTGCTTGTGATTTCCCCAAACGTTTTCATGCTTTGATTGAGATAACTTGAGCTAATAATCTACCTTGTTCTTGGCCTAATTACACGCCTAGCATGTCTAGCAATTTACCGGTTTATATGGTGAAAATCTATACTATGGCTAGTCAAGCATGCCTAGGAAAAATTCCAGCTTTTGAAGCATGACTCATGTGATTAATTTTCAATTAATTGTAGTAGAAATTTTGATTAAGACCATGTCCTATATGCTGAGTTATATGTATGAATGATTGTATGAAAAATTCAAGTTGAAACAATAACAATTATAAGAGTAAAAGATACAAGCATGACAAAAACACTAGGTTCGGGTAATAGCAGGTCGGCAAAACCAGTTTTGGGAAAATGCCTCTAATTTAGTAGGAAAGTCAGAATCAAGTGAAATTTATGCAATTTTAAACTAGACTCGTAGAGCTTTCCAACGGTATAAAGTACTTAGCCTGATTCATTCCCTACGAACTGTAGCAACCCTGCAAAGTGACCTGATTTTTGAAACCTGTGAAACCTATGAATTGCCATTGCAGCAGCTTGAGAATGAAATTTGACCCTTTTTTGAACTGAATTTGCACCTAATGTCTTCAGAGAATTTGTAGTACTCTGAGTCTAGTTTCCAACGGTGTAAAATGAGTAGAAATCAGACCTATATATCTCAAGTTATGACCAGTGCAAGAAACTATGACGGATAGGCTAAGTCGTGCGATTCGTTAGCGGAATTGCCGAGCCATCGTGCGATTCATTAATGGAATTGCCGAGCTGTCGTGTAATTCGTTAACGGAAGTGCTGAGCTGGTGTGCCCAACTGTTAGCAGAACTACCCATCTGTTAGCGGAATTGCTGCCCTGGTGCGCGATCTGTTGGCGGAACTACGCAATCCGTTAGCGGATTTGCCGAGTCGTCACACGATCCGTTAGCGGATTTGCCGAGCCGTCGCCCGATCCGTTAGCAGAACCACTGAACCAAGCATGCCAATCGTTAGTGGAATTGCTGGACTCGTTAGTGGAACGACAGACCCCCATGTGCCAACCCGTTAACGGAATGACCAACTCTCATGTACTGACCCGTTAGCGGAATGACTACCCTAGCCTGACGATCCGTTAGCGGAACCATATACCTTAATCAACCCAGCTAAATGAACAACCCTAAACTTGATTACACAAATCGTTAAGCAGGCCTATAGATACCCTATGGTGCTGGGGAGGTTTCCGGCAAAACCCCACCCAGACTTGGCCCAAAACTGACTGGTAATATCAACAACCTCAGCACCCGACTCTCGCATGCAGCAACGGAATCGGCCGTTTCCGTGGCTACCCTGCGGAATGGTCACCCAATTGGTGTCGGTAAGGTCCGGCATCGACACTTAACCCAGTACCTGTTAAAATGGCATACCACTCATGATAGCTAACCTTAGCGACCGTATGCCTTGGCCTTGACCTATACCTAACCATCCGTAGTATCGACCGTTACCCAGTACTTGACCTTACTACTAATCAGCATGTAATCGACAACCAACTCCACTAGCTAAATGTTGAACGGACCCCTAGCCAACCTAAAATGGTCGGGCCACAGACAACCTGGGCCTTGGTCATGCACGGTCACAGGAAGCCAGCCGTTCCTATTTTCATTCTACTGTGAGTTTACTGTTACCGGTCGCACACGGAACGCACTGACTGGTGCCGACTAGTGCTGACCACTGTCGATCGTGCATGGAACATGATGACTAGTGCCGACCGCTGCCAATCACACACGAAATGTGCCGATTGGAGCCTGTTGCATACACCACAACCCGCAATCCATACAATTCCGATACCGACCCAAACCCTAAACTATATCCTGACCTTTGAACTAAACCTGATTTCCACTGCTAGCGTATTAATAGAAGTGAATTAATCAAAACTATTTTAAATAAGAAAATTAGCCAAAGTTAGTACCTAATACATGACTACTCTCAGGACCTGACCAAGAGTTGGAAGGACCGTCCGGATAAGCAAACCAGAGTTAGACGACCTAAGGTGAGGGTCCCTTATCTGTTTAATTGTTTACCTATTATTTATATCAAACGTACTATTTACCTGATTGATATGTGTGAAATTTGCCAATTATGTAAAACTATTTGTGAAAGGGGTAAGTGTGTACTTTATCACACACGCTCTAAATAATGTTACCTTATGTGAATTACTTGTGCATGAACTAGGCCTTTGCCCTTCGTTAACTCTAACCTGAACCAGTAAAGGACTAGGTCGAGACCCTGATAACCCTGGGATAATGTTTGGTATACTGAGTATTACCCTGAAGTCAGGTGGAGAAATGGCTAATGAAATGAATGAGTGAACAATATAAAGGTGTTTTTCTAAAATTTTGCGGAGGGATAAGGAGGATTGTAGGCAGAATGAATGAAATGGCTCTCAATGAGCAATTGATATATTCTCTTGATGAGCACTCGTCTCCGAGTCAAGAGGCTCGGAGTTCCTTAATTGATTGTGCTATTGTACTTGATTGATTATAATTGAATTTTGTCATTGCTCGATAATTGTTATATGTGCATTATCTGCTAAAATGTGAACTGTATATTTGTTTGGGAACCTCACTGGACTTTTAGCTCATTCCACGTATTTATCTTTCTTAATAGAACTTGAGGACCAAAGTTGATCGGGTTAGACCTAACGAGTGTGAACTCTAGTCTTGAGAAGATGATTTACATTTTGACTTGAGTTGTGTAGTCACTACTTATATTTTGGAGATTGTATATAATTACTAGAAACTGTACGACTACTTTAAGTTAAATTTTGGATGATTGTAAACCTTTAAATTGATATTTTGGGAGTTAATGTAGTGAGTCCTCCGCCAACCCTTTGGCATGCCTTAGGTGGAGGTGGGGCTACCACAACTCTCACACCAAATTCGGATAATAATACTGTGGTAGTGATAAAATCGGAGTCCATCCAGGCACAGCAAATGCTTCGGTGACTTTGTAATGTGTGTCAACTAGAGGTGCAAGATGTTTCCCTATGATAATCTCCTTTTGAAGGCTCGCCTCACACCAATCTTGATTTTCCTCCACAGTAAATCAGCTAATGTCGTATGTCGGAAAAGGAGAAGGAGGAGTTTGTCGGCTTGAAGTTGTTTGCCTCCTTTGTGTGGGTGTGGGCGATTTGGATGGTGACTCAAACATTTCTTCCTTATTATCCATGGGGGGAGTGCCTCTGAACTCGAGGACGAAGGAGGAGGTGTGGGTGAGCATTAAGCCTTACATTTCCCTCTTGTATGGGTCATTACACCTATAAGGATTAAGAATGTGTCAACTTCACAAATCTATAAGGATTAAGAATGTGTCGACTTCACAAATTTAGTATCAAGGGAAAAGTGTTCACCAAAAATTAAATACAAACTTCTACTTTAGGAAGTATCAAGGAATTCAATAAACACTTCTACTTTAGGAAGTTGGCACCTTAACACTTCAATTGATCATCTCAAGTGAGCAAAACATATTGAGCATTATTGCAAATTCATTCCCCGGTATGAAGAACAATCACACATGAAGTGATTAATAAAAACAAAGGAAAAGGAACTAACGAATGAGTTGATTAATTACTCAACAAGCCCATATATGCAATCCAAATTATTCAACAAGCCAAGAACAACATTCAAATATAGACAATGCTAGATAGGACAAAGTGAAGTTATCAAATTAAATCCACAAATAATGTAATGAACACATGAAAACCAGATTAAATAATTCACAAGCCTCAAATTAATATACAAATAGCACCAATTTGCAGCAATTTAACATCAACAAAATTCAAAATTTTTGAAATTAACATATCTTAGAATGTAGAAATAAATGAAAGAAACTCATAGTGAATGATTAGAGAAATATGAGAGGAGGCAAAGATGCAAAATCACCCAAAAAATGCTTCAAAAATCCCTAGAACTGGTGAAAAGAAGTTTGCCCCAAAAATTTGAATTTGGGATCAAAACCCCTAATTTTGTTGCTATTGATGCGAAAAACTTGAGGGATTTTGATCTCTAGGTGTTTGAGGATGATTATATGGTGAAAGATTGGAGAATTATTGGTTGAAATTGAAGATTGAAATGAAAGGGTTTTAGGGTTTTTTGGTCCGAGGGAGAAAAGGAGAAGAAATGAAAGCGAAAGGCCTCGAATCCCGTTTTATACATTTCGAACCCAAACAGATCAGAGGTTGGATCAGTCTTATCAGGCCTGGGATTGAGACCTCGGATCGAGTCTCTGATATTGGAAGTTTATCCAAGTATTGGGTTTGAGATATTTAATCCGGATCCAAGCTTGGATTAGTTCATTTCTGCAATTTTGTAGAAATTTTAGATCTTACAATTTTTTTTTACTAAAAATCAAAACTGCAACTTTCGATGAACTTTTCACAAGTTTAACACCTCCCACACATAAAAAAACAACCTACTCACCATACCCAACCAATAAAAACATATGAAATACTCCTATATTACAAATTGAGGTATGAAGTTCTTTCATCAATTTAGTAACTTGAACACTCAAAATGTAAGTGTGACTCTTTTAATGACTCAAATGAGTATCAATAAATCATATCAACATTTTACACATGCTCTCACCTAAAAGTCATGCAAATAACATAATTAACAATACATCAGGACTTGCATCCTCTTTAACACAAAATTGAGCATTTCACTTCTCTTTTCCATCTCTTTTCACTGTTCCTTCAATATAGCAACACCTACAACACATATAAACACATAAAATTAAAGAGCAATCCAAAACAAACATAAACACATGAAAAACACTTAAAACAATAAAAACATTGGGCTACCTTCCAACTAGCACTTTGTTTAAAGTCATTAAGCTTGACTTCCTTATTTCAACTTATCACCGAGAAGATAGATAACCTAAAGGGTAATTTTCTCCTTTAGGGATCATTTCACTGGCCAAGTAGAGTTTCAACCTTTGTCTATTGACATTGAAAGTTTCTTTTTTATAATTAATCACCTCAAATGCTCCATAGGGATAAACATGAGTGACCACAAACGGTTCTGACCACCTCGACTTGAGTTTGTCCAAAAATAACCTAAGTTGTGAGTTGTAAAGTATCACCTTTTGACCAATTTCAAGTTGCTTCAGTAAGGTGTTTGTCATAGAAAAATTTGATCTTTTCCTCATACTTCTTCACATTTTCATATGCATTAATGTGAAATTCCTCTAACTCACTCAACTTAAGTAATCTTCTATTACCTGCAAGATTAAAATCCATATTAATAGTTTTAATCACCCAAGATGCTTTATGTTCTATCTCTACAGGTAAATGACAAGTTTTTCCATAAACCAATAGATACGGCGACATCCCCAAGGGAGTCTTAAATGCCATTTGATACACCCAAAGAGCATCATCAAGATTCCTTGACCAATCTTTTCTAGCTTTGTTCACCGACTTCTCCAAGATAAGCTTGATCTCCCTATTGGCCAACTCCGCTTGTCCATTTGCTTGAGGGTGATTTGGGAGTGAAGTCTTGTGCTTACAGCCATACTTGAGCAATAATGTATCAAGTGGTTTATTATAGAAGTGCTTTATCTTCTCAATCACAATTGCCTTTGATATGCCAAATCTACTAAAGATGTTCTTCTTAAGAAATCTAATCACCACTTTAGTATCATTAGTAGGTAGCAATTGCTTCTACCCATTTAGAAACATAATCAACAGCTACTAGAATATATTTGTTATTAAAAGAACTAGGAAATGGTCCCATAAAATCCATACTCCACACATCAAATAATTCTACTTCTAAGAACGTACTAAACGGCATTTTATTTTTTCTAGAAATATTCTTAGTTCTTTCGCATCTATCATATTGTTTAATATATTCACTAGCATCTTGGTACACAGTAGGTCAATAATGCGAAACTTTAGTTATGGTTTTAGATGTGCTAAAATGACCCCCCATTTCAAGATTATGACAATGATATAGAACACTATGTACCTCTTCCTCAGGAATATATCTACGAATCATACCATTGGCATAATGTCTATAGAGCAATGGTTCTTTCCAAAAATATCTTTTGACATCATGTAAGAAATTCTTCCTTTGGTGATGATTAAGCTCTTTTGGCATTACTCCACTTGCCAAATAATTTGTGAAATCCACATGCCAAGGTGATTTTGTCAATGCTAACACGTACTCATCCCAAAAATTCTCTTTAATTAGAACTTGATCATCGGTAGGGATATATTCTAATCTTGTGAAATGGTCCACTACAAAATTCTCTGATCCCTTTTTATCTCGAATTTTCACATCAAATTCCTGTGACAAGAGAATCCAACGGATTAAACATGGTTTTGCATCTTTCTTATGAAGTAAGTATTTAAGGGCCGAATGGTCTGTATAAGTGACAACTTTAGATTTTTACTAAGTAAGATCTAAATTTATCCAATGCAAATATCATGCCAATAACTCTTTCTCCATAGTTTCATAATTAAGTCGCGCTTCATTAAGTAATTTGCTTACATAGTAGATCACGTACAACTTTCCTTCCTTCTTTTGGCCTAAAACCGGTCCTACCGCATAATCACTTGAGTCACATATCAATTCAAATGGTAGAGACCAATCCAGTGAAGTCATAATAGGTGCAGAAGTTAATTCTTTGTTCAACCTATCAAATACAACCAAACATTTATCATTAAAATGAAAAGGGGTATCTTTGCAAAGTGAATCACACAACGGCTTACCTATTTTAGAAAAATCCTTAATAAAATGCCTATAGAAGCCGTTCAAATCTTCTTGACATTGCTTAGAGGTGGCATTCTATCGATCACCTTGACTTTTGCCTTGTCCACCTCTATGCCTTTTGAAGATATTTTATGCCCTAAAATGATACATTCTCTCACCATGAAATGACATTTCTCCCAATTAAGCACAAGGTTCATTTCTTCACATCTCTACAAAATTGTATCCAAATTATAGAGACAATGATCAAAAGATGAACCAAACATCAAAAAATTGTCCATAAATATTTTCATAAGTGTCTCAATATGATCAAAAAATATAGTCATCATGCAATGTTAAAAAGTAGCAGGGGCGCTGCAAAGGTCAAAAGGCATCCTTCTGAAAGCAAAGGTGCTATGAGGCCATGTAAATATGGTCTTTTCTTGATCTTCTGGGACTATAGCAATTTGATTGTACCCTAAAAAACCATCAAGAAAACAATCTCGTAATGGACTATACGTTCCAATAATTGACTAAGAAAGAGCAAAGCAAAGTGATCTTTTCTAATAAATGCATTTAACTTCCTATAGTCTATGTACACTCTCCATCCTACTATAAGCCTAGATGGAATTATTTCATCATTTTTACCCATTATAATCATAATTCCACCTTTCTTTGGAACTACATGAATCGGACTAGTCCACATTATGCCTGTGTTAAGCCATTTGAGAATTTCATTTTTTACCACCTTTTTCACGCTCGGATTAATTTTTCTTTGCATTTCAACGACCGGCTTGTAGTTTTCTTCCAACAAAATACGATGCATGCATATACAAGGACTAATAACTTTATAGCTGAGATGGTCCATCTAATTGCTCTTTTGTACTTTCTTAGAATTCGTAATAGCTTCTCAAGTTGCTCATCATCTAAGTAAGTACTAACAATCATCGGTAAGGTATCATTTTCACCAAGAAATTCATGCCTTAAATGATTGGGAAGTGGCCTGAGCTCTAATTTTGGAGGTTCAATCTCTGAAGATGGTGGAAGTCCCTTTTCTTGCCTAAGACTTTCTTAAACATTACCTCTTCTATATGGTGCTTGAAAATCTAAATACTTGGCCATTTCTTCAATTTCTTCACAATCTCCTTCTTACAATCCTAAATTCATCAAACAAAGCTCAAGAAAGTCAAAGTCAATATTGACATGACTATACTCTTGGGTTAGCTCATCAAGAGTACTAATACAACAAGCATGATCAGTAAAAGAAGAGTATTTCTCTATTTTATTTGAATCAAACTCAACTTGCTCTTCTCCTACTTGGAATTTAAGTGTGCCCTTTTTCACATCAATAATCATATCCACAGTTGCTAAAAATGGTTTACCAAATATAATTGCATCGACATATCTGCTTCCATATCTAAAACAATAAAATCCACACAAATAATAATTTTTTGCACCTTAATAAGAAAATTCTCAACTATTTCCAATAGATATCTAATTGATCTATCGGCTAACTGCAAGGTAATATTAGTATGTTTAACCTCACTTAAACCCAATTATCTAGCCGCTGTTAAGGGAATTAAGATACACTAGCACCAAGATCACCCAGGGCTTTTGGAAATTTTGTGTTACCAATGGTGCATGGTATGGAAAAACTTCTCAGATCCTCCAACTTTGGTGGTAGCTTATTTTGAATGATAGCACTACATTCCTTCAACAAAACAATGGTTTCACAATCTTCCAATTTCCTCTTACGTGACATAATATCCTTCAGAAACTTTGCATAAGAGAGAATCTACAAAATAGCATTGGCAAATGGGATGTTAATATGCAATTGGTTGAAAATCTTCACAAATTTTTCAAATTTTTTAGTAAGGAAGTAGATAATCACTCGTTAAATCTTCTAAATTTAGATGGCCATATTTTTGTCACTCCCTCTTTACCATTTTACCCTTTTAGCAAAACTTGATATTCAGTCTTAATTGATATCCCAATGACCAAAAGCAATGGAATTATGATTGGTATCTCAATAACCATAGAACTCTTGATTTTTAAGTTAATAGAATAAGAAAAAAATAAAACAAAAAATAGGCATAATACTTTCTATATTCTTATATAGCAAACTGAATATGTTGAAAAATCTTTTTTATCATGTACAAAAGCAATGTAATTATGATTGGTATCTCAGTAACTATAGAACTCTTGATTTTTTTGGTTAATAGAATAAGAAAAAAGAAAATAAACAATAGGCATAATACTTTACGTATTTTATGCATACAACAAACTCTTAATCTGTTGAAAAGTCTTTTTTCTTTTTTATCACGTACAAGTTTTTTTAACACTCAAGTTGGTCATAGGTTAAGATAAAAAATTTTCTAACTTAAAATCTTTTTTTATCATGTACAATTTTTTTTAACACTCAAGTTGGCCATAGGTTAAACTAAATAAATTTTTGACTGCTCAAAAAAGAAAAAAAATATACTAACTATAAGGTAATAATGTTCTTATAAATCTATGAAATGAGAATAGCATATGAATCTCATTTGAAAGCAAAAGAAAAATGTCCCAAACTTACATATCAAATGTTGGATAATATTTTCCTAATCTTGAGAAGCAAATTTCTTTCTCTTATTGGCAGCAAATTCAACTTCATTTTCCTTCTCTGGACAAATGGTGACATTATGACCACATATCGCTTACAGAGACTGCAACTTGTTTGTTTTCCCAACTCTCTTCCACTTTTCATTCTTTTTTCCATAGGTTGCCCTTTAGTTTTTGATTTTGGAAAAATAAAGAACACTATTCAATATATCATCAGTTGTAGCACTGTAATGAATTGACGTCCCACGATCTCTTGATATTTCTTCATCAATGTGTGTATCTTGACCTTTGGATTCTTCACAAGACCAATGCGATACCAAATACTTGCAAGGAATTTTGTAACAATCTCTATACAGAAAAAAACTTAATATGTGATGACATTGTATTTCCCAAAATTTAAAATGCTTACAAGTACAAAAAGCAACCATTCCTTCCCAAATTACTTCATAAATTTGGCTACTTGTATCTTCATGATGCTGGACATTGAACATAGTGTCCTCAGTTTCACTCAGCATATATTGACTTGCCTTGTCAAATTCTACTTGAAAATTTTCAAAACCAAATGAAGTCCAAAAATTATGTGCTTGCTTCTCCAATGGTGACATAAACCTCAATGACGATCCTCTGTAAGTATCCAACATACTATCATGCTCTTGTTTTTGTCCAAAATCCTCAATTGCTAAATCAACCTGCATAGTCAAGTTTGCTTACAAAATTAGTAATATTCAAAGAAATAGTTTCAATAAAAAGTTATATAGATACAAGGGTTAAAATTATAGATTATTAGAAAACTATACTTGCTTGATAAACTGGATCAAACACATATTGGAAGACGGAAATCATTTATACTTTCAAACCTTCCCATTGTCATCATGCCTCCAAAAAAATGGCCATGAAGATAAGTTGGTAACCCAAAGCTTCAAATTTGATATAGGCCATTAACATGCCTATTAGCATTTAAGTTATATTTTGCAACTACTAAAAGCCATTGGCGTTCAAGATCTTCAATAGTATCTGGACTACTCAATTTTTAGAAGCTAATGCACCAACTTGAATTGAATATTGACATCGAAGGATTAAAGTGAACAAACCGCAGAATTTTGCTGTAATATGCCAAATGCAAAAAGCATGTTTTGACAAAGGCATTTCTTCAGCGACATCCACGGATCTTGATCAGTTAATATTGTCTTCAGCCATTTTTTTGTCAATGAGACAAAAGTGTTAAAAACATGAACAGAATCCTAATTTATGTGACGACCCTACCTCCCCCTAAGGTAAATCAGAGGATTCGGTGAACCGCCTGCCCAACTCTTACCGGAACTCATTCGCTCAAATAACTTCAATAACAATTCCAACTCAAGATATCATTTCCAACATAACTAACTTCATATTACAAACCAACTACTTAAAGAGACTAAAAGTTCAACTTACATTTCCAAAATAAATTCCAAATATTAAATACATATACAAAAGCAGAAATTACAAATCCTAAACATAAGGTTCCAAGATCCAATACAACAAATCAAAAATACAAAAGTAGGATCCAACCCTAAGCAATAATGTCTTCTCACGGATTCTCAATCCCTGTTAAGGAAAAACAAATAGGGGAAAGGGGTGAGCGAACGCTCAGTGAGGCCAAGAAGAACATGCAAGCATGCAAGATCAAGTAATACACACTTTCACTGAGCAAGATAAGTAACTAGAACTTTCAAGTAAGAATGCAAATAAGGAAATTAATTACACAATCTATAAAGGATACAGGACCTCTCAGGAGCTAGTCCACCGCTTGATCAAGATTTCCAATTGAGTTGACACTCCGTCAACATAACAAGAGCAAGTCCGTAGAACCACACTTGTCAACCATCTCCTTCCATCGTTTCAACCCCCCAACCAGACCCACTCGTCAAAACAGGTAATTTGACAATACTCGAGTATACCCAAGCAAGTAGTCGGTGAACGCATTCCAACCGACGAAACAAGTAAAGATCCATGGCTTACCACTTCCTCGACCAAACCCTTGCCGGTCTGAAGTGAAAAGTTTACTGATGAGTTTTGGGCATCCCCAACATGTTTATGTATCAAGTAGGATGATGAGACAATGTTTAATCATCAATCAAGTATAAGTGCAAGTTCATTATTCAAGTACAAGCAAGTAAGATCGCGACAAGTACAAGAGATCAGACGAGATAAAGTACATATCTGTCTCGACAAGTCCTATAATACATTCAATTCAAGTATGTAACAAGTTCAAGTAAGTCAACAAATCATGCACTTGACACTCACCAAAAGTTGAGAGCAAGTGAGAGCAAATTAGGAGGTCAGTTAAGTTCCTCGGTGTCCACGTGATTACCTGAGACATGCACAATCAAAGTTACCTAGGCACTCACCCAAGGTCAACTTTCAAACAATCAAGCTTTTCGATTTCAAATTAAGAGGAATCTCATGTACTTGTTGAAATCCATTTTCCAAGTATGAAATGGTGTGCAAATAATCAAGAAGGTTAGGTTTGAAAACCAGAAAGTGTTTCCAAGACATTTGTAAGCTTTCGTCACTCCTTAGATGAATTTTTAGTTTTGTGCAGTATTTTTTGAAAACTCATAACTTGAGTTCTATAAGTCCAAAAATTACGAATATTGTACCATTGAAAAATAGACTCAGTGAACTAAAACTCTCAAGAAGACACATATACAAGATTCAAATTGAAAGCCAGCCAAATTTCAATTTAAATTTGTTGCTACAGTAAAAATAGGGCATATCAGTCTTGATTTTTAGTCAAATTTGAAAATTCACCAAAATTCACAGAAATCGAACTAGCCCTTGAAATTTATACCACTGAAAGAAATCCAAGTCTATTTTTAAACTCAACAAAATAACTTGATTTTGACTCCCGAGCAAGAAAATATAGCCATTTGAACAGAAGGTATAAAGCTATCCTGTCACTAAAATTTCCAGATTTGAAGAGCCATATTGGGGCATCATTTGAGCAACGAAATGGTACTAGAAAAACACCAATTTTTGCACAAATAAACCTTAGTATGTGAGCTACGTTTTTACCAAAATTTAGCTAAAAACTCATACTGGAAGGTAGTGATCAAAGTGACCAAATTTCACTAAAATTTTGAACTCAATTCTGCCCAGCATTATTTCTTTTCTTTTGCAACATTTAACTCATCCAAAATAGCCCCCCATTCATTCCATTTTTGAAACCAAGACTCTAGCAACATTTCTTGAGCAAATGGTGGTAAAATGGTAGCAAAAATTCGAACCAAACACACCCAAAACAGGGCGGAAAATTTCGGGCAGAATAGAGGCAAAAATTTCCAGATTTTTGGCCATTTTTCATGAACTTTTGAAGCACCAATTGAGAGGGTTTCGTTGCTATGAAAATTGTCCACTTAAAGCTCAACATTTCAGCTCTCAAAACAGCCAAGAAACTCATGAAAAATGGCAGCCAAAGAAGGGACAGAAATTAGCAAAAAGGAACCGACAGCATGGCTCTACTCCTCTCTCGGTTTTGCTTCTTCCTTTTCTTCCTAGCTTTCTATCTCCAAGAACTCAACACAAACTCACTCCATCACACATACACACACACACACCACACACACATATATATATATCACAACAGCCCATTCATCAAGAAATGTGGGAGTTCAAAGAGCCCACACAACCATCCAAATTCAACAAAAATAAAACAAGGAGCTACAAGCTCCAAAGCCATAAAATGGAAGCAAGGAAACAAGGGTTTGTTGAACCCATGTTACCTCCAATTGCTCAAGATGAACTCCTAGTTTGTGGTGTGTCTAAACTCCCAAAACAACCCCTCTCTTTCAGCTCCTAGCTTGGCTCTCCCTCTCTCTTTGTTGGTCCTCAAAGCTTCAAGGTAAGCTAGTAAGATTGTCCAAGTTTCTTGGTTGATTTGGTGAAGGATGGAAATGGTGTTTTTGGAAGACAAGATGAAGGGAAAGAGGGGGAACGGGTTCGGCTGCTTGAGGGAGAGGAAGAGAGTGAGTTATGATTTGTTGACTTTTGGGGTTTTGTTGGAAAAATGCAAGAAATAAAAGGATAACATTCGATTTGAAATAAAGCTACCTTTTTGTCACGTCGGGGTCGATTCGCGCGACACGACACTATGATCTCGGTTTCTCTCACTTATATATCTCAAATGCATATCCTAACACTCAAATCTTACATCTAATAGTCGTTCCTAGGGTCGTCTGCGAAATTTAAATATCCAAGTAATGAAATTAACGACATAATGTAAACGTGCGCAATGCATTTTGAAAATTTTCGTGCCGATACAATTGACTTAATAAAGTTAAATAATTCTAAATAAAATAAATAAAATTTGATATGGGAATTTGCAATATATAAATTAAAAATGATGATACGGGTCCTCACAACCTCTCCTCCTTAAAAGAATTTCATCCTCGAAATTCATACCTCATATTCTTTATACATCAAATTGGTAATCAAACTTTGGTTTTCCCATACACATTTTAACTTCCAACTGGTAGGGTAACCTAAGTGACTTCATGTCTAGACCACTTATGAAACTAGGGTTTTTAAAAGAATATGCTGAACCAGGGTCAATTAAAACTTTAGTTAGGCGATGGAAAATAGGTGTCGTACCTTCAATAACCTTAGTAGAATCGGGAACTTGGTGTTGATCTAAGGCATAAATCCTAACCAGTACTCTCGATCGACCCCCTCTTACACTAGACTAGTTAGATGACGGTTGGCCGGACTACTGGCCATTATTTCCTTCCAATGGCCTTCGGGATAGTTGTATATCTGGTGCTTAGCACTGCCACATCATAAACACTTCCCCTACTTCCTCCAACATTCATCCTCGGTATGATTTGGTTTTCCACAAAACCCACAACTTAAGCGAGGAGTCGGTATTTGGCCTCCTTGTGAGGCGTTTCTTGGTTGCCATTGTCCACTAGAAGATTCTCTTGGTGGTTCCGAGGTTCTCATATCTCCCGCTCCCTTTCCAAGTTTAGGAGGAGGTGCTCTCATCTCAACTTGCCCAGTAGTGCTACTTGGGGCCTGTCTTTTCTTAGTTTGAAAGTCCTTCACTTGAAGTTTAGTACTCTCGACCCTCTACACTTTCTTTAAAGCTTCAGTGAATGTAAGAATTTGCGCTGCCGTTAAAGACTCTTGTATTTCCACATTTAATCCTTGAACAAACCGCCTTATCCTTTTTCGCTCAGTGGACACCAACTCTAGAGCGAACCTAGATAGTTTAGTAAATCTCTCCTCATAATTGCCGACACTCAAAGCCCCTTGTTTCAACCTTATAAAATCGTCCTCCCTCTTTTCTTGGATCATAGGTGGAAGGAACTTCTTGTTAAACTCCCTCTCAAAACTCGCCCAGGTCCAAGGGGTCTGTTCCATTTCCCATTTAACTCTAATTACATTCCACCACGTCCGAACCGCTCCTTCGAATTGGAAAACGGCAAAGCTCACCTGTCGCTCTTCAGTATAGTGCAGGCGGCAAATATCTCAACCATCCTTTCAAACCACTTCTCTGCCGCCTCGGGGTCAGATCCTTCAAGGAATTTAGGTGGTGAAAGCTTAAGAAAAATGCTCAAGGGCTCTATCCTCCCATCGCTCTTGATCTCCAGGTTGATTGTTATGTTCAGGGGTTTAACGTTTAGCCAAACGTTCTAGTATATCGGTCATCCTATTAATGGCAGTGGCTACTTGGTTCCCTTCTTCATTTCTCTGCCCTTGCTCTTGTCTAGCTTCTGATAATTGATCATTCTCGGAGGCTTGAGGCTGCCTATGCCTGCATTCCTTGGCCTCTTCCACGTCCTCGACCATCCATAATCCTAATTATATATCTAGATGCATAGACGAAATTAAACATGCATAAGCAAAAGTAAACATGTATGTTAATAGTGGAAGCATTTAAAACAAGTAAACTGGCACATATCATATATTCAAGAATTCATAAGCAAATTAGCAAGTCATTTTGGGGTAATTACAAAACACATAACACACAAATGCCACAAAATACGAGTGCTGGGTCCTTTAAAGTTGGAGGCCACATAAAGCATCACCCTAACTAATCATTCACAAAAGCATACAAAAGACAAGGACCTCACTAATCTAGTTCGCAGCTGAACTTTCATCCTACATCTAGAAGGATTTAAGTCCAAACAATATAAGCTTTGGGTAGTGCTAGTCAATAAATCAAGTACCAAGTTCAAAACTCTTAAAATAGATACAACTGTCTGTTAAAGCATTCACCCTATTAAAATTCTCACTTATATATGTATCTCCAAAAGGCATGTCAAAGAAAACTACGAGTTCCTACCTCCTACCAAGACCTTTGATAACTCCAAGTATGGTGAATATTCTCAATTGTAATCATATTTGTATTCAGGCACCAAAATAAGAACAAAATCAATCAACATTAAGGTTGGCCATCCCAAAGTGTAAATCAACTCAATCCTCATTTTCGCCCGACATACCATCTAGATTCTTCTAACCACAAATCAAATCTCGACCATGTATAGTTTCACATTTCTTAACTCCAAATCATTCACTTAGAATGCAAGTCTTAACCAAATGTATACAAGTAATCTTTTCACTTAACTTTCAAACTAATTCCACAGTCCGGCATCCTAAACATCTAGTCTAGGATACGCAACAAGGATCTGAAGCCTAAACTCTGATACCAACTGTGACGACTCCACTTCCCTCTAAGGTAAATCAGAGGGTTCGGCGGACTGCCTGCCCAACTCTCGCTGGGACTCACTCGCTCAAATAACTTCAATAACAATTCCAACCCAAGATATCATTCTCAACATAACTAACTTCATATTGCAAACCAACTACTTAAAGAGACTAAAAGTTCAATTTACATTCCCAAAATAAATTCCAAATACTAAATACACATATAAAAGCTGAAATTACAAATCCCAAACATAAAGTCTAAGGTTCCAAGATCCAGTACAACAAATTAAGAATACAAAAGTAAGATCCAACCCTAAGCAACAATGTCTTCTCACGGATTCTCAATCCCTGTTAAAGAAAAATAAATAAAGGAAAGGGGTGAATGAACACTCAGTGAGGCTAAGAAGAATATGCAAGCATGCAAGATCAAATAATACACACTTTCATTAAACAAGATAAATAACCAAAACTTTCAAGTAAGAACGCAAATAAGGAAATTAATTACACAATCAATAAAGGATACAGGAGCTCTTAGGAGCTAGTCCACCGCTTGATCAAGATTTCCAGTTGAGTTGACACTCCGTCAATATAACAAGAGCAAATCCGTAGAACCACACTTGTCAACCATCTCCTTCCACCGTTTCAACCCCCCAACCGGACCCGCTTGTGAGGGTCTCAAAATTTGATTTTTATTTAAAAATGCATACTAATATTTATAGTATGTTTATTCACTAAAATATTAGTGAATTTATACATTGAGTTATTATTTTCCAATTTAGAGAATTTTTTGAGAATTAATTGCCGGTATTTGGTTTCGGCCAGTTTAAACGTCAAATTTTGTTTTGAGACGTGAATAGTAACTCTAAGATGAAACCGAGTATATGTAGAGATATAACAGAGATACATTTAAGATAGGACAGTGTCTTAATGAGAAAAACCAGTAAAAGTTAAAGCGTCGTGCGTCAACGCGACAAAAAGTGAAGTAATACGATCCTCGTCCTATCTCAGACGAGACTTGAACCACGCACGAACCACAGGATCTAAAAGATTGAAATCAAGTTTAGGCAGTGGAACCTAATTCAATCTTGGACAACTCAAGAACGAATTAAGCGGTAGATGACACCACAATCAAGGAGATGACTTGATTGATAAAGTCGAAGAACACTTAGAACCTCTAACGTGCTCAAGGGGTTGTTTCAAGAAGCATGAGAAAAGCTCTCAATTTGTTGGAAAATTCAACTTCATTAACTAAATAAAAACGTGACTTAAGTAGCTTATCTATAGGCTTACAAACAAAACCCTACTACTACTAGGAAACATAAAAAAAATGGCTAGCCAAAGAAACCCTATACAAAGAAGGAAAAGACTGCTCCACGATTGTTGATCAGAAGACTTCAGCTTGTGAGGCGTGCCCATGGCTAACTAGCACAAGTCAGATCAGAAGACTCTGGCTGACAAGGCGTGCCCACGGCTAACTGGCGCAAGTCTTCTGGTCTGTTTTATTAGGTAACGAACACTACCCTTGGCTCTTCTAATGTGCAACATGCACTTAACCAATTAATCCCACTAATCAAAAGCTAAACTAAATGTAACACTATTCGGCCAACGCTAGACATTAATCTAGCATAAGCTAAACAAGAAGAAAATAACAAGGAAATAACTTGGAACTCCGATTTGCATCATGGAGTTTGACCACTTTTCCCCAATTTAGGGGTAACCACACTTTTTGTCTCCTTAAAGCCTTGTTTCTTGCTTCCTTGTCTCTTCATTTTTCAGCCACACTTGAAGCTTCAAGAGAGAGAGAGGGCCGAACTTGAGAGAGAGAGAAATAGAGAGAGAAATCACATTTGCTTCAAAATTCATCTTCTTCTTCAATTCCTTGAAGCTTGAAGACTCCATTGAAGGCATTTATCTTGTTCCTCCTTCTTCCTTTTGCTGGCGTGAGAGAGAGAGAGAGAGAGAGGGAGAGAGGTCCGAGATTGAGAGAGAGAAAGGAAAAGAGAAGAAAGCTCATCTTGTTGTTCATCTTGCTTGGCATCTTCTTGTTCTTGAAATTTGAGGAGGAAACCAACTTCAAGCAAGCAAATCTTTGGATAAACTTGAAGGATCTCAAGGTTTCAAAACTTGAAAGATCATCCTTGTGTGGAGCATCATTAGATCCTACTAGATCTTGGTAGATCTTGAGGTATAACACTTAAATCTCTTAGTTTTAACTTTATTAGTGCTAGATCTTTCAGATCTACAATTTATTTTGCTAGGAATGTTAGTGTTTGGAACTCTTTAGTTGGGCTCTTGAATTCCCAACTTAGGTAACTGATTTGAGATGACTTTTAGGTAGCAGATTTGAGGACCTGATTGTGGTTGTAGTTGTTGTTTATGAGATGAGTTCAATTTGTGGTTAGAAAGTAGGAATTTGTTGAAAATTTTGAAGAAAAATCAAGAGGGCTGGCCGAACCTCACTTGGAATGTATGAAGCTTGATTTCAAAATTTTATGATATTTCTTGGCTAGATTTTTGCCTAAATAAATATGTACTATGTTCATTTATGAGTATATGCTTAAATAGAGTTAAAATCTTGAACTTTAATGGTGAAAAGTGGAGTTTTCACTAAATTTTGGGGTAAATAGACTATTTTGATAGGTTTGAGGGCTTGAAATGTTTTATCTATTTTTCATGAATTTTGTACATTGAGACTTGGTGAAAATTATTCTAAACATGTGTTAAAACCTTGATTAAAGTTTAGTGTTGAGTTTAAACTCAAATGGGTGAGTTTCGAGGTGAAAGACCTCACTTTATTTCCTTGTTCTAAAAATTTAGAAGTCGCGTGTGTGGAGTACATCGAGAGAGTATTTTGTTTAAATGAATTATCGATTTGAAAATGGAATCTTTTATGATGAATTTCGACTCGAGTGACTACTTTTTAACTCGAGCAAAGTTAGAGGAATTTTGGGAAGAATTTTGATAAAATAAATGACTAAATTGCTTGAGTTTAGTTTTGCTATTTGTGGAGCGAAACTTATTTCTTCTTTTTACTTGTTTATAGGAAGTGGGGAAGAGTTTGAAACAGATCCAAACTTGGAGGCTGAACCTTGCTACTTTGGTGAGTTTCATGCATGTTTCGTGACTTGAAATGCAAGTATGTTTTGAACCTCTTGACGTGTGATATGAACTTGAATCCTGTGACTTGATACGAATCCTGTTTTGATTATATGATGTGATGTGATGTGTTTTGTATTTGTTATTCTTGATAATACTTAAATCCCCTTGGTAAGTTATCAAATCGAGTCGTGGGAAGGCCCAGGTCGAGGAGATTAGCAACTTTGGGTTACGTGATATGTTGTGTGCTCTGGATTTGGCATATAGACTTGTACCTTTTTGGAAGAGCAATACACAAATACATAAGTTTTTGTTAGGTGGGCGGGCCTGGTTGGGGGTTTTGGTGGAGTAAGGAGACAGTGGTTGACTACTTGGTTTTTATATGTGAAAGTTGACGGAGTGTCAACTACGTGATTTGTGCGCTAGTCCATGGACATGCTCCAGATTCGAGGACCTTAGCTCCTGAGAACTACTCGTATCCTACTTTTGTGTTGTTATTCACTTTCCTTATTTGTTTGTTTCTAAATGTGAATTTGTCATGAAATGTTATATGCTATATGTGAATTGCATATCTTTTGGAACTCACTGAGTTTTAGCTCATCCTTTTAAATTTGTTTTCCTTAGCAGCGACTGAGAACCCAAGCGAAGGCGCCAACCATTAGAACTAGGGTTTACTTTTGTATTTGGCTTGAGAGACTTGAACTATGAATTTGGAGTATTGTATTGTGAAACTTTGAATGTATAATTAAGTAATCTATGTATTTTGGGATTTCAAGGTTTGAGTAATGAATTTGTGAGTTGTAGTTTGGCTTAAATTTATGATTGCATTTTAGTTTGATGAATTAGTGATCGTTTGTGTGAGTGAGTCCTGGCAAGAGTTAGGCAGGCGGTCCTCTAATACCTTAGGTTGCACCCTAAAGAGAGGTGGGGCTGTCACAGGTGGTATCAGAGTTTTGGTTTGAATAATTTGGGTAGAATGAGAATTATTAAGTTATTTGAGAGTTTAGTAGGTTAGGAAGGAATGTTAGGTGATGGTTATTATTTATGATTAAGTGTTAATGATATTTAAGTTTGAATAAGTTCTAATAAAATTCATTTTGTAGGTTATGGAATTTGGTAGTGGTGGTGATGCGCTTGGACACATGCAACCTACAGTTTCTTATCGACTTGGGTCTGGGGGTGCCCGCATGGCCTATAACCCTAGAACCAGAATTAGGCGTGACTGCGAGTGTTGGAAGACCTACGCCTATCTTGATGATGTAGTCCTGGCAATCTATAATGAGAGGAAGAGATTGACCAGGATTAGTAGAGAGCGGCAAGAGGAGGTGGAGAGACTCACGACTGTAGAGCAGGCTTAGGTCGCGAGGATTCGAAAGTTTGAGGTGGAGGTTCACTCGGCTAACGAGCGATTGGCTAGGGTGATGAGGGTGGCTCGAGAGTGAGACGAGGGCATCATGACTAAGTGCGAGGCCCTAATAGGGGGAGTGTTTGAGGCTAATTGGGTTCAGGAGGATTCAGTTAATCAGCCCCCTAGTGATGCAGATATGGGAGAAGACCCTAGGAGTGAGTCTGTAGGGGATGCCGCTATGGCTGAGTCAGATCCCCAGTAATTAGACTTTGACCTGTCAGAGAGCTCTTCCACGGTGACTTCCACTTCTGAGGCTTGATAGACTAGTCGAGTATGAAGTTAGGATTTTGTGTAACCTTTTGTGAGAAAAACCATTAAAGTGGTTCTCAATCCCTGTAATTGCATGCTAAAATTATATGTAGTCAAGGAAAAAATTTATACAATTCACTAAATATTAACAGAAATATTCAAAGTGTATAAACTAAATATTAACTTTGTTTAACTTTTTGTTTCACTTTTTTGCTTATTGACAGCCGACACTACTTGTAAGTCTTTTAACAGTCAAAGTAAATGGTGCTACGTTATGATCTGGTTCTTTAAATAGAAATGGTCATAATATCATTGCACTCACCTTTTTTTAATGTTTTTTGGTTCAAAAGTCATAAAGGGTTAAATTATATACATCTAAGATTGCGGAGGGTAACATGTAACAACCTTTTTAGTTGAGGCCAAATTATTAATAACCCATATAAATATTGTACAATTGCTTCTTGCTGTGTTCAATTACAAACCCACTCATAATAATCTATGAATTTTCATTCATATGTGCATCCTTTGATGGAATTTGATTTCCACCTCTGGAGCCAGATACTTGAAAATGGTAAGAAGTAATCATATTTCAGATAAATCTCCGGAAGGAAGCAAAAGGGGAATTTGGGGAAACATGTATCATCTGCCATGCATACTTAAAACTTCAAACCCATACAATTTTATAGAGGCCCAAGCAACATACAGCTAATGGACATGATGGAAGCAGACGTGAAGAGAAAGACTAGGGTCCACTACAAATCTGCACTAAGTGGCCCACAACAACAGCCTACCTATTCACCTAAATGGATTACAAAAGCATTTCCCAACCCATTTTTAAGAGCATTTCCCATTATCATCTGTACATACAGAACACAAAACATCCAAAACCCAATGGTCTTGCAATGTTTCCATCAACAATATTTACAACAAAGGCCATGTAATAAGGATCAGCATCCAGAGTGAGGCAAGAGTCTAATATTATTGGTTTAGCAACCGCCACACGCAGTAGGTGATCAACACCTAGCACACCTTGCAAAACTACAGCTCGTATGCTGGAGTTGCATTCTGACATAAACAAATTCATGGCAACTTTTAGCCTCTCCTGACTCAACATGAATTGTTACCAGACCAAAAATGGAATTAGTATATGATGATGTTGGGGGGATAAATATGTATAAGGTACGATTCACATCCAAACCAACCTCAAAATCCAATCCCCCATGCAGCTCTTGAATGTGCTCCGTGAACTTCATCACATTCAATCCACAATCAAAGTTGAAACTATTTGTGAAATATGTTAGCAATATTATTGTGCAAGGTGTAGAGGTAGTAAGGTGTGTTTGATAACCTGTTAGGCTGTAGGGGACACCACATTGCCTTTTCTATTGGAAATTTGCTTATAACGCTAGTGTATGCGGGCCCAAAGCCCAACAGAAAAGCTTCATGAATTCTCCAGCACTACATCAAAGCAAGGTATGAGTATAAGATTACAGCGTCATCTTAGCAAGTATAAAATGAAGGCAGTTACATCAAATACATAAGGCACAAGTTAAGGGAAAAGAAGGAGTGTTGAAGCTGTAGAAGTCCAGCAAAAGTTATTACACACTGGCTGGGGTCCAAACATAAACATAGCAGTTTGTGTGATAGAATCATATTTCCAGAACTTGTAATATATTTGTGAGGGGTGGGAGGGGAAGGAACTCACCACCAACATAGTAATCGCTTCACGTCCTGCATTGTGCTTCTCATCAGGCAAACTATCGTAAGTAACAATTTTCTGCTCGGTTATATCAATGACAAACATGAACCAATGCTCACAACAATGGTTCATTGGAGCATAAATCTACATCAGAGGAGCGGGAAAAAAAAGGTTCAACGAACAGTGAAGTCATAAACTAAAGAATTGGCATAAATCTACAGTTTTAATGCTCATAACAAAAACATAGTGCATGTAAAGTTAAAATTGGAGAAATGGTTCTAATTTGCAAGTCCTCACCTTGATGCACACATATACAGGTCCGCCAAATGATGCATCAGTTAAATAGTTAGCATAAAGCATCTTAGGAGCTAGGTTGTTCCCAAGAATCAGGTGCTGCTAAGAGGAATGTAGGTTTCAAATAAGTAAATAGTATATGGTGATCAACTTTGTGGCCCTATGTAAGTTGTTCTTACAATATTGTATAATATTCCTACCTATATAATTGGCTGTAATAAAGTTTTGACTTTGGACCTCCAAATAAGTGTTAGCAAAGGAAGTTAGAAGGATCACATCAACACTAAGTGAATTTAAAGTCATGCATACAATTCATAAAATGGAACAAACATTCCGTGTAGCTTGGAAAATGTGTTGGACGACAATTTTAAGGAAACATGCAGATAATTAGACTAGTAGGCATGACTGATTGCAAATGCGACACCACTTTATTGAGTTGGGAAATGTAGAGCAATATATAGGACATTAAGAATTACAACCACAAAATCACGTCCAAACATTTTGGAGAAAAGCTAAAGGACAACATGAATTACTTCATTAATACAGCTACTATTTCCACTGTAATCACTTAATAAATTAAATAACAAGACAGATGTGGGAGAAGAAATCATACCATGGCACAAATTTAAGAATGGCAATTAATAATCAAATAGGTGGAGAACAGATGTAGTTCATTACAGAATCAGCTAGCACCCATGATGTTAATGACATATAAGGTATGACATCATGACAAGGATGTCAGCGGTATAGTAATCTCCAAAATTCTGAGTCGGGACTTAATTGCTTGCCTGTTGTTGTATATTCACAGTTGCTTGCAGTGTAATGGATATAATGGTGCAGCAAACAGAGTCAAATTTAATGAAGTGTAATTGAAGGGAGCTTGAGAGTATTTTTATTTTTTCGAAATGATAGTTTTTGTATTAATAGACAAAGCAACTTTACAGTAAGCGAGCAAAGGCTCGAGAGTACTATACAAAAAGTGTGTCAAGACACCTTGGATTAAGGATTTTGTCATCCTATTGGATTTCTAAAGCGTACTTACTAATCCTTTCACTAATCTGAAAACTATCCTTATCAACTAAGCACAAGGAACACATGTGAAACAATCGACCTAATCTGTCAATGTCTTCAACTACAGAAACTAATCTGATGTCTGGGGCTCTTTGAGACTGAATGTATTGCAGCAGCCTCTTGTTCAGAATTTGCACTTCTATTTTTGACCAAGATTGAGCAATAGCTTTACATAATGCCAGTTTAACAGCTACAGTTTCGTCCAAAATATGCAACTCCGTACCTCTCTCGATCATAGCCCAACCTTTTATGTAGCTGTTATCCAGCTCTCTCACTGTCACTCCTATTCCCATATTGCTGTTGTTGCTTAGTTTCTGAATTGATGCGTTGATAAGCACCATGCCTGGCTCTTTGACTAGTTGATGAGAGTCAAGATCAGTTGATGTTTCTTCTGTGTTCTTCTTAGTTGAACTAGAAATAACCTCCTCAAACTCTAACCATTCCTGCTGTGCTTTTTGGATAATGGCCAGTGGCTTTTGTTCCATTCCCTCAAATTCCCTCTTGTTCCTGTTTTTCCAGATTTGCCACAAAATGTTAGCTGTCAAGGCTAGACGCCTACCCCCTTCTTCTCTCTTAGTCGCCTTTGAAATTATTGCCCACCACCTTCCAAAACAAGCCTGAGCATTGCCACTAGCATCCCATTAGACAGGCGACAATCTCTAGATTTCTTTAGTTTTGTTGCACTGTAAAAGCACATGCTCCACTGTTTCCCTTTCTTCTCCGCATCCTCTGCAAATTGGATCACCCTTCCCTGTCCTTGAGAAAATTGCTTGTTTGACTAGAATAGCTTCATTAACACATTTCCACAAAAACATTTTCAGCTTATGTTTGATGTTCAGTTTCCAAAGTTTATCCCACATCATTAGTAGCTCACTTTCCCAACTTGTTCCAGCTTCATGCTTCTTCCTTCCGTCCTGGCTGGCATCACTGTTCCTGAGTACCTTATATCCCGAATTAACTGAGTAGGAGCCATTGGTGTTGAATCTCTAGAAGTTGGAGTCTTCTTTATCTACAAGACTTATTGGAATGGATAGTATGTTATTGGCATCTTTCTCGGTGAAACTTTTGAAAACCAAGCTTCTTTTCCATCTTTTATGATCAATCAGCTCATCAACCATTCTAACTCCTGACTGTTGCTTTTTTGCTGAATTTGGCCTCCCTGTCAAGGTGTTGGGGATCCAACCATCTTCCTAGATTCTTGTGCTCTTTCCATTGCCTATTTTCCTCCTAATTCCCTCTTTTATCAGCTCTCTGGCCTGAGCAAATCCTTTCCAAATCCATAAAACATTGTTGGAGACTTTACACGTAAGTATAGAGTCTCTGGGGTAGTACTTTGCTTTCATCACCTTACTAATCAGCAAGTTGGGACAAGTGATTAATCTCCAAACCTGCTTTCCCAAGAGTGCTTTGTTGAAGGCCTCAAGATCTTTAAATCCCAATCCACCTTCCTTCTTTTCGTTTGTCATTCTTTTCCATGAAGTCCAATGCATTTTATTCTTGCCTTCTTTTTCTCCCACCAATAGTTGGCCATCATTGAGCTAATCTGCTTGCACAGCTTTCTAGGAAGTTTAAAACAGGACATTGTGTAAGTAGGCATAGCAAAAGAAACTACTTTGAGCATTACCTCTTTTCCAGCAGGGCTTAAAATCTTGTTTTTCCATTTACCAAATCTTTGAGAAATGCTATCTCTGACGTAGCCAAAGATTTGTTCTTTTGATTTAGTGATCACCATAGGGAGCCCGAGGTATCTCCCTTGCTTCTCCATTTGGATGCTTCCCATTTTCTGACAGATTTCCTGTTGCAAATCTTAACCAGTGTTCCTACTGAAAAAGACTGAAGACTTCTCCATATTTATTGACTGACCTGAGCACATCTCATAAGTTTTCAGAATGCTCATTAATTCAGAAGCTTGCCTAGGATCAGCCTTGCAAAAAATTAATGAAACGTCAGCAAAGAACAAATGACTAACACTAGGACCACCTCTGCTAATCTTCATCCCTGACAGTCTCCTCTCCTCAGTGGCCTTCCTAAGCAGATGAGAAAATCCCTCTGAACAAATAAGAAAAAGATAAGGTGACAAAGGGTCACCTTGTCTAATCCCTCTCTCTGGAATTATGTACTCTTTAACTTCCCCATTAATGTTAAAGGAGTACGTAACAGATTTCAGGCATTCCATAACCTAGCTAATCCACTTCATGTCAAAGCCTATTTTTTGCATCATTGCCCCTAGAAAATCCCATTTCACCCTATCGTAGGCTTTATACATATCTAATTTGACTGCCATAAACCCAACATTTCCTTGCCTTTTGTTTTTTAGATAATGCATAAATTCATGTGCAAGAATGACATTGTCTAAAATCTGTCTATCAGGGATGAATACTGACTGATTTTTGCAGATACAAACATGTAGCACTTTTTTTAGCCTGTTAGCCAAGATTTTTGCTATAATCTTATACAGTCTATTGCAGAGGCTGATTGGTCTAAAATGCTTCAAAGATGTGGGATTCAACACTTTTGGAATGAGAGAAATGATAGTGTGGTTTACTGATTTAAGCAAATGACCAGTATGAAAGAAAGTTTTTACTGCATTTATCACGTCCCCCTTAATTATATTCCAAAATCTTTGAAAAAAAATTGGGGACATTCCATCTAAGCCTGGGGCTTTATTTGGACTCATAGAGAAAAGTGCATCCTTGATTTCCTCCTCCTGAACAATTTTAGTCAGATTGTTATTCATATTCTCAGTGATAGTATGGGGTAAACCATCCAGAACTTCATCAAAGCTCCCATTAACCTCACTAGTGAACAAATTCCTAAAATAGTCAGCAACTTCTGAGCTTATTTCATCACTGTCCTTAGTCCATGAACCATCTTCCCTTTGCAAATTAGTCATCCTATTCCTTCTCCCTTGAACCTGAGCATGGAAGAATTTCGTATTTTTATCTCCCTCTTTCAACCAGGATATTCTTGCTTTTTGGCTGCAAAATATCTCTTCTTCTCTATATGCTTTACTTAGTTGATGCTTGAGCTCCTCCATTCTCTCCTTCCCTATCCTCTCCTCTGAGTTGTATGCTTCTTCCAATTGCTTTTTAGCTGCTGTAATTTTTCCTTCGAATTTGCTTGGAAGTTATTCCTCCACTTGAGAAGACTGATTCTACAGTTTTTAATCTTGTTCACCACTTTGAACATCCTAGTTCCTGTGACCTCTTTCTCCCAAGCACTTTTCACCACTTCCTCTATGTCCTGTCTTTGTAGCCATCCTTTGTCAAAACAAAACCTTTTCCTAATTGGTTGGCTATTAGGGCTTGTATCCAGTACTAGCATGCTATGATCAGAGGCAAATGAATCAACATGCTTACAATTTGCCTTATCAAAGTCCTGGATCCATTTTAGACTACAAAGGCCTCTATCTAATCTCTGCCTTATCTCTCCCTCCCCTTCCCAATTGTTGCACCAGGTCCAGGGATGACCTTCGAAGCCAATATCTATTATATTGTTCACATTAATAAATTTTCTGAAGTCCTTGAAGCTGCTTTCCTCTCTCCATCTACCTCCCCATTTTTCTTCGTTTGAAGTTATGTCATTGAAATCTCCTGCCATTAGCCAGCTTTCACCCCATAGTCTCTTTCTTTCAGTTAGCACTTTCCACTGTTGTTTCCTTATCTCTGATCACAGCTTATATATACTCCCACAAACCACCAGTTCTTCTTGTTTTGCAAATCTACCACTTGAGCCTCAATTGTAAAAGCACTGACTAGAACATTGGTTATGTTGACATCTGCTTTCCACATCAAAGCCATCCCTCCTGCTCGATTCATAGCTTCCACTACCTTACAGTTATCAAACCTCAGAATCTTTTTAACTTTTTCCTGATACTTTTCTCTATTTTTAGTTTCACTAAGGAATAAGATTCCTGGGGAGAGGAGGTTATTCACCTCCTTCAAGTGGGGAATTGTCAAAGGGTTCCCGACTCCTTGGCAATTCCACACCATCACCTTCATTTGCACCCCGGGGTCCTTTGAAGGTTGGGCCCCATTCCCTCTATATTCAACTCTTCTTCCATCATCCCTGATTCTGCCTTTTTCTTCTTCCCTTGTTGGATGTTTCCCTCTTCGAGATCAAATTCATTACTCATCTGCTCAGATTTCCTCTTCACATGAGTTGTTAGTATGCTGCTGTTTGTATCCAAATCCTGCAGTGGCAATCTTTTATTCTCCGGGGATCTCAGCACTTTCTTGAACCTCTTGTTTTGTTTCAGAAGAGCAACCTGTTTTCTTTCTTCTCTGTCTGCATTCTCTGTCACAATCTCCATTTCAGATTCATCTGATCTTATCTTGTCCATAATTGCACACTGATCTGCTTCTTTTTTTTGAATATCCATGTGTTGAGTTTCCTGGTACTCTCCCTTAACACTAGTTTTCTTCCACTTGCCTCCTACTTCCCCTTCCCCTTCACCTGTTTTTGGCATCCCCTCTAAACAGAACCTTTCACCAGCATCCTGAATTGTCACCAAAATTTGGTCTATTTTTTCCTTAGTAACCTTCCCTCCTTCTTGATTTTCCTTTCCCTGAGTCTTATTCTCCTTTTCTCTCTCTTGTTCACAGTTTACTCCTCTGCTGATCCATTCCCCCTCCTTCACCTCCCATTGTTTTTTCTGGTTGGTATACCTGCCACTCGACTGCTTTTCTTGTACACTGTTTCTCCCAATACCAGCCCTCATCCGTGTCCCATACTGATTATCATTCTTCCCTCCTCCACCATTGCATGACTAGGTGCATGTTCTTTCACTATGCCCTATCCTTCCACAATTATAACAGAAGTCCGGACATCTTTCATACCTAAAACTAACCCACTTTGTTATTGAGCCAAACTTCACTGTGGTTCCTCTTAAAAGAGGCAATGATATATCAACATTCACAAACAGCTTCAAATGTCTACCCTCCTTGCCCCCAGATTGGGGGATAATCACATCACGCACTTGGTTAAATACTTTTCCAATCTTCCTACTTGCTTTCTTGGATATCCAGTGCACGGGTAGATTCCACACCTGAACCGACGAAGGAGCTAGCTTAAAGATCTCATCTTCCTCCTCTATCCCTTCATGCCACTGGTTGACCACAAGCATTTGATTGTCAACCACCAAGGTCCCCCACTGATTATTCTCTCTCTATCTTTTTGTTGAGGTATGACAAATTGAAATTTGTTGGGACCTATATCAATAATTCGTAGATCTTTTGGGTGTCCCCAAGTAGAGGCCACAAAATTCTTAACTCCCAGGAAGTTTGCAATTTTTTCCCCAACGATCTTCCCCATTAAGCTTATCTTGCATTCTCTTATACCAACACCTAGGTCTTCAGGAGCTAAGTCTGTAGTTTGAAGTTCAGAATTTGACAGTGCAAAATTTTGCATCATTTCAGCTAGTTCGTCAGCCATGGAGCTTTCACAGAAGTTTCTCAGGTTCACCCCACACTTTCAGCTTTATATGAACTCGGTCTAAATAATTTTGTTAGGAGATAGAAAAAGGATTTTGTTTCTCTATATAAATGCAGGTTTGGTAGACAGATGGGACAAGGAGCAAATAAACGAAAATGCAATCAATGAGCAAGAAAGTTTATTAATGGCAGTCAAATTAAATACTCATAGCCATACCTGGGTTTCCTTATCTTTATATTCCTTGAGTCTTTAATGCTTTTCCATTCCGACTGCTTCTCTTCAAACCAAGATACTCTTTTTGATTCTTTAGTTGGTGCACTTTCTAGCTTTTGGAAAGACTCCCCAGAAAATGTGATTCTGGAAAGGCCTTAAAGATACCCATTCACTCACCTTAATGTTCTCCCTTTTGTCTTAAAATTTTCTTTATCAGCTTTACAGGATGAATTTCGGACCAGATGCAACTTTGAAACCTTGAAACTTGAAAACTCCCACCAAGGAGAGACAAAGACTCTCTTCCCAAGAGAGAGAAAAACCTCTACTTTAGAGAGAGGAAAAAAGAAAAGGGAGCTTGAGAGTAAGGTAGTGGAAAAATCCACCTGAACAATAGCTGGTAGAAGCCATATAGCAATAGTGCTAAATGGACAGATGCGTCTAAAGTGACACGTCAACCATGCAGCAAAACAATTGATAACCTAAACACCATGAATTAGTGGGAAAGTTATTGTTGATGCAAAATTAGTGAAGTATTGGAAGCGATTTCTTAACAAACCTATGGTTATACCTTAGAACTTATCCAAATATCGGGCGAGAGAGTCATTAGATGCTCCTGCCAAGCCACTTGGCCCATCATTAGTAGTAGCGTTTCACTAAATGTGGAAAAGGAAGCAAGTCAGTATTAGTAGGCAACAATTGTGAGCAAGCCAGTAATGAAAATTGCATACTCCAACAATGAACGTGTAACACCCCTGACCAATATTGTTCCACAATTAGCCACGCTAAAGGTCGTGGGTTTTGTTCCTGGAGGTGGGGTTATAACCCACAACAAATGAAGAGCCTAAACCCGCAGGTCAAGAAGCTCAGCACCCCTCCAAAAGGCCTTGGTCAGGTAGGGGTTCACCTACAGTTGGTGATATAATGGCCAGGATCCTCATCCCTAACCGATGTGGGATCATTACAATCCACCCCCCTAGGGGACCCAGCGTCCTCGCTGGCACACCAGAGTTGGAAGTCAGCTCTGATACCATCTGTAACACCCCTGACCAATATTGTCCCACAATTAGCCACCCTGAAGGTCGTAAGTTTGGTTCCTGGAGGTGGAGTTATAGCCCAAAACAAGTGAAGAGTCCAAGCTCACAGGTCAAGAAGGCTAGCAACCCTCCAAAAGGCCTCGGTCAGGTGGGGATTCACCCACGGCTGGTGATATAATGGTCAGGATCCTCTTCTCTAACTGATGTGGGATCGTTACAGAACATCGATTTTTGCAAAGTTAGCAAGACAGAGCAAATAAGGTAGAAAACTTTGGCAAGTATACCTCTGTATTGGTGGGAGTGGAATATGAAGTCAACCACCTATACGAACGTATGAATTGGCAAGTATTCACATTCAACTCCATTGCCTGACTGCAGTTGAAGAGGCAGACAACTAAATGGGTAACAATGCAATTCAACCATCCCTTGGCACACTAATTAATTAAAACTAGTGATATTTAAAGTGAGAAATGCTTATGGTAGCCCTTAAAATTTTATTTGGCTCTAACGCCCTATGCTCAGTAGAAGCCATGACTTCACAGTACTTGGTCTGCAATTTTGTTAAGCTCACAATTTACTATAGCCTTAATAGATGTAATTCATGAATTTGGCAGAAGGTTGTTGACATAGAGTTATTCGACCCTTCTATAAGGGACGTGGGAGTGGAACACAATCAGTAAATTCATGCACTTAGGGCAAATGAACCTTATGACGATGACGTGTTGATGTTTGAAGCCTACCCTTCAATTTACAAGTTCCAGCCCTTTTCAAACTCTTTCCTTTCTTAACTCCAATGCGTTGTAGTTTCTTTGAGCCAATGGAGGATATTTGAGCGTTTTCTCTAGATGAAATAGGGATAACTTGTTATGATAAACCTGGGGCAGGCGACGATGGCCATAGAGCTCTCTGGCAAGGTCATTTGCTACTTTTGTTGGTTTTTCATTTACCATCATTTATCATGGGGGTTACAGCGTTTGATTATCCACTATCTGTGTCACGAATTTTTAAAGGGTTTAGCCGGTGTCCAGAATCTTTCACGTGCACATACTGAGGCTGGTAACCAACTCTAGATAATGAAAGTTGAACAACAGATGATACCTTAACCTTTGCCAAGATAGCAGCACGCTTTGCATAGCCCCTGTTGCCTTCAGCACCCTTTGGGGGAAGGAGAAGCGCGTCGTCTCACCACCGGACTATACTAGTACCCTCACCCTCACCAACACAGGTTTCTGATCATCTCTGAGAAGGACCTCCTTAAGGACATCCAATGTCTGTGCCATTGATGAAATTGTTTCCCTTAGAGCTAATAGGTGGTCTTTCATCTCCAATTTACTGCTCTCCTCGGTATTTAGCCTATGATCAGTGGATATTTGATGTTCAACACTAGTAGGTATAGCTGGAAACTGACATACAGGTCACTTTTGGGTCTTCAATGTAAATTTCAGCCAAAGAGTAACAATATAAGACAGCTACACCATCAAAACAGTAAAAGAACAAGTGGAATCCATGTTATCAACAAATTAATTACAAAGAAGAAATATAGTGTGCTTACGGGGCAATGCTACTAGCCACCAAACAGATCGACAGACCTCAGCTTCGACACACCAGCTTAAAGTTGACCTCCGCCCAGTGGCCAATCCAAAGTACTTTAAGCAGTAGGTTCAAGTCCACCATATCATGTCCGAATGCAATATGCTCGAAGTATAGAACATAAACAAGTACATCCAAGGACACAACACATTAGTTGCCATGAGAGTATTATGATTGATGGTTGTCAGGTCAGATACAAGAGGCGAGACTCACAATAAGTAAGGCCACACAACTTGAAACCTCATGAAGCGCTAGCTGTTGGGCTGCCCTTATGCTAAGTATCTACTTATCGAATAGAAATTTGCTCCAATCATATGTGGACAAGTCGCCTGCCCGTGCAATAAAGGAAACAACTTCCCTATAAAAACCATCACTTTCACCGGGACAAAGGAGGTTGTTCATGAGAAGTGCAAAAAAATTTGCCCTAAATTGTGTGCTGCAACTTTTCAAATTTTGTAGGCTATGGTGTACTTCGCAAAATAGAATACTACCATCTTCGGCAGCAACGTTTATTTCATCTTCAAGTGCAGAGCTAATATTTGAGCATAATAGAGCGTTGGATACGTACTTCCCACCATGAGGGACTCCAAAGCAGGACGCAACATCGGTGGTGGTCAGTATCACAGAATGGCCATGGAAAGTGAGAACACCAGGGTTAGTGTTAAAATTGCTCACAAGCCAAGAAAGCATCTCTGGATCTATGTTGAATGGTCTCAGTGTCAGAATGCCTCCAAACCCACTGGAAGTGACCATTTACCTTTGCTCCATTGTTAGCGAACCTAACATTTCCTTCACACTTAGTAAATTAGTCAAACTTGTAAATTTACATCCCTGCACTCAAGCATACCCAATCAAGGTCAGCGCTTAAATGGGATGACCATAAATAATTATTGAAATTACTTATTAAGACCACAGACAAAAGTGGTAACTGGATGCACAACCAACTTGTGACGGCCAACCTCCACTTCCATCTCCTTATGATAGCAGCAGGTTGTGGTTGTTCATGTTGGCAGCCATAGGACTACACTTCAACATGTCATATCAATGGGGCCGTTGGCCAGATCGTCGACATTCCCTATAGATCTATCAGGTTGGAGCCTTGTACCAGGCCTGCCGATGAGCCAGAGTAAATGGAAAACCGTACTTGCCAGTTAAAATTGGAGTCTTCGACATCCCTAAGAGTTACAGTTCCACGAGTGGATAATAACCAAGAGATGCAAGGCAGGATTTGGAAGAAATGGTAAAAACCACATATTGCCTCTAGATGCAGATGCATTTTAGAAGACACACAACACACCGAGATTACTTGAACCCTGACGGAGATGATGAATGGGTTAGGTCATTTGCTCAACAATAGGGAAACAGAACCCTAAGTTGTGACCACTCATACCTTGGAAAATATTATTTCTTTCAGCCATATAGGTAGTAACTCCTTCCTGAAAGGTCATGGGCCTGCAAACTGGTCAGCCGTCAACCTTTCCCACCAAAACCTAGCCCATGTATGTGAAAGTGTTAACAACAAATTGGACCATTTATTCTATTACCCATTCTGTTACTAACTATGCTTGTCGCCCTAACCATCACAATAAGTAGCTGATTAACACATTATTAATTTCTTTAATTACCAACTACAACCTTTTCATTATTACGGTTACGCAGTGCCTTTTTAAATACAATTGGTGTTTCTTCCCTTTAATTATTCCATACAAACATGATCATGGTAAGCATGTGTACCCTTTATTTTAACACGCATGTGGTCTCCTATGATTGAAGGACAGGATACTTACATTCTTGGCAATCCAAAGCAGTATGAATCTTCCTTTTTTGCTTGCCGATCGAAAAGGACAAGCACGATCTTTTTACCTTTTCACTGCAATCAACTTATGCTCACCATCTCTATGGTCCCCTGCCTTTCCCCTTCTCAGCAAAGCTTTTGTGCTTTTAGATGTATTCCACATTTTTGGTGTTATATTAGGTGGTTTCCCAGGCTGAGATGATAATTTTCTCTCCTTTCCCTGCTCATCTTTTCCCTCCAATCACTATGGCCTTTTTCTATCCATTAACTGTTGACACTTTTCTATTCCTTTGGTAGTGTAATGATTCCCAACTCACAAATGTGCACAATGTAATTCGTAATTTTTTGTAGAAACAAATGCCCAATTTTTTTAAATACACAACTGGGGAGCCTATGGCGGCAAGGACAATGTCCAATTGTTATCTGCTTTTACAATATGATAGTGTGTATTGCATCCATTACACAACAAGTTTCGTTGTACCATGTACTTTGTTAGACTCAACCATTTATTCATAAATGAGTTTAGATACCTGACATCCCAGGCCATTTTTATTAAGTCTGTTCAACGTTACATGAATGCATAAGTTTAAAAGCTTCAGATGCAATGTCAATAACCCAAAACATATTATATCTTTATTGCACAGCTTTGCACAACAATTACTAATTCAATTTTTTTGGCTATTTTTTTTGTGACTAAATCGCAAGCTGCCCTTTCCTCCATTGCTCTTTTTACAAATACCACACATCTCCCCTGTACATTTAATACTGATAGTAACCTCCCATGCTGTTTGTTATAAAACTTGAAAAACTCGCTTAGTCTTAATTAAGGAAAACAAAGTGATAAAGTTTTTTGCCAATTTACTATAATCTCTCAAAGTTGCCCTAACAGTAGTGTGGATTCGGCTCAAACCGAATTCACTACCAAATTCGAATTGAATTTGATCAAATGAAAATGGATATTAAGTATTTTGGTATGAAAACGGTATTTACCGAATTCATCGAATTTAAATATGGTATGAAATAGGCAATGATATTTTCAATCAGGGAATTACCGATTTTGAATCGAAATTTGGAATCGAAATACAATACTGAATTGCCATTTTCAAATCACCAATTTAGTATACAAACTTTATAATATATAGTTATATAAATGTAATGATAATTTATGCTATTTATATATTCTATAAATAATGGCTATTAATAATAGATGGTGTATCGTGTTATATTACAGCATGTACCTATAATAATAATAATAATAACAATAATAATAATAATAATAATAATAATAATAATATATTATTATTATTATTATTATTAGTAGTAGTAGTAGTAGTAGTGATAGTATATAATTATCTGCAATATACTATCTTAAAATTTGTAATATGACTAATTATATAGATATGCAATAATATATAACTATAATACTTCTCATTTTATACATATCTAGATTAGATAATAAGTACAACGCATTAGTATATTAGCTTCCACCATTAGTATACATATCTAGATTGGATAATAAGTACAACACATTAGTATATTAGCTTCCACCATTGAAACTAATAAAATCGCTTGCAAATGAAGTATTTAAATTATGTAACAAATAAGAACAAGTATAAGTGTAATGAATTGTGCATTACATAGTTTGTAAACCATAAGTGATTAAATGACATGTCACTAATCATTATTTACACTATGCTATCTTAGTATTTTGTAATTTGACTATAATAATGCAAATATATAATAGTACATAACTATGATATTTATCATGCTATACATAACTGGAATTAGATAATAAGTATAATATATTAGTATATTAGCTATTTGGCTTTCACTATTGAAAGCAATAAAGTTATTTTACCAAATTAAGTATTTAAACTATGTAAGAAATAAGAACAAATATAAATATAATGCATCGTGCATTACATAATTTGTAAACTACAACTAATTAAGTGAAATATCACTAATCATTGATTTTCTTGTAAATTATAAGTTTATAGATTGTAAGTTGTAAATAATATCATTTATCAGTTATCACAACTCATTTTAAATCGTGTGTAATTGTGAGTTTTAATTTTATTTTAATTAATCAGTTTTTACTTTTTTGTTAAATATGACATGTCATTTTATAAGATTTTTGAATTATTTTATTCTTTAATTAATATATTTAATGTTATCTAATGGTTATTAATTTATTTACTTTAAATTTTTAAATCCCTATATTTTATGTTAAAAAATGGTTTGTTAAACTAACTTATCAATTATGTTAAAAATTTTATTTAAATTACTTATCAATAAGTCTCTCTAAATAAAAAAACATTTTTCTACTTTAACATTTCTCTTAGTTGTGAATGACTTTCTATTTTAACGTTTCCTTTGGTTGCAAATGACAAAGAGCATGTATTGTCATTTGCAAAATGTTTTTTACATTGGACATTAGAAATTTAATTAAATTGATTAACAAGCTAATAAACATCAAGCAAGAGGTCTCCAATTTAAAATCTCTCATTTACACTTCCTCCCCTTTACACCTACCCTAACACATCCCGCCCTTCAAATAAACATTAATGCTTTTTTTTTTTTATCTCGAAACGTTAACTGATTTTATTGCAAAACATGACAGCTATACAAATAATGAGACAAAGGTCTCTGAAGAAAGCATCCAGTGCATCTCATCATTGAATATAAGGATAATTACATCCTTCATCTAGTATTAAGCTTAGCGTAAAGATGCTAAGATTATCATTTAAATCCTGATAGTTGGTATTATCTAGACAAAAGAGCACACTTGAAACAAACTAGCTAATTCTCTTACATCCTCTATCAGCACCTTCCTTCTAAAGTCTCCTGGTTCCTTCACATTGAGCTCTGCCACTAATTCCTTGTTTCGCAGAATCAGCTTCACCTTTCTCCATCCCTTCTCAACTGCCTTGCTCAAAACCAGTTTGATAGCCTGTAACTCATCTTGTCTTCTGGACTTGGAGCATTTTTCTGTCATTGCCCATTCTGCTAGAACCTGTTGGCCAAAACTTGCTGCAACTCCTATCCCAATTGTATTGGACCTGTTCTGCTGAGCGATAGACACTCTCACTTCCATACAATCTGCCTCCTTATCCTCCATTACTGCTGTTTCCTTAGCTTCGTTTGTTTCTGATGTACTCCTGTGTGCATTGTTGTGCACCATCCTATCATACTCCAACCATTCATCACTGGCTTTCTGAACTACTTTCATTTCTTCAGTAGCCTTGCTCTCAAATTCTCTTTTATTCTTTGCCTTCCAAATTTGCCACAGCAAGTTGACAGTTAGAGCAATATGTTCGTGGCCCTCTGTCCTATCTTTTGCTTGAATGATTCCTGCCCACCAATTCTTAAAACATGTCGTTTGATCTTGTACTCCATCCGACTGGACTGGGGATAGTTTCCAGATTAGCTGTGCCTTTCTGCACTGGAACATGATGTGCTCTATTGTCTCTATTCCTTCTCCACATTCCTCACATACTGGAATCACTTTCTAAGCTCTTCTAAAGACATTCTCTTTACCTGGTAGTGTGTTGTTGATGCATTTCTAGATGAACAGCTTTAGCTTATGCTTGATATTGAGTCTCCATAATGATCTCCACAACTAACTGCTTGTATTTGGCACACTTGGTCCTTTTATCTCCTTTGCTTTCTTAGTTCCAGTCTGTGTTTCCTGCTGCATCTTCTTGTAACTGGATTACACAGTATATTGTCCTTGTTTACTATAAATCCATATGAGTTTGTTTACTATAAATCCATATAAATCTATCTTGTCTTCCTGACATACTGATAGGCATGCTCATTATCCTGTCTGCATCAATCCCGTTAAAAATCCTAATTATTGCATGTCTATCCCATCTGAAATTAGAGATTAAATCCTCAATTTTCTGATATTCACAATCTGCAGCCTTTTCAGTTGAAGGCACTCCTTGAGGTGCATGTAAGATCCATTTATCCTCCCAAATCCTTGTACTCTTGCCATTGCCTATTAGCTTCCACAATCTTTTCTCCACCTCCTTCCTTGCTGACATAACACTCTGCCAAAACCAAGATGAATTATTGGGGATTTTGCATTTGAAAATCTATTCTTTTGGGAAATATCTGGCTTTCAACACTTTACTGACCAACAAATTAGGAAATTTGATGATTCTCCACACCTGCTTCCCCAGAATTGCTTTGTTGAAGCTCTGAAGGTCTTTGCATGATTCTTTCCCTGTGTTAACTTTGACCAAGCACACCAGTGCATTTTCCTCTTTCCTTGCTCCTCACCCCACTAGTAATTTGCCATTAGACTTTACACAACAGCACTGGTAGCTTAAAAACAGATATCACATACGTGGGTATAGCCATAGTAATAGCCTTTAGCAAAACTTCTTTTCCAGCTTGACTTAACTGCTTATTCTTCCAGCTTTGCAATCTGCTTTTAACCTTTTCCTTGATAGCTCCAAACACCTGTGACTTGTTCTTTGTTATTATCATAGGCAATCCTAGGTATCTTCCCTGAGATGCAATCTGAATTTCACCCATGGTCTGACTGATTTCCTTCTTGTTCTGTTCCTCTATATTTTTGCTAAAGAAAATTGATGATTTTTCCATATTCACTAGCTGCCTGATCCATCTTCATATTTCTTCAAGATCTCCTTCAATTTTTAGGCATTTCCTTTATTTGCTCTGCACAATATTAGTGTGTCATCAACAAAGAATAAGTGTGTGGTTTCTGGTCCTTGCATGCTTATCCTCAACCCCACTAACTCCTTTCCCGTTGCTGCCTTATCCAACAGTCTTGAGAAGCCTTCCGGGCAAATTAAGAAAAATAAGGTGATAAAGGATCACCTTGTCTCAATCCTCTGGAAGGAATGACATACTCCTTAGTTTCTCCATTTATGTTGAAAGAGTAGGTTACAGTACATATGCAGCTCATAATCCATTGAATCCAGATTGTATTGAACCCTATTCTTTCCATTATTGCCTTCAAGAAATTCCACTCTACTCAGTCATAAGCTTTCGACATATCCAGTTTCACTACCATATAACCTACCTTTCCAGTCCTTTTATTTTTCAAATAATGCATGCACTCATGAGATACTATAACATTGTCCAGAATTTACCTGTTAGGAATGAATGCAGACTGGTTTTTACTAATGCAACAACTCAAGACTTCTTTTAACCTGTTAACCAAAATTTTAGATATTCCTTTATACAAAACATTGGTGACGCTAATAGGTCTACTATGTTTCAATTCAGTGGGTTTGCAATTTAAGGATCAGAGAAATGGTTGTGTGGTTCCAGGATTTCAACATAAACCTAGAATAGAAAAAACTTTTTATAGCATTTATCACATCCTCTTTCACCACATCCCAGTATTTTTGGAAAAATAAAGTAGTCATGCCATCTAGTCCTGGGGATTTTTGAGGATTTATAGAGAATATATCATTCTTAATTTCTGCTTCATCTATTGGTTTCACTAGATTTTCATTCATTTGATCAGTGATTGAATTTGGAATTTCATTTAAAATCTCCTCAAAGTTATTATGTCCAGAAGTGGTGAACAGATCCTGAAAGTATTTAGCTACCTCAAATCCCACCTCATTATCATTTACTGTCCAAAACCAATCCTCTCTCTTAATGCTCTAGATTTTATTCATTTTCCTTCTCCCTTTCACCACTGCATGGAAGTATTGGGTATTCTTATCTCCCTCTTTCAACCACTCAGTCCTTGCTTTCTGACTCCAGTAGACTTCCTTTTCACTATATGCTTCCTTCAACTGTCTCTTGAGCTCTTTGAATTGGTTACTATCCTTTCCTTCTTTTCTTTCTCTTTCCTGCTCAATCTGCATTTTGATTTTGTTTATTTTTTCTTTGGAATTCATACTTACTCTATTCTTCCATTTCAAAAGCTCAATTCTGCACCCTCTTACTTTTCTTGAAACCTTGAACATCCTTGGACCATCCACTCCTTGACTCCATGCTTTCCGAATAACCTCTCTGATTCCCTTCCTCTGTACCCACCTTTTATCAAAAAAGAATCTTTTCTTTCTCTTCCTCTCTATTGGCATTTTATCCAGAATCAACATGCTATGATCTAATGCTAAACTTTCCAAATGAGTACACCTGGCCTTTTCAAACAATATATTTCACTCTACACTACTTAGGCCTCTATCAAGTCTTTGTTTGATTTCATTAGTCTCGCAGTTATTCCTCCATGTCCAAGGCTTGCCCTCGAAACCAATATCCACCATTTCATTCTCCTCTATCAACTGTCTAAACTCTTTAAAGCTCCACTCCTCTCTTTCCTTCCAAACCCATTTTTCCTGGTTCGAAATAATGTCATGAAGTCCCCCAGAATTATCCATCTACTTCCCCATTGTCTTTTCCTTCTATTTAAGACTTCCCATTGCCTTTTCCGTCCCTGATCCTCACAGCTCGCATAAATGCCTACCAACCACCAATCTGTTCTGGTCTCTGAATCTTCAATTAACAACTCTATAGTGAATGCTGACTGCAAAACTATCTTGATCCTAGTCTCCTTTTTCCACATCATAATCATACCCCCTGCCTTATTAATAGCTTCCACCCCACAGCTTTCCTCAAAGTGAAAGATTTTTTTCACCTTTTCCATATATTTCTCCTTGTTCTCTGTTTCACTCAGGAATATTAAATCTGGAGAGAGGAGGTTGTTAACCTCTCTCAAGTGGGGAATTGTCAAGGAGTATTGTCAAGGAGTAGGGGTTCCCTACTCCTTAAAAATTCCACACCAAAGCCTTCATTGAGTCTTCGGGGCCCTTAGAAGCTAGGCCCCCTCCCCTTCATAGATAACCAGTTCCTGTTCCCCTTGTCTTCTTTTCTTTGTCATTACATTATCCTCTTGTCTTTCCTCAACTTCCTTCATCTCCACATCTCTTATTTGACAAATCCTTTTCCCCAGCTTCCCTATTCTGTTCCCTTGTAATTCTTGCAGAGGATTCCTCTCTTTCGTAAAAGATTGAGGTAACTTCCTATACTTTTTTCCTTGAGATACACTACTCCCCTGATCTTTCGTACCCTCATCAGTATCCATAAGTAGTGTTTCTTTTCCCCGATTCTCCTTGATAATTTCCATCTTCCCTTCTATATCCTTGCTCTCCTCAATTATCATGTTTTCCTTGTTGTGTTCATTTCTCTGATCTAGTTTAGTTCTCTCCATCAGCAGTTGACATTATTACTGCTACCTGTCTCTTCCTTTCCTGTCGGTACTTCCTGCTTGATTCTTTACTGCACCTGCTATAATTTATTCCTTGAACCTCCTCTCTCAGTACTTCTCCAGTCACCTCAGAACTCTTAGACTGGTTGATCATTGTTCTAGAGCCATTGACTTCCCCGACACTTCCATTTCTTAATTGCTCTGACTCTTCTATCCTATTTCCCTTTCTTCTCATTTCTTTTCCAAGATCCTCCTTCACTACATCCCTCTCCTTATGTTTCAAATTCTGCCTTTTAGGACTCCCCATCCTAATTCCTTTTTCCTCCAACAGTAAATTCCTACTGTTTTGCACTCTTATCCATGGGCCATACTAGTTCTGACTTTGTCCTTTATTTAGCTCCACCCTACTTTTATAGTTTCTCTCCCTACGCCCTATTATTCCACAGTTGTAGCAAAAGTCCGAGCACTTCTCATACTTAAAATTGACCCACTTCTTAACCCCTTGCATTTGGATAGTGGTTCCCCTTAACAGAGGTTGGCTTATGTCTACCATCACCAATAGCTTCATGTGTTTCCCTTCCTTTCCCCTATTCTGAGGCACTATCACATCTCTGGCCTCATTGAATATTGATCCTATTTTCCTACCTGCGGCTTTGGAAATCCAGTGTATTGGCAAGTTCCAAACTTGCACCCAAATAGGTGCTGAGTTGAACTTCCCCTCCTCATCCTCTATACCTTCTTCCCATTTGTTCAAGATTAAACTCTGATTATCAATTATCCACAACCCTCCCATTAACACCCTCTCCCTTTCTGCCTTCTCTAGTATGTAAAACTGGAAAGTGTTAGGCCCCAATTCTGTGATCTTCATCCCTTTTGGATATCTCCATGCTGAAGAGATGAAGCTTTTAATTCCTGTATAATTTGTTAGTTTCTCACCTCTTACTTTTCCAATCAGGCTCTCTTTACATTCTAAAATCCCTTCATCTACATCTCCCTCATCTAACTCAACTCCCTCCCTTTCCTTTTGACATAGCATAAATTTTTGTAAAATTTTCACCAGTTCTTCAACCATACTAACTTAGAAGATTTTAACTGCTATACCAAATCTAACCACTAAAAGCACAGAATCTAGGAAACCAGAAACTAAACTGAAAGAGAGAAACTATATTAGCTAGATAAGTGCTACTCCTACAGGCAACACAAATGCAATGCAGACACACACAAAATGAGATCAGACTTAAGACTAGGTCAGGATTTTATGGCAATGAATACCTGGCATCAGCCTAACCAATTTTTCTGTTGAACCTTTTGGCCTTTATTAGTATTCAATCTCCTTCATTGTTGGCCCCTAATCGTGTGTAGTAGTTCCTTTTCTCTTGCTAGTTTTCATCTACTCTCTGTTCCGTACTTAACCACTAGCAGCTGGAGCAGCTCACTTCCTTTATTGCGTTTGCTTTTTCTAGATCTCAAGCATTAACATTCCATTACTGTCCATTTTTTTGCTTCTGTTTTCACGGAATTTGTTTGAACTTGTTTAAACTTTTTTGCAGCTTCAAAAACTCCCACCTTGAGGGGAAAAGCTCTCATCCCAAGAGAGAGAGAAAAAGCCTCTACTTAGAGAGAGGAAAGTATGTGCCACCCTGTAGTACTTAAATAAACATTAATGCTTGACTACCTTATAATTGTAAAAGTGATGAATATTTTCCCTCAATCCTTTTATACAAATAAAGAGTTTTGCTAATTGTCTTATTATATTCCCTTTAAGCAAATATATAATGCTTTTAAATTTTACAAAAACAATCCACAATACTTTCAATTATCAAAGAATTCTATACCATATGAACAAACTAAAACTTCCATTTTTATTTACATCGTATAACTTATCTTTCCAAATTACAAAGAATTCTACAAAATCCACAATAGTTTCAATTATCAAACAAGACAACCACATTCATTAGCACTTTGAAATTCCAAAAAATAAGTAAATATCTATCTTTTTTTTTGTATGTAGTACGTCAACCATATTACAAGCCCTTACTCTGACCCAATACAAGGAGAATTACGAACAGCTCTACCAAATATTATCAAATCTAGATTGCTTTCAAATTCAACAAATAAAAAAAATAATTAATTGCATATAATTGTAAAGATTCTAAATAATCTTCCATTTATAAAAATTTAACTGTCAATAGTTCTCTCTTAGTAAAATTTTATACTTGAATGCTTCCATTAGTTCCAAATAACAAATGGCACATATTTTCATTTGCAACATGTTTTTGTATATAGGATATTAGAAATTTAATTGAATTGTTTAACAAACTAATAAATATTAATGTGTAACTACCTTATAAATGTAAAAGTGATAAATTTTTTCCCTCAATCATTCTATACAAATCAAGAATGTTACTAATTATCTTATTATAAACAGTTCAAGCAAGGCTATAATTCTTCTAAATTATACAAAAACAATCAATTTGACTATTGCAAATGTATTTTTTAAATCTTATCTTTTCATGAAAAAATTAATAATATCTTTTTTAAGTGATTACTTACAACTCTACAAAACCAATCAGTGCAACAAATGTTTACGCATTTTAAGCATTAATATTTATATATCTATATCTATACTACATGTTATTCACCATCTAAAAAATTCTAGAAGATTTCTTTGCTACTTTTTGTATAGTTTACAATTATTTTTAATTTTTGAAATAGTTAATGTTCACTGTTTAACTTATCAATCCAAATTACAAAGACGTCTACAAAATCCACAATAGTTTCAATTCTCAAACAATTCTACCACATTCATTACCTCTTTAAAATTCCAAAAATAAGTAAAAGTCTATCAAATTTTTTCTACATATTACGCTGACCTTATTACAGTCCCTTATTTTGACAAATTACAAAGAATTCTACAAAATACAATCAAACCTAAATTATTCTCAATTTCAACAAATAAAAAGATCACTAAACTGCATATAATCGTAAAGCTTTTAAATAGTCTTCAATAATAATAAATCTTTTAACTATTTTACTATAAAATTTAAATTCTTTTAACTATTTTAATTCCTATGCATAGCACAGGACATAAAGCTAGTACAAGTATATTTGAAATGTGTAAAAGCAAATTGCAACTTATGATATTGTTCCAAACCATAAAATGGACTTTTGTACTTATAATGTCATCTATTAGCTGAAACTAAAATTTGTTTAACCATTGGCTACCAATATATGCTTACATGTAAAATAAACTATTTTAAGTAACAATCATTTACATAATAGAGCAATTGATATCATGTTATACTCATAAATCCAAACTTATAATGTAAAAAAACAATTGCTTTGCACTATTTCATTTTTCTCACTATTATAAATTTTTTCCCTGCCCAACTTGTGCACCAAAAATTGTTGACTGCTTATACAATAGTGTTTTTTATACACTTAATTATATATTCAAATAGTTGGTACTTTGTATTATGTTACTCGATGTGCGACTAATTGATGAAGGATACATTTATGGCCCAACCTATATCATACATGCCTTCATTGTTTTATTACTTTTTGTTATGAAGCCTTTTTTTTCCAATCCACACACAAGTAATAACTTTCCATCAAATCCTTTGCCTATGGTTTTTTTGTCCCTCTTCCAGTCTTTTTTTAAGTATTATCTATTTTAATTTTACTACTTCATTACAATAGCATTTCCTTTGTTAGTGATGACACATATTTTCACTCCATATCCATGGCCACTACAAATGGTATTTACTCATGGGTACCTTTCTGCAATTACCCCTTCTTCTACATTCACTCATGGGTACCTTTCTGCAATTACCCTTTCTTCTACATTCGTTACTAGTCCCCACCATATGGTATTCCTTGGATTTTCCTCTTTGGTCCCGCATATAACGTATGGCTTTTTATGCGTTTCTTCATGTATCCAGACACCTTCCATTTTGTTGTATGTGCACGTGCATTCCCGTTCCCTCTCCATTTTATCTCCGCTAGTATCCTTTTTATGACCACGCCACGTGTCACTCCATCGGCGGCATACCTACGGTAGGACAAGCAAAGGTGTTAATTTCAATCACCTAAACTCTTGTTTGCATAGTTATTTTGTTTTCTTGATGACAAGCAAAGGTTTAAGTGTGATGGAGTTTGATGAATGCTAAAAATGCACTATATTTTGTGCCTCTTTTAGTTGATTTGAAGTTAGTATTAAGTGAGATCAAGAGTTGAAGTGGTACTTTTCCAATGACGTAAAGCTTGAGTATAGGTATATTAATTTTACTATCTTTGCCCATTTCACTTATTTTCTATAGTTGATTTTGTAGCAAAAGGACAACGAGAATGAATATATCAAGTCACCAAAATAAGCAAAGAAAGCAAGAAATGTGGAAGAGCCAAAAAGAAATGCCACGAAACGGGGGACTAGAAACCGTGCTTATTTCAGTTGGTATTCAACAAATCTTGGTTTTTGAACTATGCCCAAAACTGGCCTTGAGACTGGCCTATTTTTGGCCCGTTTCTCCCTCGATTTTGGCTAGCCAAAAATTTTGACTAAAGGAAATGCAACTTGATCAACTTGCTTCTTGAAGAATTCTTTCTCCATGTGCTTCAAGGTTGGACAAGACATTTTATGGGGTAGAAAGGAAGCTTCAAACATCAGCTTTAAACACATTTTGACACTTCCATTGAAGCCACAAAATTGGACTTTTGAAACTAACTTTTGTAGCATGTTCACATGAAAGACACAAGAAAGGCTTTGAATTTTCTCTATAAATAGGGGTTGTGTCTCTCATTTGAAAAAAGTAGTAGGCAGCTTGGGGAGAAGAACAATACTAAAAATGTAGCTTTAAAGCTACGAGATCCTAGTAATTAGTTTGGTATTAGTTTGGACTAGATAGTTTATGATCCATTCTTGTACTTGTAACTACATTTGAAGGAAGATTTGAGGAGTAAAGATGGAAAGTTTGGGACCTTATGTGACTAGGGTGACTTTTCTCCTACTACATTCTTCTTGTATTGATTTCTTGTTTGGTTATAATGCAAGTTTGGTCTTTTCTTTAATTTTTATTATGTATTTCTAATGTTTATGTCTTAGGTTTTAGTTGAACTTTCTATGATTATTTTGTGTTGATCTTTTGGCTAATTGATACTATTGTCTTGAGCAAGTTGTTTGATAATTTTGCTAATCTAATCATGGTTAACTGGTCATTAATTGCAATCATCTCAAGATGTTAAATTTGCAGTGAGAATTGAAATTTAATACTAGTTCTTGGAAGTACTAAATCTAGGGAGTACACTCACCAAAGTAGAGATGCACCTCTATGATTTTTATGGGTTTGTTCTATGTAATTTTATAGAACGTCATAAACTTGTAGCTACTTGCTAACCACAAGAGTATATATGGATCAATTATAGATATAGTTGATTCACTATGAGAGTAGGTTTCACATACATAAGGAAATTTTGCCATAACTAGTTGAGGTAATAGTGCTCAATGATATGAAATTTTGCATTTACATGAGAAATCAGGGATACCATGATCTAAGGGGTTTTTATTTACAATTTTCTAGAATATTTTAGCATACTTTTATTTTCTTTAATTTGTTAATCATTAAATAATAGAGAAATTTCAGCAGTACCGATAGTTGTCTGTTCTTTCTTTTGAGTTTGACACTTAATATCTTATTTTCAATTACGACCTATATACTTGCAGAAATTCGCATATGGGGTATTTAAGAATTTTTAGGTATAAAATTGACTGATTTGACCTTAATTTTGCATGCATATCTCGCGCTCGTCAATAATGCCTTGTATATTCTTATACTACAAGTTTAATATCTTGAAAAATCTTTTTTATCATGTATAAAAGCAATGGAATTCTAATTATTATCTTAGTAACAATAGAACTCTTGATTTTTTAATTAATAGAATAAGAAAAAATAAAATAAACAATAGGCATAACACTTTGTTTATTCTTCTGCGTAGGATAAACTTTTAATATGTTGAAAAATCTTTTTTTTTTATCATGTATAAGTTTTTTTTAACACTCAAGTTGGTCATAGGTTAAGCTAAATAAATTTCTAACTGCTCAAAAAAAATACTAACTATAAGGTAATCGTATTCTTCAAAATCTTTGATATAAGAATAACATATGAATCTCATTTGAAAGCCGAACAAAAGCATCCCAAGCTTACACATCAAACATTGGATAATATTTTCCTAGTCTTTTAAAGAAATGATGGGGTTAATCTCTCCTTTTGAGAATAAACTTCCTTTCTTATCGGCAGCAAATTCACCTCTATTGTCCTTCTCTGGACAAGTGGTGACATTATGACCATAGATGGCTTACAAAAACTGCACCTTCTTGTTTGCTTTGCCACGCTCTTTCACCTTTCATTCCTTTTTCCTTAAATCGTCCCTTAGGTTTTGACTTTGGAGGACAAAGAATGCTATCCATCATATCATCAATTATAGCACTGCAATGAATTGACGTCCTATGATCTCTTGATATTTCTTCAATGTGTGTATCTTGACTTTTGGATTCTTCACGAGACTAACATGATAGCAAATAAATACTTGTAAAGAATTTTGAAACAATCTTTATGCAGAAAAACGCTTAATATGTCAAAATTCAAAACGCTTACAAGTACAAAAAGCAACCATTCCATCCCATATTACTTTGTGAATTTGGCTACTTGTATTTTATTATGCTGGACATTGACTGCAGTGTCCTCAGTTTTACTTGCCATATATTGTCTTGCCTTATCAAATTCTTCTTGAAATTTTTTAAATGCAAATGGAGACAAAAAAAATTATGTGCTTGCTCCTTCAATGGCGACATAGACCTCAACAACGATCCTCTGTAAGTATCTAAAATAGTATCATGCTCTTGTTTTAGTCCAGTATCCTCAATTGCTAAATCAACTTGCATAGTCAAGTTTGCCTCTAAATTAGTAACGTTCAAAGAATAATTTCAATAAAAGTTAAATTATCAATTATTGGAAAACTGTAGTTGCATGCTTTATAAATTGGATTAAACAAATATTGGAAGAAGTAAATTGTTTAATAAATTCATTTTTACTTTCAAACCTTCCTGCTGTCATCATGCCTCCAAAAAGGTGGCCAAGAAGATAAGTTGGTACTCAAAAATTTCTAATTTGATATGGGCCATTAACATGCCTACTAGCATTTAAGTTATAATTTGCAACTACTTAAGGCCACTGCCGTTCAAAATTCTCAACACTCTTTGTACTATACAATTTGTAGAAGCCAGTGCACAAACTTGAATATTGACACTAATTTCAAAGAATAATTTCAATAAAAGTTAAATTATCAATTATTGGAAAACTGTAGTTGCATGCTTTATAAATTGGATTAAACAAATATTGGAAGAAGTAAATTGTTTAATAAATTCATTTTTACTTTCAAACCTTCCTGCTGTCATCATGCCTCCAAAAAGGTGGCCAAGAAGATAAGTTGGTACTCAAAAATTTCTAATTTGATATGGGCCATTAACATGCCTACTAGCATTTAAGTTATAATTTGCAACTACTTAAGGCCACTGCCGTTCAAAATTCTCAACACTCTTTGTACTATACAATTTGTAGAAGCCAGTGCACAAACTTGAATATTGACACTAATTGGCTGAAGTGAATCAAGTGCTAAATTTTGCAGTAATATGCCAAATGTAAAAAGCATGTTTGACAAAGGAACTTCTTCAGTAGTGACTTGTGACATCCATGTATCTTGATCAATTAATATTGTCTTCAGCCATTTCTTTATTAATGAGACAAAAGTCTAAAAAATAAGGACAAAATACTAATTTAAACATGTAAAAATATAAATGATCATAATACATACATACATACATACATACATATGTATATATATATATATATATATATATATATATATATATATATATATATATAAGTTACACTTTACCTTCATTAACCACTAAAATGCAACCAACTTGGCTTGGTGAAGTTGGGCACTAGGGAAAGTTTAAAGTTCTCCTTAGATGTAGGTCATAAGATTAAATTCCATGGTGGTTTAGTCCCCACCGGATCACCCTTTTGTTCCCTTTGGGTCCACCCTCCCCTTAGTATAGAGTATAAATAGGTTAGATTAGGATATATTATTTCAAAAAAAAAAAAAAAAACCACTGAAATGCATCCAATGTTTCATTGCAAAGTAGGGCACAATAAAAAGTATTGTTCTACCATTCCAGTCAATACTCATAAAAACACCAAAAGGCATGTCGTAGGAATTCCTTATACGTGCGATCAAATACAACATCTCCATATTTTCTATACCAATTAAAACAATGAGTAGGAGACCAAAAAATATGTTCCAATTCCTTTCTTCATCAATGGTAAAAGTATATCGGAAGTTGGGATTCTCGTCTTTTGCAATTTTACATTGTTGTAAAAGATCCACAGCATCATTCTTTGCCTTTTCTTTATGAACTTTTGCAAACAAATTATCAACATCTTTGACAGGGAATGGAAGATACCCATATTTCACATTGTTTTCAAGCTCTACGATACGTATAATTTGCTTAACTGAAAGTCCTCCCTCCCTTAACAAAAAAAAAAATGCATTGTTCATTTTCTTGACTGATTTTGCGGTAAGATGGAAGAAAACACGCCTATTTGGAAGCCAATAAATAGTGATTGTGATCCTTAAAAAACTTAATAACATGCCATTCTTAAAGAAATATGTTTGACAATTCCTTTAGCACTATCCACATGTAAGCTTTATAGCCACGTCTGAATGATTTTTTGTATCATTGCACCTTTAATTTGAGGGTTTACAAGTTTAATATTCGGCTTTTCTTCACGATGACAAAAGAAGCCATGTCACTTTTTTTCTCAATTGTTCTTCAAAAATTGCCCTGTTCAAATAGCAAAACCCTTTGGCTTCACATATTTTGTGTAGAAAGCAAAAGCTTCTTCCTTGCTAAGAAAGCATTGACCAATAAAGGGCTCAAAAACATTTTCAATTGAATTTTCAACATCTTCTTGCCTCAATTCACCGTCAAAAGCTTCACCATCACTACTATAAGGGGAAAGTTCATATCAAACTGATTTTGTACCACCACTTACATTGAGATTAAATTTGCAAAATTTGTCATCCATTATGCAATAGAAAATGACTAATAGAAATAATTAAAATCATATGAAAAACTAAAAAAAATACAATAAATATTTTCTTTTCATTTTACCTGGCGATAGACATTGAGTGTTAAAAAAAGCCCTGCAAACCTTCTAATATTGTAAAAAAATATCCTTGACAGCGAGCCAATTGTAGAAGTATAGGTAGAACTAAAGCATCTTAAGGATTTATATTTAAAAATTGGCAAGAAGTCTCAATTCTTTCTTTTCAATTTAGAATAAATAAAAAAGTTAGATAGTCCAGACAATTTGTGCCATACTTTGGTGCCAAATTTAACTAGAATATGAGGTAATAAGTAGCTGCCTCAGAAGAATGATGAATAAGCAACTGCCTCAAGTCATGTATCCTTTTTTGCATTAACTTTGGGATGTCAATTAAGACACCAGTTATACTTTGAGATACCAATCATAATTCTATTGCTTTTGGTCTTTGGGATATCAAGTAAGACTGAATACTAAGTTTTGTTAAGAGGCTACAAAGGTAAAGGGAGAGTGAGAAAAATATATTCACTTAAATTTTGGAGATTTAACAGGGAGTGATTATCCACTTCTTCATTTATCCATTAGTTTTTTAGTTACTACCCACCCTTGTCCAATGCCCTTAACCCTCATTTGGTACGTAAAAAAGGTTTGAAAAGAAAAGATGATGTGATTCCTACACCCGAGAAAGATGTAGAAACACGCACAAACCCAAGAATTTGAGATATCAATGTTGGGATGGTTCGACTTCAAGACTTGGACTGCTCAAGACACGAATTCGAGGTAGAAAATGCCACAATCAAGAAGTTGCTTGATTGATAAGTCAAACGAAGATTTAAGGATGGCCTTACAATGTTCAAAGGTAGCACACAAGCCAAAAGAATGCTCTTCAACGAAGAAAGCAAATCTAGAATTTTATTTAATCACTCAAAACTTCAATGTTGTCTTGAACGAAAATAGGCTTATTTATAGCCTTACAAAACGCTAATAATACTAGGAAACAATAAAGATAGAATTTGGTTCCCACTAGGCTAAGGAAAACCGACTTTTGACCTAATCCAACAAGTAAACATAAACTTAAACCAATTAGGAAAAGCTAACCTAATTCAAGTAGGAAAGCGGGTAAAAATCAGCCTAATCCGACTAGGAATTGGTTGAACAACTTAACAAAATAACCTACTAACAAATGTTAACTACTAATGCTAATTCGAACCAACCAAAAGCCAAGCTAGCCGAATTGCTTATTTGAAGGAACTCAATAAATGACTAACAAAACTAACAAGCCAAACAAGCACAACAAATGCCAAATGCTTTATTCTTCACTTTATTCATTGGACCCCATCAAATTTGGCTTGAAAATTCTTGCACACGTGGGGCTCGACTTGAGCTTGATTCATGATGAATTTGGCCTCATATCATTTCCCCCCTCTTGAGAGGATTTGACTTCGAATCAAAGTTTCCTGGATCCTGTGGCATTTCTTGCATCATCGTGGTGTAAGAAATCGCATCAGTTGGTAATCAGAGCATAAGTTACGAGATATCATCATATATCCTTTTTGTTTTCTCTGTTTGAGTCTAGAGTTTTTGTGTTTAGTTGTTCTTATTGCATTTGTGAGTGTTGTTTCTTGTTGTGTCATGTCTTGTATCTCATTTTCTCGCTAAATTGTTTGAGTCAAAAAAAAAAAAGAAAAAGGAAGTACTGTTCATCAGTACTGTAGTAGATTGTTCATCATTACTGTAGCAATACTGTTCATTGTTACTGTAGCAGTACTGTTCATACAAAAAAAAAAAACAGAATCTGTCCAAGCTTGTTTCTTGAAGTCCGAAGTCTTGCCTAGGGTTTCTTGTGTGCTCCGTGAGTCTTTCTCGAGTTGTACTAGTTGTTCGTGTGTGATTTTTGGAATTCTTGGTTCTTCGTGTGTTCATCGTGATTCTTGATATTGCTTGTGTGATTCGTGGAAATCTTGAATCAATTTATGCTTTTCTAAAGTTTGGTTGATCTTGAAACTTTCTTGAATAAAAGAGTTGTGCATCAAACAGTAGAAAAGCCTTTGATTTCCTTGAAAACCAAGTGTGAAAGTTTGAACCCTTGCCTAAACTTGTTTGAAGCCAAATTGAGCACCAAGAAAAAAAAATGATGAAATTTCTGGAATTTTGCAACTAGTTTCCGGCAGTAATTTTGTGTGAAAAAAAAAAAACCAGTTTTGATCTTATCTTGGAAGTGGAAAGTTTTTTCCTTGTCAAATTTGGAAAGAATCTTGACTAAATCTTTCCAAATCTCTTTAAAATGAAAATTCACTTTCCAAATCTATTTAGAAGCTGCCAATTTGACCTACATTACCCTTAATCTAAGTTTGTTAGGGGTACTTTGCCTAGAAACTGGAATTTACGTATTTAACTAATCAAAACTGGAGTTTACATGTTTGACTCAGTGAAAGTTGCCTAAATCCTTCAAAAACTTACCAAATCAGATTTGATTCAAGATTTTAAAGTCAAATTCAAGATTTATTAAGTTGTTTTCAAGAAATTTCCATAGGATTGCATTTAGGCAAGTAAAATTTCAAACCTGCCCTTCTAGGTCATTTTCTTAATCCTAGTCGAATTAGATCAAAAAAATTCCAACATTTGTTCATCCCTTTGAGTGTGTTTTCTATGTAGATTTCCATTGTAATTTCATCATATTTTTTGGTTATTAAGTTTCCAACTAGAGTTGAGTCATTACAATTCTATTTGTTGATTGTTTTGGTCAAATTAAACTGCATTCCTTGGTTGGAATGACCTTGTTCAAAAGAGGCAAATCACAGCCATTAGAAGTTGTTTGTGAGCTCAATTGAGTGATTAGACACTTGAGTGCTAAGCACGAGTGTGAGAGAAAACTTGTGAGGGAGTGAAGTGAGGAATCTTTTATTTACCCTTTTTGTAGGAACTTAATTATGTTTGACGGAGGCGATTCACAAGCTATTGACCTCAAGTTTCAAATAGATGCCATGAGGGAAGAATTCCAGCAATTGTTGGACAATGCTTTTGAACCGCTTCATAGGCGACTTGATAAACTTGATAACAAGGTTGTCGAGGAGGGGGTCACATACAATCTAGCCATTGCAAAACACCTATACAAGAAGTTCTTACTCTTAAAGAAGAGATGAACTATTTTCGTGCTCAGGAGGCTTATAGAAGGTACGAACGCATGTGTAAAGAGTCCGAGGAGGACCACAAGAGGGTGTATCAAGTATCTAAACAACGTCAATCCAAGTAGTATGAGCATAGAGAAAAGATGTCTAGAAGAAATAAGGAACAAAATTTCACAATTTCTTCCAAGTCTAAGTCAAGGATTGAGCCACATGAGGAGGAAACATGGTGGGAGAACTATCTACGCTATCTACAGCAAAAACAAATGGAGGGTCCAAACGGCAACAATCAAATTGTAGCATCTATGGAGGAATCTATTGAATTTGCTGCTCATGAAAAATCTTATTCAATTCCACCATTGGATGACAAGGTTGCCATTAAAGAATTTCCATGCATTAAACCTAATCAAGACGTGCTTCAAAGTCCAACCACACTAGCTAGTCCTCAAGAGCTAGTTGGAGGGGACTTGTGTGAAATGCGAGATGAGAGTGAGAAAGAAAAAGAGGAACAGAAAGCAAATCTGGAATTTTATTTAATCACTCACAACTTCAATGTTGTCTTGAACGAAAATAAGCTTATTTATAGCCTTACAAAACCCCAATAATACTAGGAAACCATAAAGACAGAATTTGGTTCCCACTAAACTAAGGAAAACCGATTTTTGACCTAATCCAACAAGTAAACACAAACCTAAAACAATTAGAAAAAGTTAATCTAATTCAACTAGGAAAAAGGGTAAAAATCAGCCTAATCCGACTAGGAATTGGCCGAACAACTTAACAAAATAACCTACTAACAAATGTTAACTACTAGTGCTAATTCGAACCAACCAAAAGCCAATCTAGCCGAATTTCTTATTTGAAGGAACTCAATAAATGACTAACAAAACTAACAAGCCAAACAAGCACAACGAATGCCAAATGCTTTATTCTTCACTTTATTCATTGGATCCCATCAAATTTGGCTGAGAAATTCTTGCACACATGGGGCTTGACTTGAGCTTGATTTATGACGAATTTGGGCTCGTATCAAAAGACCTTTTCCAATTGTCAATTTCATTGCAAGATTTGGTATGGTTCATTTAAGTGGGAAAGTTCTTTCCCCTTACCTCTCGTTTGGCACACAGAAATGTCCATAATGGAAAGACCTATCCGCCCAGAATACATTTCCACCCACAATAATGGGAAAAAAATTTATTATTTCAGGTTTTGGTAGACAAGTCAGAATGAAATGTTTATTCAAGTTTCACTATTCAATGTAATTAATATTTGGATATCATAATAGAATATAATAAATACAAATTTGACTTAATTGCCCTGTATTAGTTTATAGGATGCAATATGTCTTATGATTTTTTTATTTGTTCTATAATAGTATTTGTCTATTTACGTGAAATTTTGATATTTTTACTTCGAAACTAAATGAGTATTGATATCAAAATTCTTTAATTGTAATTTTTTATTTCATTTTAATATATAGATTTCTAAGTAAACATTTTAAATTTCCTAGAATTTATAATTAGTAATGTGAAATATGAATTACATGGAGTCAAATGGTTATAATTGTTTTCTAATCTATTTTCAATTTTGATAAGATTCAAGAAAAATTCTTGGAAAATTGTTAAAAAAAATTCAAAGAATAAAATATCTTAAAATATTTGTTTCCTAGTATAAAAGAAAAATTATTTTAATTACAGGAAAATTAATTATTATAAAAAATTACATTCAAATATTAATTGAACATAAAAATAGGCCAAGATAAAATGATGAAGTGTAAAATATTTATGAGAATAAATTTGGCATCCTACTATTTAGACATTTTAGTATGAAGGTGGAAAGAGATTTTCTCAAATTTTTTTGAGGAATGAAATTTCAGGAAAAAATAGGAATATGGTTTGATGCGCAAATTTTATTTTATTTTATTTTTGGCCATCCACTCTCCCCTTCTACCCCTACCACTTTTCCCCCATCTCCCGCGCCACCACCATCCCTATTTCCTCCTCTTCCCTCTTTCCTTCCCCCTTCCTCTCCCCATTTTCTCCTAACTCTGTCAGCCCATCCTCCTCCTCCCTCTCCTCTCCTCCTCCTTTCTCCCCAGTAGCCACTCCCTCTCTTATTCCGGCCAATTCATCGTTGTCACTGTTGCTATCGATGAATCCTCTAAGTGCCCACAAATATATGGACTTGATAGTTTTTCTGCAGTACTATGTACTAATTTAGCTATTCCATTCCAAATCAGTTGATACTGCTAGATGAAATGCTTCAAAAGTTTCCTGGTGGACTTGATGGTTTCCCACATTTTGACAAAATCTGTGAGGCCTTTGTTTGATTCCTCTACTTAATTTAATTAGTTTCTAGGCATTTTTTGGTCTAGTTTACCAAACCCAAGCCATTTCCGTCAAACTTGCTCTTTCTTCAGCCAAGGCTGCCTAGCAATTTCTCAATCTTGAAACAGCGATGACGGTGATGAAACCTTTTGCTTCTTTTACGTAGAGAACGATTATGACAATGATGAAACCTTGACGATAGTGGTGGCAACAGTACCAATAGAACTACGGTAAGTTGTGGATTTGTTGACGGGTTTCGGATTTGTTTTGTTCTTTCGCAGAGTTTTTTGATTTGGCAGGATAACCGTGATAAATTCCACCATGAATATGGAAGACTTGTCTTGATTTGGATTTGAACGTTGGCTATGGTAATGGTGGCTGTTCTGATGTTATCAAGGAAAAGGTCGAGATTTGGAGAAGATGATAAGTTTTTGAAATTTTTCTTTATTCTCAAATGAAGCAAGAAAGCGTTTGCAATCTTAATTAAATTCTGAACTAACTTTTAGAATAGTTTAAAAATGACATTAGTATAGTAATTTTACATTTTTCTGTCAACTTACACGGTTCCATCTAGGGGTGTCAACGGGTCGGATCCGGGCGTAATTCGGACCGGATCCATATCTGATGAAGACCGGATCCGGATCCGATTGGCGGTCTCAATGTAGAGGATACGGATCCGGGTCCTACCGGATCCGGGTCGGGTATAATAATTTTTAATAATTAATTAAGTATGATAATTATATTTATACATAAAATTTATTAATATAGTATTAATAATATAATTAAATTAATTTTAAGAAACATTTAATTTATAAAAAAATTATTTTTAATTTAAAAACAAGTAGATTAGTAGCAAATTTTAATAAAACATATAATTTTTTATTAAAATAATTATACTATTCGGATCCGGGTCTAAAACGGGTCGGAACATATAAATCCATATCCGACCCGTTTTATTTTATAAATAAAACGGATCCAGGTCGGATCCGGGTAAACGGGTCTAGGATATGTTCCGGATTCGGAAAAACGGATCGGATCCGGGTCTGGACCCGATCCGTTGACAGGCCTAGTTCCATCCATTGTTCAGATTAATCCAAAATACAAGTGGGTTCTCTGGGGGTTTAATTCTGAACTAACTTTTAGAATAGTTTAAAAATGACGTTAGTATAGTAATTTTACATTTTTCTGTCAACTTACATGGTTCCATCCATTGTTCAGATTAATCCAAAATACAAGTGGGTTCTCTGGGGGTTTTTCAAATAGTGAGGAGGTTTTATGACTATAACCCAAACCATAAGGGGGTTTTGTGTACTTTACCTTTATATGTCTATATCTACATAGATTTGAGAAGGAATTTTTAGATTCCACCTCTTAAAAAGCTCCAACCTCCAATCGTTTTTTCTTAGAATTTTGATTTATTTTAATTAGATAAAACTATATTAAATGCTTCTATTACATACTATGTAAATCTATCAATTAGCACCTTTTTCTAAAACCAAAACATTTTTAAAAAATCTAGCATGCTAGCACAATTTTAAAAACCTACCAAACTTATACATGATTACAATTGAAAAGGATACAAGTTACTATATTGAAAAAAAGGAAACAACAACATTTTAAATCCTTCAATTTTGGCAAGAACATAATTATGGCAAGAACACAATTAGACCAATAGACTACCAAAATTGTGAGTATCAATTCCAAGAAAGAAACACCATTAATCTTCCAATCCTTCTTTTGGTCAACCTAACATATATAAATATGTAAAAACTATTCAACGTAAAGTACAATATGGAAAACTAAAAAATTTATAAACTTTAATTTAAAAAAGTAATCGACATTAGTCTAAGGCCCCGTTTGATAGCTCAATTCAGCACTTAAACTTAATGGGTTTAGATCTTAACACATTCAGATACATTTGATAACTAAAAATAGAACATCTGAATTAATTAAGTGGCACTGAATCTTTTAGGCTAAACTTGCTCCAAAAAATAAGTGATAAGCTATTCACTTATCACTGGATGTGATATACATTCAAATGTATTAAATTTATTCCTTAATAATTCAATCACTTAATGAATTCAGATTTCAGATTTCAGATTTCAGACTTCAGTTTTTAGACTTCAGTTTTATCAAAAGCACCCTATGACGAGGTTTTACCATACACCAAATTTTAATATAAAACCTTAACATCCCGTTTACTGCAAGTATACAGGTCGTTTATCGACCATAGGGTAGATTAGGTGTCAATCCCACATGGAAGAATGTCAAGTATCGGTGATTTTCGAACTCCTTTATTATTTAGACTGTCACAGGTAAGCAAATAAATCTAAACTACAAACATGAAATAAAATAAGTAAAATAACAATTAAGAGCTCCTCAAGTTATGGAATTCCTTACTACTCTTGCAAATGAAACTCCCGGTTGCATTAATGATATTATTTTGGCTGAGCATGGCGTAATCTCCTAATGCATGTGAAACATACTTTCGTAGTGAACAACTATACTTATAGCTAACCATACCTACACTAGTGGTTATGGAATTAACTACAAGCTCATTTGTTCAATGAAATTACATGAAATAAATCACTAAAGCCACAAAGGCGCCACCCTACACTTGTGAGTGACTTCCTAGGTTTAGCACTTCATGAATTAGTGTCAAATTCTCACTTTCATTTAAACTTAACACCTTGAGATGATCACAATTAATGGCCGGTTAATCATGATTATAAAAGCCAAAGTACTAAATACTTGCTCAAATAATAGCATCAAACAATTAAGTAAACCTCACAAACAAGACATAGAATGTTCATCCATAACTCAAGGCATAAACTTAGCCAAACATTCTTGAATTATATTATAACTACACTGCTAACTATACTAAACTAATGAACTACTGAAGACTACATTTTGGTAGTGAATCTAGCCTTCCTCCAATCTCTCTTTCAAATGTCTACAAAGGCCCTATTTATAGAAGAATGAATTCATAAGCATCCAAAACTTCCTCATGTGAACACAAGAAAAGTTTAAGCTTTAAAAGTCAAGAACATGGTCTCATGAATCTTCATCCTTTGAAATGTCTTCAAACATGTCTTCATGCATTGTATTCATTGAATTCCAACCTTAAATGAGTTGTAAAGTTGATACAATTTGTGTTTTGGATTTGCCATGAGTTGTTTCTTCAACTTCACAAAATTCTTCACGCAACTTTCAACTGAAATTCATTCAAAAGTTGAGTGGAATTAGATGGAAATTTTCTGGAATTCGGCTACAAGTTGAATCATCACTGTCAGGGATCCGTGAGGTGGATCCGCGAGACAGAGGCTCGCGGATCCTATCTCGGATCGTCTCCCCTGTCTCCTCTATGAAGGATTCGCGAGCTAGTTGTTTTCTTCAATAGGCACGTCGCGTTTCAGGTTGCAGATCTGCTCAGAATTTGCAAAATCTGAATTTTTTGTCGTGAAATTGATGCGTTAAATCCTCCGACTTTTGATCCTTTGATTCCTTGATAATTGAATTACATTTTGCTCATCCCAATTTGGAATTTTATCAGCTTCGGATATTTCAATTTTACAACTTTCATTCCAAGTTTCTAGGCAAATATCTTCTCATTTTCACCTCATTTGATGATTGAGCAATTAATCTTACAAAAACATGAAGTTTTCACTACATTAATCCATAGAAATGCATTTTTCTCTATTTAAACCATAAAATGCAAAACTTCACTAGAAATCCTAATTAATTAGCCATTAAAATAACAAAAACACACAAAAACTAAATAATTAAACCTACTTCAAGCATACAAAATGAACACTTATAGCCCTAAATCATTCAAATTGAAAGAATTTAAAAACAAATTTTGAATACAAATAACAAAACATTAGTCTTGTGATTTAGGTACATGAACTAAAGTATGTATATTCAACCCACAATATAAAACAAAAGGTAGTTATCCAATGATTCAAATAAAGAATCATACTGTAAACAAAATGTGATGAAACTTTTATTCTTACTTATGTATTAGGACATATCAAGCAAGTTTGTTTCTTTTTCTTGAGATCTCTACTATAAATAAATACACATATCTCTTCTCCTGGTTTTTAAATTCATTTTTTTATCTATATGTCTTTCAATGGAAAATAAGAAAATAACAAACATACACTTGACTTTTACTTTTATATTATCATGCAATTTATACTATGAGAAAAAAGTGATAGAATAAGATCAAAGGAATGATTACACGAGATTAGGCATAATTTATGAGACTTCTCAAGCATCATACTTTTTTAATGACTAAATTTTAAAATTTTTGTTCAGTATTTTCTTTATAATAGTAGGCATATCAGAAGGGATGGGAGTGTCAATGAGAGGTTTTGGGTTCAACACTTACATTATCAAAAAAGAAAAAAAGAAGCAAGCATACTATAAGAAGAGCCTGAAAGGAAAAAAAAATGGACTATGTGTAGCAAAAAAAAAAATGGATTTTGATTAGCAATATGTGCTAATAATTATTTTTTCCTTCTTATTTTCTTTTTTTTCCCTTCTTTATACACAGATATGCAATACAGTAATGCAACTTTTTGAATGTAAAAATCAGAAATAGTAGTTTTTCTTTTGCTTTTTAGACTCAATATTGACTTGCAATTGAAAAATCAATTTTATTTATTTTATTGTATTTTGATTTCTTATTATGATAGTTAAAGTTAAGCATGTGTTGAAAATACAACAACAAATTCAAGGTCATGGGTCTTTTTCTAATTCAAAATTTACCTCTTTAATTTTGAGGTTGGGGATGACGTAAGATTCTTCCTCCAATAATTTATCACCATTAAATTTAAATTTAATATGAGTTTTTTTTTTTTGCAACTACCATTTTATCAACTAAATTTCTTTACAACAATATGAGAATGACAACATGTTTACTTACAATTTAATCAAATACTAGAGAAGTTAGGACTCTTGGATCAGGAGTAGTAATCTGCCAGTCACAATTACTTTAGAAATATCATAACTATAATTTAAAGAATCTTATTGGTATATAAGAGTAAAAGTTAAGTGTTTAAATTTGTGATGTATTTCAATATAAAGTTTGGATTAATGAGGGTACAAGTAACCATTATTTCATTTATGTTAGATAACCATTAAATATAAGGGTTTTTGGATTGAGTATATTTTGAAATATTTTCAAATCTCTATTGTAAATTCTATGTTTTGAAAATTTTATAGATGCAATGTTTTTAAATTTTTTAGATTGCTTTCATAAACTATCACCTTCTCTCCTTCCTTGACATACTAGCGAAGCATTGCCTTCATCATCTTTATGACTTTATTCTCCAAATTTAATTAAGTGAGAAGCAAAGAAAGGAGGAACATAGTTGAGGAGGATGGGAACTGGCAAGGTAGGGATAGCAAGAGGGAAAATGAAAAGTGTGGAGAAGGGAGGTTCGCAGGATGAAGAGAATGAGGTATAAATGATGATGGTAGAAATAAGAACAGTGGGGAAAAGGGAGGAGAGGGGAGAATCAGCAATGGGCTGCTAAGGAGCGATATAGTAGGATGATAATGGAATGAAAGAGGATGAAAGTGTGGCAGTAGGTAATAGTGGTGGAGGTTGAAGGGTGATGATGTGGTAGAATAGTAATGTGTTGTTTTGAGTATTTTCGAATCTTTGATGCGATTTTAGGATATTTTTGAGAAGTTATTGTAGATTTTTGTTTAGAAAAATACGTTTTATTTTTTTACTTTATTTTTAAAATATATGAGGTGCAACACCAAAAGTTTCTCATGAATATATAAGAGTAAATTGTTAGTATCTAACTATGTAATATTTTCAAATAAAATGTTTTAATATTTTTTTATCACCTTTTATCCTTTCATCACGTTTTAATATTTTTTGAGAGGTTATTGTAGATTTTTGCTCAGAAAAGTATGTTTTAATTTTTTTTATTTTGTTTTTACTTGAGGTGCAAGCACCAAAAACTTCTCATGATCATATAAGAGTAAATTGTTAACATCTGACCATGTATCGTTTTCAAATAAAACGCTTTAATATCTAAATTAGGAGTTTGAAGCAAACTACACACTTAGATTGGTGGATCGAAATTTCAATTGAACATGTTATCTTATTTTTAGTATCATGCTTCTTTTCCAACTATAATCATAAAGCTTATGGTAGTAAAATTAACCTAATATTGAAATATAGATTAACACATTCAAATCTTTTTTTTTTTGTTTTACTTTGCTTTTATTTATAATAAAATATTTTGATAAAATATACACCAAAATTATTTTTTTTGAGCTTTTAATTTTTTTCCTTTCATTTTTTTACAAAATGCTATTAGTTTCTTGCTTGAAATGTAAAATCTATGCATAGCACGTGTCAAAATGCTATCCCTATATATATTAAATTAATGTGAGAAAGCAACAAAATTCAAGGGGCGTAAATTAGTCTCCTCCACCACCGAACCCACTTCCCTACCATCCGACCTTTTAATTACTTTCCAAGAAAAAGTCTTTTAAAAATTTCAACAGTAGGCCCAAGGAAAAATCTTCTTAAAAATTTCATAGTAGGTCCACGGCCCACCCATTTTTTTGATTTTTTTTTAATTGTAAGTGAACACTACCACCCAACACGCTGCCCCCCCTCCGGGGTCCACCCATTTTAAATGTGTGGTCATTGACATAAGCAAAATCCAATTAGGATGTTTTCATAAGTATTCAGTAGGCTGCAATATCGCAAACTTTATATGACATCTATCTGAAACCCTAGCGTTCTTCAGGAGTTCCCATAGAACAAGAAACAAAAGTTCTATAAGCCTAGGTCCCATCAAATTTGATAATAAGAAACGAATAGCGATTTAGGTCGAATGAGCATGGCTTTAAAACGATGCTTTGGCTCAAGAGGAAGCAAACCATCACAATCAGGGCAGCCAAAAATTTCAAGTTTAAGGTTACAGCAGGAAAACATGCCTCATCTTCCGCAGGAAATAATAAATTCTGAAATCCTTCCCAGGCTTCCAATCAAATCACTGTTGAGATTCAGATGCGTAAGCAGGCTCTGGAATTCTACGATAACTGATCCGAGATTCAATCGTCACAGTGCTAGATCTATGGCAGTTTTGATGACACAAGACTATCGCACCGACTCATCCAACCAAAACGTCGAAAAATTGCCTTGGTTGCAATTCATTGATGAGGAAGGCTCCATAATCCAACGATTCACAGAGGTGAAACCCAGGGAAGGTCGTAAAGGGCTTATTGGGGGTTCATGCAATGGTTTGTTGCTTATGATTCTTGAAACTTCTTTCTTCCTGTGGAATCCATCGACTGCATACTTTTGCCACGTGCTTGAACTGGATTATATATGTGGTGCTGGGTCTGTAGATATTGCAGGGTTGTGCTATGACTCGTCCTCGGACGATTATAAAGTAGTTGTAAAGCCTCAGTTTCCGAAGGAGAAATTCCGCCAATCTGCCTTGGTAGCAGCCTTGAAAGACAAACGTTGGAAAGAGTTGAAGTTTCCTCATAGTGGTCAGAGTCGAGGAGGGGCAGTTTTTTGCAATGGAATTCTGCACTGGGAATGGGTTGTTTATGATCCTCTTCTTCCACCTAATGGGGTAAATAGTAAAGGGATTATTGGTTTTGATCCAAAGACTGATGAAATCGTTGAGGTTCCATTGCCTCAGTGCAAGAATAGGAAAGACAATGTCATACTTGGTCTGGGAATTATAGAATGCTGCCTTTGCATGGTTCATTGGGATAATTTTAGTTCGTTTGAGGGGAATTTTCAGTTAATGGCGATGAAAGAGTATGGTGTCAAAGAATCATGGACTCCCATGTTCGAAATAGTGCAACGATTTCCTGAAGCATCAATTTCCAGTCGGCTCATCCCTTGTCAGTTGATCCCGTTGATGCTTAATAAAAATGGTGAACTGTTAATGACCCTCACCTACGGTAGCATTGTAAGTTACAATCCACGAACAGCTGAATACAAATCCATAATACCCCGCAAAAGGGGTGTAGTATATTCAGGTGATGTATTTGTCGAAAGTTTAATTTCCCCTACTGGCTATGATTGGAACAAAGAGCAACACCAACGCTTTAAGCAGTCCATGCTCTGGTCGGTCAATTATCTGCCGAGATTATGCAGAGGAGCACTATCGAGATTGTTAAGTTAGGAAAGAATAATATAGCTCACATTCAAGTGTTTGATGAGATAAAATTCTCCATCTATATGTGATTATGTTCTATTTGGTAGTTTATTATAGCTTAGTAGCTCAACACTTGGATAAATTTTCAATGATTTTAAGGCCGTAGATTGTAGCAATATATGTCATTTTTCTCCAACTGCATGTTAGTATTATTTATTCCACCATTTTGTGGACTGGATTATAGTATTATTGAGTTGTAATGAGTTTGGATGAAACACATAGAGTTGTCTAACCAACTGTACTCTGTTGTACCTGAGACAATTTTGATAGGTGTTAGCTCTATAGCAACAAGAAGATGATCCGCTATGAAATAACAGTGCCACCTAAGTATTATCGAGTCTTTATGGCCTAATTCAACTGCTCAGTTAGTGGAACGCGTGATGTTATACCAATATTAGAAGCATCAAACTGGCTAATTGAAGAAATCATTTATCATCACAAATAGACATAATGAGACCTCATGGCGTGCTCAAATTGTTGCTGACCAATGGTCTGCTGGAAAAAGGGACTCTCCAGAATCTGCTTCGCTGTAGTCAGCTTTTGATCATCGAGGCACGTCAACACCACTTGCATGAAATCCCTTGAGAATTCTTTCTCATCAGCATTATCATTCTTATTCTTGGGAAAGAACTTCATAGCCTTCATGATTTCTCTGTCACCACTACCATAGCTTTCTTCTTCTTCAATTTTTTTCTCCAGGTGCTCAACATAACAAATATTCAGCAGCTGCTCCGGCACAGGCAATTTGATTGTCTGTTTCTTGAGTTCTTCATTAGCAATTTCCAATTTTTCCTTCCCTTTCTGCTTGGCTTTTTCGTTTATTTCTGGATCATCAAAAATTTCCAATTTTTCCTTCCCTTTCTGCCTTGCTATTTTTTTCCCTTTCGGATAGTCAGAAGTTCCAATTTTTCCTTTCCTTTCTGTATGGCATTTCCCTCATTTCCTGATCATCAGCACTTTGCCAATTTTTCCTTTCTTTTCTGCGTTGCCTTTTCTTTCATTTCCTGATCGTCATCAATTACCAATTTTTTGTTCCCCTTACTCTTGGCCTTCTCTTTTCCTTTCTCATTAGGGTAGGCCAATTTCGGCTTCAAAATCCTGATCACATTGTCGGCGAAAGAAAGCAAATCCGCATGCCCCTTGCAGTTTCTTGGTAAAGAACCGTAGCCCAACTCCAAAGCAGTAACCCCCAAACCCCATAATGATGGCTATGAAATCTTCAGGCATCCATTTGGGAATCTTCAGGATGTTTGGCAAGTCTGATTCTTCTGAAGTTCCCATTTTCCTTGAGCTCCTGATCGATGTTCTTGTTGCTTTTTTTTTTCCTTGGAAATTCTGGGCTTGATTCCTTTCACTTTCCTGATAGAAATTTTTGAAGAAGAAACTATGATCGGAAATGGTTACTGCGAATTGAAAAAATGAGCTGAGAGGGAACGAAGTGAGATTTGACGGTCGAATGTATGGAGAGTGTTGGGAGATTTATGGTTTCCGTTCTTGAAAACCGTGAAGACGGTTCGAGGATGGCCCCAAAAGAACAAAGATACATCAAAATTCAAATAAAAAATTATTATTGTTCCTTTATGGCCCAATTATGAATGTTGTCAGCCTCCAAATAGTGGGGATTGGAGTATTGGATGGATTTTGAGTATTGGGGAGAATTTTTGTGGTAATTGATAATGGATATATTATGTTTGTTTAATTTTGTTTTAAAAAATTACAATGAAAAATTGAGTTTTGGGCTAGGGAGAGGGATTTTACAATTTTGTATTACTTCAGTTAATTAGGTGGAATATTTAGATAATTGAATATTTAACTGAGGCCTTGTCTTATAGTCCAATTCAACACTTAATGTATTCAGATCTTAACACAATCAAATGCGTTTAATAATAAAAAAATAAAATATTTAAATTAATTAAGTGGCACTAAATTTTCTAAACAAAATTTGTTTCAAAAAAATAAGTAATAAGCTATTTACTTATTACTTAGACCCTGTCTAGAGTTGCGGTAGCTTATCGAAAAATACTTCATCTAATAGAGCTTTCAATTAAAGCACTTATTATGTGTTCAAGAGCTTTTAAATGTATTGTTTGGATATAAAATTCAATAAGTATATATTATATTAGATAATGTGTAAGTTTATTTTTTAAATGTATTTATTTCTTTATTTAGTTCATAATATAGGATAAAATAATTAAATTTAATGTTTTAGTTTTTAAAACACAAAAGCTATTCTAAAAGAACTAAATTTTAACTTTTGCTAAAAGTGCTTGTAGTACCAAAAATGGCACTCCTATTTTAATGGGATGATGTTCACCAAATAGTTAAAAGTGCTTTTAACACTCAAAAGTGCTTTTTTACTAAGACCACTGCAATCTTAAATGGGGCTTAATGTATTATACATTCAAATGTATTAAATTTTAATAATTTAGTAACTTAATGGATTCAAATTTCAAATTTCAAATTTCATATTTCCGCTTTCAAACCTCAATTTTACCAAATGCACCCTCATTTAGAGATCTGAAACTTTAAGGATTAATTATGTTTTCCATCCCATGGTTTGGTTGTATTGCTGATTGGTCCTCAAGGTTTGGCAATTCTATCGTCCAGCCCCTAAACTAGGCAAGTGTTTGACTTCCATTACTAAAATCCATGAAATAACCTTAAAATGAAGCCTGCATATGTCATATTAACTCCTATTCGATCCCCACAATCTAATTTCCCCAAATGCATGCAAATCTGCATATGTTATTTATCTTGGCTAGCTTTTTCATCCTTTTACTTATTCGTTATTTGACTTTAACTGTTTTTAGGTCAAGGAGGGTATTCATAGTTTTTCCAAACCTTAGGGCTTATTTGGTAGTTTCTCCAAATTTCAGGGGAGGTAGATGTAATTTATCCAATTTTTAGTTGTTTTTTTTTTTCTTTTTTGAAATCCTATTCTCTTACAAGGAGGGGGTCTCGGGGGAAGGAGATAGTTTTACAATTGGGGAGACGCCTCTTGTTGTGTACTATGTCTCATGGTTGCTTCTGCTACTGTTGTTGCTCCTTGTGGCAATTTTTTGATGGGAGTAGGGGTTGAATCCAGACCTCCCAATCCTTTATTAAGCATTCAACATATTGTACAATATTAAAGAGTAGTAATGCCTCTTCCAAATTCCAGATATTCCATAGAATACATTCTTTCATTAAAAAAAAAAAGTGTGCATTTTCAAATTTTTCTTTCTTTAAAAAAAAAAGAGTTCCTTTTTGAACAAAATTCTTATAATATCCTTACTAATAAATGCTATATATGGCCTAAAATTAAAAAATAAGAATAAAAAGTAAAAAACTGTAAACTAAATGGTAGATTAAATATATTATATCTTATAAGTAGAAAAATGTCATACTAATCTGGAAATAGATTTTATTTTTTTAATTTAATAATACTAATATCAAAAGGCCAAATGGGGGATTTGGAACATTTTGAAATTTCATGGCAGGATGCTTGTTTCATGTGTGTGTTAAAAAGATTCGTTATTGTTGCTTTTTGTATTGATTGCTGCTGCTGGATAGGTTCTCAAACACGTGGTGAATGACTCTTAAGAGTTTTAGTCGAATTTCATGGTTTAGATGGTTTAAGATAATTTCCTCAAAAAGGGAGAGTGAAAGTCATCAAATGGATGACAAAATTTCCACATAATTTTTAATGAAGAAGATGTATTACTTTTACTTCTAAACTGACATATCATTTTTTAAGTTTTAACTGTTGTCTTTTCTTTTGGGGTGAATTTAAAAGTTATAAAATATTATACAACTCACAGCAAAGCAAGAAAGGCATCTCCTGGGCAGAGAAGAAATTAGTCACTCCATGTTACTGGGGAAATATACACCTCAATCTTCTCAACAACTAGTCTATCTGCCCTGCAAAGGAACTTCTGTCTAGCAGCCAAAATTTCCCTATCTTCGCCCATCTGTGCCCCTATAATAGCAAAACTTTCACTCCAAACTAAAAATAATTTGTCTCCAGAATTAAAAGATTATCAAATTGAACACTACAAGTCTATTTCTCTTTGTAATTTATACGTGCGTTGAACAAATGATGAATATTCAATGATTTCATTACCTTAAGTTTTAAGCTATTATATCTCACCTGCAGCAATTCTTTTTTTTTTTTTTAAATTTGGCATAAACACAATTTTTTTTTTAATATAAAAAGAAACAAAGAGAAGTCAGAAACCATTGAATTAGCCTAAATCGCCCAAATTGTAACATTAAGGTGAATAAGGAAGTTTAAGAAGTGCTTGGATAAGCCATTTCTGGCTTGATATGATGCAAAATAAACACTTATCAACCATTCAAAAATATTTGCACTAGAACCGCTTGGCGCTCCAAGCTCTGAAATTTCAAACCTTAGACATCCACCGTAAGTCTGGAGTCGATTGGCCTCTCACACACACATGCAAAACGAAAATGATTCAAGCCAAAAAAATGAATAAGCACAAGGAGGAGGAAACAAAGACTTTGGAATGATTTGGAATGATTTCTTCAGGCTTTTCACTTAAGGTAATACCAATTTTGAAATATATTTTGCTCAAAAAAAAAAAAACACATTGAGATGTATTTCAAAACTATAATTTCATTAAAATATTTTTCATACAAAAGAATTGATGTGGAATAAAGTTCAAATGTAATGACTTTTGAAAACAAAACAACTTTGAAGAGTAATTTCTTAGTACAAACCTTAGAAATTAAACAATAATATAAATTAATTTTCCTGCGTTTGGAAAATTGATTTATGCAATATTCATTTTTGTTTCAAGTTTATGTAACTTTATTATGGTTTGTTTGGATAGAGAATTTACTTGAAATTTTATTTGGAATATTTACTGTAGCACTTTTTGTGATGTGATGTATGTGAGATAAAAATGTTGTTGGGAAGATAAAAAGGTGATTGGAAAGTGTGATTATGATGTAAGCAAAGTAAATTTTGCAAATAAATTTTGCAAATTTCTGTTATACAAACATTTATTTTTCCCATAAATTATCTCTGTAACTTCACGGTAAAAAGAGTAGCTTGAAATAAATTCAATCCAAAGTTAATTATGTATGTTTTCTCATGTAATTTTTTCATTTAAAAAAAAAATCAAGGCATGAGCCAGTACTTAGTATAGGCCCCTTTATTATTTTTTTTTTTTTAAGTAGTCCTTGGAGAGGCCGTTGTGAAAAATATCTCATAGTATTTGCTTTTGTGTAGTTTTTTTTTTTTTTTTACATGAAATGTAGTATTTTTATCGTCATGAGATATACATTTTCTCATTAACAATATGAGTTAAAAAATACCACAAAATCTAAAAATACCATTTAAAATATAACATAAAAACAAAAAATATATCATTTTCTGGATTGTCCTGGAGGTAAAACCTAAGAAATTCTCCTCTTCTGTATTGAAATTTTCAAAAGCTGTGATAGACAAACCATAACTACGACCAAAAATAATTATAACATTTCATTTTTTGAACTTTACATTATCCCCCAAATAATTAAAAAAGAAAAAAAAAAAAGAAGAGAGTAACTACCTTTATTGTAACATTTATAATTAACAGTGAAATTTTCAGCTGGAAACCAGAAATTGACAATAATGGAAGGTGGAATCTCTAAACATTCATCATCCAGAAGCAAAACAAATAAATTTACAAAAGGACTGTTCTGGTTGCAAAATTTGCTGTGTGTAGCCCAATTATTCAAGAACAATACATCTGATTATGCTATATGCTCCGTTAAAAAGACATTAGATTAATGGGCTTTCAAAACCTTCAAGTGCTGCAAATTATGTGTACAATCTGAAACAATCCTTTTCAACTTTCGATGCATTTCTTCATTATGTTCATCAGAAAACAGAGCAAAAACAGAGTATTAATGGTCCATACGTGCAACAGAATTCCTTTGATTGGGAAGCTTGTACATCATCATCGTCATGCTATTGTTCAAAGAAAATGATCAGCTCTCGATCTAGTACGCAAACAATCAAACAGACTAAAAGTTTCAGCTATGAATGAATGTTTTATGCCTGATCTACTCCTGAATTCTCTGAAAAGAAAAATGTCTGAAACTCAGACAGAGTTTCAATCTGGCAACAAGAAAATGATCCACTAGGAAATAACAGTGCCACCTAAGTACTATCGAGTCTGATGGCCTAAATGAACTGCTCAGTTAGCAAAATGTATGATGTTATAGCAAATTAAAAGCATCATACCGGCTAATTCAAGAAATCATTTATCATCATCAATGCCTCATTCTGCGATCAAATTCTTGCTGATCAATGGTCTGCTGGAGAAAGGGACGCTCCAGAATCTGCTTCGCTGTAGTCAGCTTTTGTTCTTCGAGGCACATCAATACCACTTCCAAGAAATCCCTTGAGAATTCTCTCTCATCAGCATTATCATTCTTCTTCTTGCGAAAGAACTTCACAGCCTTCTTGAATTTTCCTGGCAGCACTACCATAGCTTTCTTCCTGTTCAATTTTTTCTCCAGGTTCTTAACATAACGAGCATTCAGCAGCTTCTCCAGCACGGGCAATTGGATCATCAATTTCTTGACTTCCTTCCTTTTCTTCTTGGCCATTTCTTTCCCTTTCTGATCATCAGCAATTTCCAACTTTTCCTTCCCTTTCTGCTTGGCTTTTTCTTTCAATTCTTGATCATCAGAAACTTCCAATTTTTCCTTCCCTTTCTGCCTGGCCAGTTCTTTCCCTTCTGGATCATCACCAAGTTCCAATTTTTCCTTTCCTTTCTGCATGGCCTTTTCTTTCATTTCGTGATCATCAGCCATTGCCAATTTTCCCTCTCCTTTCTGCATGGCCTTTTCTTTTATTTCTTGATCGTCAAGCACTACCGATTTTCCCTTTCCTTTCAGTTTCCTATCTTCAGCACTTTCCAATTTTTCCTTCCCTTTATTCTTGGCCCTCTTTTTCCCTTTCTTATCAGGATAGGCCAATTTCAGCTTCAGAATCCTGATCACATTGTTGCCCAAAGAAGCCAAATCCGCACGCTCATTGCAGTTACATGGTAAAGACCCATAGCCCATCTCCAAAGCAGTAATCCCCAAACCCCATATCCCGTCAGTGGGAGCTCTACCTTTTTCCCATGCAGGTCCAGGATGCGCTAAGTCCTTCAGTGGATGAACAACAAGCTTAACGATGACGAGAAATTCCTCAGTATCAACACAGATATTACTGGAATTAACGTTTTTATGACCAGTGGACAAGGAAACATGGAGAAAATTGAGAGCCGTCAGGACGTCTCGCATAACGATGGCTATGAAATCTTCAGGCATCCCATCTCCGTATCTTGTGCGGATTATGTGTCTCAGGGATTGCTCTTCAGGAAAGCCTACAGTAGTCATAAGGATGTTTGGGCAGTCTGATTCTTTTGAAGTTGCCATTTTCCTTGAACTCCCGATCAATGCTCTTGTTGGTTCCTTTTCTTTTCTTTCTTTTTTTCCTTTGGAAATTCTGAGCCTGATTCCTTTCACTTTCTTGATAGAAAATTTTGAAGAAGAAACTGTGATCGGAATTGGTTATTGCGAATTGAAAAAATGAGCTGGGAGGGAAAGAAGTGGGATTTGACGGTCGAATATATGGAGAGTATTGGGAGATGGTTTGGGTTCTTGAAAACCGTTAAGACGGTTAAAAGAGAGACCAAAAAGAGAAAAGATGCATAATATGGAAAATTATTGTTATTCCTTTATGGCCCAATGATGAATGACGGCGGCCTCCAAACAGTGGGGATTGGAATATTGGATGGGTTTTGAGTATTCGAAGAAATTTTTGTGGAAATTGACAATGGAAATATTACGTTCGTTTAATTTTGTTCAAAAATTTTACAATGAAAAGAAATGAGTTTTGGGCTAAGAAGTGGGATTTTACAATTTTGTATTACTTCACTAAATCAGATAACGGATTTAGATAACTGAAAGTTCTGTTTGATAGCTCAATTCAGTACTTAAACATAATAAATTAGAAATTAATGTATTCAGATGCATTTGATAACTAAATATAATAACTAAATATAAAACATCTGAATTAATTAAGTCACACTGAATTTCCTAAATAAAACTTGCTTAAGAAAATAAGTAACAAACTATTCCGTTATCATTTAATATAATATACACTCACATGTGTCAAATTTATTACTTAACAGTTTATAAATTAATAGATTTAAACTTTAAATTTCAAATTTCAGTTTTATCAAATGCATATTGAATCTTTATTCATATATATAACTGAATTTTTAAGGATTAGTTCCTGATCGGTCCTCAAGGTTTGGCAATTCTGTCGTCAACTCCCTGGACGAGGCAAATGTTTAACAAACAGCCCCCTGGACCCGGCAAACGTTTGTCTACCGTTATTGAATCTGTGAAATTACCTTAAAACCAAAGTCTGCATATATGAAATTATCTCCAAGTCCATCCATACAATCAAATTTCCCTGAATTCACACAGCTTTGCATATGTTATTTGTCTTGGTTGGCTTTTTCCTCTTTTTTTTTTTTTACTTATTCCGTTCATTGACTTTAATTAATTTTAGGTCAAGGAGGGTATTGGTAGTTTTTCCAAACCTCAGGGCTTATTTGGTAGTTTCTCCAAATTTTAGGGGATGTAGATGTAATTTATCCAATCCTTTATTAAGCCTTCAATGTATTGTACAGTATTTAGAGCAGTAATGCCTCCTTCAAATTCCGGGTATTTCATAGAGTACATTCTCCCATTCAAGAATTAAAAAAAAAATAGTGCATTTTAAAAATTTTCTTTCTTAAAAAAAAAAAGACTTCATTTTTGAATGAAATTCTTATAATATCCTTACTAATAATGGCTATTGTGGCCTAAATTTCACATACAATGAAGTTGATGTATTACTTTTACCTCTAAACTGATATATCATTTTTCAGAAAACAAAAGAATTCATGTTCCTAAATTAAAATGTTAAGTTTCAAATAACTAATTATACAATGCTAAAAAAGGTTCAAAGTTTTAAGTTTTAATTGTTGTTTTTTTTTTGGCTGCATTTTAACGTTATAGAATATTATAAAACTCACAGAAAAATAAGAAACACATCTCCTGGGTAAAGAAGAATTAGTCAATCTCATGATAAAAGGCTTTAAAGAATAGGATTGAGTTTAATAACAGGCCCTAGACTTTGGAAAATTAATAACTTACGCCATGATTATTGGGGAAATATACATCTCGGCCTTCTCAACAAGAAGTCCATCTGTCCTGCAAAAGAACTTGTGTCTAGCAGCCAAAATTTCCTTATCGTCGCCCACATATCCAAAAGAACTTCTGTCTAGGAGCCAAAAAATTTCCTTATCTTCGCCCACACATGCCCCTATAACAGCGAAATCTCCACTCCAGACTAAAGATAATTTGTCTCCAAAATTAAAAGATTCTCAAATTGAACACTAAAAATATATTTCTCGTTGTAATTGATAGATGCGTCGATTAAATGATGAATATTCTATGATTTCATTATCTTAAGGTTTAAGCTATTTTGTCTTACTTGTAGCAATTCTTTTTGACCTTTTATTTGGCATAGACACAATTTTTTTTAAAGGCAACGAAGAGAAGTCAGCAACAATGGAATTTGAGGGTCCTTGAAGTGCATTGAAGATTTCATATAATGCATGAAATGCGAAAGTCTGATAATCTTAAAAGCATAGTTGCTGTGGGGGCTTCCGCTGAGAAGATTATGACACTTATTAAACCAATAAGTTGAAGGATAAATTATATGATCCTTTTAAGGTTTCAAAATAGCCATATAACTCCGTTATAATTTTATGTAAAGTGGAAAATCCATAGAATGTACAATCAATTACTGTGATTATAGGAGATGCACTCCAAAAATGCATATGATGTAATCATAATATCTACTTAATCCGTTATAGTTTGTATAAATATCCACTTTAACCTCTTAGGATTTTTACATTTATTCAGGTAATCCCCATGCACTTTATATGAGGTGATTAAGTCGCCATTTGATTTAACATTTAAATAAGGACTATTCATATTTCAACTAACGATATTACATAAGCTATTTTCATTAAATATCCACTTTATATGAAATCATAGGGATGAAACAGTAGGGGCATATGTTAGTAGATAAAACTACAAGTGGTTATTTGTAATTTATCCTAAGTTAAATTACTTACTCAAATGGAATTAGCCTAAATCACCCAAATGGTAAAATTAAGGTGAGAAAGGAAGTTTAAGAAGTGCTTGGATGATCCAACTTTGGCTTGGTACGATTCAGAGGCATATGTGTCTTTTCATCAACTTTGGCATAGTTAGTGTTTTGACCAACGCCAGGGTAGTTAACAATTAGGGTTAATTGCCAAAAAAAAAAAAAGGCCATAAATTATTACTTCAATTGCATTTAACATCCTAAAGTATTTTTATAGGCAATTTACAGCATCTAATGGACACCTGACATTGAATTAACCGTTGACTGAGCTACAAGTTGGACTCTTGAAAATAGTTGATAGAACTACCTCTCAATGTTAACAATTAGTTGAAATATTACCAACCAAAAAAGACAAAAAAAAAAAAGAAATATTAAGAAATCAATGAAGAATAGAGGGAAGAATGAGTAGCGGGATAAAGAATGCCATCTTGGCAAATGGATACAATGAATTTAAATCGATAAATTATAGCCCCTGTAATGCATTCCATTAAACCAGAGGTTGATACCATTTTTATTAACAAAAAAAAAAGCAATAGAGAAACGCAATAAGAATTATAGAAGACGAAATTGTAACCGTAATCAACAGAGATAGGGCCAACTAAAATCCAGCATCAGGAACCTCATTCTTTCTTTAATCCTTGACTTGAATGAATATCCAACCCTTGTCTAGAGAATCAATCAACGGATCTCTCCGACGGTTGGAGTGCGTGATGCAAGTGTGTGCTAATAGGGCGCCAAGATGAGAACTAAATTTAACCCTGTTTGATAACTTAACTCAACACTTAATTTTAATGGGAGTAAAGTTTAATATGTTCAAACTCGTTTGATTAAAAAAATCTGAATTAATTAAATGGCACCGAATTTTTTAAATAAAATTTGTTCTTAAAAATAAGAGATAATTTCAGAAACCTCCCTTGAGATTTTTGACAATTTCACTCACATTCCCTGAGATTTACAAAATTACACAACCCTTCACTGAGGTTAAGATTATAAAATCAGTCCAAGTCGAAAAAGTAACATTAAAAAAGTACTTTGAGCAGAGAGGTAAAATTTTTATTCCAAAAATGTCCTTTATACTTCTGTAAATTTGTTTTATAAAGGATAAAAAATATATTAATAAAAGTGAGGGAATGTGAGTGCAAATAGTAAAGAACTAAAAATAAGTAGTAACTCACTTTTTTTATAAAGTTAGATCAATAAATAGTGCACTGAGTTACAATAGCTATTTTTTTTAATTCTTTACCAATTTGCATATAATGCTACAAGAAACATTAAAATAGATCTCATATTTATTTGAAGCAACAAAATTTAAAGGTGGGAAAATAGTGGTTAGGATATTTAAGGGAAGGTCTCTAAAATTATCCCTATTGGAAATAAATATAGGCAATTATGTAGTTAGTGCACTAATTAATTATAAGTAATTGATAAACGAAAATAGTTGTTGAGGATTTCTTTAATGACGAATAGTAACTTGTAATTACAAAATGGTACCAATTGATATACCAAATATTTGTTCACTCTAAGAAATCAATACACCAAATAGCAATTTATCTGAATTTTTCTCTAAAAATATTCTAATTGTGTTGTGATTACACTTGCAATATTTGTTTTTGACGCTAAAGGATATGGGTAAATTTCATGATTTTCCCTTATAGTTTGACAAGACCATAGTTTCTACACCTATATTTCACCTTCAACTTATGAGATCAATACAAAACCACTGTTTTCCCACATTAAATTTGTTGTTTCAAATGAAAATGAGATCCATCTTAATGTTTCTTCTTGTCTTTATATGCAAAGTGTCAAAGATCTGAAAAAGCAAGCCATTAATCTAACTTTATAATAATAAAAAAAGTCAGTTGTTACTCATTTTAGTTCTTTACTATTTGCCCTCATCTTCTCTCACTTTATTAATATATTTTTCATTCCTTTACAATACAACTTTACTCAAGCATAAAAGGCATTTGTGGAATAAAAGTTTCATCTCTTTTCTCAAAGTATTTTTTAATGTTATTTTTTTGACTTGGAGTGATTTTGTTACAAAACTTTAAACTCAGGGGAGGTTTGTGCAACTTTGTAAACCTTAAGGGAGGTGAGTGCAATTGTTAGAAATCTCAAGGAAGATTTCTAAAATTATCCCAAAAAATAAATAATAAATTATTCACTTATCACTTAATATAACATACATTCAAATATATCAGATTTAGTACTTAAAAATTCAGTAATTTAACAAATTCGGATTTTAAATTTTAAATTTCAGTTTTATCAAACACACCCTTAGTGAGTATTCGCATTCTATTTTCTTTCTCTTTCTTTTTTCTTTTCCCTATTCTCACTCATTTTCTTTTTGTTTGTACCATGGTACCGTGTATGTGTTTCCACTGCTTACCTTAGTTGAGGAACCAAACTGGAAAAAAAAAAAAAAAAACGGAAACAATATCAGACACGCACTTTCAAAAAATGGAACTTTAGTCCCTCATAATTTCCTGTTTTGCCACCTTTATAAAATAATTTCGCCACTTAAACTCCTAAGGAAAAACATACTGGTCATTTCATTAATGACTTACTCAGAAAATTAACTACTGTAATAGTTCATGTATGGTTTCTTGCAATGAACCTTAACTATTATTATTAAGTAAATAAAAGTGAGAGGGTAAAGTGAAAATTGCTTGAAACCTTAGAGGGTCCTATAGTAACCCTCAAAACATGAAATTTCAAGTTGGTTGCAACTATATGTTGGAAAGAATCGCAAAATCCAAAAATGACCCCAAAAAATGCTGTTTAACTATAAATCTTTATGTATGTGGTTGCAAAATGCATTTAAAGAAAGGGTTTGACTATCAAGTGCTCTCGTTAAGAGGGGGTTTCAAGTTTTACTGTTTTTCCAAAAGTGCTAGTAGATTACAAAGGTGTTCAAATGTAAAACCGCAACAAATATAGGGGCCTGTGTGTGTGTATATATGTGTGTGTTTGTGATAAGTTTGGTATGAATTAATTAACTAACAAGTGCCCATTAAAAAATTCTTATACAAAAAGGCACACTAGATTTTGCTATTGTATCACTGTTAACCGCAATAACGCGTTTGTAATTATTGCATTGAGGAAAAATGAGAATTGAAAGTGACTTCTACCGGAATTTCACTGTTGTTCGCTTTCTTTACCCTTTAGTGGCTTTCACGCTTCTTTTATACCCGGATGCAATTGACAGCCACATGAAAATCAGCCAGTCAGGATACACGTTAGAATTGTCTTATAACTGCTTAAATAGTGCTTTACCAGATTTAACTGGACGTAACGTAGCCTATGCTCTCTTTACTTCTTCCAAGTAATTATACCTATGAAAGACCAAATGCTAGATAAAAAGATCAGATTCCATGCCATTAGTCAAATCCAGAATGGTAGACAAGATTGTCTCCATACTTCTCTTTTCTATGCTAATTGTGTAATAATCTTTCCCTAGTTGTTTTAGTCTAGGTAATCTTCTCTAGAGTAAACCTTAAAAGAATAGAAATAAAAACGTTTGGGGGAAGTTTAATCACAATTGCTGTGGGTATAAAATCAGGCTGTGACAGTATCATTCATCAAATGCTTAGGAGAGTCTCGCGAAATGGAGACAAAAATTTATGGCAATAGCAAAGTATTAGCATGCATTGTGAGGACTGCCTACCATGTATTTTTGTTGTTTTAATTTCTCCACCCGAGACCCAACAATTTCACCAATAAAAATTTAAGAAAGCCAAAGAATATATAGGAACTTACGTTTGCTTACTAGCTAAAGGTACTCTTGGATCGAGAAATCGTGACAACAATCATCTAGTTAAGCAAGCAAGCGACGACTTAACTACTATAAATACAAATTTGGTTCCACGAACTAAAGGGTAATATGGTTTGCTATTTTGGGGTCAATCTCTTAAGAATGGGGTTGCATAGTTATGGTTCATTTACATTACTAGCTATTTGAAGTTTAAAAATTATCTTAGGAATATAAGAGAGAAGGGCACATATGAGAAAATTTATGCACATCGGTGTGAATCGTGTGAATCAAATTTTGTATTCAATTCATACGATTTATGCCCATATGATACCGTGTTCAAATTTATCTCTTAACTTAGAAATTCAATTTAAGAGAAAAGCTCTTTTTTTTTTTTCATTGTAGAACCTTTTCATTATAACTATAGATACCTATAGATAACTATAGTTTAAGAGCTGAAATCTTTGGCAGGAGCCTCAAGCTGCATATGGTCGCTCTCAAAACTAGCTACATCTTCTTCAAGCATGTTGACCCATGCTTCTATTCCCTCCCCACAACTTGTACTCATCAATATCACAACATTCTTGAAGGGCAAAGTGGTAGTGCATACCCATGTGGGCTTGCCCCAACCATAGTCCACCTCGTACACAGGAAACCTACACCAACTGCTAAAGTTGCAAAATTCCATGTCTCCCTGCGAGACTAATTCCATAGATTTCTTGAGAGAATGTAGATACTCATCTCCATTTTGTAATTTCTTCACATAATTGCTGTTGATATTCCTTATTGCATTCCTCAAATCACCAGCCAGATTCTGATACCCTTTCTCTCCCTCAGCTACTGGAATTGCTAGGGTATGCCTCCACAAGTTCCCAAAGGCGTGATCCGGAAGGGCAGGATTCATCTTAGGTCTCAAGTTCACAGCATGGACTGCTGCAACCATCTTCTTGGAATTAGAATCCATCTTGGCTTTTGTTGCCTCTATGAAATGCCTCCAAAAAAGGGCTGAAACAGCCTCCACCCGCGTAGGATCCTTTACTTTTGATCCAGGAGATGAAGCAAGAGCTTGTTTTAGTTTTGCCAGCTTTTCCTTGTCAAAAACAAAGCGTTTAGTCGCGATCTTATCCTTCGTGATGCCAACTGTTGGTTTGAAACCAGAGTTGGACAGGTCTTTAGGTGGAAATAAACTTGCCAAATCCAAACCAGATTGATGAATTTCTGCATCTCCACGGCAGGTTGCGGCCCATGCATTCATGAAAGTCACCAAGGACGTGCCATCGGCTATCTTGTGCGACATTTGCACGCCAATAGCTAGGCCTCCACAATCAAAGATACTGATTTGAGCTGCTAAAAGAATAGTGTTAGCTTCAGCGACGCCATGGCCTCTATCACTAGGCTCAAGCGGCAAATACTGTTTCATCTCATCCATGCTAGGCTTTTCTATAACCTGTAAGAGGTTAGACTGAACTCGAGCTTCAACAAACAAAGCACCAGCATCATTAGAATCAATTGAAAAATTGTCACTGCAAATTCTTCCAGCTAAGGGGTAAAACTTATTCAGAACATTGGATAAAGATTGTTTGAGGAGTTGAGAAATTTGGGCATGATCTTTGTAAGTTTGTAATTGGCTAGGTTGGTAGAAGAAAATAAGAGGGATGTAAATAGGTGGTGCAAGTTGATCTAGGAAAGAGAGAGTAAAGTTTCTAAGGTGACGGGGTGTTGCAGATGACGGTTTAATCATTTCCTTTGATAATATCTCCAAGTTGGCCACCATATTTGGTTACTCTTTAAGCTTCTACCACACTTGGGAGAGCATGGTGGCTTCCCCTATTTATAGGAAGACATAATCAATCATTCAAGCTCCCGAAAAAAGAAAAAAATGAATAAATACAAAAACCCAACCACTTTCATATGTGCCGACATGGATAAGTCTACTTTGATTTCTATCTTTGGTTTTTTTGGTTTACGACATAAGTTTGTCTTGGGGCATAAAATGAATGTATTCAATTCAATACTTAAATTTAACAAATTCAGATCTTAACATGTTCACATATGTTTGATAATTAAAAATAGGACATTTGAATTAATCAAGTGGCACTGAATTTTTTAAACAAAACTTGTTTCCAAAATTAAGTGACAAACTATTCACTTATCACTCAATGTAGTGTACATATAAATGCATAATATTTAGTATTTAACAATTCAATCATTTAATCGATTCAAAATTCAAAATTCATATTCAAATTTCAGATTTCAAACTTCTGTTGTATAAAAATATCCAAAGTCTTTCTTATGCCCAGTGGCAAAAAGAATTTAAACCAAAGACAGAAATCATTAAAGATACAATGAACATGATTTTGTGAATTCGTACGGTAAATTCTGTGAATTATTAGATGCATATTGTCAACACAAGTTGACTCAATTAGTAAAGATGGATCACTTTCTTACAAGAGATTATTCGAATTAATCCCTGTAAATGATCCATAGTCCCGAGGGTATGTTTTAACCTGTAGCAGTGATCAGAATCGAACCTATCCAAATTTTTTATTACTTAAAAAATTCAAGTGCATATTAGGTATATTTAGCTAAAATTGAAAAAAAAATTGTTGGAAACATCAGTTAATTCAGACCCTGGTAATGATTCCTATTAGGTTTATTTGACATTCTGCAAAGATTTCTTCAATTTGACATGAAACACATGGTTTGGATTTAAAAAATAAACCATGACACATTTCGGAATCTAATGTAGATAAATAGACAAATAAGAAAAAATTGAAGAGCTTATCTAAAGAATGTGTTCAAAGACGTATTTAACAAGGAATGCTCCATCCAAATTTTAATCAACTAAAGTAAAATGTACTGCAATGACTAAGCAATTCTTTTTTCAGTTTATTTAACTTTGTAATAGTATGACTAAGACAGCTCAGGACAGAAATTAGGTGGTGGTAACTTGATAAAGACGATAAAATCATCCCTTCACGTCTGGAAATCCCACGCAAGCAAAATTTGACTTGGTAAACTTCCTAAAATTGGACATTTATGGGTACAATTCAACTGCGCTTGAGTTCACTTTCATCTTCCCAAAAATTTCCACATCGGACGCAAACTTTCTATGCAAGTTGGTCCAGATACAACAAACATGTCATTCTTGTATTTGTATTTTCTTTGATTTTTGGAATAATTTCAGAAACAATTGCAGACAGCTTCCCTTAAGGTTTTTGAAAGTACAGATAGTACCCTTACTTTTAGAAAATTACGTTTTTAGTGAATACACGCATCAAATAGTTACATTACATTTTTCTATTAAAAACTCCACAAAATAGAAATTCAAATAAGTTTTTCTCAAAAATTCTAAATTACCCTTTTGTTAAAATTACAGAGAGAGAAAGAGAAATGATTTGTTTGTTCACCTTCAGACCCATAATTGTGCATCTAATCAAATGCTTCAACTCAATCCCCACAAAACTAACAGAATCCCTAAATTAGTCTGATTCAATCCCCACAGATTTTGCAGTCACAAAACCACCAACCTTTTCCCTCGATGCAATTTAATTACAACCTTCTACTCAAATATCCAAAGATTTCCTCAGCTCATCATACTTTCATTTTTTGGCCTAGGACTGACCAATCTCTCGTCCCAAAGTGCTATGTCGGTGCCTATCATCTTGTGATTCTTGTCAAACACAAACTAGTATCCTAACCTACCACCACCAGTACCAACATCACTACCAAGAGCAACCCCTCCACGTACCCAAGAACATGATCCACTATTTCTCCGTCAACAAGGCACACATAGGAACAGAGACCAAATTCGATGTCCATAGCAAACCAGCACCACTTAGTACTGCAAATGAAATAAGAAAAAAATTCCAAAGGCAGCTATTAATCTCCTAGTATTTTTTTTCTTTTTTCATAGAAGGCATCATAGGAGAATCAGTGGGAACTAGGAAGACGAGTCATAATGATAGGGTTCTTTTTTTTTTTTCTTTTTTTCATTTCATTTGTTTGCCTACATTGTGTGAATTATCTCTTAAGTAAAGGATATAATTGTCATTTCACTATACCAAGCGAGGTTGGTGTAATTTTCTAAATTTGACAGAAGCTGAGTAAAATTGTTAAAAATTTCAAGGAAGGTCCCTTAATTTTTGGTTCAAAAAAGTATTTGAAAGTTGAGACCCATTGCATAGAACAGGTGGACCAGGTGGTCACGCTTTCTACGAGATATATATTATTAATATGCTTGCACTTTCTATGAATATATATTATTAATATGTTTCCAAAATTCAATTATAATTCGATACAAGTGACAGTCCAAATTTAAGGTTGAGATTTTAAAAATTAATAGTTTTACATTTTAATTCTGTTCTCTTTTTGCTTCTTAAATCCTACTTGTGACCTATCTCCTACTAGGAAAATTTTAAATAAAAAAAAAAGTGACAGACCAAATCTCCATAAGAATTTTATTATCCCCCAAGGCCCCTCCTGCCCTCCAATTCCAAAGCCCCTAGTAATCAAAAAAGGAAAAAAGCAAGGTTAGGTTCTCCTTCACAATATGTGTCTTTGTTACTATGATTAATGATCACATCATTGATTGCACCTGTATTGAGTTCATTCATCGTATGCCGAACAAAAAGTCCCCAAAAACAATATAAAAAGTTCCAAAATCAAAAGGACCCATTGACGTTGACTTCTTCAACTTATATTCCATTCGGAATTCACAGTGGTAATCATGTTTGAGTGCCCAAATTCTTTGAAAGGGACGCCATTGGCAGATGCTTAGGCCACGGGAATTTGTGACAGTGGCAACATTTGGAATTAGAATCATTTATTAGCACAAAAACACACAGCGTAAAAAACTTTAACACATATAAAAATACGTGAAAAGAGGAGTAAAATAAATGTATGAATAAATACTTAATAATTTTATTAATTGAAATTCAATGGACTCGACTCAACTCTCCAAAATTTAACCTAGCAACACAGTGAGTATATATACAGAGACTTGAGGTCAATTAAGCAATAGGAACCTAAGTCAACTAGCAATTGGACTGGTACTCTGACTTGGATGCTTCCAATTTCCATGTACTTTAGAACTTTCACATTTATTTTATGTAAAATGTCATTTAAAATGATCTAAAATGAAAGGTGGCCTTCAACCCTTTTTGTCCCCTCCAAAAAAGATATTGATGCATTGTATGGGATCTTTTTTCCCTTACAATAATAATGATACAACATTGAGGCTAATAATTAAAAGATTTTTCATATATTCAATTATCTGGACAAACTTTAACAGTTGATGCTGCTTGAGATTAAAACAGCTGATTCTTTGCATGGTTAACAAGTTGCTAGACCTAGCCAGATCTTAAAAATTCAAGGTTAAGAAATGGAATCTTACCATGTTCACATCTACTTCTGAAGTAGGCACTTTAAGAGAGCAGGGACAATAAATTATTCATCAATCAACATTTTTAAATCAGGACGTGATAAAGACATAATAACCTGAAAAATGTAGGGTGGACCTTAAAATCTTTGTATTAGTTGAGCTACTGCTGTTTAAGTATTGCGCTACATCATCAAGAATAAACTTTTGACTTCTCAAATTTTTTTTTGAATCCTCCTCAATTTACTAATATCCCCAATATCATCCACCTACTACTCCTCATGGCACTCTTCAATTTCAGCGGTGGAGCCAAGGTATTATGGCAGGGGATGGTTAACTTGTATATGGTTCCCTGTTGGAGTTAAAACTTATGATCCTGCTGTACATTTCTTATGTTTAAATCACTGTTTTAAATTTACTATGGAGATCATATTTGCACTTGCGCTTAAAATGGTTGAAAGTTTTAACACATCTTTAACTCCCATAGAAAGACATCCATGTTTAATCGGATTAGGATAAATATTTGTATTCCAGGTTATTACTACAAATTTTATATAGAGGAGAGGTTTAGGTCCATTTGCCCGTGCAGATGACTTTTGCGTTGTTTGAAAAATTAATACGACAAATTGAACCTTGTAGTTGTTGTGAAAATGGCGAACAATATCAACATTTGAATAACAAAAAAAAAAGAAAAATAAATAAGTTTGAGTTGTGTTAAATTGTACTACTCTAAGAAACTATTTTAGATTACTAAAACGTTTGTCCAATATTAAACAAGTCCTCTTCTTGGTTCAAGAAGGAACAGAAACAGCAAAAGTTTAATAAACTAGTAGAAGAGCAAAAGAAAGCAAGAGGAGAGAGGAATTGGAAAGGCTAGTGTAGAAAATAGACTCAAATGAAAGGCTGCTATTTACATACAAGTCTTCTTCTTGTTTCAAGAAGGAGCAGAAATAGCAAAAGTTTAATAAACCAGTAGAAGAGCAAAAGAAAGCAAAGGAAGAGAGGAATTGGAAAGGCTAGTGTAGAAAGCAGATTCAAATGAAGCCAAAGGCTGCTATTTACATTTTTAAGCACATGTGGATAAATTTTATCCGAAAAAAGAGTTATTTCAATGTTTATTTTGAAAGAGTCAATATTTTATCCGGAAAAAAAGTTAACATTTACTTGGAAAGAGTCAAACACAAACTTTATCCAAAAAAAGAGTTATTTCAATGTTTTCTTGGAAAGAGTCAAACAGTCTGGATATTTTTTATTTTTTAATAGTGGACAGAAAATGGGTCAAAACCAAAGTGGATCGAGTTTAACATATGCACCGGGGGGGAGGGGGGAGGGGGGCTGCAAATCTGCCAATTTGAACTAGATTGGTCTAACTCAATTCCCCTTTCATGCGTGCGAGCCCACAATAGTATCTAACTTATCACAAATTCAATAAAGAGTTAGATAATATAAAACAACTAAATATTTCATTGGTTTTCCAATGTGAGACAAAAATTTTTTGAAATACATATTATCTACAATAATCTCCCACCTTTTTCAAAAGATTTTGGACAAAAGATTATAAAAATCTGCTGGGTTTGTTTGGTCTCAATACAATCAGTTTGGTGTCTCTTGAACTATGAACCAAATTTAGATTCACAAAATATTACAAAATTATTGGTGAAACATAAATTTTTATGAACCAACAATTCTTATTGTATAACGGAAATCCTATCAATCACATTGTAACCCATAATTTTCTGTTCAATACAGTTTTGCACTTTTAGACCATGTGTCTGTCTAATTATTCATGAGAACTGTAAAGATTCAGCTAAAAAATCTTATAGGAACGGCACCATTCCACTCTCACATAGACGAATTCATCAAGTATATATTGCCTTAAATATACCTCATTGAAGGGATATGAATCTATGAAGAGTTTTAAAATCAATCTCACAATTACTAGCGGTTAAAGCACTTATCTCAAAAGGGACTTAAATTTAAAATGGTTTACAGTCAATATTGATTTGTTATTACTCATATGAACCTATTTTATGGAATCACCAATCACATAGGTCGGGTTACCTTCTTTATTGACTATTTTTGTCCTAAGTCCCATTGATCTCGTAGTCTGAAGAATTAATTCTCTTCCTATTGGTTTAGTCAGAGAATCAGTGAAGTTCAATTCTGATTTCACAAAATCAATGGAAATTATTCTATCTTTAAGCAGATGTTTTATGATATTATGTCTCAGTTTCATGTATCTACTCTTATAGTTATAGGATTTATTTTTAGTAATAACAATTGCCACTTGACAATCACAGTGTATGAATATTGGCTAAGAAATTTCTCAACAAATCGGCCTCAATTCCAGTCAATTCTAGAGTTATAAACTCTAACTCCATAGTTTATCTAGCAATAATTTTCTGCCTAGCAGATTTCTATGCTACTGCTCCACTGTTGGTCCCAAATGCAACTTAAGAATAGGGGTGAATTAACTTGTTTAACAAGACAAGTAAATATGGTAAGAATTCACTCAATAAAACAAGCACAAACAACTTCTTAAATATGCACAAAGATATGTCAAATTAAGCACAATAAAGATGTCACAATTGAACAATAAAGAAAAGAGATAGAGAAAGAATTGCAAACCAAATTTCTAAGTTGCACTAAATTTGGACAAAATCCACTAGTAACTTCTTCAATTGTTGGTGAAACTAATCAATTTATACAAGTGAAGACTCATTCCTTCCTCACCTTAGAGGCCTTTAGTTGAACCAAGGAATTTTACAACTATCCTACTTAACCCTCAACAAGTTACAATCGAAAGATCACTCAACCAATTAAGAACTACTGTTACAAGTGAAACAACCTACATCAAGGTTTTACTCCTCCAATTGAGTAACCTCACAATACTCACTTTTTCCATACCTATACAACAAACAAATAATATTTCTACCCAAATATTTCACTTGAAAGTTTGTATTTTATGTAGGCAAAAGTCCATTATCTTCTTGAACTTATGAATATTTATAAATTGTGAGAAATTGTCTCAAAAAACTCTTCAACTGTAAAAAATATGACTGTTAGAAAAATAGCTATTGGGGATGTCGGACGTCCGAAGATTCGATCTACGTTCAAAACAATCATCTGAACCTTGGTGGAGGATTTGTTTCATCTACCATCGGATGGCCGATATTTGATTTTGCATCCGAACCCCTTGCTTCTGACAAAAATAGTAGCCACTTGTATTTTACTTTTAATTTATCAAACAGCCGATACTCGTGCTCTGCATCCGATCCTTGTATCCAATAGGTACTCATTAACTACCGAACGTCCGATACTCAATTTCGTTGCGTCCGATAGTAGGCAAAACTTTTCAATTTATCTTGAATTGATTTCTTTTCTTCTCCAATGAATCAAGGACTTGTTCTAACATAATTCTCACATAAAAATATTAATCCAAATCATCATTTTATTCTGTTATCATAAAAACTTAGGATCAATTCCAACATCCACCACCAAGGATGAACACATAACCATTAGTGGATCTTGTCTCATTTGAATCAGAGATCCAATTAGCATCACTATAACCCTTTAATATAGTGAACAATCCACTATATAGGATATCATAATTCATGGTACCTCTCAAATATTTTATTAATTTGACTAATACAAACTGATGCTCATGATTGGGATTGTGACTATATCTACTCAGTCTACATACAACGTAAATTATATCAGATCTTGTAAAGTTCATTAAATGCATCAGACCCCTAATAATCTAAACATATTTAGACCTAAACAATTGGACCACCATTATTTTTCTTTAATTTAGTGTTAGCATCATAAGGAGTGCTCACAGATGTCACATCATAATTCTCGAACTTCCTAAGAAGTCTTTCAGTATAATGCTCTTCTGACAACATTATACCATCATATCTCCCTATGATTTTAACATCCAATATCATTTTTGTTTCACCCAAATCTTTCATAACAAAATTAGAAGACAAAAAATACTTAGTACTATTAACAATATTTAAACGAGAACTAAATATAAGCATGTCATCTACATATAAACTAATTATTACCTATTGAACATTTACAATTTTAGTGTATACACATTTATCCACTTCTATAGACGAAAATCTATCTCTTATCAAAATTTGGTCAAATTTCTCATGCCATTGTTTAAGAACTTGTTTTAGGCCATAAAGAGATGTAACTAATTTACAAACTTTATTTTCTTGTCCAAATACAACATATCCCTCAGGTTGAATCATATAAATTTCTTCTTCTAAATCACCATTTAAAAAGTCTGTTTTAACATCCATTTGATGAACAAAAAGTTTATGGATAGAAGTCAAAGCAAATAAAACACATATGGAAGAAATTCTTGTTATTGGCACAAATGTATCAAAATAATCAATATTTTATTTTTAAGAAAATCCTTTTGCTACAAAACGAGCTTTATGTTTACTATAGAACTATTAGAATTATATTTTCTCTTAAAAATTCATTTGCAACCAATAGGTTTTATACAGATGATAAATTTACTAAGGTCCATGTTTTCTTTTTCATAATAGGCTGAATTTCAGATTTAACTACTTTTTTTTCCAAAATTTGCTGTCAGAAGAAGAAATGGCATTAGAATAAGTTCAAGGATCATTGTCAATAAAAAAGGTTTGAAAATCATTTCCAAAAGAAAACTCTTTTCTTAACTTTTTACTCCTTGTCAATTCCTCATTGGAGTATATTTCTCTATTTAGTTCAACAAGTGCATGAGAAATTTTATTGGATAGTGGAAAATTGTGTTCAAAGAATTCAACATTCTTTGTTTCAATAATTGTATTACAATCAAGCACATCACTTTTTAAAATAAGAAATCTATATATAGCACTATGTTCAGCATATTTGATAAACATACATCAGAAGTTTTAGAACCTAACTTTCTTTTCTTAAGTTTAGTTAATAATACTTTAGCAAGACACCCCTATACTTTTAAATATTTTAAATTTGGTTTACAACTTTTCCATAACTCATAAGATGTTTTGTTAGTTCTTTTATGAGGAATTTTATTTTGTAAATGACATGCTGATATTATAATTTCTTCCCACAAATTATTAGGAGTATGAGAACTAACGTATAGAGTTCATCATTTCTTTTAGTTTTTTATTTTTCTTTCACCTATCCTATTAGACTCTGGTGAATAAAGTGGTGCTATTTCATGTATTATACCTTCATGCTCACAAAAATTATCTAAAGCTAAATATTCACCTCCTCTATCTGATCTAATTCATTTTATGTTTTTATTAAGTTGATTTTCTACTTCAGATTTATAGGATAAAAAAGCATTAAAAGTGTCATCCTCATTTCTGAGTAAATAAAGCTTAGTATATCTAGAATAATCATTTATAGAAGCAACATAATATCTTTTACAACCTCTAGTTATAGTTTGTTTCAAATCACCTAAGTCTGTGTGAATTAATCTTAATAATTTCATTTTTCTTTGGACAGTTACACAACTTTTCTTTGTTATTTCAGTTTCTGCACATATTTCACATTTGTTCATGTTATCATTATTAACACTAGAAGGTAAACCAAGTGATTGCATTTTCTTTATATAACTTAAGTTAACATGTCCTAATCTAGTATGCCATAAGGAAATAGAATCAACGATGTAAGCAAAAGAAGAAGCATTCTCATTGATCACATAGAAAATATTAAGTACAAAAAGTCCCTGGGCCCACAAACACATTACTTTTGGTCATTACAATCTTATCAAATTCGAATGACACTCACCCTAACTTTTCTTAGCAAAGCTACAGAAATTAGATTTGTCTAAATGTTCAGTACAAGCCACACATCATTAAAAGTCAAAATTTTTCCTGAAGTGAGTTTCAATAGCACTTTGTCCTTATCCAGAACTTTAGTAGTTCGTGAGTTTCCAAAGTAGACCACCTCTTCATCATCCCTTATTGGAGTATATAAGCAAAACGCTTCTCGATTTGCACATATGTGCCAAGTAGGCCAGAGTCTATTGCCCATTTTTTCACATTAGTTGGAATGTTCATTTGAAAGATTTCTACAATTATTTCATCTCCTTCGTTAGAATAAACTTAGGATCATTAGCATTTGCTTTGTCATCTTTGTTGTGTCTGCACTTGGTAATATGGTGTCCTAGTTTCCCAATAATAATAGCAATTGCCTTTCTTTTTCTTAAAGTTGGGATTATTGAGCTTGAAATTGGGGATTGTAGGCTTGTTATTTCAAGATTTATTGGAATACCTCTTATTATTGTTCTGTACCAGATTAACTTTGAGACTCGTCTCCTTAGTTTTGGTAGCTTTTAAATCCTTCCTACATCAATCTTCAATTAGGATGTGTTTCACGAGCTCATCCATGGTGTAATTCTTCTCCTTGTGCTTTAGATTATTTTTGTCGTCAGCCCATGACTCGGAAAGCTTCTCAATTAGCATGCCTGCAGTAAATTTCTCAGACAACTTGATATCTTCATTTTTTTTAAATCCTCCAGTAGCATTTGGTACTCTGTGATTTGAACTTTCATTTCTTTGTCATCAATCATTTGCCATGGTTGTACTTTCCTACGATGAATTTTTGTCTGGTTGCATTTTCAGTTGTAGACTTTGTTACCAAGGCTTCCTAAATTATCTTGGCTTCTTTTGTAACTACACTACATTTCAAATAATTCATTAGAAAGTGTTTGTAAAATAGTATACCGACATACCTTTTCGCATGTTGTTATGCTTCTAGTGTTTTGACATTCACAGTTACAGCAAGTTGAGATTCAAGCTACTCCATAGAAGTCGAGTAGAGAGTACACACGTTCTTACCACCTTGTAAGTTTTTCACTAGCAAAAACTTCAATTTTGACTTAGCAAATGGTAGTGCGACTGCTATTGATGTGGATGAAGGTTGTGAGGTCTTAACACTGTTAGAGACCATAATTTCTTAAATTATTGTAAAAATGGTGAACAGTGTTAACACTTGAACAACAAAAATATAAGAAAAATAAATAAGCTTGAATCGTGCTAAACAACACTATTTTAAGAAACTATTTCAAGGTGTTGAAATATTTTTTCAGAATTAAACAAGCCTTCTTTTTGTTTCAAGAAGGAGCAGAAACAACAAAGGTTTAATAAACCAGTAGAAGAGCAAAAGAAAGCAAGAGAAGAGAGGAATTGGAAAGTCTAATGTAGAAAGCAGAATGGTGTAACTCAAATGAAACCAAAGGATGCTATTTATAGGTTGAGGAAAATGACGTTGTAATTATAATGTTAGGAAGGAAAATAAGGATAAGAATTATCTGCTAAAAAGTGGTTGCAAACATGCAAAACATTTTTAGGCACATGTAGAAAAACTTTATGTGAAAAAAGAGTTATAACAACGTTTATTTGGAAAGAGTCAAACACTCTAGACTATCTTTTGGAATATCTTCTGAATTTTTTTTAATAAGGAAAAGAAAATGGACAAAAACCAAAGTGGATTGAGTTTAACCAACGTCAGGGGGTGCAAATCCACTAGTTTGGACTAGATTGGTTCAACTCAACTCCCCTTTCATTCATATGAGTTCACAATAGTTTCCAACTTATCACAAGCATGATAAACTGTTAGATAATATAAAGTTCCACTACTCGCTATGGTTAAAATTTCTTGATATGGAAGTTTAATTAAATACCACTTTCCTATGATGTATATACAAGTTTAGAAAAGTTGTAATTATTAAACTCTGTGTATATACTTCAAGAGACAATCATAAATCAAAACATCGGTGGGCAATATGCAGCTTTTGAATATTATTTTTAATGTTATCCATAGATTCGTAAATTAGTGTTTAAAACTTACATGTTGTATAAGTTGATTTAGAACGGTGAATTACACGATTTACTATATGCTAGAAATGTTTTAAAATTTATGTGTTGTATAAGTTGAATTAGAATGGTGAATTACACAATTTACTGTACATTAGAAATGTTTTAGTTCGTTAAATGCGTTTGTGACTGATAGACATCTTTGCCTTTTGTCTATTCATTTTTCTGTTAGAATCCAAAAATGTTTTCATTTATACGAATTTCAGGTAGGAACTGTGCACCGTATATAAGTACACAGCCTTTGTAATAAATTGCAATCCGTCGTAAACAATTTGTACAACTTTTCATTAAGATATATTAATCTTATATTATTCCTAATGAGATGTATATAATAGATTTATGGTTTGACCGTACATTTTCCTTTTTTGCCTTCCTGGCCAAATCTGAGCTATTAACAGCTCCATGCATGCCCTTATTGTTTCAATGGTTCCATGCTCCGTCAAGGTTTCCAGGATAACTCAAATCAGTCGCATCCATGGAGGAAAACACCAACCAAAGGGAATAATAGGGTCCATTGAGTCGTAAGGAATAGAAACCCAAAAGATTTTACAAAATGGAACAAATAACCTAAAAAACAAATATTGTCCAGGTGATTAAAAAACGTAAAATGGATGAAAACAACACTCACAAAAGAGGGCATCAAACATAGCACCCATGGAAGAGATGATACTGGAACACCGTTAAAAAAGGGTAAAAAAAAAAAAAATGCTAAGGAGACACAATTTGGATAAAATGGTGTCCACCAGATGAGATACTTTAGTACTAAAAATCTATACTAACTAATCTATTTCAAGAATGTCAATCTCCAATCAAGGATCTAAAATTAAGACTTTGTTTTTTCTCATAAGAAGGACAATTTCATTCCAATATCTACACTAATTGGTAGTAAGTACATCAAATATTATATGATACAAATTTATATCGATCTGAAAATCAATGGTATAACAGATCTAACAAACTATAAATTTGATCATGAAATTGAAACTCTAAGGACATCTTCCTATCAGATGAATATCACTACAATTCAACAAATCTATATCCATGTCTTCCAATAGTCAGATAATGAAATCTGATAAAAACTGCTTCAAATTATAATTAAAAAAAAAAGACCTGACTTCTAGATTTGGTTGTTCAAATCTACCAAATTTTAATCTCACCAACTGAAAAAAAGACAAAAAATGAAAAATACTCTCACAAGGATATCCTAAAAAAGAATAAAACTCTCACTAGAAAAATTTAGAGGAGAAAAATCTCTCATTAAGAAACCTATGAGAGAACAATCTCTAATTAGAAAATCCTAAGAGAGAATTTATTCAAACAAAGTGCATAAAACTCAAAAAAGAGCTCCCTCCTAGACCAAATTATTTGGTCTTTTTTGTGTGAGAGAGCGAACACAAAGAGTTTTAGAGAGAAGGAAGAGAGAATGAATCGTAAAGAGAGAAAAGTGGAAATCAAATCCATACTAATCCTAGAACGCAAGACAAAGTGGAAATCAAATCCATACTAATCCTAGAATGCAAGGCAAAGTCGAAATCAAATGCATGAGAAAAGACTTAATTGAGTATTGAAGGTGAGAAGAAATGCCGGCACAGCACGGATATAGATTAATGGGAAAATAATTCCCGGGTACGTTACGTTAGCTGAATTGGTTAGGCTTCTCCCCAACAGGCTTGGGATAAGTACGGCCATGTCAGATGTTGGGCTTCATCTGCAGTGTGGTGGGCCGGTCTCTAACGCACTTTGTGCCGAAAAATGCAGGCCACGTGTTAAGTTGAGGACAGTCGTGAAGTTGCACTTGAGACCGGCCTAACCAGTTCCACTTAAATCGTCTTGACTGCTGCTTGTTATATATAACACGGCTTTTAATTTTCCTTTTCCCGGTTACACTGCTAATGGTTCCGCGTCAGCATATATAATTCATTTTCTGCAATTATCTTTTCTTTCAAAAATATTCCAATTTGAACTGCAATTACCTTTTCTTTCTTAAATCTTCCCATTTGACTTGTACGATCCAGCTAATGGGTGCTTAATGAACACTATCAATAGGATAAAGTTACCATAATTGATAAATTTTAGCATTTAAGTGGTAAAATCTTTAATTTTGAAAAACATCTTATAAGGAAAGAATTTTACAAATAAAAAAAAAGGAGACTATTTCAAATAAACTAACAAAAGCAAGGTGAAAGTTTGATTGTTTATGCTTCAATTTCATCTATTTTTATTCTTTTCCTTTTTTGTTTGGTTGTCTTTTTTTCTTTTGCAACATAAGTTTATAAATCTAATAATTTATTTTCGTAAACCTAAGAACAAAAGTATGGCCAAACTTTTCCTTTTTTTTTTTTGGTCTACTAGATGTATAATGCTGTCAAGGTTGCTAAAGTGATTTATTTTACTACTTTTATTTCTTTTTAACTGTAAAGAGATAGAAGGTTTAAAAATTTTAAACCAAACAAAATCAAGATCACTATGGCTTAAAAAAAGGGAAAACAGTTATAAACTTGGAACCTTGTATCCTCCACGAAATGACATATTGTATGTGCGTAGATTACTAGGCTTTCTTTTTCTTTTATTTGATAAATAAATTTAAATACTCCTCATGACTTGTGACAACACTTAAGTAAATTATTATTTTAATGTTAAACTATATTGAAGACTAAAATGGTTCAAACTTCTAATACAAGAATATTTTCAATTAAAATGATAATTTCTTTCTTTGATTTTGCATTTGTCTTGTCTTTAGTATATTTTCTCAAATCATCAAAGATTTTTAATACGAGCTAAAATTTTTATAGTCGCAAATTGCTTTTCTAAGTGATTAGCGAAAGATTTGTGATGTTTATTTTTAAGGAAAGGTTATGTATGTAATTTAACATGTGAATTCCTTAAAAAATTGCTTTCCAAAATATGAAATAATTAATATATTAATTAAGCAGGTTGTTTCTTATTCCTACTAATGAGTACCCAATAAACATCCATTAAAAAATCCCTTTAAACTATATTACTACTAGTTTTACTTACCGTGATACACTGTCTAATTACGTTCATGGTAGCTTTACTTTTCTAGTGCACTTATTTGTTTTTTACCATTTAGGATACAAATTAGTATATTCGTATACAAAAATCACCTATCGACTGCTTACATGTCCATTCGTTCAAACCGTGCCATTATAATTTAGCAAATTCTTCCCTCAATGCTTTCTTCCCCATTACACTTCACATTATAATTTCATCCATTCTTACCATTGCGCTGCCCATCACACTTCTCATTACACTTTCCATATTAATTTCACCAATTCTTGTCATTACACTACCCATTACACTTCTCATTACACTCCTCATTGCACTCCATATTACAATTTAAACCATGCCATTACAATTTAACCAATTCTTGCTTAAATAATAACACTGAATTAGTTTGGTGTTGTAATTCTTACCTATTTTCTTGACGCCCATTGCTAGCCCTTTCTTTCTACTTCTTGTTGGAATGTATGCCCTAAAACAATTGACTTGTTGAAATACATTCCTAATTAAAGTTTTGTATTTTATGAACTTCCAATTTTATCTGTTTAATATATGATATAACTGGTAAAAGTCCTTAGAATATTTAATAATGTGATGATAGTCACAAGAGTTGCTGACTATGAGATATCAATCACATTTATAATAAATATTCTTAAATGTCCCTAGTCATAGTATTAATGAGACGGGACATCATTATACAGACGGAACTAGTACGGTTAGCCACTTAATGTAAGTAGTGGTTGTTTTCATCAACCATGGTATAGGGATACCTAGGCTAATGTGTAGATGAATTGTAGAGTACTAATTCATTGGAATGATCCACACAGAGATCCCATTAGGATATCTAGTGCCAATGGTTGAATCTCTTATGGAAATTGTGTAAGTGATCCTAGACTTGAGATCACCATAGTATCTTGAGTGTGAATCACTACCTTTTGATTCTGTTTCTTGTTACTCACCAGGAGTTACTTAAAGAATAGAGATTGGGGGTAGTGTGAAGCATGGAAAGATAATGAGTGATCAAGAGAGGATTCACCACTCCGATATTGGGAGCTGATATCCAGTAAGGCCACTAGTTGGAATGTAACCTTAGTAGTCGACTACATTAGGTTAATTGAAGAGTGTCTTCAAGTTAATCTAATCTAAGGTTAATTCCGGGAACTAGAAAATTAATTAGTCATTAAGGGAATTGGCACTTGTTCCTTATTCCCTGACTAATTGGATATCAATGGTGAAAGGATAATAATTACACGTAATTTTCCATGGAAAGGTTAGGTCGAATTCCCCTGACCAATTAATACTTGGGTGGTTGTGATGTGTTGCTAGACACGCTCACAATTTATAATTATGAATAATTAATTATTGTAATTAATGATGAAATAAAGGTGTTTATTTTATCTAATTCTTTTAAGAATTATAATTCATAATTATTACCAGTGTATTTGGGACCTATTGGATCACACGCATAGAGATTGGGTTCTGGATTAAATTGTGTGTCCAAATAAGGACTTGGAAATAAATACTTTTGGGATTTAATTATAAAGATAAATAAATCTTGGGGTCATCTGACAGATAGGATAAAGTGGTTATCTCTTATCTGTCAGATAACAGAAGAGGATAGGGAAGCCATCGGATGTTACGGTGGTTTGATTTTGAATCAAACCACCTGACCCTATCTCATCCTTCTGTTACTCTCTTATCTCTCTCTCTCTATCCTATTAATAGTATCGGATACTACGATAGGAGAGAGTTAGTCACCTCTGATAGTCAGAGAAACAGAGAGAGAAGAGTTCTCCAAAACTCACGTAGAGAGAAAACTCAGACAGTCTGAGACCTTGAGTGAGAAAGGCTAGCACCTCTTCTTCACTCACTCACACACACAGATCGTAGAGACGATCAGTAATCCAGAAGCATTCTCGCGTGGATTACAGTAGAGGCAGGACATCTGGACTGCTGTTCGGGGATTTTTCAGCCTTCTCAAACAAGTCAGAGGCGTCATCTACGGATTAAGGTAATTCTCTAGACCCCCTTTGTAAGTCATACGTAGAACTAGAGTGAATTCGGTGGGAGGCGGGGTAAAATTTTTATTTTTTTTGCCTGCCTCCTAACAAAGGGTATCGAGAACCATCTCTAGCATTTACGTATGACTTAATATTGTTGTTCATGGGTTAAATTTGTTTGGATGGTGTATGTATATATATGTGCAGATTTTTGGTTGAAAAATTGTAGCTTTAATATGATTAAAGTAGATTTGAAATCTGAACAATTTTGATTTACTGAATAGATTGCAAAATTGTTGATTCAAGAGTCGGTCCAATTGTTGGTTGTTAGATGATTTTTCTGCAGGATTGAGGAGTAGCCAATCGTTGGCTACTGGAATAGCGAGTCACGACACGGATCCGCGATGCTTTCCTCGCGGATCAGGCTCGCGACACGGATCCGCGTGGCTAATCCGCGAGGTTTGCCTCGCGGATGATGCTCGCGTTTCAGAAACATGGTACGATCCACGAACTAGATTCGCGGATCGGTCCGCGGATCTGATTAGCGGATCCTGTTAGAGCCCCGTTTCGATCCGCTGAGGCGAGATCCGCGACCATTTCTGGATCGGTCGTGGATCCTTCGGTAACCGATGCTGAAACATGGATCCGCTGCGGCTTCCGTGGATCAACTCGCGGATCCTTCTGGAAGCAAAATTCTACGAAATAAAATTTTTTTTTTAAAAAAATTGAGTTTTCACTTTCTGAAAATTTTTTGATATTGATTCGAATTTTAATGGTTAAAATTTGCTGTGAAATTTTATATTTCATGTTTTATTAGGTCAGGAATTAATTTGAATTTAATTTGATTAATTCAAATAATATTCCAATTATTTTCTAATTTTGTTGGAAATTAAAATGACCTAATAAAGTTATTTTACCAAAATTCTCTGCACATGTATGGTTTCAAAATTTGTTTGGGATCTTGATGTATATAAAATCCAAATAATTCATGAATGATTGTTTTTCATGCTTTCATTTTATTTAAAGTTGTTTAAATTTGTATGAATGCATGGTGGATGGTTGTGGCTATAAAAGCCCAATGTGATTGTGGATTGGTTGAATGGTTGTAATTTTAATAAATAGGACCTACGTGTCCTGCCTTTCTCATTTCTCCAATTGTAATTTCTTTCCTCATCTAATTCCCCCTGAATGTAACTTAGGGTTTCTGATATTCTATTTGTAATGTACAATAGATAGGAATAGATGATAGGAAATTATGTTTCTAGTGTAGAAATTGTAAATTGGAAGATGAAGAAAGGAGCAATGCAACCAGAAGGAGAAAATTCTATTTTACCCTAGTCAACCGTTAATTTTCCTAATGGCCGGAAAAATTAACTTAGGAATATCCACAACCATCCATGGTTTATTTATGCTATATTTATTTTTGAAATATTTATATGCATGAATGTTGATGAGACCGCCAAATGTTTTTCCAAAATCTCAAACTAAATAGAAATGTTTTGGAAAAGGAAATAAATCCCTCAAATTTAAATATTAAATCAAGACTGCCTTCCATCATTATAGTATTAAACAAAATGTGGTTATTAAGTGCTAGTTTGTTGGGATTCACCCAAGACTGCCTTACTTACTACATGTTTTTTACTATAAGAAATGTTCTTGAGAATGATGGGTTTGATTTAACTAAAATTATGGTTTGTTGGGATTCACTCAAGACCATGAATTTTAGAGGCAAGGGTTAGGTTAATACATAAGATGTAAAATCAAGAGTTGATACCAAACGGATCTAGAAATTACAAAGGGTTGTAATTGGTAAAGTACCTACCTGTTAAGATTATTTTTGATTTGTTGGGATTCACTCAAGATCAAAAATAATTAAGACGGGATTCTAGACACTATGGATTTTTAGAAAATCTCGGATCAATTTTAGAGGGTAATTGATTTGGAAAAATAGTGGAAATAAAATCATAATTTTGGAAGTTTTATGATTTTATCAAACAAAACTTTTTCTGATAAACTCTATCTTCTTTTTTGTTGTAGAATGAGTAACAATTTGAGCCTACACACCATCCTTTCTGATTGTAAACTAAACGACACAAATTTTCTCGACTGGCATCGCAATGTCCTACTCGTTCTTGCCCACGAGAAAATCGAGTATGTACTTGATGGGCCTATGCCTAATGAGCCCGAACCTAATGCACCTGCTACTGTTAAGAATGCTTACAAGAAGCATAGGGATGATAATAGAACGGCTTCATGTATCATGATAGCCTCTATGACTCCCCAACTTCAACAGCAGTACATGAACATGGGGGCATATGAAATAGTTCAACACTTGAGAGAGTTGTTTAAACAACAATCTAGGACGGTGAGATATGACACCTCCAAGGAACTGTTCAGGTGCAAAATGGCACAGGGAGCACCTGTTGCTCCACACGTCTTGAAGATAATTGGGCTAATTGAGAAATTAGTTGAATTAGGCTTCAAGATGGACCCAGAGCTAAATGTTGATTTAGTTCTTCCATCTCTGCCAGATTCTTTCTCTTAGTTCGTTATGAACTATCAGATGAACAATCTGCAGCACACACTATCTCAATTGTTGAATGTGCTGAAAACTGCTGAGAAAGAAATCAAGAAGGTGAAGGACACTACTGGAGTGCTTGTTGTTGTTTCATCTAGTAAAAGGAAGAGACAAGGAAAAGGGCCCAAAATGCCCAATAACAAGCCTGCCAAGAAGCCCAAAAAGGCTAAGGCAGACCAGTCCAAGGCAACCTGCTTCCATTGTGGACAAAGTGGACATTGGAAGAGGAACTGTAAGGCCTATCTGGAGAGTCTGAAGCAGAAGAAGTTTGGGGAAGCTTCATCAGCAGGTACATACATGATTGAGATTAATGTTTCTACTTCCAAATCTGACTCTTGGATATTAGATACCGGATGTGGCTCTCACATTTGCACATCTATCACGGGGTCTAAGGGCAGGTGAAAGGCTGGGTAAGGAGAAGTAACCCTACGTGTGGGCAATGGAGCAAAGGTTCTTTGCTTTTAGGGATTTATTATATTAGTTTACCCAGTGGGTTAATTCTAGAATTGTCAAACTGTTATTATGTTCCAGCACTTACAACGAACATCATTTCTATTTCCTGTTTGGATTTAAATGGGTTTAAGATAACCCAGGAGAATAAATATTGTTCTTTCTCAAAGAATGGTGTGTTTTATGGTTCTGGAAATTGGAATAACGGTTTATACATTCTAGATCTTGATAACCAAATTCTCAATATACAAGAAAAGAGAATGAAGTTAGATAAACTGAATAAAACCTACCTCTGGCACTGTAGACTTGGTCATGTAAATGAGAAACGCATTTTCAAGTTACACAAAAGTGGGTACTTGGACTCATTTGATTATGAATCATATGATGTATGCAAGGCTTGTTTATTTGAAAAAATGACCAAAATGCCCTTTACTGGTAAAGGGGAACGGGCCAGTGATTTACTTGGGCTGGTACATACTGATGTATGTGGCCCAATGACAATCACAGCTAGAGGTGGATTCTCATACTTCATTACCTTCACAGATGACCATACTAGATATGGTTATGTGTATTTAATGAAATACAAGTCTGAATCTTTTGAAAAGTTCAAAGAATTCAGAAATGAAGTAGAGAAACAAATGGTAAAAGTATTAAAACACTACGATCGATGCGTGGTGGTGAATATAAGCAATGAATTTCAGTTTATCTAAGGACAATGGAATAGTTCCACAATGGACTCCTCGGAGACACCACAACAAAATCGTTATGGGGATATGCTCGGACACAACCTCCCATACTCTTAATAGGAGTGAAATTTGCATTGCTTCCTTTCCATATGAGATATGGAAAGGAAAGAAACCAAAACTGTCTTACATGAAGGTTTGGGGTTGCCGCCTATGTGAAGAAGGCAGTCGAGATAAGCTTGAAACTAGATCTGACAAGTGTTTGTTTGTGGGGTATCCAAGAGAGTCTATTGGATACTATTTCTACAACCCAACTGAGAACAAAGTGTTTGTCTCAAAGCATGCCATCTTTCTAGAAAAAGAGTTTATTCTAGAAAGGGGCAGTGGGAGTAGAATAGAACTTGAAGAAGTTCAAGACACCCAAACTGATATAGAACTTGAAGAAGTTCAAAATGTTCAAACAAACACGGAACAGCCTGTTGAAGAAAGGGTTCAGCCCCATAGTGATGAGGCACAAATGGAAGCTGTGGACGTTCAAGAGCCCCGTAGGTCAGTAAGAGTACGCTCCGCTCCCAAGAGATATGAATTTCTTGTGAGTCCGAAGAATGATGTACTAGTCATTTAAGATGACGAACCTACTACCTACCAAGAGATTCTGAACAGTCCAGACTCCTCCAAATGGTTAGAGGCCATGAACTCCGAAATGGATTCCATGTATGACAACAAGGTATGGATCTTAGTTGATCCACCTGAAGGGATAAAACCCGTAGGGTGCAAATGGATCTTCAAGAAAAAGACCGACATGGATGGTAATGTGATTACCTATAAGGCTAGACTGGTGGCCAAAGGCTACAAGCAGAAAGAGGGAATCGATTACGATGAAACTTTCTCACCAGTAGCTATGCTTAAATCCATTCGGATATTGCTTGCAATAACAGCACATCATGACTATGAAATTTGGCAGATGGATGTAAAGACTGCATTCCTTAATGGGAATCTGCAAGAGGATGTGTACATGACACAACCTGAAGGCTTTACATCGCCAAATTCCAGTCAGATGTGCAAGCTGTAGAAGTCCATTTATAGACTTAAGCAAGCATCCAGGAGGTGGAATATCCGTTTTGATGAGACAATCAAAGAGTTTGATTTTCTCAAAAATCCGGATGAGCCTTGTGTTTACAAGAAAGTTAGTGGGAGTTCAATCGTTTTTCTTATATTATATGTGGATGACATATTAATAATGGGAAACGATATCCCAATGTTATAATCAGTGAAAGGTTGGTTATCCAAGAACTTTTCCATGAAAGATTTGGGAGAGGCAGCCTATATACTGGGTATTAAGATCTATGGAGATAGATCTAAAAGGCTGCTTGGTCTTTCACAATCTACATACATAGATAAAGTGCTAAAGAGGTTTAGCATGGATCAATCTAAAAAGGGTTTCTTACCTATGTCTCATGGGATAAGCCTTTCTAAGAGCATGTGTCCTAAGACACAAGCTGAGATTCATAAGATGCATAATATTCCATATGCTTCGGCAATTGGATCAATTATGTATGCTATGTTATGTACAAGACCAGATGTCTCCCATGCTCTGAGTGTCACGAGCAGATTTCAGGCTAATCTAGGTGAAGGTCACTGGACAGCCGTTAAGAACATTCTTAAGTACTTAAGAAGGACTAAAGATTTGTTCTTAGTATATGGAAATGGTGAATTGGAGGTCAAGGGCTACATAGATGCAAACTTTCAATCTGACAAGGATGACTGTAAGTCACAGTCGGGCTTCATCTTTACTCTCAACGGAGGTACCGTCTGCTGGAAGAGTTCCAAACAGGACACCACAGCGGATTCTACAACAGAGGCAGAGTACATTGCAGCCGCGGAGGCGGCTAAGGAAGCCGTTTGGATCAAAAAGTTCGTGGCTGAACTTGGTGTGGTTCTGAGCATTGTTAATCCAGTAACTCTGTACTGTGATAACAATGGGGCTATAGCCCAAGCAAAGGAACCTAGGTCTCATCAACGGTCCAAACATGTACTTAAAAGATTTCACCTTATTAGGGAAATCATTGCCAGGAATGATGTAAAGATAGAAAGAGTCCCCACTGAGGATAACATAGCTGATCCTCTTACTAAGGCACTATCTCAAAAGAAACATGATAGTCATATACTTTCATTTGGGCTGTGAGTTATAAATGAATTGTTTTAGTGCAAGTGGGAGGTTGTTGGAATGTATGCCCTAAAACAATTGGCTTGTTGAAATACATTCCTAATTAAAGTTTTGTATTTTATGAACTTCCAATTTTATCTGTTTAATATATGATATAACTGGTAAAAGTCCTTAGAATATTTATTAATGTGATGATAGTCACAAGAGTTGCTGACTATGAGATATTAATCACATTTATAATAAATATTCTTAAATGTCCCTAGTCATAGTATTAATGAGACAGGACATCATTAAGGCAGAGACGGAACTAGTACACGCTTAGCCCCTACTTAATGTAAGTAGTGGTTGTTCTCATCAACCATGGGTAGGGATACCTAGGCTAATGTGTAGATGAATTGTAGAGTACTAATTCATTGGAGTGATCCACACAGAGATCCCATTAGGATATCTAGTGCCAATGGTTGAATCTCTTATGGAAATTGTGTAAGTGATCCTAGACTTGAGATCACCATAGTATCTTGAGTGTGAATCACTACCTTTTGATTCTGTTTCTTGTTACTCACCAGGAGTGACTTAAAGAATAGAGATTGGGGGTAGTGTGAAGCATGGAAAGATTGTGAGTGATCAAGAGAGGATTCACCACTCCGATATTGGGAGCTGATATCCAGTAAAGCCACTAGTTGGAATGTAACCTTAGTAGTCGACTACATTAGGTTAATTGAATAGTGTCTTCAAGTTAATCTAATCTAAGGTTAATTTCGGAAACTGGAAAATTAATTAGTCATTAAGGGAATTGGCACTTGTTCCTTATTCCCTGACTAATTGGATATCAATGGTGAAAGGATAATAATTACACGGTAATTTTCCATGGAAGGTTAGGTCGAATTCCCTTGACCAATTCGAATACACGGGTGGTTGTGATGTGTTGCTAGACACACTCACAATTTATAATTATGAATAATTAATTATTGTAATTAATGATAAAATAAAGGTGTTTATTTTATCTAATTCTTTAAGAATTATAATTCATAATTATTACATGTATTTAGGACCTATTGGATCAGCATAGAGATTGGGTTACGGGTTAAATTGTGTGTCCAAGTAGGGACTTGGAAATAAATACTTTGGGGTTTAATTATAAAGATAAATAAATCTTGGGGTCATCGACGGCGGATGGGATAAAGTGGTTATCTCTTATGCACGTGGGATAGCAAGAAGGATAGGGAAGCCATGGATGTTACGGTGGTTTGATTTTGAATCAAACCACGACCTATCTCATCCTTCTGTTACTCTCTTATCTCTCTCTCTCTATCCTATTAATAGTATCGGATACTACGATAGGAGAGAGTTAGTCACTTCTGATAGTCAGAGAAACAGAGAGAGAAGAGTTCTCCAAAACTCACGTAGAGAGAAAACTCAGACAGTCTGAGACCTTGAGTGAGAAAGGCTAGCACCTCTTCTTCACTCACTCACACACACATCGGGAGAGCGATCGGTAATCGAGAAGCACTCTGGCGTGGATTACGGTGAGAGGGACATCCGGACTGCTGTTCGGGGATTTTTCAGCCTTCTCAAACAAGTCAGAGGTGTCATCTACGGATTAAGGTAATCCTCTAGACCCCCTTTGTAAGTCATACGTAGAACTAGAGTGAATCCTGGTAGGAGACTGGGGTAAAATTTTTTATTTTCCGCTGTGCCTGCTGCCCCAGTTCCTAACACTTCTTCCATCTAATTTTTCTCCGTGTCTCTTTTTCTGCTTCTTCTTCCTTGTTTCTTAATACCTTAGCCACTATGGTTTGCTTTTACATTTTCCCCCTTATTTTCTGCTTGTCAAATATTTGTTGCCACTTTTTTTGTTTCCCTTTTTCTAATTTCATATGCCTCTCTCTCTATTTTTTTAAAATCATATTCTGTCACAAGGATGAGTATTGGGGAAGGGGAGTTAACAGGTTTTGAATCTGTAGAATAATAAGTCCTATTCAAGAAAATATGAACTTTGTATATTGCAGCGAGTAGGGTTGTCCCCACAGGAATTAGGGAGAAATTTGCTTCCTTTCGAGTGAGAATTTTGGGGGAGTTTTTAGAAAATCTAAAAATAACTAATTAACTAATCAATAAAGCAATTCACAAAAATAAGCAAGAATTAAATCAATAATGGACATGACTCTAGCAAAAAATGCAACTTTTCAGATATGATTTATACAACTAATCATTGATGCAAAAATATTTCAATCATTCATTAATAGTTATCAATATGCTCTGACAGCCAACTCTCAACTCTTTCTCATTTTATCGATAGTCAAGATGCAACTATTAACTATTTCCATAACCAAGAAATAACCCAAGGTACAATCGTAGGATTTAATATCCCGGTTACATTAAAAATTAGAAAAATTTAACCCCAATCAATAAACACAGTACGAGGGTTTATTTAAATTAAATCATACATTTTCCTAACATGAAACCAATCATGCTAGTTACCACTAGTATTAACCAATCAAACAATTACCGATTTAACAGGTTAATATGGTAATAGATTATTAGGTTAATTCAAATAATGGACCCTTGACATTCAAATAACAAAAAAATCATAAGAAATTAAAACAGAAAACGTATGAATATCAATGAATTAAAAGAAACAATTAAAAATCAATACGATCTCACAGAAGTTTGGGAACTGTATTTTCAAGTTGAATTTTGACTAGAATGAAAAATTAGTTGCTCCTCATGGAGAAATTTCCGCGCAAAGATTAAAGGAAATTGCAAAAGCCGTCTTCTCCAAAAAGAGTGTAAAAGCCGTTCACCCTAGAGCAAGAATATATCGTTCTCTTCACAGAGGAATGATAAAAAGAAGACTAAATCTCCTCCAACATTTTTTTCCTATTTTATTGCTATCTAGATAAGGAATAATTCCCTATTAGAAAAAGGGAATCCTAAAAAGATAATGTAAACAGCTAGTTCCTGATATGATTTGGAAACTAATGCCTTGGAAGAATAATTAAGTTCACACTTCAACCCAAGAATCCTAACTGCTATAGAAAACTCCTTTGCATTAGTTTTTCGGACTTCACTGATCTCTTGACGTACCCACACTTAAACCCAAGAATCCTAACTGCTATAGAAAACTCCTTTGCATCAGTTTTTCGGACTTCACTGATCTCTTGATGTACCCACACTTAACTTTGTAAAAGTTTTCTAAAAAATCACTTATGCTCTTCTTTTTGTCTCCCATTCCTACAATTACCATAACACACAAAATTAAGTAGAATCTATCAATTAGTGCAATATCTAGTCCAATTAAAGGGGAAATATTAATAAAATTAATGACTATTATGCACCTATCAGGAGTGTTTGGGGGAGGGGAGGGTTACAAGGAGTGTTTGGGACTGATCTCTCTCTCTCTTTGAAATCCCCCTCCTACTACTGCTCAGCGAAAATGATGTTGGCAGGATCTCTCTCTCTCTGAAATCCCCCTTTGCTTGGCGGAGATGATGTTGGTAGGGTTTGAATCCTGACCAGCACCTCAAAAAAGAATTTAAGTTACTTCTGATGACCACTACCTACTATGATTTGTACATCTCCTTTCCCTTGACGTCGGGCCCTACTGCCTACTGCTCACTTCACACACTTGTATTGGGAACCTCTCTAACACTTTGCAAAAAAAAAAGCCCGGATATTGACTATTGGAAATTAATTCCTGGATACATTAACTGACTTGGTTATGTATCTCCCAACGGACTTGGGATCGGTACGGCTATGTGTTTTGGTTGATTGCTTCGGTTGTATTTTTTTTACTTTTATAAATTTAATATATAATTATATAAATTGTTGAACTTGTTACAAGACATGATGAACACATCAAATTCAAGTGTACAATAAATTATATTAGTGCATAGATATGAAGCACAACTTGAGCATCAACCCGGCATAGGTCAGGTCAATGATTTAATGGTTCAAGTAGCTTGTCAATGGTTGAACTAGTGGGTTGCATAAAATAACAAAATAATATAATAACTTTTAGAAAAACATAATTATGTTCTAAAAAATTAAAACTATGAAGAAGTAGAAAGGTTATGTTCAAAATTTAGATGATTCCAATTTGTTTTAGACTACATTGTTGAATTATTAAATCAAACTTTAATTATCCTAAATATAAGGCAAGAGATATTGACAGAATAATTATCTTCTTGTCAGAGCATATTTTACTCAAATACCATGACTACCCTCAATCAATCAATCTTATAAATGTTCATTGAATTTTCTAAGATTTATTATGCATTAATTACTCCTATTTTTTCTCTCTAATTAAATATTTTCTATTAAGATCTTTCACTCTTCTTCCTATTATTCTCATTCCTTTCTTTCTTACTCACACACTAATAGATCTACTATTTAATAATTAAATAATGTAGTTTTTGTTTTAATCTTTTCTTGTATCTTTTTGGTTCTATACCGTCTTGCTTTTTTTTTTTTCAAATCTAAAACTTTTATTTATTCAATTATTTATTTTTCATACACAAAACTTCATTAATGTCAACTACTTTCAGTTTAAAATAATTATTATTATGATGTTATTGTTGCTCAATACTTTAGCATAAAATTTGTTTGACATGCAATATGCATTTTTTTTTAAATTTGCTTGTTTATTATTCCTTTAAGCAACTAATACTATTAAAACTTTACCATCTTTTCCTCTTCTATACTTGTCATGTAAGTATTGACTTTTATCTTGAGACTTGATTTCTATCAAGTATCCATATTTTTTAATAATTAGATAAAAGTAAATTTAAATTGCGTTACGTTGTATATCCCATGAATACTGAAGGGAAAGTAAAGGGTATTTTTTGGGATTATTTTTATCTTAAACAATTATTTATTTTGATTTAAATTACATTGTATTTGAAAAAGGAACCTTTTGAGTTAAATTATAAAAATAAAAAAAAAGAGCATGTAGAATTAGTATATGAAAAATTAAAATCAAGAAAAATTTAGCAAATCATGAAAATAATTGCTGAATTAATGTGTGTGTGTGTGAGAGAGAGAGAGAGAGAGAGAGAGTAACGTGAATAAGTGAATAGAGAAAAACTATAATTGGAGAGAGAAGAAGAGGAGTAATTGATGTTTAATGGATCTAAAAAATCAAGAAGAATATATAGAGTTGAATGATTAAGGGTAACTTTGGTATTTGAGAAAAAATTACTCTGACAGGAATATTATTACTCTGGCAATATCACCAGCCTAAATATAATTATGCTATTGTTGTTTTTGGGAGGCTACAACAGATTACATATATATTCATAAATACTAATAAATTGACTCAAAATTTTGAAATAATGAGTAGAAGGATACAAAAGACCATAGGACTCTCCCTTGAAAGATAAAATTCGGGTTAAAATAGTTATTTCCCAAACTAGATTTTGTCAACTGCCGCAGTTGCTTGTCTCCTAGTTCAATCATTAGGATTCATTAGGCCCAAGCGAGACCATATTGAAAGATTCAACGGCCAAGTTAGGTCAAATTTAATGACTATCTATATTAAATCATGCAAGAAATATAACAATCTCATATGACACGGACACCATCAACCAACACCATACTAAGCTAATTCTTTTTTGTTGAGTTAGCCACCAAATGAAATATAAAGTGTAGATTTGATTGTAGGTTAGGGATTCAAGTCTTTGCACTTATAATAAAATTCAAAGGGCGTGCAACATTGCACCCTTTTGATCAAAAGGTAGGATCTTCTCCGTCTAATTCCTCTTGGTCCAGTTTGTCCCTCCCCTAGTATAGGTTGGACTAGGAGTAGAAGTAGGAGTTCTCCATTGGGGAGGGAAGAAAAAAAGGAAACAACACCACCCTACTTTGGTTTTGGTAACTCTTATATGATTGTAAAGATTGCGTCTAATTCTTTTTTCAAAAAAAAAAAAACAAAAACAATCTTACATTCCATAACTTAAAGAGTTTGTGCAAATACCAAATTATGGATTAGCTATTTAATCAATGGCAAGTTTAGGAATTATACCGGATAAAATCGATGATTAACCAATCAAAATTCAGTTAAAAACCAGGGAAAGATTACACTTTAGAACTGTCTTGTAATTGTTTAATTTTAGTGCATCTTGGGGTCGAACTGTATGCAACACCAAACTTCTCTTTACTCTGTAAGCCACTCTCTTTGCTAGTTAAAATGATCATATTTGATATCATACCTTGATTACTAATTCCAGAACATTAATTAGACAATATTTTGTCTGTACTTCATATTCTTTCCCTAGTTGTTTTTGCTCAGTCCTAACAGACAACTACATCCTCTAAAGGATCTGATAAAACTTTGGATATCCTAATTAAGGAAGAAAAAAGAAGGATTTGTAAGAAAATTCATTTGCTAATTAATACAAGGTACCCATGGAATGAAAGATTGTGATAAGAAATACCAAATCAATATTTGATAGGACAAACCAATGAAATGTCTTACATGATCCAGAGGATAATTTAGTTCTTGATCAGTTTCAAGTATTCAATAAGAGCATACTGTATAGCCTCAGAGGTGCATATAATCACTCTCAAAACTTGGCACATACATCTTCTTCAAGAATGTTAACCCAAGCTTCTATTCCCTCCCCACAACTTGTACTCATCAATACTATATGATTCTTCACGGGTATGATAATAGTGCACACCTGTGTAGGTTTGCCCTAACCATAGTCCACCTCATACACAGGAAACCTAGACCAACTAGTGAGATAACAATTTTTTGTTAGTGTATGCGCCCTAAGACAATCACTTTTAGAGATTTTATATGTATTTGAATTATTTATGCATCAATAAGTGACATATTATATCACATTGATTGCTTGTATATTTATTCTCATGTAATAAAGTTCCTGGAATAAACTTGATTAATGAAATCATAAGTGTTATGATAATGAGATTCATTTGATCAATTATAAATTTCATTCTTAAATATCTCTGGTCAAAGTATTAACAAGAAGTGATATTGTTAATACAGTTAGACTAGCATATACTATACCGCTCCTATTGGTGAAATAGTAGACCTCATCTATTATGGTGTGTGAGACACCTAACCAAGTGTATAGATGCTTGATGATATAATCAAGTTCACTTGATTGATCCACTTAGAGATTGCTTTTGTGCCAAGAAAACTAATCTCTAAATGACGTTCTATATAAGTGATTCTTGGACTTAAGATTATCATTGTACCTTGAATATAGATGTGTATATTTCATTTGTTATATGATTGTTTTTGTAAAAGGGAATGCTGACATCAGTAATATTTGAGTATATACTTGAAATATGGAATGGTAGTGAATAATCTATAAGGATTCACCACCTCTTATGAGAGAGAAGTTATCTCATTGTTGGCCACTTGTGAAATATAACTCAAGAAATCTCAGTACTAAGTGAATGACTCTTGGAAAGTTGTTCCTAAGTACTTGTTCTTTTGGAGTTATATTTTGGTATAAGAAAGATATCTTAATCACGTATCCAATTGGCACATATTCCATGATTAATGTGAGATAAGTATGGTGAAATGATATAAATTATATGGTTAATGTTCTTTGAAGGGTAAAGTCATCCACCTGACTTTTCTCACTACTTGAGTGGTCAAGATATATTGATAGATGCCAATCCTGATTTATAAGAATAAGTCAATTGATTGATTGTATCAATGATAAATTAAAAGGAATTTTAATTTATCCAACTCTTATTAACTGAGAGCTATGACTTGTTCTAATTGCCAGCATAATTGAGAACTTAATGTGTTACACACATTGAAAATTCCTTTAGTTGAATTAAATGCAATTCAAGTAGGGACTTGGAATTGATAAATGGGTTTATTTATGATCTAATTTGTGAGACAAATTAAATATTGATGGCTTATGGTGTAATTATGGTTGTTTCTTTCAAGACAAAGAGTTGTTCTTGGATTAGGAAGCTAAATCTTTAAGGAAACTAACTCCGGTTTCCATACGGTTTTAGGACAATCTAATTGTCTACAAATACTTCATATTACTCTTGCTTAAATGAGGTTACAAGACACAATTTTTGGGGGAAATTTTCTGGAAAATTCGTTTGAGAATTTTGCCTAAAAAATAGGGAAGTTGGTTAGGGTTTTCTTGAGTGCTAAGAGGAAGAAAAACGTCTCTTCCTTCCTGGAAAATTCATTTGAGAATTTTGCCTAAAAAATAGGGAAGTTGGTTAGGGTTTTCTTGAGTGCTAAGAGGAAGAAAAACGTCTCTTCCTTCTTGCTTGATTTTTGACCAGCTCTAGTTGTGAGATTGAGTGATCTTCACATCCTCTAGTATTAATAACCAAGGATAGCTAGCACTAACATAAGTAAGGGTTGAGCAGCCGTGGAGGTTTGGGCGAAAGGAGTTCGTGTGGATCACCATTAGAGGCCGTGCGCTTGAGCGGCTGTGTGGATTCGTCACCTACTTCAACGTGCATTGTTTCTACTCCATTGTTTGAGGTATTTTCTTTAAACTCCCTTGTAGAAATTGCATGTGTTTATCAAAGGTCGATCCTCTATAGAATTCAAATTTTTTAATTTTTTTGTTGTTTTGTTTCTTCAATTCCTAACATTTTCTTGCTTGTAGATTAGTTCTCTTGATTTCTTGAGCAAATGTATAAGCTCAACTCCTTCCTACAACTTCTTTACATACTTGCTATCGTTCTTCCTTATTGCATTTCTCATATCCATAACTAGAGTTTCATACCCTTTCTCCCCATATGCCCGTGGAATGGCTATGGTATGTGTTAGATATATGCATGATCCTCAAGGGGTGGATTTATTTCAGGTCTCATGTTTACAAGATGGACTACTCCAAACATCTTAGTGTTGGATGCCTCCAAAGCAATGCTGAAACAGCCTCTACCCACGTTGGATCCTAAACTTGTGATCTAGGAGCTGCAGCAGCAGATTGTTTAAGTTTTGCCAGCTTTTTCTTATCAAATACAAATCGCTTAGTCACAATTTTTTTTTCGATAACAAGGGTGGTTGGTATGCGACAAAAGCCAAGTACTGTTAGTGTGTGTATCCTAAAGTCAATCACTTCTATGGTTTAATACACATTTTAACTATTTATATAATAATAAATGACATCTTTATCATATTGATTACCTATATATCTTTAAGTATGATAAAACCTTTAGAATAAACCTAATCGATGAAATCATAAGAGTTATGATGGTGAGGTTCATTCAATTATAAATAAAGTTTATTCTTAAATATATCCAGTCATAGTATTAACAAGAAAGTGCATTGTTAATACAGTTAGACTAGCATATATTATGCCGTTTCTATATAAGAAGTAGTAGACCTCATTTATTATGGTGTGTGGGACACCTAAACTAGTAAATGAGTGTTTGATGGTATGATCAAATTCACTAGATTGATTTACATAGAGATATCCTTTAAGTGCTACAGGATTAATCTCTAAGTGATATTTATGTAAGTGATTCTCAAACTTAAGGTTATCATGGTATCTTGAATATGTATAGTTATACATTTTTTGTTATATGATCACTCCCGTAAAAGGAAATGTTCACATCATTTGTAAATGGGTGTACACTTGAAGTATGAAAAGATGGTGAATAACTTATAAGGATTTACCGCCTCTTATGGAAGAAGAGTTATCTCATATCTGGTCACTTGTAAAAGTATAACTCAAAAATCTTAGCGCTAGGTGGGAAAGTTTTAGAAAGTGTTCCTAAGAACTTCTTCATTGGAGTTATATTTTGATATAAGAGAAAAGAGCATTAATCACACAATGTGTTATGGGCTGCTTTAGTTCTAGGCAATGACTAGACGGACCGCAAGGCTAACGACTCAACGAGAGCCACTTCGCCAACACTTCGTGTGCGTCGTAATCCTACTTAAAGCAGTAAGTAAAGTAAATGCGAGAAAGGGTTTAAACAGACAAAAAATTGAGGAAAGTAGCACTTATATTGTGAATAGAAAATGATTACAATGTTCTCAAAAGTAAAGCAACAATCGGATGTGGGGTAGTACTTTCACTCACAAGGTAATCCTAACTAGAAAACTAGAACTAGTAGTTAAAATGCACTCTGATCCTATTTACATATATATAACAAAACTAAAGGACTAAGGGTAATGGGATGGCCTAATAGCCAATAAAGATACTCCTGCACACCCGGAAAGGTGCTCGCCATGTTGATGACGCGAGGTCGTTGCATTGGGCATGCGGTCGAGCATGCAGACGTGCGGTCGTGTGTTCAATTGGGTGTGCGGGCAAGCAGACTCAGGCGCGGGCATGCTTTCAGGCACGCGATCGGGTGTGTGGACTCACGCACGAGCGTGTGCGGAAGCTCGTCCTGTGAAATTCTCCCCCACCTGTTGAAAAAAAACGGCCTTGTTGCCTCCCTGTTGAGGTATTCATCTATTAGTGTTTGAAAGGCTTTGAGATTCGTGGCTTTCTCCTAGGTGTTCTCTTCTTCACCGCGCTCTTGCGATTTTACAAGATATTCTTGGTGATCTCTTCTTGAATACCTATTGATTCTGTCATCCAGGTTCACTTCCGCGACCCGCTTCCCTATCGTCTTGTGGTATAAGGTAGTGTGGTGGTCTTGTCCTCTATTTGGATCCTCCATGTCTTTGTGGTACAGTTTAAGGAAACTAACATGGAAGACTGGGTACACCTTCCACCACCCTGAGACATCGATCTTATATGCCACATTTCCGATCCTTTTTAGGACAGACACGGGGCCAACGTATTTCTGGAGGAGTCTAGGGCCCCTCTTCCGTAAGTACTGACTATGTCATTGATTCGGCAACTTTACCAAAATCTTGTTCCCCACCTGAAACTCCAATGGGCGTCGGTTATGAGCTGCATTCTTCTTCATGGCCTTTTCCAGGTAGCTGCTGCTATGTCGATATTTTGCTTCCATTCTAGGGAGAAACTCTCGGCCTTAATTGGTCGAGAGATGTCGTTGAGAACATCAACAGTGTGAGGGAGTAGGGGTTGCTGTCCCGTTACCACCTCAAAGGGACTATTGTTCGTGGAAGAACTCTTTTGGGAGTTAAAACACAATTAGGCAGTATCAAGCAGTTGGATCCAATTAGTCTGCTTGGCAGTGGCAAAGTGTCGAAGATATTCCTCCAACATGCTATTGAAGTGTTCTGTCTGACCGTCTGACTCAAAATGTGCTTTTGAACTCATGCGTAGTTTGGAACCGAGAATTTTGAAGAGTTCGCTCCAGAAGTTACCGATGAATTTGGAGTCTCGTTCACTAATAATCTCCCGGGTATTCCCCAATATTTGACAATGTATTTGAAGAAAAGGTGTGCCATTCTCTTTTGCAGAAATATACCTTGGACAGCAATGAATGTTGCATATTTCGAGAAACAGTCGACCGCCACCAATACTGTAACAAGGTTGCCAACCTTGGGGAGATTGGTGATGAAGTCAAGGGAGACACTCTCCCAAGGTCGCTTCAGTACTTGAAGGGGTTGTAGCAATACTGTCTTCTTCTGACGAACTACCTTGTCTCATTGATAGATAAGGCAGGTCCGCACATAGCGGTCAACGTCATCCTACATTTGCGGCCAGTAGTAGCCCCATTGAACAAAAGCCAATGTTCATTCCATTTTGGCGTGTCCAGCCCAAATTGTGTCATGGCACTCCTTTATGATATCTTTCCATAACTTTCCTCCTTTTGGGACATAAAGTCGCCCCTTCTTGGTCCACAGGAGACCATTTTTAAGTCAGAACTGTTGAATCTTCCCTTATTCCACCAACTCCATGAGAGTCTTCGAGTTGGGATCCGTCGGAAGGAGTTCCCGTATCTGCTCTCAAATGTTCGTGGTCACCTGACTTTCTTGTAGAGCGGCCAACTGGCAGATATGGATTATGTCCGCTTTGCGACTAAAGGTGTTTGCCTCTTGATTTGACCTTCCGGCACGGTATTCTATAGTAAAATCGAATTCTGCCAACAACTCCTACCAATGAGCTTGCCTGTTGTTGAGTTTAGGTTGGGTCATAAAGTGGCACATTGAAGTATTATCTATCTTAACTAGGAATGGAGCACCCAACAAGTAGTGTTTCCACAGATGTAGGAAATGTACTATCGCCAATAGTTTTTTCTCGTGAGCGGAGTACCTCTGTTCGACATCATTTAGCTTCCGACTCTCGTAGGCCACGGGGTGTTCTTCTTGCATCACCAAGAGTAAAGTCAGGGCATCCGTGTGTATCTCAAAGAGTTTCTCTAAGTTTGGCAGTACCAATATTGGATTGGCAGACAATGCTCTCTTCAGACGTTCGAAAGTTTCTTGACAAGATTTACCCTAATCCCATGTCTTTCCTTTCTTGAGCAAATCCATTAACAGTAGGGTTATCTTCGAATAGCCCCGTACGGACCGTCAATAATAATTGGCCAAATCTACGAAGGATCGAAATTCAGTGACACTGCTCAATAACTTCCAATCTTCTAAGATTTGGACTTTCTTAGGGCCCATTTTGATCTTCCTCATCTCAATGATATGTCCCAAGAAATCAATACATTATTGTATGAATAAGCACTTGGTAGGTTTGAGGTACAGTTCATGCTCCCTTAACCTGGTTAGCACTAATCTCAAGTACTCTATATATTCCTCCAATGTGTTGCTGTAGATCATAGTATCGTCCAAGTACACTACCACAAACTGATCTAAGAAACCATGGAGTACTTGATTTATTAGGGTACAGAAGGTAGTGGGGGCGTTGGTTAACCCAAATGGCATCACCAAAAACTCAAATGCCCCGTACCTCGTGATGCAGGTTGTTTTATGCTCGTCACCTTCTTTGATTCTCACCTACCAATAGCCATTCTGCAGATCAAGTTTCGTATAGTATTTTGCTCCATTCAACTGGTCAAAGCAATTTGTGATTAATAGAATGGAATATCTATTTTTGACAGTGATATTGTTCAGAGTACGGAAATCGACACAGAATCACAACGTTCCATCCTGCTTCTTTTGGAACAAGACTGGTGCTCGATAGGAGGATTTGGCAGGAACTATTATACTTGCCTCCAATATCTCTTTCAGCTATTTTTGAAGTTCCGCTAGTTCAGATTGCGACATCCTATATGACGCTCGTGCTGGAGGCTTAGCACCAGTAATCAGTTCGATCTTATGATCTAATTTCCTTCTCGGGGGAGCCGTTTTGGAAGCTCGTCTAGCATTACGTTCTCAAATTCTTTCAAGAGATGCTTGACTAGCGTGGGTATTGGCCTCGAGATCTCTTCCAACTCTTTTAATCGGACATGAGCCAACCAAGTGGTCTCGCACCGTTTGAGACCTTTCTCCAATTACATGGCCGAAACGCTTTACACCTTAGTGTTCATGCAACGAGTTGAAATCACGCAGGGTCATCCATCCAACCGAAGTAGGCAATTCTCCCTTACCCACACCAATAGTCTCAAGCCTCGGAGAAACTCCAATTTGATAATGAACTAGAAGTCATCCATCCTAATAGCCATGATGTTCGTTTACACCCAAAGAGGACCACAGCTTATGACAGTTGCCTTGGCCACTCCCACTACGGGTTGGACAAAGAGTTGATGGCCTTCATCTTACTGTGGGACTCCTCTAAGACTAGCTTAAAGCGTGAGATTTCAAAATCAGCCAAATAGTTGTGTGTCGCACCGGTGTCGATCATGGCCGCGAGGAGCTTCCCATTGACTCTCAAGTCAATGATCATGAGTCCATTATTCTTATTCTGGACAGGTCTGACTAATTCAATCTCATCTGCCTGTAGGGTTCCGAGTGGTGCCGGGGTCTCTGTACCAAATGAAACTCGTCGATACCCTTTGGCGGGATTGGTGCAACCTCATTTTGAGTTGTTGCGCTGACCTTCCTTGGTGGGAGCCTTGGCAATGGGAGGGCGTACTTGCATTTACCCATTTGAATAAGCAAGAGCGTTACACCAGTATGTATAGGCACCCATGGCCTCAGAGTCCCCACTCCCTGATGCCTCCCGTTCACTTGAACCTATGCTCATCTCGCCCCCCTTCCTCTTCGGTGGGTCTTGCCCCTCCTGGTTAAGACTTACTAGTTGGCACATAAAAGCGCTAGTTGTTTTATGATATTTCGGAAACTCTCTCACAAATGCGGGTCATTACCGTTAAATTGATTCATAGGTGCCAGGACCCTCGGTTGACCAGGAGGATTCTAGTTCGGGGGTGTGAAGGCTCTACCTCCCCCTTCTCTTCCTTATAGTGCAGGGAAGCCAGCATTTGGAATCCTTTCTCCCTCACATCTTTTGTTGTCAGGACAAAAGTTACGATTTGGTAGGGTTGTGACGGTAGTTGCCTTAGATTGATTCAATTGGTACAATTCATCAAAATCTTCCATTATTTTAATGGTTTCAGTCAGGGTCTCAAACCGGTATTTTAGTAGTTCTGATTTAACCCACGACTTAAGTTTGCTTTGGAAGTCGTAAATCCGATCTGCTTCCGACGTGTCAACAATTTGGAGCATCAGTTCCTAGAACTTGTTAACATATACTCTGATCGTACCCGCATGTTGCAACTCGTTGCATTCATTACGAGACTTCGTCTGAGTATAGTGAGAAAAGAAGTGTTCTTTTATTCTCTGCTTCACCTTCTTCCATGTGTTAATGGGACGTGTACCATTATTGATGGCCTTTCTCTATGTACGCCACCACAGCTTAGTGTCGCTAGCCAAGTGTCGACTAGCTCCTCACCCGCTCTGCCTCATCAATTATGTGTAGAGGGTCCAAATAGTCGCTCATGTCGTAAAAGAAGTTGTTTACTTCCTTCACATCTCGCTCCCTACCGAAGGATTTCGGTTCGGGGATTTTCACTCTAGCGCCTCCTGAGTCATTCATACCCCCTCCATTGGGTTGAACATTGTTGTTGTTGGCCACAACCAACTGAAGAATGTGCACTTCGGCGCGAATGTCATCAATAGTGACACGTAACTTTGTGACTTCGTTGTTAACAGAAACTTGCAATTCACTGATTGCTTCTTGATTCCCCACCACCCTAAATTCGAGGTTTTGAGTTACCTCCGATAACTGTTGGTTGAGTCCTCCTTGTTTGTTCAAATCGGCAGTCAACTAGGCCAAATCTGTTTTAACTTGACAAACTCTTTGGTCAATGGGTGCTGCCTCATGCATCTCACCAAAGCACATTGCATTGAAGCGGGTCACTTCTGCCTCTAATGTGACAGCCCATCTTTGCTTAAGGTGTACCCTAAGGATTAGTGAACTGCCTGTCCAACTCTCGTCAGGACTCAAATACCCAAAGTACCATCAAAACATTAATCTCAACATTTGCTCAAAATAAAGTAAACTCCAAGTTACATGAACATAAAGTTTGCAAACATTTCAATCTTAAAGTTTACAACCAACTTCAAGCTTACAAAATGGAACAAGTCCACTAATACATCGGTATTTAAACAAAAGATAAACACTTGACTTTTAGGTCACAAGTAAACTCTCCAACCTCTTAGACATTCCTGTTAAGGAAAACAAAAGGGAATTGGGTAAGCGAAAACTTAATGAGGTCCCCAAAAAAACATGCAGTCACATTAACAAATAGGCAAAACAAATAGTCAAATCTCACATTTAAAGTAAAATAAAGCAACACACTCAAGTAAAGGATACAGGTGGCTTCCAAAAGCCAAATCCACAAAGCTTGATTGAACATGAGCCGTTGACTCTCCGTCAACGTTTGAAATCAAGAACCAAGTCCGTAGACACTACTTACACCATAACCGTCCACTAATCACCCCCTTACAGGGCCCGAACACCTCAACTAATCAAATTTGAGTAGTACTCGAGTATACCATGTTCCAAAGAACCAAATCGAATATCCTATGGTTCACCGATCTTTTCGACCAAGCTCAAGTTGGCTCGATACAAACGGCTCACCAATAAGGTTTTGGGGTTTTTTGAGCCCCAAACGAATCAAATTAGTCAACGGTATATCACCCAAACAATTTTTCACATCAAAACACACAAAGTCAAATCATAGTTCGAGCAGATCAAATTCCAAGTGAAAGTCAAACGGAAGAGTTCGAGTGCGATAAGTACGCTCTTGACTCTACCTCAGTAGTCCAAGCATGCATGAAATGTAAGCAAGTTTAATAGTCACATTTCAAACATCTCACACAGTCACGTAGTTCAAGTAAACACATAAGTCATATAGTTCGAGAAATTACACAAGTTCACGAAACAAGCAAAGGAACACTCACCAAACAAAGCCAAGTAACTCAAATATTCACGCCTTGATCACCCTCGATACCACTTTTGAGTCCTATGTACAACCAATGTATACAATCATCAACTCAACCAAAGCAAATAAATGCAACCTAACAAGTGCAAATAAATGCTACTAGTTAATGTAACTAGGAAATTCTAGAGTGATTCAAGTCACAAAACGATGAAAAATTGAAGGTTTAATAGATTCATAAGTCAAGTATGATATTTGGAATGAAATAAGTGCGCAAAGATTCAAGAAGCATCAAGGTTCAACCAAGAACAAATTTACGACAAAAGCTAAGGTTCGGGTATAACAGTGGGCATTGCGCAATCTTGGAAAAATGGGTATAATTTGGTGTAGAAAAATCGAAATTGAGTGCCGTTAGTGGTGTTAGAAACTAGACTCATAGGGCTTTCCAATGGTATATGGCTTAATTCCTAGTTCATTTCTTATCAATACTAGAAAATCTAGGAAATTGACTATTTTTCCAATTCTGACGGAGTGCAAAACCGAAAATTGGTTCAAAAGTTTGTGCAATTCAAGAGGTTTTCACCCTTCAAAATAAATTGATTTCACTCCAATTTGATACCAAAAAGGTCCTAACAATGTTTCTCAACAAGAATCAGTGAAGCTTGAACAAGAAAGAATCGCAAAACAAGAGGAAAAATCTACAAAGACAGCCCACAACTTCCTTTCACTTTTAAAAGTTCAAACCAATTTCTATAAATTTTCTAGCATGAATATGGAAGTTAAACAAGCATCTTTCTCAAAGGAAAAATCATCATAGACTGGTAATTAGTGCTAATGCAAAAATCAAACACATGGTAGACATAAACTTAAGCCAACTCTTAAGATACAACTACAAGGATCCAAGCCAAGAACTTATGTTTCCAAGCATTAACCATCCTTAATCATCACCCACAACCTTCATTAAACTAACTTTAAAGATCATAGAACTAGGGTTTTGGAAGAAAATTACCTTAACAAGCTAGAGAAGTAACCCTCCAAGCAACTATGATCTTCTTCTACCAAACTTAAGGATTGATGGTTAAGGTGCTAGCAACTTCTTCTCTTTGATTTCCTATCAAACTAAGCAAGATTTAGGTTGGTTTTTGGTGAGTTTTCTCCTCTCTTTTTCTCTCCCTTATGGCTGGCCACCCCTCTCAAAATGAAGCTAAAATTGTGTTGTTTTTTAAAGAGATAAGTTGGAGGGAAAAAGCCATCAAGTCAAAGTTTAAATCCTAGGGTGACAAGTGGTGGTTTCTTGGCCACTTCCCAACAAAAATCTCACTTATTTACTTCTAACTCCTCTAATTTAGTTTGGTCTCCAATTAACACCAATAAATCCTATTTTCCTAGCAATTAAGTCATGCAAGAAATTCTCACTAATTCTAAAATTAAATCTAAGAAAAGTTTATCTAACCAAATAATAAATAATGTACTTAGTGAGACATATTACTAATGCACTAAAGGAATTTATATGCACTTGAATGAGTTAAATGGTAATGTATGCATGGAATTTCTAGGGCTCTCACATCTAAGGCGTCCAGCCATTTTTTTTGGGACATTGTGTATCTTGCTTGTTCAGATCCCGGTAGAACCGAGTCTCTGATACCAACTACTATGGACCGCCTTAGTTCCAAGTAATGACTAGGCGGACCGCAAGGCTAACGACTCAACGAGAGCCGCTCCGCCAACATTTCGTATGCGTCGTAATTCCACCTAAAACAGTAAGCAAAGTAAATGCGAGAAAAGCTTTAAAGGGACAAAAGTTTGAAAAAAATAGTACTTGTATTGAGAATAAAAAATGAATACAACGTTCTCAAAAGTAAAGCAATAATCGGATATGGGCTAGTACTATCACCCAAAAAGTAATCCTAATTAGAAAACTAGAACGGGTAGTTAAAATGCACTCTAATCCTATTTACATATATACAACAAAACTAAAGGACTAAGAATAATGGGATGGCCTAATAGCCAATAAAGATACTCCTGAACTCCCAGAAAGGTCCTCGCCATGTTGGTGACCCGAGGCCATTCATTGGGTGTGCGGTCAGGTATGCGGGCATATGGAATCGCACCCGGACGTGCTGTCGGTCGTGTGGTTGGGTATGCGGGCTTGCGGACTAGCGCATGGACATGCGGTCAGGCACGCGATCGGGCATGCGGACTCGGGCACAGCGTGGACTCGCACACGGGCACACGGGCATGTACAGAGGCTCGCCCTGTGAAACAATGGAATAGGCACAACTTATTCCAAAATTGATGTGAGTTAAGTACAGTAAATGTTTATTGAAAGGTGAAATAATCCATTTGACTTTTCTCATTACTTGGACGACATGATGCATTCTTAGATGCCAATCTTGGTCTATAAGTATGAGTTGATTGATTAGTGGAATCAATGATAAATTAAAATGAATTTAATTTATCTAGTTATTATTTATTAATGATTATAACTCATACTTATTGCCAACATATATGAGAAGCTAATGGGTCATACATAGTAAGAATTTCTTTAACCGGATTAAATGAATATCAAGTGGGAACTTGCTAGATAAGATTTTATAACTTATAGTTTCTGTAGGTCCCGAAAGCAACCTAAGAGAGGGGTGAATTAGGTTGATGAAAATTTAAAACTTAATTAAAGGAAATGATCATGCAAGTTGAGCTTTTCAAGTTTTCTTAATGATTCAATACTTGATCAAAGAAAATAAAGATCACACACGAGTAGATGATCACAAGTAAGTTCCAAACAAAAGAATAAATAAGAAAGATGGAATCAAATGGACTGCAAAGTTGCACCCAACTTGAAGTCCAGTACCTCAATTGTTATTACTACTTCAATTTGATGAAGTTACACCAAGTTGTACATGGAAGGATCACCCCTTACTTGCCTCAATCTCTTTTTGATCAAGCCAAAAGGTTTTACAACAGCCTTGCTAACCCTCACTTTGCTACACACTTGAACCTTCTCTCACAATTGAAAAGCAATGAATGTTCACACACTCACTTACACTACAAGTACTAAGAAAGACACAAATTCTTGCTAAATTTGCTCTTAAAGGCTTGTAAGTAATGGTTGTCAAAAGTTCTGAACATATTCAGCCTTTAAGGTATTTATAGGGTGCAAAAATAAATGTCCCAACTTCTCCAACGGTCTTGAATTAAATGCAGAAAAAACTAGCCGTTGGGCGTGTCGGACGTCCGACGCCCTGTTCTGCGTGTGAAGCCACCGTCTGACAGTTTGCTGAATTTCTGCATCATAAACTGTCGGACGTCCGAACCAAAAATCCACCGTCCGACAGAACTAGTAGCTAATTTGAATTTCCTCTCAACCTGTCGGACGTCCGAAACTTGGGTTTTCGTCAGAAAGCATCATCCGAAGCGTTGTCGAAAACTGTCGGACGTCCGAAACGACCGTCCGACAGAACCAGTGGCTATCCCATCTTTCATTCCAACTTGTCAGACGTCCGAACCCCTGCCTTGCATCTGACAGCATCATCCGACACATATGAATGATGTGTTTAGGTGGAAAACCTGTCTCGCTACAATTTAGCTTGAAAGGACATTAGTAAAAATCATCATATTGGTTTGTTAATCATCAAAAGAGCCAAGAATCTCCCCCTTTTTGATGATGACAAACCAAGTGATGATTTGAATGGAAATAGAAGCAAAAATGCATAAGTGTTAAAATAAGCGTTTAAAAATACCACCCCTTACTTTCAAAACTCATTTTGCAAAACTCCCTCTTACTTACTGCACCATCTCTTAGCATTTGATACTTAACACACTCATACCAACTCAAAATACTATTATTCAACATTCAGTAATATCAACCAATATACCAACATATTCAATATCAAGCAATATCAACCAATACATCAACATATTCAATATCAACCAATATATCAATATCAACCATCATTTAAAATCCCTTTTTTCTCCCCCTTTTGTTATCAATCAAAAAGAGGGGACATCCAAAATTTAAAGGAACATGCAATAAGCATTGATACCAAAGTAGTACACAGTCGAAACCAATAAACATCCAAACATAAGGGGAATAAAAATAAATATTCAACAAGAGTTCAGTGAGTCAAGACTAACAAAAGCCAAGGCCAAACAAAAACAATCATGGCCAATGAGTAATTTTGGCTTCACAAAAACAGTAACAGAAGCCAAGAAGAAAGTCATAAACAAAATGATGGTGGCCTAGAAATGCCCAATTGCATGAGCCTACTAGATGCCTAAATGTCTAGAATTGGGGACGAAATTGAGACAGTCTAGGGTCTTGAGTCATTTCCTGTTGATGCAATTCCTAATCTTGAGATGGGCCCCACATCTGCATTAGACCTTTAGCAACTTGTTTGTCTTATGCATTTTCTTCGTGTGCCTGCTTTTCATCTTGAGCAGTTCTTTCTTGTGCTTGTTCTTCAGTGTGGTGGGCTGTTTCCTCTTGAGTTTGTCCTTCAATTTCTGGTTCAGTGTCCCTTTGAGCTTGAGAAGGTAAGAGAGTTTCCTTTAGTTTGAGAAAGGCTTCCTTTTGCTCTGAATTCATAACCATTTGAAGACTTTCTTCTAGAAGAAGATGTCTTTGTTTGAGTTCAAGGAGAAGGGTGAGAATTGGATCCGTGGAAGTAGAAGAGGAAGGCTAGGATGTCATAGGAATAGAAAAATCAAGTCTTGGATGTTTAAAACGAGGAGTCACAGGAGTTTGAGGAGAAAAGAGTGGATCATGAACTGTTTTGGTATAGATTTCCAAGGCAGTCTCTTTGTAGACCCACTCATCACCAACAAAGTGAATGTTTTTCTTTTCAAAGTATGCCTTGGTGAAAAAACAGTTTGGATTTTTAGTAGATGGTGTTCCAATCAAAGGAATGTTGAAATGATTGAAAATGGAAGTCAAGAACTTGCCATAGGGAATTTTCCTATGACTGTCCGACTTAACTTTGTTCATAAAACGACACATGATAAATCCAAAATCAACCCTTATATCTTCCATAAAACAATAGAAAAGATAAAGCTCCATTTTGTTAGTTGTGGTACGATGGCTAGAAGTAGGAACTAATAGATTTCCAATCATAACCCACAAAATTTTTTGCAAAGGTGTCAATTCATTCAAATCAGCTTCAACCGAAACTTGAAAATTTGTTTAAAAATATGATAAAAGCCTTGTTCCACTGAAGTGATTATATGAAGTTGGTTGCTCTTCATAAGAAAAAAGGTTTGCAATTCTGCTAGAGTAATCAGCTTCGATAGTGGTATGAAAATTTCATTCACAATGTTAGGATCAAGAGCAATGTCAATGCCATTGACCCTACACACAACCTCAGAAGGGGTTCGACTTATCTAATATTAGTATAAAATTGGTGCACTATAGGAGGATAGATAATTTAGGGAAAAGTAAGAAGATGTCTCCATTTTTGAAAAGAAAATTTTTCAAGGACCCAATCTAACTTGTAAGTACAAAAATCAGAAAGGGAAATGGAGCGTTGGGTAATGAAGCCTTTCTTGCAAACTATGAAAAATCTTTCTTCGGCCTCAGCGTCAATAAAGGTAGGCAGTACATTTCTGGGTTGTTCCTGTGCTTCTTCTTGCTCATCAGAAGCACGAGTATGGTGTTGAGTTCCTTGGTTCGACTAGTTGCAGAACTCCTTCCAGTTCCCCTCCTGCCAGTAGATGAGCTTCCTCTAACCCACACCATTGAGAGTGAATGGAGTGCAATGGATGATGCAGTTATGATAATACAGTGCTAATGATGCCCTCTAAACACTAATAATGCCGTGAATGAGCTTAGAGAAGAGAAATTTTGGACCTAGGGTTTGAAGAGGAAATTGGGGATTTTCTTGATTTTGATATATAAGGGAAATGTGGAAGATTATTTGCTGAAAATGATGTTTGGAAGTCGAATTTAGAAGCAATTTCAAGAAATCATTACTTGAAGGAATGAAATTTCGATTTTCAGGGATGGAACAATGGAAGAACTCTCTGTCCGAGAGAGAGAAGGAAAATAACGAATGACTGTCCGAAATCCCTTTTAAAAGGAATTTCAAGGGTGTCGGACGTCCGAACGTTAGGCTGCGTCTGATACCTGCGTCCGATCCCCTGGTTTGTTAAGAAATAATTTTCTAGAGCTGTCGGACGTCCGATCCTTGTATAGAATGTCCGATAATAGTTGATACACAGCACGAATGCTGCCGGACGTTCAAAGAATGTAGGACGTCCGATCCCTTATTTCCTCAAAGAAATTTTTCTGAAATTCCCAATTTGCTTCTCAAATATACAAATTGCTCCAAAGGCAATGCTTTTGTAAAAATATCAGCAATTTGATCTTTTGAACAAACATAGTTAACACAAATTTCTCTTCTTTGAACAAGATTATGAATAAAATGATGCTTGATGTCTATGTGTTTTGTCCTAGAATGTTGAATGGGATTTTTGGTCAAATTTATAACACTAGTGTTGTCACAAAACATAAGCACACAATTATATTTCAAATGAAAATCATATAAAGTGTGCTTCATCCAAATCAATTGAGCACAACAAGCACCGGCTACTATATACTCAACTTCGGCCGTAGATAAAGAAATTGCATTTTGCATTTTGCTGAACCAAGAGACTAAGCATTCACCTAGAAAATGACATGTACCACTTGTACTTTTTTTATCTACTCTACAACCAACAAAGTCGGCATCCGAGAAGCCAATTAAAGTAAAATCAGAACATTTTGGATACCATAAACCATAATTCACAGTTCCTTTTAAATATCTAAAAATTCATTTTACAGTTAGCAAGTGAGACTCTTTTGGACATGATTGAAACTAAGCACATAAGCAAACAGCAAACATAATATCGGGTCTACTTGCGGTTAAATAAAGCAAGCTACCAATCATACCTCTATAGAACTTTTCATCAACTTTTGTACCTTCTTCATCTTTATCAAGCTTGGTGGAGGTACACATGGGGGTGCCAACTTGTCTTGAGTCCTCCATACCAAATTTCTTAAGAAGTTCTTTTGTGTACTTGGTTTGATTGATAAAAGTTCCATCTTGACTTTGATGCACTTGAAGTCCAAGGAAGAAATTCATTTCTCCCATCATACTCATTTCGAATTCCTTTTGCATAACATTTGAAAATTCTTTGCACAAATGTTCATTAGTAGCACCAAAAATGATATCATCTACGTAAATTTGTACAATTAATAAATCATTCGAATTATTTTTGGTAAAAAGAGTGGAATCTACATCACCTCTTTTAAAGCCATTTTCCACCAAGAAACCACTTAAATGTTCATACCAAGCTCTTGGAGCTTGTTTCAAACCATATAAATCTTTTGAGAGTTTGAACACATAATTTGAAAATTTTTCATTCACAAATCCGGGGGTTAATCGACATAAACTTCTTGGTCAATAAGGCCATTTAGAAATGCACTTTTAACATCCATTTGAAATAGTTTGAAACCTTTAAAGCATGCAAATGCAAGAAACATTCTAATAGATTCTAATCTAGTTACGGGAGCAAAGGTTTCATCAAAATTTATCCCTTCTTCTTGTGCATAACCTTTTGCTACAAGTCTAGCTTTGTTTCTCACTATTTCTCTTTTATCATTTAACTTGTTCCTAAACACCCATTTTGTTCCAATTACGGGATAGTCTAATGGTCTTTCTACCAAAGTCCATACTCTATTTCTCTCAAATTGGTTTAGTTCCTCTTGTATGGCCACAATTCAACTATCATCTTTTAGTGTCTCATTGACATTTTTGGGCTCAATATGAGGAAGTAATGAAAACTTATCTACTAAAGCATTCTTATAGGAGCGAGTTTTTACCCTTTCGGATGGATCACCTATTATGAACTCCTTTGGATGATGTTGAGTGAACTTCCAAACTTTTGGAAGATCTTTTTGAGTTTCTTCATTTTCACCTTTCTTTTCTTGTCCATCTCCTTCTTGAGGTGTGTCTTCCTTTGTGTCATCTTTCACTTCCTTATTTTGCTCTTTATGAAGGGTTAGATCTTTAAGAGTTTCTTGCACACCTACATCATCATCTTCACAAGCATCTTTAGATACAACATTATTTGTTTCATCAAAAGTAACATGAATGGCTTCTTCTATGACAAGAGACCTTCTATTATAAACTCTATAACCATGTTTATTTTCAAAATATCCCAAGAAAATACCTTCATCCGTTTTCTTGTCAAACTTTTCAAGATGTTCTTTGATATTTAAAATGAAACACTTACAACCAAACACTTTAAAATAACCAATAATAGGCTTTTTGCCAAAAAGAAGTTCATATGAAGTTTTATTCAAAATTTGTCGTAAAAGGATTCTATTCATCAGATAACAAGCCGTGTTTACTGCCTCGGTCCAAAAATATTTTGGCATATCACATTCACTAAGCATGGTCCTCGTGGCTTGTTGAAGAGTCCTATTCTTTCTTTCAACAACACCATTTTGTTGTGGAACTCTTGCTATTGAAAACTCATGTGAAATTTCATTATGATCACAAAATTCCAGAAAGCCACAATATTTAAACTCCGTCCCATTATCGCTTCTAATTTTCACAATATTCAAATTTAGCAAATTTTGGACTTCCGCAAATAAGGAAACAAAATTTCTGAAGGCATCATCTTTATGAGCTAAAAACACAACCTAAGTATATCTAGAAAAATCATCAACTATTACAAAGCAATAACATTTGCCGCCCAAACTAGCAACTTGAGTAGGACCAAATTGATTTTGAAGTGGAAACACAATTTTTTGGTTTAAAAGAAACTTTTGATTGTTTTCCAAATTGACATGCTTCACAAATACGATCTTTTTCAAATTTGATTTTTGGCAATCCTCTAACAAGTTTCTTTTTGGAGGCTTCATTGAGTAAATCCAAGTTAAAGTGACAAAGTCTTCTATGCCATAACCAAGGATCATCATTAGTAGTTTTAAGGCATTAAAAACAAGTTGAATCAATTTTCTCAAGAAAGACAACATAAATGTCATTGTATCTTTTTCCTTTAAAGATAATATTAAAATTTATATCAAGAATCAAGCATTCATGCTTCTTAAATAGCACATAAAGATTCCTATCACATAATTGACTAACACTCAACAAATTGTAACTCAAATTATCAACTAAAAGAACATTATGAATAAAGTTTCACCATTTTTACCAACGTCTCCAATCCCAATTGTCTTAAGCTTTAGTGTCATTTCCAAATGTGACTTTTTCACTACTTTTTGACTTAATCTTGACAAAGTGAGATGGATCACCAGTCATTTGTCTTGAGCATCCATTGTCAATGAACTATTTTGATACTTTGTTGGAATTTTTCAACTGTACCTACACAAGAGAGAATGAAAGATAACCTTTGGTACCCTTTGTATTTTTGAGTCCTTAGGAGTTAGTTGCAATCTCTAACAATCCAAGTAGTTTTTAAGCCATTTCTCATATTTTTCTTAACATAGCAATGACTTTTCATATGTCCATATTGACAACAAAAACTACATATTTTGCTAGTGTCCTTGACACTAATGGGTTTTAAATATCTAATACCCATTTTTCTAAGAATGGTAAATTTATTTTCACCAAAAGTAGTTCTTCTAACATTCATTTGAAGAATCTTTTGTTTCTCATTTTGAAGGAACTCATTCAAATCATCCATTCTTTTCTTCAAGCCATTTTGTTCCTCTTGGAGTTTTTTGCAAAACTTTTCTTTCGCATTTAGTTTCTTTTACAAATCCAAATCAATCTCAAACTCTCTCAATTCATCATTTTCATTTTTCAATCTTTTATTTTCTTGGAAGAGTTTTGAATTTTCACGAAGTAAAAAGTTGATTTTGACTTCTAATTCTCTATTCTTGGCATAATAATTTTTAGACTTTCATGCAATTTTTCAACAAAAGATTCAACATCATCATCATTCTCATCATCACAATCAAAAATAAGTTACTAGTGGATACCTTATCTTCTCCTATGGCAATGAATGCCATTTGAGCAGATTCTTCTTCTTTCTCTATTTCTCCATCGGAGTTACACTTATTCCAAGTTATTTGGAAGTTGTTGTATTTTTGCCTTCTTTCTCCTCTTCCTTCCTTTTTCTTCTTCATTGGCCATTCATTTGCATAGTGTCCAATTTGTCCACATTCGAAGCATTTATCTCCTTGTTTCTCGTTGACCTCTTGCTTCCCTCTACCTCTTTGATTGGGATTGTAGTTGCTAGGACCTCTCCTTCTAAATCTCCTTCTATTGAAAATTTTTTTGAACCTCTTAAAAAGAAGTGCCAAATCATTATCATCTAAGGAGAATGAATCATTCTTTTCTTGTGAAGTTTTGAGAGCTATACTCCTCTTCATTTTACATCCTCTTCCTCTTGTACCTTTGACTTGAGTTTCAATTCATAAGAGTTAGAGAGTTCATAAGATTTTCAATAGACATGGAATTTAAATCCTTGGCTTCCTCTACAGCTGTCACTTTGCTCTTCCAATCTTTAGATAGAGCATTTAAGATCTTTCTATTTTTCTCACCCAATGTATATTCTTTTCCCAACACCTTTAAATCCTTTATGATATCATTGAATCTACAATACATTTTGTCTACACTCTCATGAGGTTCCATTTTAAAGGATTTATATTTAGTGACAAGAAGGGATTTCTTTTGTTCTCAAACATTGTCACTACCCTCATGTATTTCTCTTAGTTTGTCCCATATTTCTTTTGCTGTTTTGCATCCATTTCACCCTTGTAGATTCATTAGCATCTAAGGCATTGTATAGCACATTCATAACTTTTGCATTCAAGGTGAGATTTATTCTATCTTGAGGAGTCAACTCCATTCGTGTTTTCAATCTAGGCTGATAAGTAATTTCATCTACAACCAATGCTTCAAATGGACCTTCATTCACTATATACCACAATTCAATATCTATAGATTGCAAGAAGATCTCCACTCTATCCTTCCAACTCACATAATTGACCCCATTAAACATAGGTGGCCTAGTGATAGATTGTCCATCTAAGAATAATGATTGTTAGTTGCCATGATCACTCCAAAGCCGATTGAACTAAATCTCTAGGAGACCAAACTCTAATACCAATTGTAGGTCCCGAAAGCAACCTAAGAGGGGGGTGAATTAGGTTGATGAAAATTTAAAACTTGATTAAAGGAAATGATCACGCAAGTTGAGCTTTTCAAGTTTTCTTGATGATTCAATACTTGATCAAAGAAAATAAAGATCACACACGAGTAGATGATCACAAATAAGTTCCAAGCAAAAGAATAAATAAGAAAGATGGAATCAAATGGACTACCAAGTTGCACCCAACTTGAAATCCAATACCTCAATTGTTATTGCTACTTCAATTTGATGAAGTTACACCAAGTTGTACATGGAAGGATCACCCCTTGCTTGCCTCAATCTCTTCTTGATCAAGCCAAGAGGTTTTACAACAACCTTGCTAACCTTCACTTTGCTACACACTTGAGCCTTCTCTCACAATTGAAAAGCAATGAATGTTCACACACTCACTTACACTACAAGTACTAAGAAAGACATAAATTCTTGCTAAATTTGCTCTTAAAGGCTTGCAAGTAATGGTTATCAAAAGTTTTGAACATATTCAGCCTTTAAGGTATTTATAGGGTACAAAAATAACTATCCCAACTTCTCCAACAGTTTTGAATTAAATGCAGAAAAAACTAGCCGTTGGGCGTGTCGGACGTCCGACGCCCTGTTCTGCGTCCAAAGCCACCGTCCAACAGTTTGCTAAATTTCTGTGTCGTAAACTATCGAACGTCCGAACCAAAAATCCACCATTCGACAAAACTAGTAGCTAATTTGAATTTCCTCTCAACCTGTCGGACGTCCGAAACTTGAGTCTTCGTCCGAAAGTATCGTCTAAAGCGTTGTCGTAAATTGTCGAACGTCCGAAACGACCATCCGACAGAATCAGTGGCTATCCCATCTTTCATTCCAACCTGTCGGACGTCCGAACCCTTGCCTTACGTCCGACAGTATTGTCCAACACATATGAATAATGTGTTTAGGTGAAAAACCTGTCTCACTACAATTTAGCTTGAAAGGACATTAGTAAAAATCATCATATTGGTTTGTTAATCATCAAAAGAGCCAACAGTTTAATTTTTGAGACAAATTAAATTGAGGGACTTATAGTGTAAATAAGTTTTAGTCTTCTAAATAGAAGATTTGTATTAGAATATGGAAGCGAAATCTTATTGGAAACTGATTTCAAGTTTACATAAAGATTTGACAACTTATTTGTCTATAATTACTCACTAAATTTTGCTAGCAAAATGAATCAATACACAAATGGTCTTGTGAGATTTTTGAGAAAAATCTTGAGAGAAAAATACCCAAAATTTGTCCAAGAAAATAAGAAAAAATTGCATCTCTTGTTTTGTCATCTTGGGACGAGTTTTTCATGGTAAAAAATTAGGGTTAACTTAATAGGCTTGCTTGTGATTGTTTTGGCAATAGTTAGCACTAATTTAGTTGAAACTAATTTGACCTTGGAGATTCTATCTAAGGAGGTTCGTGTGGATCACCGTTAGAGGTCAGACGTGTACGGCTATATGGATCACTTTGCCATCTCTGCGTCAAATCTCCACCAAGTTCAAGGAGGTTTTCATGGATTAAGATAATTTTTTTGAACTAACTCTATGTTACATGAATTTAATCAAAGGACGATCTATTGTAAGAAATCACAATTTTATTTCCGCTGCATTTGTCTCAATGGTTCCTAACAGGTACATCTTTTGGTTGGAAATAGGCCGGCTAAATCAAAACCACATGGTACAATTTCAGCATCTCCGCAGCAGCTTACAGCCTATGCATTCGTGAAAGTCACAAAGGACGCGACATTGGCTATTTTATGAGAATGCATTCCTATAGCTAATCCTCTGGCCTTCCACAATCAAATAAATTGATTTGCATAGCTATAGGGATGGTGTTGGCCTCAATCTGGGCAGGGACGCTATAAATGAGCTCAAGTGGCAGATTTCATTTCAGATCTTCCATGCTAGGTTTTCAATAACCTGTAAGAGGTTAGAATAAATGAGGGCCTCAATGTACACAGCACCAGCATCATTACAACTGAAAAATTGTCAAGGGAAATCTTTCCTGTTAAGGGATAAAACTTGGTCAAAATGTTGGATAATGACTGCTTGGGAATTGAGAAATGTGTAATTGGCTGGATTGATGGAATAAAATACCTGGGATATGATCAAGTGGTGAAAGGTGATCAAGAAGGGATATTTTGAGGTTTATTAGGTAAGGGGTGTTAGAAAATGGAAATGAAAGTTTAATCATCTGTTTTTGATATTGTCTCCAACTTGGCCATCGTTTTTAGTCGCTTTCTCAGGCTTCTGATGACTATAGTAAAAGATATGGAAAAATTTCTCTATGATAAATGGAAATAATGCTTCTGGTACTCTTTGGAGGAGAAACTAGAATGGCTTTGCCTATTTATAGAAAGAAAGAAAATTACTTTGACAAGGGAGAGATGTTTTAGTTAGTGTCAAGGAAGAGGCCAAACTGTTATTCATTGGAAAATGTGAAACGCCAAAATGATATTTATTGTTCATGGCCAATGGCATCCGTCTGAAAAGACATTTAAACGTTATGTTCCGAAGGATAAACTATCTGTAGTTTTGTCTGTTACTATATAACTCTCCTAACATTTTAAAATATTTATTTCACTCCCTATAGTTTTATGTAATGTGGAAACTTGACGCGAAATAGCCTATGTATCATTATTAGTTGAAATAACAATAGTACCCTTATTTAAATGTGTTAATCGTGATCCCGAATTTTGACAATTATAAAACAATTGAAGAAATTGGTCTAATATTTTCCATTGAGATCATTGACAGCACAAGTCATCAAGGTAAGGAATCTTGTTGAAAAAACCTATCAAAAGAAGTTTTTAGAACTGTTGACTGTCGGACGGACGATACCTTGTATCGGACGTCCTATAAAACTCGAAACTTCTCTATCGGAAGCTCAACTGGAAGTATCGGATGTCCGATAGACAGGGGGTCTATCGGACACTTCTTTCGAACTCACAACAACCACAACGGACGTCCGAAGATATCCAAGAAGTTTTTTGAGCTCTCTGGCCACTTTCGGACGCAAGCCCATCGGACGCAAAAATATGTATTGGCCGTCCGATCATTTTCATGAAGATTCTTTGAGCTCACTGGTCTCTGTCGGATGCAAAGCCCATCGGACGCAAAAATATCCATCGGCCGTCCGATAAAGATCGAAACAGCCTATCGGACGCTAGCATCGGACACACAACAGAGTGTCAGACGTCCGATAGCTCCAACGGCTAGTTGACTCTTCAGCTTTTTCTATCCGTTGACCTCAATTCCAAGGCACTTTTTGGTCTCCTATAAATACATGCCTTGTCTGAAAATCAAAAAGACAATTGTACACTTGGATAACAAGTTCTTAAGAGTGATTTTAGCTAGAAAATACTCTTTTTGAGTAAGAATTGTTAATCTTGAAGTGTGAGTACATTGACAAGCTTTTCAAATGTGAGTGAGTTGATCATTTGTGTAGCTTTGTGAGGGTTTTCTGTAAAGAGTGTAAAACTTCCTAACTTGACTAAGTGGAGGGAGTTTGGGATAAAGAGGAAGTGATCCTTCTATTGTACACAAGATTGATCGAATCTCATCAAATTGAAGAAGCTTTATTTGAGGAATTTTCTTCAAGCTCAAGTGGAGCTTTGAAGAAGTTTGGTTTGCTTTCTAAATCTGTTTCTTTTCAATCTTCTTTTCAACTCTTTGATTGAAATATCATCTATACATCTCGGTCTTGATTGTCCATTTGCTTGACATATTATTTTTGTGAGAAGTTGTGATTAAAATTTGAAAAAAGAGGCATTATTTGATTAGTTCTTAATCAACCTAATTCACCCCTCTTAGGTTGTCTTTGGGCCTTACAATTGGTATCAGAGTTTGGTCTCTAGGATCAAGTTTAACCGCTTAGAGTAAAGATGACAACCAACAATGCCATATTTTTTGAAGGTCAATCAATCACTAGACCACCAATGTTTAATGGATCAAATTATGTGAGTTGGAAAGAACGTATGATTATTTTCTTGCAATCTATTGACATTGATCTATGGTTTATTATTAGTGAAGGTCCTTACACTGCTATTATTGATGATCCTATCACTCATGTTCCTAGATTAAAAACAAGAGATGAGTTGAATCGTGAGGATAGGGCTAATCTCACATCTAATGCAAAAGCCATGAATGTTCTATATAGTGCACTAGATTCAAATGAATCCATTAGAGTGAAAGGGTGTAAATCTGCCAAAGAAATTTGGGATAAATTAAGGGAGATTCATGAAGGTAGTGAGGATGTGAGAGAACAAAAGAAATCCATTCTAGTCATTAGATATGAATCATTCAAAATGAAACCTTATGAAAACATTGATAAGATGTATTGTCGATTCAATGATCTTATTAAGGACTTATAGGTGTTGGAAAAGGAATACACTCTTGGTGAAAAAAATAGAAAAATTTTGAATGTTCTACCTAAAGAGTGGGAAAACAAAGTGACTGCCATTGAGGAAGCCAAAGATTTGAATTCTATGTCTATTGAGTCTCTCATTAATTCTCTAACATCTTATGAATTGAAAGCTTAAAAGCAAGGTACAAGATGAAGAGGAAGCAAGAGCAAAAAGAAGCATTGCTTTAAAAGCTGCTCAAGATGAGGATGACTTGGCTTCACAAGATAAAGAAGATGGTGATTGTGATGATAATGATCTTGCACTCATCACAAAAAACTTCAAAAGGATACTCAACAAGAGAAGATTCAGAAAAGGAGGACCAAGCAATCAAAACAACAATCAATTCAATACAAAATACAAAGCAAGATATGATGCAAACAAGAAAGCAAGGAGACAAGTGCTTCGAGTGTGGGCAACCCGGTCATTATGCGGTGGATTGTCCAATGAAGAAGAAGAAAGAAATGAAGAATGAAAGAAAACCAAAGTTCAACAACTTCCAAATCACTTGGAACGATTGCAACTCGGAAGGAGAAATTGAAGAAGAAGAGGAATCGGCTCAAATTGCCTTTATGGCAATTGGTGACAATAAAGTAACTTCTCATTCTCAATGTGAAAGTGACGATGATGATGATGATGATCTAGAGTCATTTGTTGTAAAATTGCATGAAAGCCTAAAAGAGTCTTATGCTAGAAACAAAGAACTAAAATAGAAAATTACTTTTCTTTTGCAAGACAATGCAAACTTGTTCCAAGATAACAAAAAATTAAAATATGATAATGATTGCCTAGTAAGAGCTGAAATGGAATTGCAACATGAACTTGATAAAAAAACAAGTCTTTGTGAAATGCTTAAGGAGAGACAAAATGACTTGAAAAGAAGAATGGATAATCTAGACATGATCCTACAAAATAAGAAACAAAATGTCTCTACAAGAAATATGTTTAAGTCTCGCTTTAATCCCTATGAAAGGAAACTCACCTTTAGTGCAAATGAATTTACAATTTATAGAAAAAGTGGAGTTAGGTTCATTAAACCAATTCATGCAAATGACCCCACTTTTATGTGTGATTTTTGTTGTCAAGTAGGACATTTAAAGCATGATTGCTATGTAAGAAGAAATATGAGAAAAGGAATGAAATGCATGTGGTTAGTCAAACATGATTCTAACCATCAAGGATCCAAAAATTAAAAAGGGTACCAAACTTTCTATCTCTTGTATAGGTGAAAATTGAAAAAGCTATGAAAGAATCAAAGTGGTTCATTGATAGTGGATGCTCAAGGCACATGACCGGTGATCAATCACAATTCATCAAGCTCAAATCAAAGTCAAGTGGAAAAGTAACTTTTGGTGATGACATGAAAGCCAAAACAATTGGAGTAGGTGATGTTGGTAAGAATGGTGAAACATTTGTGCATAATGTTCTCTTAGTAGATAATTTGGGATATAATTTGCTTAGTGTTAGTCAATTATGTGATAAAGATTTGTTTGTTTTATTCAAAAAATATGAATGTTTGGTTCTTGACTCAAAATTCAATATCATTTTCAAAGGAAAAAGGTTCAATGATATCTATGTTGTAGTTCTTGAGAAAATTGACTCTTCTAGTTTTAAATGCCTTAAGATTTCAAATGAAGACCCTTGGTTGTGGCATAGAAGACTTTGTCATTTTAACATGGATGTGATAAATGAAATTTTCAAAAAGGAACTTGTTAGAGGATTACCTAAAGTCAAGTTTGAAAAGGATAAGATTTGTGATGCATGTCAATTTGGCAAACAAACCAAAACATCGTTTAAACCTAAAAGAAATGTTTCAACATCTAAACCATTGGAACTCTTACATCTTGATTTATTTGGTCCTACACCTATTGCTAGCCTAGGAGGTAAGAAATATTGTTTTGTGATTGTTGATGACTATTCTAGATATACATGGACTGTTTTTCTTGCTCATAAAGATGATGCTTTCAAAAGTTTTGTTTTCCTATTTGCAAAAGTGCAAAATTTACTTGGTTTGCATATTATCAAAATTAGAAGTGATAATGGTTTAGAATTTAAATTTTGTGGCTTTCCAGAATTTTGTGATCACAATGGAATATCTCATGAATTTTCTATTGTAAAAACCCCTCAACAAAATGGTGTTGTTGAAAGAAAAAATAGAACACTTGTTGCAGCCGCAAGAACCATGTTAAGTGAAAATGATTTACCAAAATATTTTTGGACGGAGGCTGTGAATACGGCTTGTTATGTAATGAATAGAGTTTTGCTAAGACCTATTTTGAACAAAACCTCTTATGAATTGATGTTTGATAAAAAAAGCCTATTGTTGGTTATTTTAGAGTTTTTGGATGCAAATGTTTTATTTTAAATGTTAAGGAACATCTTGAAAAATTTGATAAGAAAACCGATGAAGGAATTTTCTTGGGATATTGTGAAAATAAAAGAGGATATAGAGTTTACAATAGAAGAACTCTTGTAATTGAGGAAGCAATTCATATTACATTTGATGAATCTATTGGTAATTCTTCAAATAGTACTTGTGTAGATGATGATGTAGGTATTCAAAAGAATCTTGAAAAGCTTACACTTCAAGAAGAAAACAATGGTGAAGTGGAAGAAAATTCAAAAGAAGGTGATTCTCAAGAAAACCGAATGCTAGATGAAGAAAACAAAAATGACGATGCACCAAAGGATCTTCCCAAAGTTTGGAAGTTCATTCAAAATCATCCTATGGATTTGATCATTGGTGATCCATCCGAAAGGGTAAGAACTCGCTCTTCATCAAAACCATTATTTGATAATATTGCATTTGTCTCTCATATTGAGCCTAAAAACATTAATGATGCCTTGAAAGATGATTATTGGATAGTGGCCATGCAAGAGGAATTAAATCAATTTGAAAGGAATAATGCTTGGACTTTAGTTGAAAGACCTCAAAATTATCCTATCATTGGCACAAAATGGGTGTTTAGAAATAAATTAAATGATAAAGGTGAAATTGTAAGAAATAAGGCTAGATTAGTAGCTAAAGGGTATGCTCAAGAAGAAGGTATTGATTATGATGAAACGTTTGCTCCCGTTGCTAGATTAGAATCTATAAAAATGTTTCTTGCATTTGCTTGTTTTAAAGGTTTTAAGTTGTATCAAATGGATGTTAAAAGTGCTTTCCTAAATGGTTTTATTGATCAAGAGGTTTACATGGATCAACCACCCGGTTTTGAAAATGAAAAATTTTCTAACCATGTATTTAAACTTTCAAAAGCATTATATGGTCTAAAACAAGCCCTTAGGGCTTGGTATGAACATTTAAGTGGTTTCTTGATTGAAAATGGTTTCGAAAGAGGCATTGTAGACACTACTCTTTTCACAAAACAAAATTCAAATGATTTTCTTATTATGCAAATTTATGTTGATGATATTATATTTGGTGCTACTAATGAGCATTTGTGCAAGGTTTTTTCCACCATTATGCAAAATGAGTTTGAGATGAGTTTAATGGAAGAATTGAACTTCTTTCTCGGACTCCAAGTACTTCAAACAAGTGAAGGAACCTTCATCAATCAAATTAAATACACCAAAGAACTTCTCAAAAGGTTCAGTATGGAAGATTCAAAGCAAGTAGGAACACCGATGTGTACGTCTACCAAGTTTGAAAAGGATGAAGAAGGCACTAATGTAGATGAGAAAAAGTATAGAGGTATGATCGGAAGCCTTTTTTATTTAACCGCAAGTAGACCAAATATCATGTTTGCTGTATGCTTATGTGTTCGTTTTCAATATTGTCCAAAAGAATCTCATTTGAATGCTGTTAAAAGAATTTTTCGTTATCTAAAAGGAACTATCAATTTTGGTCTTTGGTACTCTAAATGTCATGAATTTGCCTTATGTGGATATATGCATGCTGATTTTGGTGGTTGTAGGATTGATAGAAAAAGTACTAGTGGTTCTTGTCATTTTCTTGGAAATTGCTTAGTCTTTTGGTTTAGTAAGAAACAAAATGCTATTTCCTTGTCAACAACCGAAACGGAATATGTTGCCGCTAGTGCATGTTGTGCTCAATTACTATGGATGAAACATACCTTGAATGATTTTGGTTTGACATATGATAATATGCCTATATTTTGTGATAATACTAGTGTAATAAATTTGACAAAAAATCCCATTCAACATTCTAGGACAAAACACATAGACATTAAGTATCATTTCATTCGTGATCTTGTTCAAAAAGGTGAAATTTGTGTACATTATGTTTATTCAAATGACCAAATTGCTGACATTTCCACAAAAGCACTGCCCTTAGAACAATTTGTATATCTTCGTTCGAAATTGGGCATCTTAGAAAAGGAACCTTAAGCTTTTCTGGTCGAAACTTATCGGACGTCCGACCCTGATGAACGGACGTCCGACAGTGTTCTTGGTCTTTTTCCAGAAAATGCTATCGGACGGATATATCGGACGCCTCATGACGTTCGAACGTCCGACACTCGAACAGTCACACTGCATCAGGTCACTTCATTTCATTTCCATCAGTCAAACACAATTAATTCGGACTCACCTTCCCTAACTACCCAAATTCAAAGCTAAATTTTCACCATTTCTCAAAATTGAAATTTCAGACTTCATCACTCGTCTATTGCAGTCAAAATTTCATCAATCTTCCTCCGTATAAAACACTCTTCTTTTCACTCCCAAATCCCATCCAAAACCCTAAACTCTCTTTTCTCCTATTTCTGGATTGCAAAACCGATACATTATCACCTAACTTGCTAGTTCATCTCTCTGCATCTCACATAGACACCTTATCATCACTCATATCACACACACAAGCAAGAATTGGTGCACTCGTGGAGCTTCATCATCGCCGGACGCAAGAGGACACTGAGAGATGAAGATACTCCTGCTGCTAAGGCTAAACAGACCTCATTAAGGACCAAACGTGGCTCTACAACTGCCCAACAAGCTCAGTCTACTCAAGCCAATTCTCAGGTTATCACAGAACCCATTCCTCTGCCCAAGTTTATTAATTCTGAAGTTGAATCTAGATTTTCTCTATTCTCTCAAAAAGGCTTCATTATTCAAAGATCTATTGACCCGTCTGAGTTCAAGAAAATCGATCTAGAGTCAGTCCTTAGGCTATTTTCATTCCAAAAATGGTCTCACATCATTGTTATGCCAAACATCTATTATCTTGATATGAAGTATCAGTTCTTTGCTAACCTTAGGAAGGGTGATTCTCGTGATGAACTGAAATCTCGTGTCAATGGTGTTGATTTAGTATTTGACTCTGATGTGGTTAATGAAAATTTGAAAACTACCATTGAGTTTGGTTGCAAAAGCAAGATTGCAAATTTCTTTTCTTATGAGGAAAATCCAACTAGCATAAACCATTTTAATACTGAAAAGTTAATGACATACTTTCAATCCCCTTTTCAAACCCCTATGGATGCTAAGTTGGAAGATTTGAGTCCAAAAAATCTGATTATTTTTTCAATTATTTCAAATCTGCTTGTTCCAACTGATGGTCACCGTACGGATGCAAATAAAATGGAGTTGTATCTGTTTTATTGTTTTGTTGAGAAAATTAGGATTGATTTCGGCTTTGTCATGTGCAAATTTCTGATGAAACTATGCACTGATACAAGAAGGAAACTATCCTATGGAAAGTTTTTAAACCCCATTTTCAAACATTTTAAAGTTCCTATAAGTGGTGTTTGTCCTAAGGACTCAATCACTTCTGTCTTTTCAAAATCATATTTTGAAAGAAAGAATTTGAAATTCTTTGATGGTGCTTGGTGCACCAAGGATGCTGAAGTCACGTTCTAAAAAAACACATGATACTCCTGTGTCTCCTAGTATCACTAGAACTCTTAGGTTCACTCCAGGTCCATCTATTCATCCTAGGAAGTCAGTATCTAGAATTTCTCGTCAATCTGAAGTCATGGAACCGCTAAGTGAGCTCAAGAGTCATGTTCTTCTCCTCGAACATGGTCTTATGTTAACCATGACATCCGACCAAAAATTTGATTTTCTTGACAAAAGAAATCTGTTATTTCCTCCTTCCTTGGATGAAAATCCTTCTCAAGCCAAAGAGCCAAACCGATCCTACATTGAGGCCCAAGAGGTGATCAATCACCAACCCCACAGTGATCCCTCATCATCTGAAAAAGGAAAAGAACCAGTTGTTGTGGAAGGGGAAGAGGAAGAGAAAGATGGTGAAGAGACTGAAGAAGAGGATGATTCAGCCTACCAGCTTATCAGAAGACCACCTGGAACAAGATCCACATTTACACTTTAGGCACTCTAAGATGCATGCACTTCACCATTAGAATGCACAAATTTCTTTTGTTCTCTTTGCTAATGATGGAAGTGTATTAAACTATTTCACTGCTTTCTTTTAGTCTTTTGTAATTCCCTTGGGGAATCAGTACTTCAGTACTTTTGTTGACTTTATTTGTAGTTAATGATAATGAATTTGACTTCCTTTCATAGTATGTGCTGAGGTTGTGATATCTTGGTAATGTATCTTGTTTAATTGTGCTTGATTGGATTTGGTCTGTGATGGTAGATGCCATTGAATGGCTTTGGAATGTGATGCTGACTGCTATCTTGGATTCAAATGTGATTACGTTGTTGAATGTTGTTGATTGAATCTGCATTATATCGGTGGATTCGATTGAAATAATGAAATTTAATCTGGTTGTTGTTGTTCTTGTTTCTTTTGACCTGGCAAGTTGCAAATGGTATATTGTTACAAGCACATTTGGTATTGAAGATTTCATTGTTTGTTTAGCACATTTTGTGTTGAAGAGTTCATATGTGATGACAAAAAGGGGGAGAAAAACTGTGATTTGAACTCGAATTTTGACATGTTGTATTTTAATCAAAAAAGTCGTAGTAATCGAGTAAGGGGGAGCTTTTTTATTCATCTAAATTTAGATAGGCATTCGAGTAAGGGGGAGCTTTTGAGCTTTTTTGAGCTTTTCAATTCAATATTTTCAAATCACATTCAATTGTTTTGTCATCATCAAAAAGGGGGAGAATGTTAATCGTGATCCCAAATTTTGACAATTACAAAACAATTGAAGAAATTGGTCTAACATTTTCCATTGAGATCATTGACAGCACAGGTCATCAAGGCAAGGAATCTTTTTGAAGAAACCTATCAAAAGAAGTTTTCAGAACTGTTGACTGTCGGACGGACGATTCCTTGTATCGGACGTCCGATAAACCTCGAAACTTCTCTATCGGACGCTCAACTAGAAGTATCGGACGTTCGATAGACAGGGGGTCTATCAGACATTTCTTTCGAACGCACAACAACCACAACAGACGTCCGAAGATATCTAAGAAGTTTTTTGAGCTCTCGCGCTTTGGACGCAAGCTCATCGGAGGCAAAAACATGTATCGGCCATCCGATCATTTTCATGAAGATTTTCTAAGCTCACTGGTCGCTGTCAGACGCAAAGCCCATCGGACGCAGAAATATCCATCGGCCATCCGATAAAGATCGAAACAACCTATCAGACGCTAGCATCGGACGCACAACAGAGTGTCGGACGTCTGATAACTCCAACGGCTAGTTGACTCTTCAAATTCTTCTATCCGTTGACCTCAATTCTAAGGCACTTTTTGGTCTCCTATAAATACATGCCTTGTCTGAAAATCAAAAAGACAATTGTACACTTGGATAACAAGTTCTTAAGAGTGATTTTAGCTAGAAAATACTCTTTTTGAGTAAGAATTGTTAGTCTTGAAGTGTGAGTACATTGACAAGCTTTTCAATTGTGAGTGAGTTGATCATTTGTGTAGCTTTGTGAGGGTTTTCTGTAAAGAGTGTAAAACTTCCTAACTTGACTAAGTGGAGCTTGGGGTAAGAAGGAAGTGATCCTTCTATTGTACACAAGGTTGATCGAATCTCATCAAATTGAAGAAGTTTTATTTGAGGAATTTTCTTCAAACTCAAGTGGAGCTTTGAAGAAGTTTGGTTTGCTTTCTAAATCTGTTTCTTTTCAATCTTCTTTTCGAACTCTTTGATTGAAATATCATCTATACATCTCGGTCTTGATTGTCTATTTGCTTGACATATTATTTGTGTGAGAAGTTGTGATTAAAATTTGAAAAAATGGGCATTATTTGATTAGTTCTTAATCAACCTAATTCACCCCCCCTCGTAGTTTGTCTTTGGGCCTTACAAAATGCTAAATTAATCAATGGATTAACCACTTCATGTAAAAGTATAAGAAAATTATATAGACAATTATAAAAATCATAGGAAGGTAAAGTAGATATTTATACGAACCATAAGAGAGTTGCACGAATATGAAGATTTTATTGCACGTGCTTTTAGAGCACGTTTGATATAAATGCCATACTAATCGCACATTCCATCCATTTTTCACTTTATATAAAACTATAGGAAGAGTTAAGTTGCCTTTTGAAACTTTAGAAGGGTCATTTGATATTATATAAAATCATAAGGGGTAATAAGTAATTTACACTTTTTTGAATGGTATGGAAGACAAAATGAGAAAGCATGAGTGATGAATAAATGTTACTGTTAATGGTATAGGAGAGAAAATGAAAATGTGTGTGGGAGTAATAAACGTTACAGCTATTGATGGCATAGAAACAATAAATGTGATTGTGTTATATGTCATGTCATTTGCAAAATAGTCTTCAAGTGTTATATTTCTGTGAAGCAAAATCAAAATGGGAAAGTGGACAATAAAAGTGATGACCTGCAATTGGAAAGCTAATTGTATGCATCAACAAGCGCCTCTTAATCTACTTATTGCATTGAAGCTTCTCTTCTGCATCTTCTTTTCTTTAACTTCTCTCTATTTCTTCTTCTTTTCTCAAAAGATCTTCTTTTTTGAGAGGGAGATTACCATAGTCCTCTTCTCATAATTTATATTTTTTACTTTACTTTTCTAATAAAGTCTCTCTTAAAATTTCTTAATGAGAGTTCTCTATCTATTCTATGGAATTTCTAGTAAGAATTTTCTATTTTCCTATGAGTTCTTAGTGAGAATTTTGCATAATTTTTTCCTATTTTATTTTTAAATCTGAACAATATATCTTATTAAAAGATTTTTTGAAATTTCTTGGATTTTTCAAATTCATTCCATAAACTTTCAAATTTTTGTATATCTTGCATTGGTCATCTGTTATTTCTAATGTATATTTATCTTGTTCATTAGTGCAGATTTTTACGACTTAAATCAAATTGTGCAAGATGTTTTCCAGCAATTTGGATAATGAGATTCAATTGTTATCCAAAAACAGGTGCCTCTTAAAAATACTGTTAGGAAAATTCACGCAAAATAGGAATCTTGCATAGTGTAATATATTTACAAGTTACAGATAGTCTGGACACTTGATTGTACTTTTCTCTTTAAATTACGTACTTAATTTAGATCAGAAAAATGTGAGGTTTAAGTTACAGATAGTCTGGGCACTTGATTGTACTTTTCTCTCTAAATTACGTCCCTAATTTAGATCAGAAAAATGTGAGGTTTATAAAGAGAAGTAGTATTTCTCTTGAACTTTTGTTGTTAACTACTTATATACCTAATAATCAACTAATAATCTTGGACTAATGAAGAGCTAAAGTCTTATTTTTTGAAAAAGTGTTATCTTGGAAGGATTTTTCTAACCAATGCTCCAAGCTCCTGAAAATTTCAAACTTTATACATCCATTCAATAATAAATTACAGTCTGCGGTAGAACTAGTACACCATTCAAATGTGTTTGCACTAGAACCGCTTCACGCCCACAGCTCCTAAGTTTCAAACCTTAGACATCCACCATAAGTCTGGACATGACTGGCCACCCACACACACATGCGAAATGAAAATAAATTGAAAGCCAAAGGAATGAATAAACACGACGGAGAAAACAAGGACTTTGATGGGGAGAATTATTATTTTGTTGTTCAACCTTACTAATTTGCTAGTCGAATGATATTGTATGCTGCCAATTCTGTTTCTAATGAGCCATCTTCGCCTTTTCTACAGCGGATTACCCAATAGAACGTGGATCAAAAAGACATTCATGAGGTCTGACCTTATGATTCTCTAGGGCCAAGTTCGTGCTTGTTTTTCTATTCACAATATTGGCATCAAAGATAGGATTTTTAATTTTATTATTCAGTAGTATTTTAGTAAAGTTAATGTTTTAATAATTCTATTGGAGTCAAATTATGATAATTTTATTATTAGGAATTAGTATTTTTATTAGAAAATTTCTTGTGATTCTAAAACTAGTTTATCAAGTTATCTAATCTATAAATAGGAAGTTAATATTGTTAGTTATTGAGAAGAGTGTAGGTTTGAGAGTTTTGTTATTCTTGTGCGATTAATGATATATTGATAATATTATCACTCTTCTCCCCCACATATTTGTTTGTGTGCAAATTGCCAATATATATATATATATATATATATATATATATTGATTTTATAAAAATTATCTCCTGTAACCTTTTGGTAAAATTTTTTGGGTTCTAATAACATACTCAACAGAAAAAAAAATCAAGCATCTATAGTGCAATGGGAGTATTTATTCCTATTTAAGTACTTAGATATTTAGTAATTAACTATACCTAGCATACAATCAGTCCTTTTTAATTATTTTTCGATGGGTAAACTTATATTTTGCTGTATTGTGAACTGATTGAGTTGGTCGAGATAATTTATCTAATGAGAGCATTACTTTCTTATTAACTTAATTAATTTACATATACATAGAGTAAAAGAAATAATTAGTGCAGCCATAACTAAACGAATTAACACCTCTCCCCCCTCTCTCTCTCTAAATTCTCTTCTTTCTCTCTAACTTCCTTCACTCTTTTCAAACAAAATGACACTTTACCTTACTTCATAGGAGGAGGGAGGCCATTTGATCTTTCTCCCTCCTCCCAATGATTTCTTTTTATGTTTGTAGTTAATAAAGTCTCTTCTAGAATTTTTAGTAAGATTATTATTCTCTTTTTAGATTTCCTAGTGAAAAGTTTCTTCTCTACTAGAGTTTTTGTAATGAGAATTTTCCTCTCCTAGGAAGAGTGAGAATTTTCTCTTAGTTTTGTCTTTTTTTGTTCTTTTTTCTTGTCTAATCTCAATTTTTTCAAATCAAATCTAAAATTACTGAATCTATTTTGTCAGTTCTCGATTTCATATAAGGGATTGAAGCAGTTAAACACTAGCTTTGGCAAGAGAAGATATGCACAAATGGTTGTTGGGTTAAATAGATCAATATCATTTAGATTACTGGTAGGCGTCAAACCTCCAAAAATAAAGTTAAAATAGAAAGTCTAATTGCCAACAACACAATCCCAAATTAAGTCTAGTACTGGTGCAGGGACTCCGGATGTGTAATGGATTACTAGTTTCACCCTGATTCCAAGGATTATACTGAATCCGATATACCAGAATTAATTCAAGGAAATTAATTTGTAAACAGGGCAAGTAGGGTCGTCTCCTCAGGGAACTAGTAGATAAATCACACAGGGAAATTGGGGGGGGGGGTTTTGGAAAAGAGATCAACTAATTAAAAAGGAATAAAAGTTGAAATTCTACATAGGCAAGAATGCAAGTATTGAATAACACAAGAAACAATCAATTAAAATAACCTAGTCAATGCACACAACTGATCATAGATACATGAAAATATTTACACATTCACGAATAAATTTGTTATAGTGGTCAAGCGACGCGCCCAACCACCAATCTTTCCTTATTTTTATAGTAGTCTAGAGACGCTCATAAACTACCCTCTTGTGAATTAGACAACCCTAGAGACGCTCATAGGATTTAATGTAGTCACAACATTAGAAATTAGAAAGACCCAATTCTAGGTGACAAACACACATGCAGGTTTATTTAGACTACGTTAATTATTCCCACGAGCTAAATTAGACCGCTTGCGAGGCGGTGAAATTGTCTCGTTTGCCACTAATCAAGATGCTTAAAGGCGACACACCAACACCCTAATTGGCTATGTAATATTTAGACAATTGAACAACAAGTCTAATTATCCAATAAATCCAAACAATAATAACTCAAGGAAAAATAGAGAATAATTAAATACCCATGAACGTATAAATTAAATAGACAACTAAAATGATCTCCCAATTGTTGTGTACCAAGTCTTGATTACTTCTCAACTAGAAAAGGATTTAGCCACGCCTCATCATCATTGCCATGCAACCCGTGAATGCCATGTAATTGGTATGGAAGAAAAAGCAATTGAATAAATAAAAGGGAAAGTCACAAATTAATAAATACAAAAATCACTAGGAAATAAGCAAAGTGCTAATCAACAGAATCTGACGGTAGGAGAAAGACAGAAATGACAAGAATCCAAGAAACAGTAAGCAGGCGCAAGTATTGATTTTGCTATTGCTAGTGGCGGCGGAAGGTAAAAGAAAAATGTGGCGACCCCACCTCCCTCTAAGGCGAACCAAAGGGTTCGGCGGACCGCCTGCCTAACTCTCACCAGGACTCGGTCAGTCAAACTCACTCTAATTAGGGTTTGAGTTAAAGACTCGACCATAGAAGTTGGTTCAACTTAAATACATCAAACAAACCACCAGAGTTCATTCTACATACCCTTAATGTGTAATAATCCCAAAAGGATAATTAACAAAATTGTCTCCAAAAGTCATCAGTTGGTAAAATATTTACACAAAACAAACTTTCAAAAAACTAGATCTGATCTCGATCTGAACCTCTGCACCTGATCTAAAACCTTGAAAATCCTAGGAAAGGAAAATATAATGGGGTGAGCTTTTACGCCCAGTGAGTGTCCCAAAACAAAAAATCAGTTAAAAACATTAGTGTAACATGCTTTCTATAACAGTAATATCCATATAAGGCAAGTTTCCAAATACAGCAAGTTTCCATTTAAGGAAAGTTGCGAAACAGTAATATTTCACCACATAAGCAGGTTTAATAAGACAGTAACAGTCACAATAGAAGGATACAGTGCTCATTGAGCCAATCGGTATAGAGTCTGCAGTACTCTGGTCAGTCTTCACTACTTCCCATTTGCCAACCCCTTACTCCCAACTTCGGGCCCAAAAACCAACAGTAGGTGGTGTATACTCGAGGTAACCTTAAACAGTCCCCAGGGTCCGTCAACGTACCCGACCAAGCCCTATTGCAGGCTTAGAATAGGCCGACTCGCCTCTGGAGTTTGGGATCCCGGCCTAGCCTATTGCGGCAAAGCACGCAATGGCATCACAGTCATGCACAGTTGACACACACAGGCACAATTATAGTAGTTTAAAAATTGTTTTCATAGGACGAGGGGGCCGATGCAATAAAGTACACACTCGGTCCCTTTGTCAAATCATTTTTGGAAGCGAGGGACAACTGACAATCAATTTCAACCTTCAAGCCCCTTAAGAGAGTGCAATAAAGCATACACTCGCCTTTATGAGCGAGGGACCCTTGAGGGTCAACCTCTTCACCTCAAGCCTTGTTAGAAAGGAGGAACAAGTTTTATTTAAAACAAAATGTAATAGTTTAATAGAACACATTTAGTAATAAAATACTTTTAAATCAAGATAAGTAAAATATCAATCTGAATACTCATTTACAGGGATCAAAATTAGTAGTAAAGCTCACTTTGCATAGAAGCCCTAGTATATATTTAAACACGCCCAATCAAGCAATTAGCACCCAAATCAAATCATGGAAACATTTGAGCACAACTAGCAACAAGGAACACTTAGCAAACAAGTATCACTTAGTAACAAGTTGGAACCCTCACAAATCCTTCATAAATTATTTCACTTGTAAAAACATTTTACTTGGAAATAGTGGTAATTCATTTCTTTGCAAATATGAGTCGAGTAAAATACTTCACAAGTCATTTTCAAATAGTAGTAAAATATTTGATTTAAAAACGGATTGGAGCACTCACCTCGGTTAGGTTAAAGTTGGGTTGGTGAGTCGAAAGCCTCGGTAGTAAAACCCTCGTCTTCTTCACCGGATCCTGAGGTACATAATTACCATATTAAAATTTTAATTATTAAAATCAATTTTTACCAATTCACTTCTTTTATGAAAAGCAAGGATGCATTTAGGTTTTACTAAATGAGTTGATGTTTTGGCAAAATTGGGGTTTGAGCATATTTAGTAATTGATATACTAAAAGAGTTTTGATAACATAGTGTATCACGTTGGATAATTTAAAATAGTTTGCCTTTGGTTTGAAAATTGACTAACGGAGGTTTATCTCTTTTGATTTAGTACAAAAATGAATTTTTTTATGACTTCGGTTTTAAAACAATTCAACTCCGTTTTACCCGTTTTGGTCTTGCTAATGTACAATACCTCTACGGGGTTAAAACAAGTTTTACAGTCCTGAAATTGAGTTATAAAAGTTAAGTTTTGGCCAAATGACCAAATATTGGATATGAAAGTTTGATAAGGTTTGCATTGCGTAGAACCATTTTTGCCACAGTTTCTTTCAAAAATCGAATCGGGAGTTCTACTCATGCGAATTGCATGATTTTGAAACCGTTAAAAACTAGATTCATAGTTCTTCATTTTCTCAGAAGACATCAAAACCCAATTCGGATCAGAAATCATTCAAATTTGGCCATTAAGTTTCGGAACCATCATTTCCAGAAAATTCACAGGTTTGGTTTTTCAGCAATGTTCATCAGTTTGCCACGGTGTGTAGAAAATGAGTTACGGGGCATGTGACGTACCAATTCGAAACTCTTTGGGTCTAGTTTCAAATGCCACTGACGGCACTTGATTTGGAGTTATATATTTTGAGATACAGGCACACTGCTTTGGTCCAATTTACCCACTGTTTTCTGGAAAAAATGCAAGGTTTTGAGCAAGCTTGTGAAATTCCAGCTACATAGCAGCATGGTTAAAGGTCTGGTTTAGTTCCCAGCATACCAGCCATGATTCTCAATATGTAAAACATCAAATCAAGAAGTCAAGGGTTCATGCACATGACCAAAAACTGAGCAACAAAGTTTCAACTAAACAGATTTCTTAAGTTTGGGAGGTACTAAGTCCGGTTTCATTTTTTTTTTTGACCATCAAATGTCCTTCCCTCTTTTTTTTTTTTAACCAAAACACAACCGATCAAGTGAAAGATAACACATGCATGTGCTGATTTCAATAAGTAATCAGTAAGAAAGGCTTCGGGAAAACAGGGCAAAGCCCTTCAGCCAACAACATTCAAAATAGTAAGGAACCAAGGTTCCTAAGCAACAATAAGGTACAATGAAAAGTTCCAACCACTCTTATTGATCATGCATGGAGTATTAAAGCTGAAACCATCACTTTGGAGTTTCGATAAGCTTAGAGAAACCAAGGACAATTGATACTTCTTGGTTAACTAAATTTCTAGCAAAACAGAAAGGATGCAAGCATGCCATAGCAAGATTTCAAGTCATCTATTACATGCATGGCAGTTTCAACAATCAAGATGACATCTTTGAGAGGTAAAACAGTTTCTTTAAGCTAAGGAAGACGCAAAATAAACCGTACCTCCAATTAGCTCCAAGAAACAGGAAAGCAAATGGTGTGAGCTAGCTGATCAACTTTGGTTCCCACTACAAGAAAGGAAACAAGCTAAAGGATGGAGAGAATTTAACTGCCAAGGAAAGTTCACAAGAACCAAACAGCCTTACCTTATCCTTGGTCAAGAGATGGAAGTAGAGGGGACAAGGCTGCTCAACACCAGTTTTCAGCTTCGGTTTCCAGCAGTTTGCAGCCAAGGCTAGAGCTCTTGGTGCAAAGCTTTGAATCAACCAAGAAAGAAGCAAAGATTGGAGAGTATGAAAGAGGAGCACTCGGGTGTTAGTTTGAAGAAGAGAGCTGAAGTAAAATGGAGAGTGAGGAGTGAAATGAGAGTGTTAAAAATGAGAGAGATTTGGGTGGGAGCCTTGAGTGAAGAGAGAACCAGGAGCTACCTTTCTCAATTGAGCATAAATGAATGATTAAAGATGCCAAATGGCATAAGCTTCTCTCCCATTGGCCATGAGGGACGGTCCTCATGATCAAGTCTCGGCCAAGACAAGTTCAAATAAATGAGGAGCAACTGGATTAATCTAATAAGAGCTGCCGGTGATAATGAGGAGGAAACCAATGACTTGTTCAAGTCACTAAATGTTTCTTAGCAAGAAATCAACACATGGTAGCCATGTAGAGGTGGAGAGGGGTGGCAGAAATGATTATTTCTTGCCAAAACAAGAAAGTCCCGTTATGATCCGTTTAGCTAAAATTCCTTGCTGGAATTGTATTGCTGATTCGGGAATGCTGGAAATTGTTTCAGCTAATACAAGTTTGGTTTAAGGAATTCGAATGAAACCAGTTGGGACAATGCGTAAAACCTTGTGTAGATGATTGAAGTGGTTCCAAAGACAATTTGCTTAGGCGCATTCGAAGTTGAATGAGTTAAATATAACTCACTGGATGACTGAATTGCTCACTAATTTATCAAAGTGAATTTCGAATGTTCACTTAAGTTTCCCGAGCTATCATTTTGCAACAAATTCGATTGTTTCAAAATTTTCATGATCAGGCATACACTCAAGCAAAAATTATAAGCATCATTTCATGAAAAAAAAATCTAGACCAAATTTAGGTTAGAATTCGCGGCCCTTACACAAAAGACTACTAATCAAAACAGTACTAGGCTAAAAGATGATTGTCTCCAAAAGAAAGTAACTCTTATATATTAGTCTTCTACTCGTTGGGCCCACAAGGAACATGAGAAGACCGAATCCACCACACCTCTGGAATCTTTCCACGACAAGGAAACCGCTTCTGATTTTTCTCCAGCTTTCCACTGCCCAAAGACCTTCCCAATTGTTTCGGTAATCCAACAGAATAAGGAAGGTAAGTCGGTTACTGCATTGGCCTTCCAATCGTGAGGAATTCGTTTCCTAATTCGCTGCCCACGTCCCTTAAAGATCAGCTCTTCCCAAAATTGACTCCTAATAAATTCTCCAAGATCAATCGCACAAGCCCAGAAACTTCGCCCCAAACGTTACCACTTCAACCTTGCTCCACACTTTCTGACACAGGCACACCAAGGAACAAGAAGCCTTCTGAAATTTTGCCATTAAAATCACTTTTCATACCAATCGCCTGCAATTGACACAAAACCCAAATATAAGCAGTAACCCAATTCTTTATGCAATAAATGATAGAAATTAAGTTCAAATAGCCTCAATTAACATATATAAATATCTCCCTATCAAATCCCCCCACACCAGGACAATGCTTGTCCCCAAGCATTTCAAGGTTCAGATAGGCAAATACTAATACAAACACATGGCAGTTCAACAATTGAGTACAAATGTCCCATCCCTCAAACAATGTCAACAAAATCAACACATGCAAGAATCAACCCTCTCTCTCATAGTATGATGTATTACTACTCACCACTCAGGAACGAAACACAGGGGTCCCTCTTATCATATGAAGAAATGATGTTACCATATGCTTGCTAATATATCACATCGCCATCTCTAAAGCCAAATTTAATGCAAAAATCAAAGGGTCTTGACATGGGTTGTAATGGGGCTTAGGTGCAGGGTTGGATAAAAAAGAAAATTTAGGCTAAACACATCAAAGAAAACACCACCGACCCGTTGCATGAAAACACCTTCTCTTTAATCCAAGCAATTTGTCCAAGGCATACTCAAAATTTTCCAAACTGGCAAGTGCAAGTTCACTAGGCGTGCCCTACTATCATTACACTACACCACATGATTCACCTTATTGGTATTGCGTGCTTCTTGTTGTTTCTCTTTTTTTTTCTTTTTTCCTTTTTTTTTTTTTTTTCTTCTTCTTCTTCTTTTTTCTCTTTTTTTTCTTTTCTTGTATTATTCGAAACAAGGTGTGGGCACGCCAGAGAAGCTCTAGTCTTTTGTTCAACACATCGTTTAGCTCTTTGAAAATTTCAACCGCACCTGCCTACTCAAATTATAACCTTGCATTACTATTCAAAAGTATCAAGCAACAGATCATGGTATCCCTTTGATATGAGGTTCAAAACAAAGAGGTATCAAACAAAAAATAGGGAACTACGGGTGATATAACAGGCTTTAAACAAAGAAAAAGGCCTAGGTTCAAACATAGTTAACTAGGGAAATACAACTGGGACAAGGGTTAAAAAAGTCAAAAGGGGTAACCTAGGTGCCCTTATCACTTTAATGCACCAAATTCAATAATCGAGATCTTGATATGCACAATATAGCAAGTTCTAGAACATTCAAATCACACAGAACAACACTCAATAACAGAAAATAGAGCAAATATTAGTGAAATGCTCTCTTAGTTCAACAGCTCACAAAGGTGATTCCAATTAGTCAAATCTTGCAAAGTGCATCATTCAATTACATTATCAACAAGAGATAAGACATTTAATCACATCATATCACTGCTCATACTTGCAAAGTGATTGCCAATATCATCACAGCATCCTATTCTAGCTAACAGAATTCAAAGAGGTTTTTTTTTTTGGTGAAATCCTTCTAAGGCGTGGGCACGCCTTAGACACTAAAGTCTTCTAATCCACAACCCAAAGGTTTTTTTTTTTTTCAAAAAAGACAAACTAATGAAAAACTGAAGCAAATGAAAACTAACACTACACCCCCCCCACACCAAAACTCCACATTGTCCTCAATGGAGAAAAGAAAATGCAAAAACAAAGACAATGGAAGAGAAACTTCCCTGATGGTGTAAAGAGACTGCAGCAATCCTAGGGATGTAGAGGATGAGGCGGCTAGAAGCCAATGTGAGCAAAGAAAGCATCCAAATTTTGGGACTGAGAGCAGACAGGACATGCATGTTGGCAAAGAGCTGATTTAGGGTATCCACCTTGTCACTCAAGCCCTGCACGGAGTCCTCTAAACTACGAAACCGGTCATCCAAAGCAGTAGGTCCATGTGAGGCGGAGGACGGGCCAGCGTGGTTAGGAGCAGAAGGGGGGACCCTAACCCGTGGGGCACATCTCCGGTAGGAGTAAACTAGTAGGCGTCGCCCACCTTCTGAATAACACCCGTCCGCTCCAGGCTAAGCAGATCCAAACACTCAATCTGACGGGCAATGCTGAGTTTGATATCTTGGGCAGGATCCAGAATGCCCACTGTACTGCCAAATGAGTGATCAACGAGCCCATAATCAAGGGCTTATGTTGCTTGCGGAGGACGGACTGCAACTGAGAGGCCACCCAACATCCAAAGTTAACCTGCACCTTATTTTGCATACACCACAGAAAATAAAACTCAGCCTTGGACAGAGTACCCGAAGCATCCTTACGACTCGAGAAATTGTAGGCCAAGAACCTATGGATAAACCTCAACACTGGATCAATAATAAAGGAAGCTCTAGGCTGGCTTGGATCATAGTGCTGAGTATCGATGGACCACTTGCGCCAGATCTCCACATAATTATTAGCAAAGGGCGGGATAAAGTCGCAAGCACTATTAAAATATACCCTCTCAGCTAGGGTGGTCTCACTCACAAACCCTAAATGCAAATTAAACTCATTAATGGACAAGTCAAAGGCTTGACCCATTAACAGGAACCGGATCACCCCCGGGGTATCTAAAGTCATACCATCCGACTTGTTGAATTGAAATGCGGCATAGAATTCATAACATAGCTCCTTATACGTGGGGTAGTCAATATGCATGAAACGGGACCAGCTAATGCGGTTAAAGAACCGCTCCACATCATGAACAATATTGAGGTGTTTTAGGGTGCCGATATCAAAGCACTTGTATGGGGCAAATGGACGACCGACCAAGGAGTTCAACACTGTCCGTTGGGCAGGAGTCAAATCTCCTAAAATATTTGCCATAACCCCAGGAGACAAAATACTCCTAGAAATGCCCAAACGGGACCTGGTAGGAGGCTGAAGTAGGGCTTTCCTCTTTGGAGGTTTGGAGCCCGAGGCCTCAGTGGGGGCAGTTTTCCTAGCACGTTTCTTCTTAGGAGGCATGTTAGGTCCACAATAAACAAAATCAACAATGTCCAGCACAGCAACACCTAACAATTGGCTACAGAACACAAGTAGGGCTCACAATTCACCAGATCCCACAATTAAAAATATGCAACCAGCACAATGCAGGTGACAATTCAGATTCACAAGATCCCACAATCCAACCACAGCAGTCAACAAGACCGACAAACATGATAGAAAAGCCCACCATTAGAGTAAACAGCCATCGAATACAAACTCGCACAGTGGAGATGAAATCAGCGATACAACAGGGGAATAGAAGGCTTACTGATGATCGTTCACAGAAAGGTCGGTGGCTGGACTACTACGAGCGCACGGCAAGTAGGGCTGCGACTGGCATGAATGGCTGACTCAGCGGCATGACAACAGCGCCCATGGAACAGATATAAGGTCTAGAAGCTGAGCTATGCCTGTTGAGGCCAGACGCGTGCCGACGGAGCAGGATCATAGGGTGGCAGAATTCAATCTATGGGAAGAATAACGGCGGCGTGAGGTGGAGGCCGGGAGTCGCGGTGGCAGTGGCACAACTGGACAATAGTGGAGGCACACGTGGGTGTGCGATGCCTGCTCTGGACGGGTCAGGGTAAGTGGCAAGACCGATAGAAGACTGCACTGCCGAGACTGATCCGGATCTGAAACTTGTAGCAGTGAGGAAACGAAAACAATGGCTTCCCAAAGTGGAGAGCAGTGCCCATAACGCATGGTGAGAGATGCGGACTTGGAATAGGTGGGCTTGCACCGTGGGCTAGCGCGGCGGCGGATGAAAGAGGTTACTGGGAGATGTGTGTGCAAGTGATGAAGGAGGCGGCGGTAGTGTATGACCAAAAAGGAAAAAGAAAGAAGACAAAAAGAAAGTAAAAGAAAAGAAGAAAAGAAAGAAAGGTCATGGGGGTTGACCATGGGATGGGCTTCAAGGCGTGAGCATGCCTTGGAGCCCTTAGTTTTCTGACCATGCACCCCCTTTTTTTTTAACCACCTCCTGATAAGGCGTAGGCACACCACAGAAGAAAAAGTCTTCTGACCATCGCTCCCTTATGCTAATTTAAGATGGGCCTGTAAGGCGTGGGCACGCCTTGTAAGGGAAAATCCTCTAATCATCACCTGTTGCACTGTCTCACCGGCGCATCCCATTAAGGCGTGGGCACGCCTTGCAAGCCGAAGTTTTCTGCCCATTACCACTGCAACCTACTCAAATATAATTGAAAAACTATTAATAAAGGAAAACCAAAAAAAAGAGAAGAACGAAAAATTAAAATCCTTGGATTGTCTCCCAAACAGCGTTTTTCTTTAACGTCTTTGGCTAGACGACTCCACAGTGAGCAATTAGTCATAGATAGGATCCATCAAGTGGACTTCTTCCACAGTGCCAATATCTAAAACATCAATAAAAGATTTTACCATTAATTGTAAAACTTTTTTCAGTCTCTAAACTTTTTATTTCGACTACACCATTTGGGGAAAACCTTAACCACTACATATGGTCCAATCCAACGGAATTTCAACTTACTAGGCATGAATTTCAACCGTGAATTGAACAAGAGTATCTTTTGACCTGGAGAAAAGTATTTCTCACGCAATAGGTGATCATGAAAATGCTTGGTGCGTTCCTTGTACAAACGGGCATTGTCATATGCTTCAAGACGAATTTCTTCCAACTCTTGAATGTTTGAGTTTCCTTTCCTTTCCATCTCTATCCGCATGCAAATTGTATTGTTTGATTGCCCAAAATGCACGATGCTCTATTGCCACAGGTAAATGACACATCTTACCAAAAACCAACCTATATGGGGACATTCCAATAGGCGTTTTGTACACCGTTCGATATGCCCACAAGGCATCATCCAATCGAGAGCTCCAGTCCTTACGGTTAAGGTTAACCGTTTTCTCCAGTATACTCTTGATCTCTCGATTGGAAACCTCAGCTTGCCCATTGGTTTGTGGGTGGTATGTGGTACTCACACGATGGTGCACTCCATATTTCCGCATGACAGCTTCAATGGTGCGATTGTAGAAATGGGTACCTTGGTCATTGATGATGGCTCTTGGCACACCAAACCTACTAAATATGTGGGATTTGAGAAATCCTGCAACAACTTGAGAATCATTAGTTTGGATAGCCTTTTCTTCTACCAATTTCGATATATAATCAACTGCTAAGAGGATATACAGAAATCCAAAAGAACTAGGAAAAGGTCCCATAAAGTCCATGCCCCAGACATCAAAGACTTCACAAAATAACGTAGGTACTTAAGACATTTCATCCCTTTGAGACAAACTTCCAAACCTTTGGCATTTTTCACATCTTTTACAAAATGCATAAGCATCACGGAACAATGTTTGCCAATAAAAGCCACAGTCAAGAATTTTTCTAGCAGTTCTCTTAGGCCCAAAGTGGCCAGCACATGCATAATTATAACAATGAACAAGAATAGAAGGAATTTCATTCTCAGGAACACATCTACGAATAATTTGATCAGATTCTATTTTCCACAAATATGGCTCATCCCAAATATAATATCAAGAATCATAGGCTATTTTATCCCTCTTACTCTTATTCATGCCAACAGGAAATTTGTGACTGACGAAGAAGTTCACAATATCCGCAAACCAAGGTTCCTTACCTTTGAGAAGAAACAGATGTTCATCAGGAAATACCTCGGATATGGGAACTGCTTCCTCCTCTCTTATCAACCTACTCAAATGGTCAGTTACAGAATTATCTACCCATCTCCGATCCTTGATCTCCCAGTCAAATTCTTGCAGCAGAAGCACCCAACGGATGAGTCTTGGCATGGACTCATTTTTTGACAGGAGATACTTCAAAGTTGCATGACCAGAGTAAACTGTTACTTTTGAACCCAATAGATATGATCTAAACTTTTCAAAATAAAAAACAATGGTGAGAAACTCCTTTTCGGTGGTAGTGTAGTTGTGTTGAGCTGGAGTCAATGTTTTTGACGCATAGTAAATCACATGACTACACTTCCCACTCCGCTGTCCAAGCATAGCTCCTACAGCATATCGACTGGCCTCACACATGAGCTTGAAGGACAACTTCCAGTTTGGGGGTCGGATGATAGGTGCCGTGGTCAATATGCCCTTGAGTGTGTCAAAGGACACTTTGCAATCATCTTCAAAATCAAAGGGCACCTCCTTTTGAAGTAGGCGAGACAATGGTTGGGCAATCTTTGAAAAATCCTTGATGAATCACCTATAAAAACCTACATGGCCTAGAAAACTATGAATATCCTTAACATTAGTCGGGTAAGGTAAGTTAGTGATCAAATCAACCTTAGTCTTATCTACCTCAATACCCCTAGATGAAACAACATGACCCAAAACTATGTCCTCCTTAACCATAAAATGACATTTTTCATATTTAAGGACCAAGTTAGTTTCAATGCATCTTTTCAAAACCTTGGTTAAATGGTCCAAACTGGTCAAAAAAATCACCGTATACTGTAAAATCATCCATGAAAATTTCAATGCAATTCTTCAATCATATCAGAAAAAATACTCATCATGCATCTTAGAAATGTTTCAGGAGCATTACACAAGCCAAAAGGCATACGGTGATATGCAAAAGTTCCAAAAGGGCGGTAAAAGTGGTTTTATGTTGATCCTCTTGGACAATAATAATTTGGTAATACCCAGAATACCCATCAAGGAAGTAAAAGAAACACTTACCTGCCAATCTCTCTAGCATCTCATCAATGAATGAAAGTGGAAAATGGTCTTTCCTTGTTGCAGCATTCAATTTTCTAAAGTCGATGCACATTCTCTACCCATTTTGCAATCTCATTTTTCGCATTCTTTACCAATGTGATTCCAGTCTTCTTTGGAACAACATGGACTGGACTTACCCACTGGCTATCAGAAATAGGAAAAATAATTCCTAATTCTAAGAGTTTGAGAATTTCCTTCATCACCACCTCCTTCATTGCGGGATTTAGCTTTCTTTGGTGTTCTCTCACGGGTTTTGCATCCGAGTCCAACAGAATGTGGTGCATGCAAATGGATGGATTGATGCCTTTGATGTCTGCCAACGTCCATCCAATTGCTGGTTTAAATTCCCACAAGACCCGTAAGAGCTTCTCTTCTTGCACCGCAGTTAAATCATTGGCAATGATTACAGGCAAAGTTTTGTCATTTCCCAAGTAAGCATACTTCAAGTGCTTGGGCAGTTCCTTCAATTCCAAGTCAGGTGCCTGTTCAACAGAAGGTAAAATTCTTTCATTAGAAGTGGGTAATGGTAGAAAAGTGTTTTCAAACCTGTCTGGAAGAGGATGTAGTGAGTGTAGGGACATGATAGTTTCTTTGACTTCCTCCTCTTCCATGTCGTCCACCTCCAAATCTGTTTTGCCTTGTTGTAAGACAAAATCCAACTTGTCTTTCATGAAATTCTGCTCAAAATCCTCTTGCACAATTGTGTTAGTAATACCAACAAAATTTACAGACTCAGTATCCTCAGGATGCTTCATGGCATCAAAAATATTAAATGTGACTATTTCTCCATCAAATTCCCCAGATAAAGTCCCTTCATGCACATCTATTTTAATCATTGCTGTACTCATGAAGGGTCTACCCAATAGAATTACAGCTGAATTGGTAGAGTTATCATCATTCATGTCAACAATATAAAAATCAGCAGGAAAAATGAATTTATTGACCTTTACTAGGACATCTTCAATTAGGCCCTCAGGGTAGACATTAGACCTATCTGCTAGTTGAATGATCACCCTTGTCTCTTTAAGGGTCCTAAATTCAAGACTCTAATGGCATGACATTTATTGATGCACCTAAATCAAGCATACTTCTTTCTATTCTTTGGTTGCCAATGATGCATGGTATAGTAAACATACCTAGATCCTTACACTTTTGGGCAACTTCCTTTGGAGAATTGCTGATACATTCTCCCCTACCTTCATCTTGTCATCCAAACTCAATTTGTTCCTATTAGTGCATAAGCCCTTCAAAAATTTGGCATATTTGGGCAATTGCCTAATCGCATCCAACAATGGAATGTTGATCTCCACTTTTTTTGAAGGTGTCCAAAATCTCTTTCTCAGATTCCTCCTTTTTAGCCTTTGCCAACCTGCTAGGAAAAGGAAGATTAATGTCAAATTTCTTCAAAATTTTAGAGGGTTGTCTCTCTTTTTCCTCTACAAACTTTCAGGACACTTCTTCTTTTGTGGCGTGGGCACGTCTTGGGGACTGTACTTCCTCGCCACTCTATAGGTGCATTGCACTTGCATTCTCTTTGGGATTAGGAATTACTTGAGCCGGTAGCTTCCCTCTATTGCTATTTTCCAGATTGCTCATGGAGGTAGCCAATTGTGACATTTGCGCTTCCAAATTTCGAATGCTAGCATGAGTCTCTTGTTGAAATCTTTGTGATTCCTGTTGAGATCTTTGTGACTCCTGCTGTAATTGACTCGTGCTGTGAGCAAGTGGCTTCACCATATCTTCAAGAGACATATTTGAATTGGAGGTGGCCGGTTGTTGCATTGGTTGCACTGGTGGTCTTGGCTGAAATGGTTGTTGGAAGTCAAGGGGTTTTGAAGCATAGCTGAAATTAGGATAATTTCGCCACCCTGGGTTATAAGTTGGTGCAAATGGATCATTCCTTCTTTAGGGTGGTCCAGAAAAGCCCCCCAATGCGTTTGCTTGCTCGTGTGAGTCTTCTTGGAGAGTTGGGCACATATCAGTCATGTGCTCGGGAGCAGCACAGATACCACAGGTCTTCACAGATTGTAATTGCCCTACAGCCATTTGATGAACCAAGGTGGTAAGCTCAGATAGTTTACCTTTTAGATCAGAATGGTTCACTTCATTGACCCTTCTCATTGCTCCATCGAATCTCACTCCAAACTGATGGGAATTTTTAGCCATGTTGGAGATCAACAATTTGGCTTCATCAGTGGTCTTGTTAACTAGAGTACCACCACTGGCTGCATCTATCATGCTCCTATCCATTGGTGATAATCCCTCATAGAAATATTGTATCAAAAGTTGATCAGGGATTTGATGGTGTGGACAGCTGGCACACAATTGCTTAAAGCGCTCCTAATACTCATATAGAGTCTCCCCATTTGATTGCCAAACTCCACAAATCTCTTTCCTTATGTTGGCGGCTCTAGAGGCCGGGAAAAACTTCTCAAGAAATTGTCTCTTCAATTCTTCCCACGTAGTGATAAACCCCGATGGCAGGTAAAATAACCAATCTTTAGCCTTGTCTGCCAAAGAAAAAGGGAAGGCCCGTAACCTGATTTGGTCTTCAGTGACTCTTTGAGGTCTCATCGTGGAGCACACCATATGGAATTCCTTCAAGTGTTTGTGTGCGTCTTCACCTGCAACACCACAAAAAGTAGGAAGTAAATGAATAAGACCAGACTTAAGCTCAAATGCCTCTTCAGTGTTAGGATACATAATGCATAACGGCTGTTGGTTCACATTAGGAGTTGCTAACTCCCTCAAAGTTCTTTGGGCTGCCATTGCTACTTTGGGAATGTGCACTTCGTCTTCTTCAAATTCACTTGACGAATCACTAGAAACAAATTCTTGCTCAATTCCTGAAGGTGATGCTGTTGAATCTTGTTGCTTACGCAACTTTGTCTCCTTTGGCAACCTTCTTGCTGTTTTCTCGATCTGAGGATCAAATTCAATCTCTCCTGTACGAGAAGATCGAGGCATAAAATAAAAAATAAAACCTGTGCAATAAATCATTTAAAACACCAATTCTCCGGCAACAACGCCAAAATTTGGTTGGTGTCAAACCTCCAAAAATAAAGTTAAAATAGAAAGTCTAATTGCCAACAACACAATCCCAAATTAAGTCTAGTACTGGAGCAAGGACTCCGGATGTGCAATGGGTTACTAGCTTCACCCTGATTCCAAGGAGTATACTGAATCCGATATACCAGAATTAATTCAAGGAAATTAATTTGTAAACAGGGCAAGTAGGATCGTCTCCTTAGGGAACTGGTAGATAAATCACATAGGGAAATTGGGGGGTTTTTGAAAAGAGAGCAACTAATTAAAAAGGAATAAAAGTTGAAATTCTACGTAGGCAAGAATGCAAGTATTGAATAACACAAGAAACAATCAATTAAATTAACCTAGTCAAGGAATTAATCTCGGCACAGGTGCACACAACTGATCATAGATACATGAAAATATTTACACGTTCACTAATAAATTGGTTATAGTGGTCAAGAAAAGCGCCCAACCACCAATCTTTCCTTGTTTTTAGTATAGTCCAGAGACGCTCATAAACTACCCTCTTGTGAACTACACAACCCTAGAAACGCTTATAGGATTTAATGTAGTCACAGCATTAGAAATTAGAAATACCCAATTCTAGGTGACAAACTCACATGCAAGTTTATTTAGACTACGTTAATTATTCCCACAATCCAGATTAGATCGCCTGCGAGGCGGTGAAATTGTCTCGTTTGCCACTAATCAAGATGCTTAAAGGCGACGCACCAACACCCTAATTGGCTATATATTATTTAGACAATTGAACAACAAGCCTAATTATCCAATAAATCCAAACAATAATAACTCAGGGAAAAATAGAGAATAATTAAATACCCATGAACGTATAAATTAAATAGACAACTAAAACGATCTCACAATTGTTGTGCACCAAGTCTTGATTACTTCTCAACTAGAAAAGGATTTAGCCACGCCTCGTCATCATTTCCATGCAACCCGTGAATGCCATGTAATTGGTATGGAATAAAAAGCAATTGAATAAATAAAAGGGAAAGTCACCAATTAATAACTATGAACAATCATTGGGAAATAAGCAAAGTACTAATCAACAGAATCTGACGGCAAGAGAAAGACGAAAATGACAAGAATCCAAGAAACAGTAAGCAAGCGCAAGTATTGATTTTGCTATTGCTAGTGGCGGCGGAAGGTAAAAAGCAAAAGACTACTAATCAAAACAATACTAGGCTAAAAGATGATTGTCTCCAAAAGAAAGTAACTCTTATATATTAGTCTTCTACTCGTTGGGCCCGCAATGAACATGAGAAAACCGAATCCACCACGCCTCCGGAATCTTTCCACGACAAGAAAACTGCTTCTGATATTTCTCCAGCTTTCCACCGCCCAAAGACCTTCCCAATTGTTTCGGTAATCCAACAGAATAAGGAAGGTATGTCGGTTACTGCATTGGCCTTCCAATCGTGAGGAATTCGTTTCCTAATTCGCTGCCCACGTCCCTTAAAGATCAGCTCTTCCCAAAATTGACTCCCAATAAATTCTCCAAGATCAATCGCACAAACCCAGAAACTTCGCCCCAAACGTTACCACTTCAACCTTGCTCCACACTTTCTGACACAGGCACGCCAAGGAACAAGAAGCCTTTTGAAATTTTGCCATTAAAATCACTTTTCATACCAATCGGATGCAATTGACACAAAACCCAAATATAAGCAGTAACCTAATTCTTTATGCAATAAATGATAGAAATTAAGTTCAAATAGTCTCAATTAACATATATAAATATCTCCCTATCAATTACATTAGAATTATATTTGTAATTTATTAGATTTGATGTATCTATAAATCCTTTAGATTTGTTATTTCTATGACATCTTTGATGATGTATTTTCTACCATTAGTGCAAATTAATCTCATGAATGAAAGCATGATTTTTATCATATATATATATATATATATATATATATATATATATATATGTAGCCACAACTCGGCGGGCAATGTTGATTCCTTTAAATTTCTTCTAGCATGTTTCAAAATGGTAATTTTATTGAAATTTATACTTGTTGCCAAGTATTTTGTAGTTTAACTTTTCAAAAAAAAAAGGTTCTTGTCACATTAGAAATATCTTTCTAAGGATACAGTGCAATTTTATTAAATTCGACGAACAAAGCAAAATGATTGAGATGATACAGTATATCTTACTTGAGTTTGGGGTGCGTTTGATAAAACTGAAATTTAAAATTTGAATCCATTAAATGATTGAATTGTTAAATACTAAATCTAATACATTTGAATATATATCATGTTAAGTGATAAGTGAATAGCTTATCACTTATTTTTGAGAATAAGTTTTCCTAAAAATTTTAAAAAATTTAGTGCCGCTTAATCAATTTAGATGTTCTATTTTTTGTTATCAAACATATCTAAACGCGTTAAGATTTAAACACATTAAGTTCAAGTGTTAAATTGAATTATCAAATGGGATTGTTCTCTGCTGCTTCTCATAATTTCAAGGAAAACATAGTAATGAACTGATCAAAACTTTGTCATAGTCATGAAATTCATTAAGGTCATGAAACATAAACAAATGTATTAGTTATAATAAGTGATTTTGTTTAGTATATCCAAATAACAAGGATTTAAGAATTGGTGGTAATTTTAAAATCGATTTGCCTAATAGATGCCTAATAGACACCCATTAAGAGGGTTCTCATGGGTTTATTTTTTGGAAAAATATATAGTTAACTTAAGTAATTAAATGCAAGGTACAATAATTGTGGTTGTGTATATTAAGTTAATTTTGTTTTATCACAAAAAAAAATTTAATTTGAGAAAGTGATGCGGGTGTAATTTTGGTATTTCATTAGTGCCCAAGGAAAAATGTTTTTAAAATTTTCATAGTAGGTCCACGATCCATCCATTTTAAATGTGCAGTCATTGACACAAGCAAAATCCGATTCGGAAGTTTTCATAAGTATTTAGACAAGGAAAAATCCCATACTAATCAACTAGGGGATGAAACCCGTGCAAGTCGTGGGAGTGGGGTGCCTGTGTTTTCAGTTGTCCTTAAAATTTTATTTTGGGTTATAGTTATTCGGACAATACACAAAATCGAGAACGGAAAAGAATATAAACTGTATGTGAAAGACAAATGCTGAAAGATATTTGTATAAAAAAATCTGACGTCCTTTGTAGAAAATAAAGTTAAATTGATGCTGTCAAACTAATAACAATCATCAATAACATCCCTATACGCTTTACAGGGAGCTGAAGGAAAGGTGTCATCAAAGCAATACTTCAGATGAAACAAATCCAGTCTATACAAATCTTTAGAACCATTTCGCAACCATTTCACCATGGTTGTGAAATGGTGGCCTGGTTCAGTCTGCATAATCATAATTTGGAAATAAATATTAGAATATATTTAAAAAATGACATTGTAACAACCGTAACTTGTACATAGAAAAATAGCTATTAAACTGTAAAAAGACTACGTGCTAGATATATTTGAAAACACAAAAACTCTATGTTAATATTCTATTCATTCATTAGAAAAAAAAAGTGCATGATAGCGTCCTTGGGATCCATTCATTTGGGTTATAACAAGTTGGAAAAATAAAGTGCCTATGCTAAATCTATAAACATAAATAGAGATAGAAACACTGCTAAATCTATTAAGTGAATTCACATATACTGAATAATAGAAAACTATCCTAAACAAACCGCTATAAAAAACTTTTCTACTTCAAGCCACAGTAAAACCAGACAAGAAAAAGGAACAATCATACATGTGAAGAACAACCATCTTACATTTAACATAAACTAACTTTAGCATAAATCCCCAGTGACTAGTATACAAAATTACTGCACTATTATCAATTAATCAATCATCAAATAAAGGTAAATTTAGAAAAGTAAAGTAAATCACCAATTTTATATACCTTTTCCCCAAGATTTTGGGTAACAATGATATTAAAAGAATTCTTCAACCAATTTAAAAAAAAAAGGTCAAGATTAAATGTAGTAAATTTGAACAAGGTACATTAATAAATTGAAGATAGTTAACATCAATCTAATATTAACCTTATTAATCATGAAAAAAATAGAGAAAACGTCAAATGGATGACAACAAAAATTAACAAAGGAAAAATTCTTAGAGCAACAAAACCGTTGGGAGACTAATAAAATTAAGAAAACTTAAAAGTAGGCCGAGGTAGACCTGGAAGAAAAAACATATAGTAGTTTCGCAGGCCAAAGGGAAAAGCTTTAATATGCCAATTGGATAGAGAGCACAGTTGACACGAACAGGTTACTTCCTTATAAAAGGTCATATATTTGAATCTTATTGCAAATGTAAGGATTGTGCTGGTGGGCGATCTGTAAGTACTTCTACAAGTGATAGTTTCTGAGACCTGATTTAACCCATGGTGGTGATTGAAATCGAACCCACCCAAACTTTTTCCTTACCAAGAATAAGAAAAAGAATAGAGAGGACAGAAATTTAAGAAAGAAGAAAGTTCTAGTATTAAAAGCATAGAAAGTAGTGGATGGGAAAAAAATAAGGGTCTTTTATTAATATAATTGAAAGTAACAGAAAAAGGAGTTGAAAGGATGGAAATTAAAGATCTACTCAAGTATATAGCCCTGATTCCAAGGTAACATTTAACAGAAGACTGCTTGAACTTAGTTTAGGATAAAAAGGTGATTTTGCCCAAATTGCATGTCTGAATAACTTGTACCCAATTTTTGAATGAATCTTACCTGTATTTTTAGTGCCCAAATTAGCCCCAAATCAAGCGGAAGAAAGTAAAAGAATGAGTTTGATACAAACTTCTTTTTATAGAATATAAGGATAAGGAAGGATATTATGACTAAGCAGACACAAACAAGCAGCACACAGAAAACTCATTTTTATATAATATAAGGATACTGCGACTAAGCAGACAGAAACAGACAGCTCACAAACAACAAACTAAAGGATAATTGCCTTCTTGATTTTAGAATTCTCATATTTGGATAACCGCCCTCTTGATTTTAGAATTCTCATATCTGTATTTATTTGTATTATCACTGTAATATCAGGGATTTACAGTCCCTTTTTGTAAGCAGACTCTTACACAAGTAGGCTGCAATATCACAACTTTATATGGCATCTGTCTGAAACCTTAGTGTTCTTTAGACGGGGTTCCCATAAAACGAGAAACAGAAGTTTTATAAGCAGGTTCCATCAAATTTGATAATAAGAAATAAATAGTGATTCGGGTCGAACTAGCGAGGTTCAAAATGATACATTGTGTCAGGAATCTTGAGGAATTATAGTTGGAATTATCAAATTACTGGGAAGAAGATGATATGAGAAGGAAATAGAAAAGAAGAAACCAATGAGAAAGGAGAGAGAGAGGGAATTCTATTATTAGATTCAAGAATTTGTTATCACACATCAGCCTACTATCATCCAATCACAATGCTTCATTTATAACAACTCAACTGCTTATTATTCCTTTATTGGAACAACACAATTTGGCTAACTACATAATTGCTATAATAAAACTCTGTCAATTTTGTTTTCCTGACAATTCCTCCTCCTTAAAACGAGACTTGTCCTCAAGTCTTAAATTCAGGGAACTGATTTTCAATGAAATCCTTATCTTTCCATAAAGCCTCATCATAGTCTAGTTGTTACCATTTGATTAGAAATTGCATTATTGGTGATCCATTGCATAGGACAGCTCTTCTTTTCAAAATCATTTTCGGTAGCAGAGGGTATTGGTATTGTGCATCAAGCTCTGGAAGAGTGGAGGAAACTTGCTATGATAAGCCTATCCTTTTCTTTAACAATGAAACACGGAAAACTGGATATATCTTGGCATAGGGTAGTAGCTTGAGCTTGTAAGCTACTTCTTCTATCTTCTCCTCCACTTCGAAAGGCCCATATAACTTAGCTGTTAGCTTGAGACTTTTCCTAACTGCTATAGTTTGCTATCTATAAGGTTGTAATTTGATAAACACTCAATCTCCTATGTCCAGCATTCTCTCTGATCTATTTTTGTCTGCAAAGTGCTTAATTCTCTACTGAGTTCGTGCCAGATGTTCATTAACGCTAGCAGAGACTCTGATCCTTTCCTGCAATACCTGAGTTGTTACTGGTACCATAGAAGCCAAGTGAGGTCCTATTGGTAGTGGAATTGCTTTATAACCATAAAGAGCTTCAAATGGGGTAACATTTAAACTGGTGTGATAGCCTGAGTAATACTACCATTCAGCAAGTGCAAGCCACTCACTCCACTGGTTGGGAAATCTCTAGTCATACATCTCAGATATGCTTCAACACATTGGTTTACTCTTACTCTGGCTATTAGTTTCAGAATGATAAGCAGAACTATAGCACAGTCCAACTCCTACCATTTTAAACAATTCCTTCCAAAAATTACATGTGAAGACCTTGTCCCTATCAGTGATGATAGATTCTGGCATACCAAGGAGTTTGTACACCTAGTCTAAGAAGATTTGAGCCTTGTTTGGCTGAGAAGGGATGTGTTAGCATAAGGAAGTGATTGTACTTGGTTATCCTGTCTACAATAACCAGAATAGGGTCAAATCCTTGTGATTTAGGAAGCCTTTCTATGAAATCCATTGTGAGATGAGTCCAAGCCTGTTTAGGAATAGGAAGTGGTTATAGAAGACCTGGATAAGGCATGTGCTCTGACTTGTTTCTCTAGCAAGAATCACAACCCTGAATAAACTCTTTAACATCATTCTTGAGTCCTGACCAATAGAAGATATTGCTAATCCTATGCAAGCTCACCCTTTGTCCTGAATGTCCTCCAATTGATGATGAGTTTAAAGTTTGAATTATTTGAGTTCTGATTCCATTACTGGACCCTATCATTACTTTCCCTTGATGTCTAATGATGCCAACAGCTAGTTGATATGGACTCTGAGAACTTGGATCCAAGAGTAATTATGCAATCAATTCTTGACACTGAGCACCCTGTTCATAGCTTTTCTCTATTTCTTCCATGCACACAGGTTTGACAGTCGAGAGTGCCAAGCAAGTTCTGTTCTCGTGATAATTGATTGTTTCATCTCCAGCTCTTCTGGAAAGTGCATCAGCTACCAAATTTTTAGCTCTTCTTTTATATTGTATTTCATAATCTAACACAAACAGCATGGTCAACCACTTGTGTTGCAGAGCTGTGGTCAATTTCTGATCCAGTAGATATTTCAGTGATTGGTGATTTGTCCTTATAATAAAATGATATCCAAACAAATAGTGCTTCCATTTTGTGACTGCATTTACTAGTGCAACTAATTCTTTTTCATAGGCAGACAATCCTAGATTCTTCTTACTCAGTGGCTTACTAAAAAATGCTATAGGGTGCCCATCTTGCATCAAACCAGCTCCTATTCCACCTCCACTGGCCTCTATCTCAATGATAAAAGGTTTCTTGAAATCTGACAGATTAAAACAGGTGCAGAACTCATCAGTCTCTTGAGATTTTCAAAAGCTTCTTGTGGCAAATCATTCAATCTAAATGCATCCTTTTTAAGTAGTTCAATTAAGGGTCTACACACAACCCCATAATTCTTTATAAATCTTCTATAATATCTAATGAGTCCAAGGAAACCTCTCAGGTACTTAATAGATTTGGGAACAGGCCTAGCTGATAATACTGTCTACCTTAGTGTTGTCCATACTAACCCCATCATTTGATATGATGGGTCCCAAATATTTTTATTTTTTGTTGTTCAAAAAAGTATTTAGACCTTTTTGCAAAAAGCTGATTCTTCTTTAGCACATTCAACATTATCCTCAAAAGTTCTAAATGCAGTGCCCACATTTGACTCTACACTAATATATCATAAAAAAATACCAAGATAAATTTTCTGTGATATGGTTGAAAAACCTGGTTCATCAATGATTAGAAGGTGGCAAATGCATTAGTCAGGCCAAAAGGCATGACAAAAGAATTTATAATGACTGCACTGAGTCTGTAATGTAGTTTTGTGCACATACTGTGGTTTGACACGTATTTGATGGTATCCTGCAGTGAGATCTAATTTGGACATGAACTTTGAACCAGATAATTCATTCAGCAACTCATCAACATTTGGAATTGGATAGCAGTCTTTAACTGTGATCTCATTTAACTTTCTGTAGTCAACACAAAACCTCCAAGTCCGTTCCTTTTTCCTAACTAATAAAACTAGTGATGTAAAAGGGCTATTACTATGTTTAATAATGCCATTTCACCGCATCTGTGCAACTTTCCTTTCAATTTCATCCTTTTGAGAGTAAGGATATCTATATCATTTTAATTTGAAAGGCTGAGCTCCTGTTTTCAAGGGTATTTCATGGTCACATGCTCTAGTGGATGGTAATGATGTTGGTTGTTGAAATACTTTTGAACATTCTTCCAACAACTGTCTGATCTCTTCAGGTAGTTATGGTTCAGTTGGTGCGGTTAAGGATGGCTGTTATACCGTTGTGTCTTCTACATTCATAAACCAGGTATCTTTTCTTTTCTATGAAGCACCTCAGATCCTTTCCCCTTATCAAATCTAAATCACAGTCCTCAGCTTGTCCCTACAGCTGAATCTTTTGACCCTAATATTCCAATAAAATTCTAAGTTTGTGAAACTCAAAGGTGATGGGACTGAAAAGGGCCATCTAGTCTACACCTAGAATGATGTGCCATCCACTTAACTCCATTACTTTTAGGTCAAAACCAAATTTATACTGACTGATTTCCCATCTAACTCTAGGGCAAATTCCTTGTTGGTTACACTGGCTCTATTTCCAACAATCACAAAGAAGGGTGCTACCATTCTATAGGGAATTTCTAGAGCAATTACCAGTTCACTATCAATATAACTATCAAAATTGCCTGTATCCACAAGAATTAATATCTCTTCTCCATATAGATGGCCAGTCAATGTAATAGTTTTTCTTTTGAGTGCTTCTAATAAGGCATGTAATGACATGTTCATCGTTGGCCTTTGTTTCCTGTATGATCATCTTGCTTACCCAAAGCATCTTCAAACTCTGATTCTTCCTTTTCATCACCAATAAAAAAAAATGAGATGCCCCAGTTTGCACTGGTGACCTACATTATATTTTTCTCCACATTTGAAGCATAGGCTGTTATTATTCCTTCTATATTGTGCAGATATTTTCTTGGAGTTATTGCCTTTTGGTGGAATTTTCTTGGAGCTGGCATTCTTGAACTGGTTTGTAAGAGGAACATTATAGATATTACTTCCAGTAGTCTGAGAAATGTTGCTCCTCTGTGTTCCATATACTTCTTTGCCCTTCTTTGATATGTTTGTTCTGAATCTTTAGAGAATATTCTTGCAGTCTTGCTATTTCAAATGCAGCAGAGAGCTTTGTGGGTTTCAGCATCTTCAACATAGGCTTAATTTCTTCTTTAAGTCCACTAACAAAAATCGACCGAAAATAACTGTCATCTAGTTGGGGATATTTCATCAACATGAGAGGTTAGAATTCTTCAAAATTTTCCTGATACTCCTCCACACTGCCTATCTACTGAATCTTGTTGAACTCCTAGACCAGATCTCTACCGACTAGGTTACCAAAATTTTTTGCACAATAATTCTTCAAATTCCTTCCATGATAATTGGGGTTTTTCCATTTTAATTCCTTGAAACCACTTGTCAACTTACCTTCTAGGAATATTTCAATCACTTCTACTCTATGACTTTCAAAATTTTGGTAATTTGTAAAGTATTTGCTACATTTTCTTAGCCAATCTCGAGGATTTTCCCCATAAAAAAGAGGTAATTCAAGCTTAGGAGGATTGGGCAACTAAAATTTACCTTCATCCTTTTTGTATATTCTAGAGTTGAAGTGTACCTTTTCCTCCTCTTTCTTGTACTTTCCAGAATTGCCTTATTCGCTATGTAGTCTCTGGTAGAATGGTGGGGTTGGCAAGATTCCGTCCTCCTCCGATTGGTTTTTCTCCCTATTCAACATCGTCTGTATGAAGGAATTGAATTTTTGTTCTAAACTGGTTACTGCCATTTCCAGATTTCCCAATTTCTTGTTGAAGCCTTCCATTTCCATTCTGATTTTGCTACTAAATTCTGCTAATTTCTTATTAGAACCTTCTATTTCCAACTCGATCTCATTGCTAAATTCTGCCTGAAACTACTATTGCGAGCTTTGAAAGAACTCCATTGCTTCTAGAAGCTTGTTTTCCTGTCTTTTAACTTGTTCTTCTAATGATTTGAATCGCGTGCTTTCTACTATCTATTCTTCCAAGGATTGTGAGCTCTGATTACCAAATTGTCAGGAATCTTGAGGAATTATAGTTGGGATTATTAGATTATTGGGGATGAAGATGATATGAGAAGGAAATAGAAAAGAAGAAAGGGATAATTTCATAAACCTCCCTTGAGGTTTTGCCTAATATCACTTAGCGCCCCTAAAGTTTAAAAAAATCACTTTCCTCCCTTGTCAGTGGATGGGACCAATAATTACCATCAATGCATGTAAATTGATAAAATTATCATTCCCAATTTAACCATCCCTTATGCAAATAAATATGGTGGAGAAAACCAAAATCATCAAAAAACAATGACTATTTTAATCACTTTTTTCGCATTAAATTATTTTAGTTATTTAACCTTCCTATGGCAATAGGGTATTAAAGTATCCTTAGTATTATAAATTATTTTAGAAAATAACATACAAAAAAAATCTAAATCTATAAAGAATGATTATTTGAACAATTATAATTGCATTTAAGCATCCTTATCCTTCCAAAATTCTTGCCCTCATACATGAAGTTTATATCAAATCACCCTTGCCGAGACTAACAATTACATACGCAAAAATAAAAAGTTGAAATGAAAAATTATTAACATCGTAGTTCCCTTACTTTTGTCATTTTATACCAATCTTATACTTACTCTTGCTATTTAGATAAAAATATGAAGAAAATGAAAAAGAAGGAAACTAAAATCTATAAGATTTGGCAATTCTAATGATTATTTTTCCCCTAAACACCCCTTCTTTTGGCTTTTAATCTTTTATGTCTAACTTATACAAATTATCCTCAGTATTCTAACCATTATTATTGCAAAAATAAAGGAAGGTAATAAATCTAAATCTATTTTAAAAATGGCTAATCTTATCATTATTTTGCATTCAAATATCTCTCTTCACCACATTTGTTGTCTGTATATGACAATTTTAGTTAAGTTTCCTTTGTTTATTCTAACAATTATATAAGCAAGAAAATCTAGATTAAGGCAAAAATAAAAAGATATACTATTCTACTAATTATTGTTGCATTTAACACTCTCTTCTACTCTTTTTTGAGTTCTTCCATGCAGATTACATGTTAGAAATCAATTTGCTTAAAAATTCATGATAGAATAATTCAAAGGGTTAAAGTTGGAACAAAAATTGATCTCTTTCTTTAAATGATTATTTTAATAATATTTTTATAATGCAAGGGTGAATTTGTTACAAGATATATGGTTTTAGGAGAGGTTGGTGACATTTTTGATACTTTAGAAGTGCTAAATGATATTAGACAAAACCTCATTGGAGGTTTCTGAAATTATCCCAAGAAGAAATTGACGAGAAAAAGAAAGAGAGAGAGAGAGAACGGAATGGGAATCATATATATATATATATATATATATATATATATATATATATATATATATATATTATCTTTGTCATGCTTATCTTTTCATTATTTGTTTGATATAGCGAGTTTCATATACTTGCTCTTTCATCTTTAGAATTTCCTAATATTCTCTCTCCTATTACATTTATCTTTATTTCTTTTTTTATTATGATAATATTTTCAATAATCTTTCCAAGATTCACTCAACTACTCCTCCCTTTCTCTCTCCTTTTGTCTTTATTCCTTTTTTTTTTCTCATGATAATGTTTTGAATAATATTTCCACTAATTTCTCCAAGTTTCACTCAACAACTCATCTCTCTCTTTGTCTTCAATTTTTTCCATGTTAATTTGTTTCCTTTCTCTATTTTCAACTCTAACCGCTGCTTTTTTTTCCCTCCTAACTTTTCCCAATTTTTCAAATTTTAAAATATACAATTAAAAAAATAATATTTATCATCTAATCTCATCTATCCATCCATATTTAGGGATGGCAACGGGGGCAAGTGACAGCGAGCACCCACTCCTCGAGGAGAGTCATAAGGTCGGGGGTGGGGCGGGGTGGGTGTGGAGGGCGGGATGATTTTTTTTTCCCCATTTTAAAAGGGATGGGGGATGGAAAAATTTAAATTCATTTTTGATTTAATTGTTTGTTATCATTGACACATTAAATCAAATGGTCACGATCTTTAATTCAAAATTTTATACTTCTAACTCAACATTCCTGCCTAAATTTTATTCTGAATTCAGATTCTAAACATGGTTTCTCCTTTCACTATTTTAAATATTTTTTATTGATAATTAGATTCCTTATTCTATTATTTAAACAAGTACTTGAGTTTTCAATTAAAATTTTACGTTGAATATCAAAATGGTTCTATACTAATGCACGGGAGATAAACTAGTTCTGGTATTAGATTCAAGAATTTGTTATTACACACCGGCCTACTGACATCCAATCACAATGCTTTATTTATAACAACTCAACTGCTTATTATTCCTTTATTGGAACGACACCACTCGGCTAACTGCATAATTGGTATACTAAAACTCTGTCGTTTTTGTTTGTTCAAGAGGAAGCAAACCATCACAATCAGGGCTGCCAAAAGTTTCAAGTTTAAGGTCACAGCCAAAAAAACATGCCTCATCTGCCACAGGAAATAATAAATCCTGAAATCCTTCCCAGGCTTCCAGTCAAATCACTATTGAGATTCAGATGCATAAACAGGCTCTGGAATTCTAGAATAACTGATCTGAGATTCAATCTTTACAATGCTAGATCTATGGCAGTTTTTATGTCAGCAGACTATTGCCCCAACTTATCCTACCAAAAGGTCCAAAAATTGCCTTGGTTGCAATTCATTGATGGGAAGGCTCCATCCAACGTTTCCCATGGGTGAAACCCAAGAGGGATCATAACGGGTTTATGGGGTTCATGCAATGGTTTATTGCTAATGATTCTTGGAAAAACTTCTTTCTTCTTGTGGAATGCAGCGACTGCATCCTTCTGGTCCTGAGTCGGTAAACATTGCAGGATTTACTATGACTCGTCTTAGGAGGATTATAAAGTAGTCGTACAGCTTCTGTTTTCATTGGAGATTTTTCGCGAATCTGTCTTGGTAGCTGCCTTGAAAGACAAACGTTGGAAAGAGTTGAAGCTTCCCCATAGTGGTAGGGGTCGAAGAAGGGCAGTTTTTGCAACGGAATTCTGCACTGAGAATGGGATGCTTATGATTCTCTTCTTCCACCTGATGTGGTAAATAGTAAAAGGATTATTGGTTTTGATCCAAAGACTGATGAAATAGCTGAGGTTCCATTGCCTCAGTGCAAGAATGGGAAAGACAATATCATACTTGGCGACGGAACTATAGAATGCTGTCTTTGTATGGTTCATTGGGATAATCTTTCTTTTGAGGGAAACTTTCAGTTAATGGCGATGAAAGAGTATGGTGTCAAAGAATCATGGACTCCCATGTTTGAAATAGTGCAACTATTTCCTGGAGCATCAATTTCCAGTCGGTTTATACCTTTGATGCTTAATAAAAATGGTGAATTCTTAACGATCATCAACTACAGGCGCATTGTTAGTTACAATCCACGAACAGCTGAATACAAATCCATGATACCTTGCAAAGGTTTTATAACATATTCAGGTGATGTATTTGTCAAAAATTTAATTTCCCCTGCTGGAACAAAGAACAACATCACTGCTTCAAGCAGTCCATGATCTGATCGGTCAATTATCTGCTGAGATTATTCAGAGGAGCAGTAAAGAGAGTTGTCAATTCACGAAAGCATAATAGGCTAATAGCTCTTATTTTGTGTTTGATGAGATAAAATCCTCCATCTATATGTGATTATCTTCCATTCAGTAGTTTATTATAGCGTAGTAGCTCAATAATTGGATAAATTTTCAATGATTTTAAGGATGTATATTGTAGCAATATATGTCATTTTTCTCCAACTGCATGTTAGTATTATTCATCGCACCATTTTGTGGATTGGATTACAGTATTATTGAGTTGTAATTAGTTTGGATTAAACACACAGAGTTGTCTAACCAACTGTATTCTGCTGTATCTGAGACAATTTTGATAGACGTTAGATCTTAGCACGTTTTGACTTGTTTTTGCTGGCTGAATTGATTGCTTTTGCAGAAAATCAGATTCCTAAATTCCTTTTTTTTTTTCCCTATGAAAGCAGGAGATGGAAGCCTTGTTTTATATTCCTTAATGTTATTCCTTTAAGGTAGGCCACCCAGTAGAATAGAACTTTCTTTCTTTGAAGCCAACTCTATTAGTATCTATTCAATCAAGTTAGGCAATTTACAGGCTAAAAAAAAATTAGGCGGCTGAGATTGATATGGGACTAAATCCTGAGCTGTGTATATACAAAATATCAACTGTATTATTCAGGTTCCAAAGATGGACAATGGGAAACATAAGGAACTATTTGTGCAATTTTTGACCAACTGTTCTCTGTTGTTGTTGAGATGGTTTTGGAATTTTAGTTTGCTTGCTGAATTGATTAATTTTTCGTGTTCTTTTTTTCTTTTAGTTAGGCCAAGTAATAGATTAGAGCAACTCCTGTCCATCCCAAAGAGTAGCCTGAGATGAATGTGAGAATAAAACAGTGCATCAAGAGACGTATGATACTGTAGAAAAAACTGTTTCTGCTGTATTTAAGACAATTGTGATAAGTGTTAAGCTTTAGCTCGTTTGGATTTTTGTGTGCTCTTTCTTATAGTTGGCTGCCCAATAGAATGAAACAACTTTCTTCCCATCCTAAAGCCAAATTGCTTTATTTGAAAGACTGAGAAAAGCAATGCAAAACGCATGGAACTATTTTGAAAATCATTTTGAAAGGAAGTCAAAGGTAAAGTATGAAATTATTGTGTGTCCATATCTTTACTCCTTAAAGATATTGTTTTCAACTTATTAATTTTTTTTTTTCTTGCAAGTGCTTCTTTGTTTTTTTTTTTTAATAAAAGAAATTAGCATAAAGAGATAATTTGTCAATTACATGTCATGGGATAGCAACTTTATGATAATCCTCTTCCAAAGGTCTATTAAGTTCCTGTAGGCATTATGTCAAAAAACAAAATGGGGTCTGTCTGATATACTCATGATCTAGCCAATACACCGCACATCTATTTGCTTTGCAATAAGTATGCTTAATTGATGTATAGTGCTTCTTTGGTGTACAAAATGAATGGAATTGCCAACTCCCAATGGAGTTTGCCTATCCTTAACAAGGGAGTCATTGTATATGATAGCTTCTCCTTTGGCACTATTATCCACTTGCATTTGCAATCGAGTAGGACTAATTTATTTAGAGATGGAAAAACTAGGAATTCGCAAGAAATCACATTTGCCAAGTAAGTAAAGTTACTTTTGCGATCAATATAAATACAACTAAATACAACATCAAATCCTATGTTCTTGATCTCTTAGAGAGAGAGGCATTATGAGTTTGGGGTTGGAGCAAACTTATTTGCTGATTAATAACAAAATATATCACGCAATTACACTCGTTCAGGATGACGTAAACACAAAATATGTCTTCAGGCATTCTTTTTTAACACGAACAAGAAGACAATTTCAATACCATAAAAACAAACCATCACAGGGCTATAGAACTACTCATGTTAAGTGCTGAAATCTTTGGCTGCAACAGGAAGGTGCATGTGGTCGCTCTGAAAACCAGGAACATCTTCTTCAAGCATGCTAATCCATGCTTCTATTCCCTCCCCACAACTTGTACTCATCAAAATCACAACATTCTTGAAAGGAAAGGCTGTAGTAGACACCCATGTAGGCTTGCCCCATCCAAAATCCACCTCATACAAGGGAAACCTACACCAACTACTAAAATTGCAAAACTCTACATCTCCCTTAGAAGCTAATTCCACACTTTTCTTTAAAACTTTTAGATACTCATCTCCATTTTGCAGTTTCTTCACGTAATTGCTATTGATATTTCTTATTGCCTTCCTCAAATCACCAACAAGATTCTCATGCCTTTTCTCTCCCTCAAGCATTGGAATTGCTACGGTATGTGTCCATATGTTTCCAAAGGCGTGATCCTCAAGGGCTGGATTCATTCTAGGTCTCATGTTCACGGCATGGACAGCTGCAACCATCTTAGATTTTGATGCATCAATGAAATGCCTCCAAATAAAGGCTGAAACAGCCTCAACACGAGTAGGATCCTTCACAAGAGATGAAGCAGCAGCTTGTTTAAGCCTTGCCAGCTTTTCTTTGTCAAAGACAAACCGCTCAGTAACAATTTTTTCTTTGGTCATGCCGGTTGTTGGCTTGAAACCGGAGCTGGACATGTCTTTTGGTGGAAACAAACTAGCCAACTCAAAACTAGATGGTACAACTTCAGAAACACCGCTACAGCTTTCAGCCCATGCATTCATGAAAGTCACTAAGGACGTGCCATCGGCTATTTTATGTGATAGTTGCACTCCAATAGCTATGCCTCCGCAATCAAAGAAGTTGATTTGGATAGCTAGAAGGATAGTCTCAGCCTCAGTCAAGTCAGGGCCTCTACTAATAAGCTCAAGTGGCAGATACTGTTTCAGCTCCTCCATTACAGGTTTTTCTATAACCTGCAAGAGGTTAGAATGGACCTGAGCCTCAACACATAAAGCACCATCATCATTGCAATGAATTGAAAAATTCTTGCCACAAATTCTTCCTGCTAAGGGATAAAATTGAGTCAAGATATTGGATAAAGATTGCTTTAGAGATTGAGAAATTTGGACACGGTCTTGGAAAGTGTCTAGTTGCTTGGCTTGATAGAAGAAAATAAGAGGGATGTAAACAGGCGGTGCAATCTGGTCTAGGAAGGACAATTGGTGATCTCTAAGGTGATGAGGTGTTTGAGATGAAGGTTTGATCATCTCCTTTGATAGTATCTCCAAATTGGCCACCATTTTTGCTAGTACTTTTTTGAAGCTTCTTATGAGATAATCTTTGAAGACACAAGAAGTCAGTGTGAAATGAATTTTAGTTTTACTTGTGTGGAGATTCATCATTGTGGCTTGCCTATATATAGGCCAAAAATCAGGAAGATTGAAAAAAACAACTATTTGATACAGGCACCGGCATGGTAATTAATAGGGTAAACTACATATAAGTTCCTTGTGGTTTCGTCTGTTATCATATGACCCCCCTTAATATTTTAAAATGTGCACTTCATTCCCCTATGGTTTTATATAAAGTGGAAACTTGACGAAAAATAACCTATGTAACGTCGTTAGTTGAAATAACAATAGTGCTATTACTTAAATGCTAGATCAATTGCTTGCTTAACCACCTTATATAAAAGTATAGGGAAATTATGTGGACAATTATAAAATTATAGGGGGGTAAAGTGAATATTTATATGAATCATAAGGGGCTTGTGTGGACATTAAGATTTTATCATATGTGCTTTTAGAGCGCGTTGCGCGTTTAATATAAATGTCGTAATTGATTGTACATTTTGTCCATTTTTCAAGTTACATAAAACTATAGGGGGATTAGGTGGCTATTTTGAAACCTTAGGGGGATCATATGGCATTTTATAAAATCACAAGGGGCTATTTTGCCCTAATTAATATCTATAATAATACTAGCGTGAATTACATATAACCCCCCTATGGTTTCAACTGTTGTCATATGACCTCCCCTAACATTTTAAAATGTCCACTTCATCCCCCTATGGTTTTATGTAAAGTGGAAAGTAGACGAAATGTACAATCAGTTACAGCGTTTATACTAAACGCGCTCTAAAAGCACGTATGATAAAATCTTACTATCCATACAACCCCCTTATGATTCATATAAATATCCACTTTATCCCCTATGATTTTTGCAATTGTTTACATAATTCCCTTATGGTTTTATATAAAGTGGTTAATCCATCTATTGATTTAATATTTAAATGATGACACTATTATCATTTCAACTAATGACATTACATAGGGTATTTTCCGTTAAATTTTCACTTTACGTAAAACCATAGGGTTGTGAATTGGACATTTTGAAATGTTAGGGGGTCATGTGGCAACAGTCGAAACCACAAGGGGGTTATATGTAATTTACCCATAATACTATTAGACGTTAACTGGCATTTATTTGCCGGCAATGCAGATTACTTTCATTTTCTTCTTGTAGGTTTCAAGGTGGAAATGATGTTTCCCCGGAGAAAAATGTGCAACTTAGGTGATTGTGAAGAAAAAGAAAGGGTTTTTTTTCCCCCCTCTAACAAGTGTCTAATGAGCACTCGTTAATGTATCTAAATCCCATCCAACCTACTACGTATATACATATACTAACAATTATTATATCTTCTTTCATTTATATACTTTTCCTAATTAATTTTTACCTTTCTAAAAAATTTAACACTTGAGATACATCTTAGTGAGTGCTCAATAGGCACTTGTTAGACAACCTAAAAAGAAATACAATGAAACATTATTTTGTTGACTAAACTTTCAGATGTATAATTTCAATCTATATAAACTACAAATAATGTCCTAATTCTCAAGAGATCGACCTATAACAACTTAGCACTGTTGAAGAAAGATGCTAGTACAATTTTTCGCTGAAATATCTTTTTCTCTCCACATAGACCATATTAATAACCAAAAGCTAATTATTGCATAAAATTTCGTCACGTGAACGGCGTGAGTTCTATTCTACCATTGTTGTGGTCAATCAAATCACGTCAGCTTTCTAAAATAATCTTGAATTTTACTGGCAATATATGACTTGGAACAAAAAAATTTCCAATATATCTGAATACGGCCATGTCTTTCTTTTCTTTAAATAGTTTTCAGTGAAATTAAAAAAAAAAAAAAGGTGAGAGTAAGATCATTGTTGTGAGACATCAGGTAATTGTCAGATTACTAACCGATTATGTTGTTAACTGATTCAACTTTTATGCATCACAAGTAAAATTTAGACAACAAGTTTTTCAAAATTAATTTATATCAATAATATTAAGTTGTTTTGTAACATAAATGCTGTGTTACTCATTTAATTAACAATGTATAACACGAGATTGTGTAACAGGCAAATATATTCTTATACACCTAGAATCACTCAATCTTGACTGTAGGGTATCGAGCAGAACTTTAGAATAAGAAAATACTAAAGGTCTTTCTAGTTTTAATGCCAACCGACAAAGAAATTACTGTTTAAAGAACCCAAGGATTTGAAAAAAAAAAAAGAGAGAGAGAGGAAAATACCTTCAAAAACGGTAGGAAAATATTTATGAATGTATATCATTAGTACACATATTTAACTGTTGTATTGAAGACTTGTGTAATCGTGCTGTCCTTTATATCACAACCCGTCACCGCTAACCATTAATAATACTTTACACAAATATGACAAAAATACAGCGCCGATAATAGGTCTTCCTTCACAAGTTCCGTGCATAATAATAACTACAATAATAAATTGGATTAGCACCGTCCTGCAAGCCAGGCAACCAAGCACAAAATTTCAAACTCCAGCAATCAACCATTGATTTTTGAAGCCAATGCCAATTGTATCCCAAGTGGAAAATCAAATTGCCTGTCAAAATTCTTGGAGCTTGCTGCAATCACTTTTGGCGACTTTGTCAACATTGAAAAAATTCTGCTCTAGCTTTCATATTTTTCTATTCACAAGCAGGAGTATGAAATGTTAATATCACGTATCAATGTGACTTGCATTTCCCTTTCAATAGAGAAACATAGGAGTCAACGGCCATGTTTTGTCAAATTAAGGATGGAGAATTCCTTGTACGCGTGGCTAGGCCAAAACCCGCAAAGGGCCGTGAGTCATCACCAAAAACTTCAATCAAAAGCTTTGACCAGCCTACAATGGGATGCATATAGGAAAATCTAACCAATACAAGTTGATTAGTAAAGACGAATTTTCTTATAAAAGATCATATGCTCAAATCAAACTATCGATGCAAGAATGATATTGGTGAGTAATCTGTAAATATTTTATAAAGGATCTATGGTCCCAAAAGTGTGCTTGAATCCATGGTGATAATTGAATTTCGAACCATCCAAATTTTTCCTTGCAATACTAAAAAAAAAATAGAGGAAAATTTGGAAATAATTGAAGCTAGTAGGGCTTCACCTTGTGTTTGACATTGTTTGATTGAATCTTTGAAGTGAATTACAGGACAAAGCTTCTATAAAAGCGTTTCTTATTTGCACCGGCAACAACCCGGATATCAATGTCACATGAAAATTGAAATACAATGTTAACCATTCACATTATACAGAGAATATTTTACTTTTGTGGTTCCAATTGGAATAAATATCTTCTGTCCTGATTAATGTATTATCTCCAGACACAATGGATGGATACGAAAATGTGGCTCGCAAAGGCAATAAAAAATTCTTTTCACGTACAAAGTGCCAAATTTTTTGCTCGCTGAAGAAACTTCAATCCAGGGGAAGTTGACAGTGCAGTAACGCCAAAAAGTCTCTTTGGGCAGGTCAGCACTTTGCTCAAGAATCTGAATTGTTCAAACAAGATCAAAAAGGTGGAGAGTACAGACAAATTTACCTGTCTGGGGATTAAAAGTCAATCAATTGATGTGATAAAAGTACAGAAATGCATCGAATACGGGTAGGCATGCTCATGGGATAAGGGGCGTCTTACAATTTGTAGTTTAGGGGGAGTTTAATTATGGGGGTTAATTTGTTTTAAATTAAATAAACAGAGTCTATTTTGCGACATAATAAGAAATTTTCATTTGGTGTTGAAATTTGTTTTATATATATATATATATATATATATATATATAAAGTAGTTCGACGCTTGTATTGTTCTCGCACAAACCCTTTCTCGCGATTTAGACTGCTTCTATTTGACTCACCAAAGGATGATTCATTTGTATTGACATAAGAATTTAACAACTATCCACATTGGGCAGTATCTTTTATTTATTTATTTATTTATTTAACAACTATCCACATTTATTTATTTATTTTAGCATCTTTTATTACCAAAAAAAAAAAAAAAAACTATCCACATTGGGCAGTAAGGGGGTGTGTGTGCGCGCGTGCGTGAGAGATATTATTGTGTTAGCATATGCATTATGGTACATTATGGTTATCGGTGCCAGCAGCAGAAGCTTCGCGTTCCCATGTCAATTTCTAGGCCTTTAGGCCTATATTTCCTCGTTCAATGGATGGAGAACCTACAAAGCATCGGCCTTGTACAGTACAGAGAAGCAATACGCTTCCTTTCGTGGGGCTGTCAGCGAATTTAGGAGATCAAATCCCGATTACATTACCGCAGGTGAAAATGGATTTGAAAAACTCTTTCTTAATGTAACACAGCTAATGAGCCGAGGCAAGGATCCATATTTTTGGGTATAGAATAAATCATAGATCTGTTTATCCAGATTCAAATATATATGTATACGTAATGGGTCAATTATGAATTTATATATTCTGACCTTTTTTCGATCCGGATCTCATTAGTATAATTATTTTAATAAAAAATTACATATTTCATTTAGAATTTTGCTACTAATATACTTATTTTAAATTAAAAAAGATTTTCTATAAATCATACGATTGTTACAATTAACTTAGTTATATACTAATATTGGACTGATAAATTTTATCTATAAATAAAAATTATTATAATTTTTACAAAAAGATATACTTGATTCGGATCCGAATCCAATCCAAATCCAAATCCAACTGAGTCTGAATTATCAATCCAGATCCAGATCCTTTTTATTACATATCAGATCTAAATCCGAAATTATTAATTTTGAATTAGATCTGACCAGTTAATACCCCTATTTTTCGTAAAAAATTTCAAAGCGTGCACTAATATATTTGTCTAATTTGGAGGATCATCTCCAACCCCACACAAATTCAATTAAGAGATTCACCCTGATACGTACTAAACCAGTTCGGTGCTCTGGTCTCGGACCTAAGTTTTGAAAATTAGATTGTCTCCAAACTTATACAATATGATTGTGAAGATGTTAATATGATTTTGTTATTTTTTTCATCACCCACTGAGAAATACCATTTGGGTTCAGGAATGGTTATCTATATTTAGATGCTCAAAGCCTTGGACAAGTTTTCATAGCTTATCAAGATGATGCTACTGGAAATTTTTGCCCTCTTACGTTTTCCATTTCGCCGTAGGCCTACCTGCTTCTAGCCGTGTAGAGTACAAAAACATTAAAACCATCGTGTACACAGAAGAATAAAAAAATAAATAAAGGAGAGAGAAGAGGTGCACAATGCAGTTGGGCTTGGACCGTAGTTGATAGGAGCACATGACTTTTAATGTCCATGGGCTAACACAACTTTAGACAGATCCCTAGGCTTAGCAGATAATGGGGTGTGGTCCGAATTCAAGCCCATGCAATTTTACAAATATCAATAACATCATATGATATAACTCATCAAAATATATAAAACAAAATAAACAAAGATGATAATACGCAAAATCACAGCAAATTTTATCATTTAGTAGACATTGTATATTGCAATAATTACATTCATCAATTGCATGATTGTATTATTGTGCTGGCAACAGCAGAGAATGCCTTCCTTAAAAGGAGTACCAGCAAATGGTATTAGAAATGGAATCAAAGAGCTTATTTAACCAAATGCAGTTATTCCTAGGAAACTTCTGCGTATTAACAAAGATATTAAGTATTAAACATCCTAATTAATATGTGTGTGTGTGTGATGCATGACACTTTCCCACAAGCACATTCAGCGGCAGCTGATGATGCTTTGAAACTATGGCAAGCTCCACCAAACAGAAGTTTGAAATGTGGCTTTCGACTGCCAAGGCATATTGAGTCTTCCTCACCTATATAGGATTCAAGTTTCATATATTCGTCGAAAAGGTCTTAGTTTAATAGCTAAATTGAGGTTCCATAAATTAGAGGACTTAAATTTGCTTATCGTTGTTCGTCCTTCCCGCTTCTTGAGGGAATTCTAGAAATGTGATGGAAAAAAAAAAGTTTCTACAAATAGGGTGGTTTGCAAATAGGTTTCTGAGATTGTGATTTTCGCATTTGACAAATGCGAGTTAGTGAAACGCATTTGTCAAATAAGTTCAGAAAATGGCGAATAAAAAAAAGAAAATGAAAAGAAGAACTCATTCACGAATCGAGTTCCAAAAATAAAAAAAAGAAAAGAAAATGATTAGAACTTCATTCCCGGATGGTTGAAATTTACTCAATTTTTTAAAAAAAAAGTAATTTGAATTGCTTGAAACTTCGCATTTGAAATTTAAAAAAATATTTTCTTTGAAGTTGTATTCTAAAAAAGGCTTGTTCACTTTCCAAATTCTCAATGAAAACCCGAATGCGACTTCACTTATAAGTAAAATTTATAAAAAAAAGTAAGTTTTGAAATCGCATTAGAATAATAGCATGGGACTAGAAGACTCCAACCATTTTGGACATACTCCGTAAGGATATGGTTTTGCAAAAAAAAAAATGTCTCCGTTTTCATTTTGATTATTACAATGATTATTAATTTTGTTTTCTTTCTCTTTGTGGTTTAAGGAAATACTTGATTTAATTTGTAAATGAACCATAAACCCTAAACCCTAAAACCCTAAAAATAAAATTAAGAATTAAGCAAATTGATGATATATATCATTCCAAATTACTTGAAATTCAGTTTGATATGTCTAACTTAGATGGTTCAACAAAAATCATAGTTAACTTTGTTGTTATTCTAATTGATGGTACATGATGATTTATCATTTGAAGAAAAAGGACCTTTCTTAATTCCCTAAAGGTCCCAAAGTCATTGATATAAACATTTTATGTCTCATTTTTCAGAAAAGGTCTTTCCACAATTCAATAACATGTGGGTTATTGTGTTATAAGGTTAAATTTGTTTAAAATGCAAAAAAAAGAAAAACTTTGTTTTAAATTTTCAGCTTCGTATGTATACAATTACTACATGAGTTTTTTTACCAATGAAGACAATCAAATCATCTTACCAATATTCCAAAATCAAATCAATCTAAATTTACAATTAACTATGATGAGACTCTTCTGAACCATGTAAGTTATACACATCAAACTGAATTTGAAATTGACATTGGTGGATAGGAATTAGATACATATCATCAATCCAATTTGCTTGCATTTGGCAACTGATTCAATCCAATTGACATTAACATTTCTTGCTTAGGGTTTACTTTAGGTTTAGGGTTTAGGGTTTAGGTCTAGTCCGCATGCTCTTATGGAGTTTACTAGATCAAAACTTTAGCTAAGTTTATTTGATCAAAAGTCAAGACAATATTAACATTGGCCAAGCTCCATCGAGCCATTAGGGAAGTTAGTGTCCAAGGAATAAACCTATAAAAGAAATGTTGTATTGGTGTTCAATGGATAGCATACCTCAACTAAGTAGCCAAATAGTGAGTTTATTCAATCAAAAAATCGAAGTGAGTTCTAGGATATAAACGTAAGCTCATTAATTTTTTTACACAACGAACCTTACTTTACATATCCAAATTTTAACAAATGTATTTTGAATATATAAGGATACTCTAAACAATTTATGAGCAAGGAAATTATATGTTCAAGAAGGCTTTGAAAAGAATAGTAATGAATATAAATTCCAGGAAATCGAGCAAGTCGTATAAAGTATTATCAAATATTTGGGTCCCCTGGATAATAGGAAGAAGAAGAAAAATGAAGAAAAGAAAGATAAGACACATTTTTCTTTTTTTTAATTTCCCAAAGTATTATCAAACCTTTTTCTTATCCTATTTATGTTGACAAATTTTGTGGCGGTACATTTTCTTTTTTTTTTTTAATTTAATGAACTCGCATTCATAGAATGCGATTTAGAACTCGCATTCTTCAATGCCTCTAGAAATTCTCTCAGATGCGAGTTCTTCTTTCATTTTTTTTTTTGACAGTTTTTTTCCACCAACTTCGCGATTTTGCAAATGCGAACATCACTGGTCTGAACCCTACACCCAAATCACCCTATTTGCAGAAAAAATTTAAAAATCATAATATTTTTAGAAATTTCTCCTTCCATGCTAGGCATTTCTATAACCTGCAAGAGATTAGAATGAACTTGAGCTTCAACAAACAAAGCACCAACATCATGGCAATCAATTGAACAATTGTCAGTGGAAACCCTTCCTGCCAAGGGATAAAATTGAGTCAAGAGACTGGATAAAGATTTCTTCAGCAACTGAGAAATTTGGGCACGGTCTTTGAAAGTGCCTAACTGGCCAGCTTGATAGGAGAAAGTAAGAGGAATGTAAAGAGATGGTACAATTTGATCTAGAAAGGATAATTGGAGATTTCTAAGGTGACCCGGTGTTGGAGAAGATGGTTTAATTATCTCTTCTGATGTTATCTCCAAACTGCCCGCATCTTTGATATGAAACACGAATAGGCAATGCGAGATGAAACTAGATTTACTTCTATTAGAGTAGCAACAATTATTTATAAAGAGAAAAAATAAGATATATTGCCTGCCCAAAGTCGTTCACCAAACAATTTTTCTTTTTAACAACGTGTAGGTACGGAAGAATTTATTTTCTTGACGTTTGTTACACTTCTATTAAACACAATTAGCCATTCTACAAAATTAGCGCAAAAGTGGGACTTGTTACTTTCTTATGATTTGTTGGACTGAATCCACCTCGGATCTCTTAGCTTAATATCAGGCTCGTTTGCACCATGAACTTTATTTTCAATGCTTTCATGCTTTGCACCATAAAGTTTTGTTCTAGTCCCTCTTTTTCCCCATTTGTTAATTTCATTTAGATAAATGATAAATTTATGCCTGTGAATATGATTTCATTTTAAACCACCAACTTATTCATTTTAGATAAATGATAAAAGTTGTAAGGTTTTGTTACGTCGTGTCCCCTAATTTTGTTAAATTTTCCTGTTGTTACAGACTTTTTGACATGATAATAAGCATTAATATATTTGGCACATCTTGCTACCTTTACAGTCTATTTTCGTGCGTTTTCACATTTCTACAACTACAAAATATCAAATAAACGATAAAAGGCTAAAGGAATATGCTATGGATTAGCCGATTAGGGCATGATTTCAATTTTAAGTTTTATTAGAAGGCGCATTTGATGAAAAACTTTTTATTACCCGTAAGTTAGCAATTCAAGTTATGGATAGACCAGTATAAATTACTCCCTCTGTCCGATTGGTGCCGTCATATTTTTCTTGTAGAATTGCCTATGATATGTGAGCTCTACATATCATTATCATTATTTTTTTTTTTTTTTAAGGCAAAGTAACCTTGTATATTGATATTTGATAGGCAAATAAAATGTTTACAAATAGAGAATCTCTCAAACAAACAGTAAAGACTTGCTGGAATAAAATGTTCACAAAGAGAGAATATCTCAACCAAATAGCAAAGAATTGCTGGAACCAAACCTGCCAGCTAGCCACAACCTAATGGCAAAATAACCTGAAGCAAGCTAATTTATACAAAATATATCGAGGATTTAAAAGGAAAAAAAACACATTACAAGAACTCATAAAGTAAAACTCTACTGGTCAAAATCCCAAGCCATCATTCTCGACCGGGAAATGAAAGAGGTGGGGGAGACCGACCTTCTAGCTCAAATCATTGCACGAAAACTAATAACTAGCAACCTGGTCTAAATTACAATTCAACTAGTTGGTCACCATTGCACAAAATTGTGTAAGACTTCTTGAGCTCTAAGGACAGTTTGACACGATTTTTTTTTTCCGTCTAATAACAGCTCTCTACTATTGTGTCCAAAAACATCTTAAAGAAAAGGATGAATATTTTTTGCAGTACTTATACGAAAGATGACTTCCTTAATTTTGGAAGGGATGACAATAGGGATGGGTCTCTGGTGCCTCGCGGGGAGTAATGAGGTAAGGAAAAACCCTCCTCCTCCCCCACCCCATCTCCTGTCCCACCCCTGCCTATATTTAAATATAGTATATGCAAAATATAAAATGAGTGCTATGGTATTATTATTATAAAAATATTTAGTATGAAAAAAATAACACGATATTGTATTCTTATAAAATGATGTAATTTTTATTATAATTTAATTTGGTAAAATGATTATCTTATTATGTTAGTTTACTTTTTTTCCACATATTGTATGTTATTTATAAAGAAAAACAGCAATAAGTTTAGAATATATGTGGTGCCAAATATGGAGAAATGAGTTCAAAAAATCAAAGTGATTTCACATTCACCTTTTTGCTAATAATTCAAAAGAATGAACAATAGAACTATTATTAGTGTTTCATATATAGAAAAGTAAAATCAAATAAAATATAAAAACCGATAGATTGGGAGGGACAGGGCACGGGCAGCATGGGGATGAGGCAGGACAGGGGCAGGGAGAACTTTTGTAGAAACTCCCCGTTCAAACTAGCTCTAACCCACAAGTTGACATCCCTAGTATCCATGAGCCCATTTGATTAAAAAAGAAGTAGAAATAATAAATCAATAATAAAATATAATTGATTGGCCAATGCAAGTATATGTTCAATTAGTAAGAACGAAATACTTTCTCAGAAAAGATTATGTATTTAAATCTTACTGCCGATATAAAAGCTATGGTAGTGAGTAATCTATAAGAATCCTATAATCAATACATGGTTTGGGGCATGTCCTAATCCGTGTTGATAACCAGAGTTGCAAGCTATACAAACTTTTTCCAACCAAAAAAATATATAATTAATTGAGGATGAATCTGGACAAAAAAAAAATTGAATGTTGGTAAATCATTTAGTGTAGAAATGATCAATCAATGTAATTGGCCAAACATATGATCAATCAATCAAGATTTTTGTTAAAAAATGATTTTTGTGAGAATGGAAATGAGTTGCAGATTTATTTAATTAAAGATACCCATAAATGATAATACAACCACAGCTTACAAGGCAAAGAAATGATACGGTTGTCAAACAAAGGACCCCATCATAATGTAACTAATATTGGGCATTTTTTCCCCATTAGTTGAAGCTGCAGCTATTCAAGTAAACCCTATCGTGGTCTATTGCTTTTAGTAAATTTGACTTATAGAAGAGTGAAGTTTCTGGGATAAGAAGGTATGTAAAGGAGAATTAATCTTAAAACACATTCCAACTTCAACCCATATGGTCTATGGTTAGTTTATACTTTATAGCAAGTCCACCTAAGTATCTTCCCCTGTAGAACTGTTATTAGAAAGTTGAATACAGTACTTATGAAAACTTGGCAAATCTTCTTCAGGCAAGTTAACCCATGCTTCGATCCCCTCCCCACAACTTGTACTCATCAATATTACAAGATTTTTCAAGGGCATGGTGGTGGTGCATACCCGTGTAGGCTTGCCCCAACCATAATCCACCTCATACACAGGGAACCTACACCAACTAGTGAAAGTGCAGTTCTCAATCTCTCCCTTGGAGACTAACCCCACTGACTTCAAGAAATGATGCAAATACTCATCTGCATTAAAATTGCTGTCGATTTTCCTTATAACACTCCTCAAATGATCAACCAGATTGTGATACTCTTTTTCTCCCTCAGCCACCATAATGGGAAGAGTCCTTGCCCACAGGTTTCCAAAGGCGACCTCTGGAAGGGCTGGATCCATCCTAGGTCTCAAGTTCACTGCATGGGATGCTGTAACCATCTTCTGAGAATTGGATGCCGTTCTGAAATGCCTCCAAATGAAATCTGAAACAGCCTCGACTTGGGTAGGATCCTTTACTCTGATCCAGGAGCAGATGCAGCAGCTTGTTTAAGTTTTACCAGCTTTTCCTTGTCAAACACAAAGCGTTCAGTCACAATCTCTTCTTTCGTCTTGGCTGTGGGTGGTTCGAAACCAAAATATGACATGTCTATTGGAGGAAAAAGTTTCGCCCATTCAAAAGCAGGTTGTAAAATACGTTCATCATCTCCACGGCAGCTTGCTGCCCATGAATTCAAGAATGTAACCAAGGACATGCCATCGGCAATTTTGTGCGAAATTTGCACTACCATACCGATGCCTCCACAATCAAAGAAAGTGATTTGAACAGCAAGAAGTGCGCTATTAGGCTTATCCATGGCAATTCTGTCATTTGACTGATGAAGAGGAACAAACTTTTTGAGTTCCTCCATGACGGGTTTTTCTGTAACCTCTGAGAGGTTAGTGTGAACTTGAGCTTCAACAAACAATGCACCAGAATCATTGCAATCAACTGAAGAAATCTCGGTTGTAAGCACTCCCGCTAAGGGATAAAATTGGCTCAAAACATTGGATAAAGATAGCTTGAGGATTTGAGCAATTTGGGCATGGCCTTTGTTATTAGATTGCAACTGGTTAGCCTTGTAGAAGAAAATAAGAGGGATGTAAGCTGATGGTGCAATTTGGTCTAGAAAGCATAATTGGAGGTGTCTAAGATGATGTGGTGTTGGAGATGATGGTTTAATCATCTCTTTTGACAATATCTCCAAATTAGCCACCATGTTTTTTAGTTTTTGAAGCTGCTTGTGAATAAATATGAAGTCATGACAGAAAGGCAACGCAAAAAATAGAATTGGATTTGCTTTCTCTGATAGAGTTTGGAGATCACAACTTATACAATATATTGTTGATGATTTCAAACCCAAAAAATAAATAAATAAGCGAATAAATAGAATCAAAGACTTTCATAAGGAGAATTATTCTGTTGTTGTACCTAATTAGTTGATTAGTTGAATGATGTTGATGTGGTGCCAAGGGCTGCTCCTAAAACAACAGCTTTATTCTTTTCTACAGCTGATTATTTAATAAAATGGGAATTCAATTAAAGACAATTCATGAGGTCTAACCTAATGATGTTGATGTGGTGCAAACGACTGTTCCTAATAAAACAGCTCTGTTCTTTTTTAGCACAGATTATTTAATAAAATGGGAATTAAATTGAAGACAATTCATGAGGTCTAAACTAATGATGTCGATGTGGTGCAAAGGATTGTTCCTATTAAAACAGCTTTATTCTTTTTTACAGCTGATTATTTAATAAAATGGGAATTAAAGACAATTCATGAGCTTCATTTCTTTTTACAGCTGATGATTGTTATATACGATTTTTCTCTTAATAAGATCTTACTCAAACTTTTAAGTAAATAATTAAGTAATCACCTATTTGGCTATTTGATAAAGAAATGATGGGCAATTTCAAGCTATCCAAGGAGCTCGTGAAGATCAAGTGAACGCTCCAATTAGTCCAATCACAAAAACTTGTGCAAAGAAGTATAAAGATTAACTTCAAGTTTTGGTACGCGCTGTCCAAGAGTAAATTGGAGTATATAAAGACTTTGAAGGAGTTGGACCAATAATGGAAAATCTTTGTACACTTTTCTGGTTTGAGGAAAGTCAGGAAGAAATGAAGTAATCAATACACAACTCGAAACACGACCCCCACCTCACGTTTCCTACCCTGCGTGTTCACTCCAAGAGACAACTGACGCAATCTCCAGCACCAAGTCCGGCACCGGACTTCATCGGATGCCTTTTAGTTTAGGGTATTTTTTCGCCTTATCTTTCAATTTCTGATATATTTTAGTTCACCAATTATTAGTTGTGTTAATTATTATGAGTATTCGATAAATTGGCCAAGACTGTTAGGTTTGGGCTGTTGGTTTATTTAAGTCCATTAATTAATAGATGGAATAAATGATTAAATCCATATCCAATTCAAATTTGTCTTAGAAGGGATGTTTTGGCTATAAATGGCCGTCTCTTTTACTCAATTTTCGAGCAATAATATTGAGAGTTTTCTCTTGATTTTTCGTGAATTTTCTTTAATTACAGTAGATTTTCAGTAAGTATTCAATTCGACTTATCAATCAAGAATTGCACTAAATTGCACTTGATTGTCGCATTCGCTGCTAAGCCAAAGTTCTAAGTTCTTGTGTTTTTTAGTTGTTGGATTGTAATAATATCAAAGTTCACAACTTGGGAACTTGTAGGTTTGAAGTTTTTCAACTGCTCAAACTTAGATTTTTTTTCATCTAGATCTGGCCTTGTATGATAGCGGGTTTCATCTTATTGATGGGTTAATATCATAAAACTTCTACAATTAGCCTTTTTAGTAATTTTGTATACATTTAGATTTTGGTGTAATGTTAATAGATAGAGATCCTTCCAGATAATTCATCTATTACTAACGAGAGCGTTGTGGTTAACTTAATTTTTATATAACTTGGGGTAATGTATGTGTTAAGCAATAACCGGAACTCGTGAGGCTGGTAATATAATTTTGTAAGTTGCTTTGATTTTTTCTTTCATAATTCAAAGTGGGCAATAATTGTGATTGAGGCAGAAAAATCTCAAGTACTTTGTAGCTTATACTTGTCAAAGAAAAAAGTATTTTTCCACTTCAAATATCTGTTTTCATGAATAGAGTGCTCTATTTTCTTTCAATTAATTCAAACTATGAAAATTAATAGAGTAGATTAAAGGTCGAACTAACTTATCCATATTTGTGGCCCAGTTCAGCCTAAATTTTTTGCAAAAGTGTACATAATTCTTTCAAGAACAGGACAGGTATAATTAGCTTTAAGTGCATTGCTATAGCTGCCATATTTTTTCATGATTTGGTATATATTTACATAACTTTTTTTTATATTTTATAATTTGGTATACACTTGCACAATTTTTATTGTACATCAAGAAATACAGCAAAGTTATGTGAATGTATAGTAAATTAAAAAAAAAAAAAGAAGACAACCATATGAACTACATTCAAGACTAACTGTACCCGTTCCAAACCCATTCTTTTCCTAGTCATTGACGTAGATTCTTTTGGACAAATATTGTCTTATATAGAAAAAAAAAATGCCAACTATACAGGAATAAGATTGACAACTAATTAGCCCCCAAAAAGTATTCACTAATATTATCATATACCAAATTCTGCGCCTTCACAAGTTCATTGCATCCATAATAGGAATTGCCTAATCACAAATGGAAATTTTAGAATTGCGTCCTAAATTTCAGAACAGGGACAAGAAGGTTGTCTAACAAGATGAAAAGAAACGGTACATTCCAGATTTCGTTCTAAAATTTTAGATTTGGAAACCCCAACTTTTGCAAATAAAGTGTTTTCATTATTTAAGTTCTTGTTAAAAGAATTGTACAAAGTATTAGTGATGAGCTACAGCACATTACACAACTTTTACAGCGTCCAAAAACAGTTGAATACTAAACTTGTTACGAGTACCTTCCTGCCGTCCTAAAGACCGTATTCTAGGTTTTAAACATATCGATCAGGATTGACAAAATAAAACCCATTAGAAGTGAAAACCAGATAGCCTGAGCGAGAACACTCTTTGAGCATTCGAGTTCGATGCAACTTGCTGACATGGAAGAGCTTTTGCTTGGCATTCACCACTTTTTTCTTGTAAAATTTGTTCAAATGGGATTGATGACTTTCTTGTTATATGTTATCAATCAGGAGAGATTAATATTATAGCTCAAGTTTTAGGGGGCATTTATCAAAATAATCCAATGTTTAGTGAAATTTTAAAAATTAGCTCAAAATTCCCAAAATAGAGATTTTGTTATTTGAAAGAGCAACTTCAAAGTTATCATTTCTATCTTTTTTAAGGAGTGGTGAGATTTAACTGTTGGAATGTATGCCCTAAAACAATGATTTTGTTTAAATACATTCCTAATTAAGTTTTGTATTTTATGAATTTCCATTTTATCTGTTAAATATTTGATATAACTGATAAAGTCCTTAGAATATTTATTAATGTGATGGTAGTCACAAGAGTTGATGACTATGAGATATCAATCACATTTATAATAAATATTCTTAAAATTCTAGTCGTAGTATTAATGAGATAGGGTATCATTAATGAAAGACTAGTTAGTCTCTACTTAATGTAAGTAGTGATTGTTCTCATCAACCAAGGTATAGTGATACCTAGGCTAATGTGTAGATGAATTGTGCAATTCATTGGGTGATCCACAGATCCCATTGGGATGTCTATCAAGTGCCAATGGTTGAATCTCTTATGGAAAATTATGTAAATGATCCTAGACTTGAGATCACCATAGTATCTTGAGTGTGAATCACTGCCTTTTGATTCTATTACTTGTTGCTCACCAAGAGTGACTTAAACAATAGAAATTGGGGGTAGTGTAAAGCATGGAAAGATAGTGAGTGATCAAGAGAGGATTCACCACTCCGATAGTGGGAGTTGATATCCAGAAAGGCCACTAGTTGGAATCTAACCTTAATTGTCGACTACATTAGATTAATTGAAGAATGTCTTCAAGTTAACCTAATCTAGGGTTAATTCCGGGAACTAGAAAATTAATTAGTCATTAGGAATTGGCACTTATTCCTCATTCCCTAACTAATTGGATATCTATGGTGAAAGGATAATAATTACATAGTAATTTTTCATGGAAAGGTTTGGTCAAAATTCCCTTGACTAATTCCAAATACCTGGGTGGTTGTGATGTGTTGCTAGACACCGCTCACAATCTATAATTATGAATGAATTAATTATTGTGATTAATGATAAAATAAAGTTGTCTATTTTATCTAATTCTTTTTGAGAATTATAATTCATAATTATTGCCAGTGTATTTGGAACCTATTGGATCACACGCTTAGAGATTGAATTCTAGATTAAAATTATGTGTCCAAATGGAGATTTGGAAATAAAACCTTATGGGGTCTAATTATAAGGAATAAAGGATTCCGGGGCTATTTGAGCAAATAGGATAAAATAGTTATCTTATATTTGTTTTGATTTGGATCAAACAAGACCCTATATTTCCTCTACCTCTCTCCTATAAATAGACAAGACTATATGATACGTTTGGACAATAACAACACAACTACGGTTGACAGAATAGAGAGAGGTTAGAGTTTTTGAGAAAAACCTACGTAGAGAGAAATTTCAAAGAAAGAGAGAATAGGCTAGCACCTTTTCTACACTTTCATACACACACATCTAGGATCATAGAGACGATTCAAGAGAAGATCCGACTCTCTCTGCGTGGTAGAGGACGCTGAAAAGGGTCGATCACTCTCTACAACGCAACAAGAAGTCGTTTCTAGAATTAAGGTAATCCTACAACTCCTCTTCTCTACAAGTCATACGTAACCTAGGGTGATTCCTGGTGGGTTGTTGGGGTTAAAATTTTTGTTTTCCGCTGCATCTGCTGCCCCAAAACCTAACATTAACATGGTGGACAATGGGGGTGGGGATTGCCAAAATTCACTTAAAGTCGCCCCTTAAATAGCGACTTCAAAGTTGCCATATGAAATAGTTGATTTAAAGTTGCTTTTTCAAAGAGCAAAATCTCTATTTTGGAAAAAAAATTAAAAACTTTGGACTACTTTGGGAGTTTTTAATAAAGATTGGATTATTTAAATAAATAACCCTAATTGTTAAAATGGAAAAAAAAAATCCCTCTAGACTCTGGGGAGTTTACAAGCTGTTGATTTTGCTTTTTTAATTTTTTTTTATATATAAAGGAAACTCTGAGCACGTGAGTTATCACTCTAAAGCCCTTTTCTTTCTTCTTCCTCCTTGTAAGATTTGAAATTTCTCTTAAACGTTCAAAAAGAAATAGAAAAATTTGAGAGTTGAACTAGCAAAAGCATATTATGGTCATTTGGTTGAGATAGGTTTTGCGAGGACTTCTGAAAGAAAGTGTAATGCCCATGTTCAAGCAGACACTATAAATCCGTAAAATATCTTTTACTAGCAAAAACAAGAGCCTTGGCAGACACTTTCTGGGAAAACCAATAAGTACATATCTAATTCCCCTTCACATGTCCTTTGATATGGTGAAAAAGGGTTCATCTGACAGATTTTGGCTGGATGGCAAGAACAGTTTAGCATCCACACTGCTTTGTTGTATAGTTCATCGAGTTTCCAATGTCATCTTGAATCCTATTGCATCAGATTATAATTTCTTTTTTTTTTTTGTGATGTACACCATTTTAAGCTTAGATGATATTCTGGTGTAACATTTGCTGTAGTATCACAATACTAAAAACTTTTGTATCCCAAATTCATTTCTATGACTTAAAGTAATGTTTAGAGTTGGCAAAAGAAACAAGCAAAAGTAAAAAAGTTGCTCGTTCGTAGTAGTATCAAAGAACTCATCATAATTCATAACATAAACAATATATCAATACAATCTCCAGGGCAAAATACGGGAACTACAATCGACCAAAGGAAACAGTCACATAAAATCCAAACTCCGCCTACTTCATGAGATCCCCAGCTAGATGGACTAATAAAGCTGTAAAAATTTCAAGTACAAGAAATTGTATCATAAGCAATCTGAAAGAAGGACAGATATGGCAAATTCAAACTCTGCATCATGTTCATGTCTAACATGATCTAGTTGGATGGCGGTGGTGAGAAGAAAGGAATTGTAGGAATAGAAGTTGGGATATTAGTCGGAATTGAAGGAATTGTGGATGGAATATTTGGCAATGAAGTTGCAGCTGGAATGGGAGGGAAGGCCATCTTAGGAGCTGTGGGCATTGTTGGCAATGTGGGCTTTGGCAAAGATGGAATATTTGTGGGTAATGTTGGCAAAGGAGTACTTGACAATGGAGACAATGTAGTAGGCAAATTTGGCAGGCTTGTACTAGGCAATGTTGGTATTCCTGGTGTCACTGGTGGGGAAGTTTGCAATAGTTGGCGAGCTGCCTGGCTTTCTTGGATGCTCGAAAATGATAAAGCAACGAGGAAAGCTAGAAAGAAGCAAACACTGGAAGAAGTAGCCATTTTGAGCACTTGTTTGATTAATATAGAAGGTAGAATATTCAATTGAATCTCTAGGGGATTAATTTGTTTTGTGTTGTTTGGGTTGAGAGGGGAGACGATGCTATTTATAGGAAGCAATGGTTGGTCAGATGCAGTTGGACAAGTTTGAAGAAGCACTGGTTGGTTTGCCTTCTCAACTAAATTCACTTTATAGAAACTCAGATTCCTGAAAAAAAAAAAATCTGCCTAATAAATGATAAGTACATGTGTTCTACCTGGATGGAATGACCTGTGATCAGCAGCCAAGTGACCACTGAATTAGAAGAAAGAATTTTGATACACAAGACGCAGTTTTGAGAAGCCAGCATGAATGTCGATGACCTAACTCTGGACTGGACTGAGATAATGATGTGAACATCAGTGATCAGGTAATATATGGTTTAGAATTTGATGACGTGCCATTATATTAGATGAACTAATTTTTCTTATCTTTACCGTGTATATACTAAGGAGTCGAATTAAATATTACATCATATTAATTAATTTAAATTTAGACCCTTAATTTGAATTGGTAATCCAGGTTTGGAAGAGTGAGTACAAGTTAGGGAAAGGAGTTGATAGAAAGAATGGCTTCAAAAAATTGGCGCTTTGGATTATGGGCTTCTAAGGTTGATTAAGAATCTTGTAAGACTGAGGAGTAGCAAATTTCTGCTTCTCTGTTGATTTTTGTGATCACATTTTGTTTTTAATCTATTACCATATTACTGTATAATATAATCATGTTCTTCCTTTTTGTAATACCTAATCTACCCCTACAACCAATTAGTATTTTCATCCTCCCTTCTTTCTTTCTTTTTTTAATTTTGGTCCACTATTGGCTGGAATCCTACTCAAAATACGATTCTAAAATAGCACAAAGAGTCTAACCTTCCCCTATTGACTTTTTCTCATCAGCAACCGTTAGCCACGTTATCATCAATTTGATCGGTTCAAACCATTACTAAACTTCTTCCATTTTGGTAGTCTAGAGTCTGAATACTTCTAGTTCTTCCACTTTGGCAGTCTAGAGTCTGAATACTTCTATTCTTATAAAAGCTCTATTCTTATAAAAGTTCTAAATTTGATGATTTGGCCAAAAGAATTGAACAAGACCTAGAAAGCAAAAAATTAATCAGCTAATGCATGACTAACAAGATGTAGAAAATAGGAGCGCCAATCTATAAAACTAGCAACACATATCAACCAAGAGTGACATCTAGTTTTCAAAAGAAGAAATTGAGTTCTCAAATTTATTAATTATTATTGCACAAGTATAGTTTTTGTTTTAAATTTCTCAAGTGAAGTTATTTATTCCTTCTCTTATGAATGTAGCTATTCTTTTTTTATTTTGATACATGATGCACCATGATGTTCTAATTATTTTGTTCTTATTTAAAAAATAAAGAATTGATCTTGATGGTTCAGTTGTGAGGCCCCATACCATTAATTTAAATTATAAATTGCAAAATTTTCATATTTTCATAAAATTATTTTATTATTTTAGTTTGAATAATTTGATTTTCGTATAACAATTCCATCGGCATGAAAAGTTCTAAAATGCATTGTGCACGTTTAAATTATGTCCTTGATTAAATTATTTGAATGTTTAAATTTCGCAGTTGGGTCTAGGGTCGACCACTAGACATAAGTTTCAAATATTAGAATATGTATTCGGGATATATAAATGAGAGAAACCGGGATCATAGTGTAGCGTCACGTGAATCGACCCATAAAATCAAGTAGCTTTCTTCCATTTCTTCCAATTTTTCCCATAAAACCCCAAAAGTCAAACAAACTATTCATTCTCTTCTCCCTCTCTTCTCCTTGGCCGATTCACTCCCCCTTCCTTTCCCTTCCATTTCATCTTCAAGAAACAACCACAAATCACCATTGAAGCAACCAAGGAAGCTTGAGAAATCTTCCACCATTTCACTTGGAGCTTGAAGACCATCTTGTCTTGAGGGAGAGCTGAGCTTACGAGGGGAGAAAGAAGGATTCTTGGTGCATTTTAGGTTCCATTCAACTTAGAGTTTTCACTTGAAAGGAAGAGGTAGTTTACTTCTTCACAATCTTGTTCATTTGACTTCCTTTATGTAGCTTTAAGCTTTGATAAGTTCATTATTGACATTGTGTTGAATTTGGATGGAAAAGTGGGCTCTATGAAATCCCACCATGTATGAATTTGGGGTTGTTGTTGATTTAATGTGTGTGTGAGGTGTTTTATGTGGAATTTTGTTGGTGAAAATGAAAGAGGGAAGGGAAAGAGAGGAACCGAGAGAGAGAGCTTGAGGGCCGGTTTCTTGCAGCTCCATTTCCCCTAATTTTAGCTCAATGATTCCATGTTTCTATTGTTGATTATTGATTCTTATATGATGGCCTAAGTATGGGAGAAATTTCATGTAAAAATTGCTTTGTTTGATGTTGCAAAATGGATGAGAAAGAAAGCTTAAAAATCTAGAATTTTCGTGTAGCAGGGTTGATGAAACAGTCTTCTTAAAACTGTTGTAACTTGGTGTAGGAAGATCCAAATTGACTTTTGTTTCTTGTGTTTGAAACTAAAATCCAAGTTCTTCCAGTGATATAAATTTCAAGGTCTAGTTCGATTTCTATGAATTTTGGTGAATTTTCAAATTTGACTGAAAATCAAGACTGTTATGTCCCGTTTTTACTGTAGCAGCAGATTTAAACTGAAATTTGATTAGTTTTCGATTTGAATCTTGTATAAGTGTCTTCTCAAGAGTTTTATTTCATTGAGTCTATTTTCCAACGGTATAATATTCATAATTTTTGAACTTATAGAACTCAATTTATGATTTTTCAAAAAATACTGCACAAAACTGGAAATTCTACCTCTATGCAATTGCCGAACTATTGCCCTGTTTTTGAAACATTTTGATTCAAATTTTTGCTACTATTTTACTTTCATTTGATAAAGGAATGTTGATAGAGTTGTTGTATCAAAATTTGAGTGATTTGGGACTGTTTTGATTGAACAAAAGTTTTGCAAATCAAAGAAGGAAAATCTGGCAGCTTAGTTTCCAAATTTTTTGCAAACTTTGGCCATCTAAAACATTACCTTCCCATGTGATTTTTTGGTTCAAATTTGGTACACACGTAATTCACCTAGTGAGGTTTGAGTGTACAAAATTTGGTAATTTTTCAGTGGCATATCGATGCCCAAATGTTGTTCCAAAAATAACTTTTCAAATCTGGAAATCTGGCCATCAGTCATGGTGACCCCCTGTACTTCAGTTGGCTGTAATTCCTTGCTTGGGAGTCAAAATCAAGCTATCAGTGGTGTTTGAAATTAGACTTCACAAGCTTTCTAACGGTATAAGACTCGCACGCTAGTTTTTTCCTATCAATACCAGCGAAGTCGCAAAGATGGCTGATTTCCAACCTGATTTCCTATTTTTGTCCTCTGCTGGATTTTCCAGCTTACTTGAGCCCATCTTGCTCAATGAATCTTCGAGCGAAATCCTCTAGTGATTTTTAGTATGTTGAATCTAGTTCCCGTAGCTTTAAGCCTTGTCCAATTCCGACATATATTGAGTGAGTTATGGCTTGAGAAAGAAGTAGTAGTTGAGCGGCTTTGGTGAATTTGGATAGTTAGGTTAAGTTTAGAGTTTTAGCCGCTTGGATTGAAAGTGATAATTTTGCTTTAACTCAAGTGACCAAGTGGTTGCTGAAGTTGACCCGACTGCCGAAGTCTAACCATTTTGCTTACGTGCTTGATTAAATTCATAGGTGAGTGTTCAAATGCATGTTATTTAAGGCTTTATTTAATGTTAATGATTTGAGAAGCATGCTTGTGTGCCTCAGTGAACGTGTACTTTACCGCGCTCACCTTATTTGATTTGCCTCTAAATGAGTTTGACTGCTTGAAATGTCAATTGTTTGATCACTTGAACTATTGTTACTTGAGTTATGGTAACTTGAATGATTGTTATTGCTATTGAAATTGTGGGGAAACCCAAACCCCATCGGGGAACCTTCCTCTTCGACCTGGCAATAGGGGCTTGGTCGAGAGATTGGTGAACCATGGGTTTTAATATTGTTTATGTCAGTTGGAGTGCACTCGCCAACCAAGGTATACTCGAGTATTACCAACTATCGAATATTTGACGAGTGGGCGGTACAGGAGGTGTAAGTAGACGGGTGAGGATTTCAAGTGGTGTCTACAGGTTGTGAGAGTGTGGTTGACGGAGTGTCAACATTTTTAATTGGAGGTCGAAGTTTGCGAAGCGGACCAGACATGACTGTGGGAAATGCAGAAATTTGGATCAGGGGTACGTGCTACGTCTCCAAGGACGGTAGTCACCTCTACCTCCCGTGTCCACCTGTATCCTTTTATATTGTGTTGTCTCCTTGCTCTACGAGAAATATTTTTGGTTTTACTTTCTTAATTATTTTAATTATTAAAGTATTGCTTTATTTTGCTTGCATGCGTGCTTTCTTGGCCTCACTGAGCGTTAGTTCACCCCAATATATTTGTTTTCCTTAACAAGTCTTAAAGTTGAGTTCGAGAAGTGAGAAAATTAGTCTCTTTTGTATGATTTCCACACTTTTGTATAGGATTGATATTAATTGTGAAGTTGATGGTTTATTGTACTTGAAGTTAATATTATTGTAATTTTGATAAAATTATTGAGGTTGTACTCTTGTAAGTTAGCTAGTAATTTTATTGGACCTCAATTAAGGTTTTAGGAATGAATGCTTGTATTATTATTTGGAATTTGTAGTGAGTCCTGGCGAGAGTTGGACAGACTGCTCGCCGATACCTTAGAGTTCGCCCTAAGGAGAAGTGGGGTCGTCACATCAGTGATATCCTAAAATATACTATTTTTATTTGAGTTGTAAATTCCCACCTTGAATTCGAAGTTTCATTCAACTTGGATTTGATTAGAGTCAAGGATTAAAGTTTTGATTATCTTAGAAACTTTAAAGTATATAAGTAATTTTTTGGATCAAGTATTGTGATAAAGTAGTGATTTCTAAATCCAACTTAATAGTAAGTCCTTCTCAATGTCCAATAATATCTTGTGATTTTACTCTTGCATTTGTTGTTGCAACGTACAGTTGTTAATAAATTTTTTCAACATATTTTTTTATCACAAGTACATATATATGATGGACATATTTTGTATCTCAGAAACAATTGGTCACAATAGACCTTTCTAGCTACCGCAAAAAAAAAAATGAAAACAAACAAAAACAAATAAAAAGACTATAGAGTATGAACCAACAATTAACTCGACTTGTATATCTAAAAGCATGCTACGAGTTGAATCGAAGATGACTACCAACTATTTATCTGTTGCAATATTTAAAAGAACGCTTTATTCTATTATTAGATTAATATTTTTTATATTTTTCTATACTTATTTTTTTAAAATTTTTAAAATTCTTATGAATTTTTTGTAATATTTGTATTTACTTTTTATAATTTTTTTGTATTCTTATGAACTAAACACACTTTTTATTACATAAAAAATTCTTAGATATGATAAAAATATTGGGTACCATTTTGATCAATTAAGATAGTTTAGGAGGTACATTTGCTAAGATCAAAGTTGTAGATTAATTTGCCTAAAATTGAATGTGGTGATTAATGAAATATATATGATGAAGGCTTGGAATTTTTTCTACTTGGGGAAAGTAGTATGACATAGTTACCATGTAACTCAGGACGAGATCCCTCCCCTCTTTCTGTACTCCTACCACCCCTTTTTTTTTTTTTTTTTTGGTTCCAAAACCAAATCATATTACTAACCAAAATTGGTTTCATCAGATAAGATGCTTAATTTTTGGTATCTAAACAAATTCATTTTGTTTAACAAAATTGAGCTATAAGTGTTCCATAATTACAACATGGAAACCCTCTTTCTGCACTCCTACCACGTTTTCTTTGGTTTTTGTTCCAAAAGCCAAATCATAATACTAACCAAAATTGGTCTCAGTAGATTAGATACTTGAGTTTTAGCATCTAAACAAATTCATTTAAGGTTAACAAAATTGAGATATAAGTGTTCTATAATTACAATATGGAAACCCTCCTTCTGTACTCCTACCACTTTTTCTTTGTTTTTTGTTCCAAAACCCAAATCATAATACTACTGAAATTGGTTTCATCAAATAGATGTTTAATTTTTAGCATCTAAACAAATTCATTTAAGTTTAACAAAATTGAGCTATAAGTGTTCTAAAATTACAACATGCAAGCTAAGCAATAACCCTACTTCAAATACCCTTACTCCTATACTTCATGTTATTTACATATAAATAATTGTACTGTAGTTAAACTAGAAGTCAATTTACCTCCCTTTTTTGTTATGCCTATTACTATTACTATATAATATATAATCGTGTTTCTTCCTTCCTTTATAATGCCTAATTATTTTATTTAAGAATACTTGATATAAAAACCTTAAAGAAAAAATTCTTATGTGATCGCAATATTCTTCTCAAGCAAATAAAAACCACAAGAATTGTTTTACTAAAAAATAGAACAAGATTGGTATCCAAGAAAAAAGGAGCATCAAACCACCACATATAATTGCAAAATTCTTCAACATATCTGAAAAAAAGAAACAAAAAATAACATTAGGTAAATGTTGCTTAGAATTTACAAGAACAAAGTTTACAAAAAGGGAAAAAATAAAAATTAGAAGAATGAAGTAGTTTTTTTCCTTAATTTTTGCTTTTGAACTTTTCAAATTTTGGGAATAAAGTTTACAGAAAATAAAAAATAGAAGAATGAAATAGTTTTTTTTTTTTGCTTAATTTTTGCTTCTAAATTTCGTGGCAATAGTTTTACTCTTTAGCATAATGACAGATACCTCATGCATAATCTTATTATGGATGTTGAAGGACTATCAATTTGTATTTTATTAATCTTTCAAAAATTTTATCATCTTTATCTCAGTTATCCATTATGTAATCTAGATAGCACATATTCCTAAGGTTATACTCCTCATCGCTAAAGTATACCCTTATATGGAAATAATAATAGTTTTCAAGGCAAAAAAATGAAAAATTTTGAATACAGCTATTCACATCCTAGGAATAAGCTTCTGTTCATCCTAGAGACATGGGAAATCAAGTCATGAACTCACATAAAATATGATAAAGAATCAAACCTTTTTCATTATCAAAGCCAAAAAAAAAAAAAAAAAGGAACTTGAAGCAACTTGACATAATTTATCTAGAATAGATAATAACATGTGCAAAATTAACTTCTCAATTATATCTTTTCTCTTTTACTTCTTCATTATTGCAATTGCTTCTAAAGATGTCAGTGTTAAGGTAATCATCAAGGAGAAAAATAATTTATTCAAAAGTGAACCTTAAGAAAAAGTTAAATAAAAAAGGAGATTACATAGTTAACTTTGATGCTAATGGCAATCATTAGTTTGATAACAATACATATTTATTAAGAAGAATTCAACAAAACCAAAAATTAAGAAAGATATTAATCACAACTCATAAAAGTCAATCTTTGATTACATACATATTTTGATGTTAAAATCTAATTTAAAAAGTAATATGTTCATAAATGTGATTATGTATTCATTCTGAAATAATTCAATAAAACATTGTACTACAAGGATTATTTTATGACTTGTAAGAACATAAAAACTTTAATTTGTAGCCAATTAATAAATTTAAAATTCTTATTCGTGGACTCTTTGCTATTAAGAGCCAAATACTTGAAATTATGTAATTTCGTTTGGAGAAATTGAGTACTTATCAATAATTAATTCAATGCATAAATTTTATTAGTAAATTTTACTGAATAAGATAAGCTATAGATTAGAATGTATTCAAAAAATTTTAAATTTAATTCGATGCCAAAAAAGGATATAAGTTGACCATTTTGAAGTAAAATTTCAACAACCTTAGGATGTAATTTTTATTTATCAAATATTGAATTAATTGTGAGAAGTGTAGAATGTGATAAAATAAATAACAGGAAGACGCAAAAGATATTCTAAACCAAGGATAAAGAGGGAGATATTCAAAGGAATTTTATAAAGGACTCAATTCAAAGAATAAGATGTAAATAATTTTTTAATTTTTTTTAAATATAAAGAATTAGCTATTAAGCTTTACAAATAAGAGTAAATTTAAGAAATCAATTATTTAGCTTTATAAAGTTAGAAGGATATAGCCCATGGTTGAAGCACCATTTAAACTTGTGTTCACAAGATTTTTATCTCTTTACATTCAAATTCTATATCATCTTTTAGGAATCAATAGGAACACATGAGAAAACTGTCTGTAAAAAAGCCAAATCCTTAAGATGATGAGAATAACCAATAACAAAAACAAGCAAAAGAAAGTATAAAATTTTGGTCTCTAAAAGAAATACAAACCCAATGCTAAGAAAGATAGAAAAACTTCTCAGAAAATGAAACTCAGATCGATACATATTTAACTAATCTAAATTACATTTGAAATTAGCATAATTAAAAATTCAATGAAGCAATGAGTTTTATAGTAGAATAATAAAAGTATTTAAGAAACAGATGGATTGCACTGTTGAGAATGATCTATTCATTTATTAACTTATTATATTTCATCATAAGTCCTAATATTACTAAATGTTCATAAGTAAAATAAGTAATATTATTTTAAAATTAAAAGGAGGAATTATACTTCAATGTCGACACATGCAATGCACATGCATTTTACTAGTTTTTTTTTATATATAAAAGAAACTCTAAGCACGTGAATATTCACTCTCAAGCCCTTTTCTTTCTTCTTCTTGCTTGTAAGATTTGAAATTTCTCTTAAACTTAAAAGTTAAAAAAGAAAAAAAAATTTGAGAGTTGAACTGCCAAAAGCATATTATGGGCATTTGGTTAAGGTAGATTTTGAGAGGACTTCTGAAAAGAAGTGTAATGCCCATGTTCAAGCAGATAGTATAAATCATTCTACTAGCAAAAACAAGAGCCTTGGCAAACACTTTCTGAGAAAACCAACCAGGACATGTCTAATTCCCCTTCACATGTCCCTTGATGTGGTGAAAAAAGGTTCATCTAACACATTTTGGCTGGATGGCAAGAACAGTTTCCCATCCACACTCCTTTGTTGTATAGTTCATCGAGTTTCCAATGTCATCTTAATTCCTATGGCAGATCATAATTTATCAAGCATTTTTGTGGTTTCATTATTAATATCAATACTATGTCACAACTGCAATTCAAGATAAGTAGTTACTTGCCCATCATGTACGATCACACATTCACACCCACTTGGCACATGATGGAGATTTCTATAGTCCAGATTATAATGTACATCATCAGAAAAGGCAACTTAATTCTATGAATTCTAAAAAAGGAAATTTTATTGTAAGAAAATTCTATATTAAGAGACATATGACTTAAGTGACAGAAGCATATTAAATGATGAATCCACCTCCTTGATTTTAGGGATTCTCATATTTGTATTTATTGATTAGTAATATAATGTCATGAGAGACATACTAAAGGATAAACCCACCTCCTTGAATTTACTGATTCCATATTTTTTTTCTATCGTTTAGTAATGCTATGATTTACAATCTTCTTTGTAGGTGAATTCTTTACAATAATTTACATTCTCTTGAAATTTGACACGTCCAAAAACAATGCTAGTTGAAATCACCAGAACATCATAGTGTCAGATGTATAATCATTTTCTATCTGCAAACAAGGAAGGACAGAAGAAGTACATGTCTTCAAGCCCGTCATTGCTAGGGGAATTGCCACCATATATATACCAACAGTCCCTCTTGACCATCACGCTCCCCACCAGCAAATGCACACCATTCCCGTGTCCCTGGTTGCTCAGCCGAATTTGAGCCATCCTCCAACTTTTTCCAAACTAGTGTCTTAGACTCTCAGTATCCAGTGTATAGACCTCTGTTGCAAACTTTCCTGCACCAAAGTGGCCTAAATATATCATCAGGATCTATCTCCCCACCACCATATATGAATATATTGTGAGGAAATCAGAGGTTGATTCACAATTTAAAGAAGAAGCAATTTAACTTAAACTGCAACTCAACCGGAAAATTGAACTTTCATTGATAATCAACCATGAAACAGGCTTAGAATTGACGGAATAAGATAAGGAAATGATCAAGAGGAAAGAAATGAGGAAATGGGACTTGAACTACAAGAAATACAATATCAGAAAAGCCAAAATGCAGATCTTCTGCAATTACACTACTACTATTATTTATAGGCTATGGATAACTGAATTCATGCATCCATCATGTGAGGAATGAATCGGATGATCCTCTGACGTCCCAGCATCTTGCCAGCTCCTGCAACTTGCACTTCATGCACTGCACATGCTCCTGCTGATTGTCTTAACTGAAGGCATGATTTTGCTCCTTCCCTTCTTTCCACGCTTTGTAATCCTCTTACTGAAGTCGTGATTGTTTTCTCCTGGTTCTCTCCCACGCTTTCTAGCTTTATCCTCACAATGCCCTCCCCATATTTCAGTCTTGTCCTCAAGACTGGAAATTAGGATATTTAGCTCGTATCTCTTCTGCATACTCCCAAGTAGCATATTCAGGGTTGGTGTTCCACCACTGAATAAGCCATTAGGTAGCAGCTGCATTCCTTCTTTTTACCATCCTCCTGGCTAGTATTGCAACAGGCTCCATTCTCATCTATCCCTCTTCATCCATTTCTAGGAGTTGCAGCATAGGTGCTACATCATTTCCTAGTTTCTTCTTGAGCAGTGAAACATGAAAAACAGGATGTATTCTTGACCCTTCAGGAAGCCTTAGCTTGTATGCGACTTTTCCAATCCTTTCCACCACCTGATGCCCAAAGTATTTCAGCAGCTAACTTAGAGTTGCTCCTTCAGTGTACTGTCATCTGTCTATATGGTTGGAGCTTTAGGTGCACTCAATCCCCCACCTGGAATTCCCTTTCACTCCTATGCTGGTCAGCGTAAAACTTCATCCTAGATTGAGCCAGTTGTAGTTGGATGTTTTAGTTCATCATCCATCTTTCTTCTGTTCTACGTTATTTCTTCTACTGCAGCCACTTTACTCTGCAGGTATGGTCCTAAAGCCAACTAAGGAGATGGCATTCCATAAAGGGCCTCAAATGGAGTCCTTTGTATAGTTGAGTGGGATGTGGTGTTATACCACCATTCTGCTAATGAAAGCCAATTCATCCATTTCTTAGGTTGTAGATGACACATACACCTTAAATACATTTCCAACACTTGGTTCACTCTCTCAGTTTGTCCATCAGACTGAGGGTGATATGCAGTGCTCATGGCCAGTTCTACACCCATTCATTCAAATAATTCCTTTCCAAAACTCACTAGTAAATACCTTTATCTCTGTCACTTACAATACTCTGTGGTAATCCGTGCAGTTTACACACCCCATCCAAGAATGTTTTAGCCACTGTTATGGCAGAAAATGGGTGAGTTAATCCCACGAAGTGGGAACTTTTGGTAAACCTATCCACTACTACCAATATAGTGTCCTTTCCTTTAGATTTTGGCAATCCTTCAATGAAATCCATGGAGATATGACTCCAAGGATGATGAGGCACTGGTAAAGGCTGGAGTAGGCCTGGATAAGCAACATGCTCATCCTTGCATTTTCTACATACATCACACTGCATAACTTCAGATTTGATTTGTTTCTGCATCCTTGGCCAATATACGATTTGCTTGGCTCTCATGTAACTAACTCGAACTCCAAAATGTCCTCCTAGATGAGAGGAATGTATAGCCTGGATTAGTTTCTGCCTAATCCCTCCACCTGTGCCAATATACAACATTCTCTTATACTTCAGCAGACCTCCAGTGTAACTATACTCTGGTGAATTCTTAGGGTGTAGTAGCAACTCTGTGATAATCTTTTGTGCTTGTTCATCACCTTCATAACTCTCTGCAACCTCTTGAATCCATTGAGGAGTCACTGAGGTAATTGCTAAATTTTTTCCTGTTTCACCACCTCTCCTGGACAGAGCATTTGCAACCACATTTTCTACTCCCTTCTTATATTAGATCTCAAAGCCGAGACCAAGTAGCTTGGTAAGCCACTTCTGTTGTAGTGGTGCTGTTACTCTTTGCTCCAGCAGGTATTTTAAACTCTGTTGATCTGTCTTGACTATGAAGTGATTCCCTTCTAAATAATGTCTCTATTTGGTCACAGCAGTCACTAAGGTCAGCAATTCCTTTTCATAAATTGATAAGCCCAAATTCCTTGCACTGAGCACCATGCTTAAGTAAGCAATGGGCCTTCTGTGTTGCATCAAAATAGCACCAATGCCACCATACATGCATCTGTTTCCACTACAAAAGGCTAAGAGAAGTTTTGGTAGTGCTAGTACCGTGTAGCCAACTTGAGCAAGGCCGCCTTCCCTTCCCCATACAAATCCATCTTTCTTCAGCTCATGGTCAGTCAGGTTGTTCCACATCCGTCGCGACATATCGGTTGGATATCGGGTGATACACAACTAGAGTATATAAGGCTTTCCAAAAATTCTAAAAAAAATTACTAAAAATAGGGGATACTATAACCAATACAATTATCAAATTAAATTTGATAAATACCTACATTAACATGGATACTTAGTAATTATTTAAGAAAGTGACGCTGCTCTAGTTATCAATCTCATATTATTAAAAGTAAATAATTTTGTATGTTTTGTAAATATAGGTAATTTGTTACTAATTCGGTACTTGTAATTAAGCCTAAAACTAATCCCTATGTATGTAAACACGCACTTCACTTCAGCAAATCAATAGCTTTTTTTATCCAACTCTTGAAAACCACTTCCTCCTCAATACTCCTAAATTTCTTCCCATGCCCTAGATTTGTCTTACTACCAATTTTACCCAATTCTTCTTGTTCATTCAATTTGAAGATCAAAATTATGAGTGAGGGTCCACATCGCCCTGTAAGGCCCAAGAATCCCTTTAGCTGCTTGATATTCTGTGGTTTAGGCCACTTAATCATAGCCTCAACCTTCCTAGCATCTACTTGGACTCCCTCTTGGTGATGATATGCCCCAGATACTCCACCTAAGGTTGAGCAAATGTGCATTTACTTCTCTTGGCAAACAGTTGTTGTTGCAGAATAGTCAGAACTTCCCTCATATGCTTTTGATGTTCTTCCACCATCAATCAACACACTAATAGCCTTTCTACACAGCAATCCGAAATCCTGAGTGTTTTGTGGTTGCCCCCACCAATAAGGGCATGTATAGAGATCTCCATTAGCTCTTCTTCATTCTACTCCTCAACACAATCACTGAAACTCTCTCCTCATTCTTCCATACTTTCCTCTTTTAGTGGTTGATCATCAGATTTAGCAGCCAATATAAAGTTTATTGAGGCATTCTTACAGACATGCCCAAAGCTATCCGGTTCCTCACACTTATAAAGAAGTCCTTTTTCCCTTCTTGCATTAAATTCTGCAGGAGTGATTCTTTTAAATTGGTTAGGAAGCTTTGGGTTTGTGGTCTTTGGAGAATTAGGGAATTTTGAACTGGGGTAATTTCCTGGGATTTGGCTTATGGTTGAAGTTGGTTTTCAAGCATTTTGGGAGGTGATTGCAAAATTGGGTTTAACATGGAATTTCTGAGTTCTATTAATGGCCTGTACATTTTTTTCTTGCAAACGAGCAATTTCCATAGCAGATGCTAAGGTAACAGGTTTGAACATTTTGACTTGATTCTTAACTTCTTCCTTCAACCTACTCAAAAACACAGAAACATATTCATGCATGGGAGGTAGGGATGGCATAGCTAAAACTTTCAAAGTTTCAAACCTCTCCTGTTCCTCCACTAAGCTGGTTTGGGTGATTTTTGAGAAATCCTCCAGAACCTCTTCGGGTGATCCTTCTCCAAATCTCTCACACAGAGCTCGCATAAATTCTTCCCATGAAACTGTATTTCGGTGGCCAAATTTTTCATGAAACCATTTTTCAGCTCTTCCCTTCAAGTACATTTCTGCTATCTCAGTCCTTTTATCCCCTTCAAGCTCAGGAAAATCTATTTTGGGAATCTGAGATCCCAATCTACCCTCTCCTTTGTTTGGTGATTCTGCTCCTTGTCCTTCAGCTCTGTGACGATCTCTTCTAATTATCCTCTGATCACCTTCTAAGCTTTTTTCCAGATTCATGCCAGCTACGTTGCGACTCAACTCTTGCATGCTGGAGCTCAGCTTACTCATGTCAGCATTCATCTGAGCTACCATTGCCATTAATCCACCATATTTGAGATCCAGATTGTGCACCGAATTCTCCAAGTTCTCCTGTCTATTCTCTACTATCGAGATCATTCTCTCCAGTCCTTCATTTCGATTATTAATCCCTTTAGCCACACTTCCCAGATCTACTACCTCTTTTCGCAGGGTTTAATCAGTATTGCGGATCATCATCTTTACTCAATGAAAAATTTAGATCAGAGTTTAGCAGCAGCAGCAATTCCTCAAGGAATCCTTGCTGCTCTGATACCACTTGTGAGGAAATCAGAGGTTGATTCACAATTTAAAGAAGAAGCAATTTAACATAAACTGCAACTCAACTGGAAAATTGAACTTTCATTGATAATCAACCATGATTACATACTTAGAATTAGCGGAATAAGATAAGGAAATAATCAAGAGGAAGGAAATGAGGAAATGGGACTTGAACTACAAGAAATACAATATCCGACCTGTGGCACTTTGTAATCCTCTTACTGAAGTCATGATTGTTTTCTCTTGGTTCTGCCACGCTTTCTAGCTTCATCCTCACATATATATTTTCCAATTCCAGGCGTCAAAAGCACACTTTGAGGAGTCTAGCATAGTATGTTTAACAAAGCTTTCTAAACATGGACATGATCATATTCAACCGACAAATAGATTATAGGTGGTAAGCATAAGCATATCACACAATCAAACATTCACTTCAATCATGAGACCAAGATGCACGCCTTTCACCAACTTGGATATCTAATCCTGACTATCACGCCAATCAAGCAGGCCAAACGATCATATGGATATTGTTCCTAGCGCTAGATATAAGTGAAACGTTCATATAAGGTTGGGACTGGATTCCATCAACCATCACAAGCTATATGAGCTTAGGATAATCAAAGCATATCCAAGGTAACCATATTAGATTTGATACAGAGGAAACAGAATTTATATGTACTTGTGTCAGATCTCGTAATCAAAAAAGTTTCTAAAGTCATCAAGTCATGATACTATTAGAAAAAATATAGATGGTACATGAACTACTTAGTGCAATCAACACGAGTTAGCTCCAAATTCAACTCAAAGAATATCACTGCCCCGACTTATAAACATAACTAAACAAACTCAAAAATATAATTGAAAGATGTTTTCCATTATGCAATCTTTATATCTGATTGCATCAAATTTCTATATTAACAAATTCTTTTTATCATTACATTATTTTAACAAATAAGGAAGCTGCATATTGATTTATTTGCACATCCTCCCCCACCCAAAAAAAAAAAAAAACCTACGGGCATGAACTGAGCCGACACTAGATCCCAAATATGCATTATTTATTTATTAATACATTTATTCATTTCTCAATCTTCTCATTCTTACAATCATAAGGATAACCATTATTATTTGAGTATTATCTTTTTCTTTTTCCTTCTTTTTTGAAAAAGTATAAATCAACTATTCTCTTATCTCAAAGTTTTGAAATCAATCATATCTCAAAATACAAAATAAAAAATATGCATATTATATTGTTAATAAGATGTACATATTAGATTGATATGTTAAAGAAGAGAACTTTTGAAAATATACAAATTTAATTGTTAATTTCAAATTCACAATATACAAACTTGTGTAAGCAGGAGAAAGTACTTAAATTTTAAATTTAGCTAATCAAAAAGTGAAATAATTGATTGGAAGACGTATGCAATTTAGCTATGAACAAATTTTTTTGGTATAATAGACAAAGTTTTAACAAGTCAACATGTAATGTTAATACAATTATTGACAAGTTGAACTTCATAGATCAATGGACAAACTAGCAAGGTCAGAAATATTTAAAGAGTAAAAGTTTAAATTTTTCATAAAGCAATACTTAGGTGGATGAGGTAATGGACTTTCATCAAGTTCGGGGATGGAGGTGGGAAGATCAATTTTGAAAAATTAAAAATTTGAAAAAAATCTCAAAAACTTAGGAGGCAAGAGAAAATTTTTGATGAATATATGGAATAGGGAGATGACAATGTTCACTTATTCAGTTACAAATTTTAAAATATATACCTCCAAATTGGAGAAAAATCATATAATCTACAAAACAATTATAAAAAGTTTGTATTAACCTTTTCTACATCGTCAGTGTAAAAATTCTTTTGTATTAGCAGGTACGGATACATTACACATGTGCAAAAATAAAAATTTTAAATTTAATAGAAATATCTGTCATGCATCCACAATCACTAATTAAAAAATCTTTACATTTATGTTGTAAGAAAGATTGAACTAAAAAGTTTATACCACACACTATTTTACTCGTTCTCATTTTCCTTTTCCCTTTATCATAAGAAATGTAAAAGTATTTTCTTGCATGACTAATATCCTTGCAACATGTATTAGTAAAAAATGGTGCAGGAAGCCTCGCAGGCTCACTTGGGTATCATGGAAATTTCCTTTGCCTGATTTTGTTAAATTGAATTCAATGGCTGCCCTAAAAGGAAATCCTAATTTAACTGGTGGTTGTGGAATTTTAGGGGATTCTGCAGGTGGCTTTATTCTTGCTTTCTCATCCTTTTTTCGGTAATTCTACTAGTTTGCAAGCTAAGGCTGGGACTTTGCTCAACTCTTTAGAGTTATGTGCTTCAAGGGGTTTAATAATTTAGAGATTGAGTCTGATTCTAAAGTTCTGGTTGACATTCTTCAAGTTACCTGTCATTGTCCATGGCTCATATTCTGTGATGTCCAAAAAATTCGAAGTTTCTCGTTTGCTCGTGTGTCTCATTGTCATTGTCAAGTAAACAGGTCAGCAGATTTGTTATTCAACATTAGCGTTTCTTTTTCAGCTACTGTTACCGTCTATGTAATGCTTGCTTCTCTCCCATGGCAGCTTGAGGCGAAGTTAAATTAGACATTAGATCAACTTAATTTTCCTACGCATCGTAGAAAACAGTCTCATGTACTTTAGTTGCTTTTCAATTTTTTTAATTTTCTATCACGTACTATTTTGGAGTAAGGTTTATATCCCTCTCAACTTTATTATTTAATAAAATCTAAACTTGACTACGCTCTTCTGTGTATATAGTATTTTGCCACTGAAAAGAAACAAATGGCAAAGGTTGGTGTCAGGCAATCAAATAATCTAGAGTAGGATGCTTGCTTCCTGGTGTGCAACAGTTCAACATTTCCAATTTTTTTACAAAAGGAATCAAGTGAAGAAAGAAAAAGAAAATTAGTAACATTTGTACTTGATGCATCACATAGTTTTCTGGTGCATCTGGGGATTCTTATAAAATATTGGGTCTTAGAGTTATTCACCCAGATTTGAATGACAGAAAGAAAACAAGGGGCTATTTATGCCTTATCCAATTCTTTCAAAGGGCATATAATATTCCTTCGGATGGATCCTATTTGATTCCACCTTCACAGACACACTGCCAACACATTTTTCTGGTAATTATAGCTCCAAAAATCCTAACTGAAAGAAACACATCCATCCCACCAAAATCAAGAAATCAAGAACGGAAATATCATCTTCTTCATTAGGCTTCTAGATGGCTTCAGCCACAGCAAGACCTTCCTTCACATTTAATCTTTCAACCACTCCTCTAACTCAACCATCCAACCATCATAAACCCAAACCCTATCTCAAAATCCCACCTCTCTTCTCCAAATCCCATTCCATTTCATCCCTTCACAACTTTACAAAATCCCATTTCACTACCCCTGCTGTTAAGTCCATTGATGTTTCCAAAGAAGATAAGCCCGCAAGCTCATCAGTAGAAGAAACAGCCAAGAATTCATTGGAAACAATCACAGAACCGTCCCAGGAAGAGGCTCCAAAGTTTGATAAGAGAAGACTAGAGGAGAAATTTGCTGTATTGAACACTGGAATTCATGAGTGCAGGTCTTGTGGATACAGATATGATGAAGCTGTTGGGGACCTTTCATATCCCATTCCAGCAGGGCTGCCATTTGACAAGCTGCCTGATGATTGGAGGTGCCCCACTTGTGGGGCTGCCAAGAGTTTCTTTGAGAGTAGAAGTTTGGAAATTGCTGGTTTTGCAGAGAATCAGCAGTATGGATTTGGTGGTAATACACTTACCTCTGGCCAGAAGGCTCTGCTTATATATGGTGGTCTAGCTTTAGGCTTTTTCTTCTTCTTGTCTGGTTATCTTCTTCAATAGTGGAGGATTAATTTGGGGTGAATAATGATTTGTAGAGTTTTATCATTTTGTTACTATTGTTCTTGGCACTTCTAAGTACAGGTAAAATGTACTGGAGTATCTGTTACTGACATGTATATAAAGAAAATTAAGAATTCGATGTTTTGGCATCAGATTGTTCCTAAATCATTTAATTTTGGACTAATGGATTGACAAACTGATACAAGTAAAAGGCCTATTACACCATTCTTCTGTACCATTTCTTAAAAAGCCTTTTATACAAGTACAAGGGCTATCATGTATATACAAGCTTTAATTACATCATAGTAAATTGAACATACTAAAGGTATGTAGCTAATCAACATATTAGTCAACATTGTTCAATTCCTTTCCTCTGTCCTGTCTAACTGGGACATAAGATACATTTTAAAGCTTTAGTTCTGGTATCTTTTTTATTCTTCTGAAAGTATGTAGCTCAAAACCTGGAAAGAATTGTTCCTATGTAGACATTCTTTTGATCTATTGCACGCTATTCAGGAAAGCTTTTCTTAGGAGCGTATTCATGCAAAGCACCATAACTTTTATATATTTGATAAGTTTTAAGGGTGAAACGAAAACGTGTTGCCCCAATATTAGAGACAGAGCTGGCTAGGTTCTACAGGAAATAAAGATATGATGGTTTCTGTGCTCTTGTTTTCTGTATACATTGGGGCAAGGGAAGAGGCTTCCGTATGCCTTGAACTTTTGCTTTTGCTTGTTGCCGAGGGTGCCTGGAAGAACTAAAACGGCTCCTCAAACATCCAAGTACTGTAACATTATTTCTCTAAGAGCTGATCTACATTGCCGCCTACTTTAAAGATATGGTAGCCAATGCTCCTTTTTTGCAGATTTTGCTTGCCTTGGTGTTAAGCCTTCCCCTGTAAGTATCCCAGTTTTGCCTGGAAGCAACTAATCAAATAAGTTTCTTCAAATATTCAAGTTAAAAATTGGCTAGCATTTTTCTCGATGACTCTTGTTGCTTCCCCTTGAAACAGTCACACAACTAGAGAGGAGAAAGCTAGAAGGGGCACCACATCTCGTCTGGTAGTGATGTGTATATTGTAAACGTTATGAAAGCATCTAGCAAACGAAATATTAGGAGGACTTTCTCAAATTGAACCTTCCACGTCTAGTAAGATTTATACATCCCAGGTTCCTTCATGAGTAGCTAATCCTTTATGCAAACCTAAATTTGGCCACTGCTACCACCTACCAGCTTACAGTATGGAGATTAGACTCAGAATATGCCAAGCTAATGGCAAATAGCACGGAACTAGCCTTGTTTGGATTGGAGTTTTCTATAAAAAAAAATTTTATACTTTCCGTGATCACATTTCCCAACTACCTTTTTACCTCATATGCATCAAATCGCTACAGTATATTTTTCTATGAAAAATCCAGAAAATGATAATCCAGTTAAGTTAGGTGGTCTGCTGCTGCTGTGCCTTTTTGTGTATCACTTCAAATCTGGCTCTGTTTCTATGGCTATTCCTTCCTGTTCAAGAGTGTGATTCAATTGATGGTCCCACCAACAAGAATAAAAGTTATCCCATGTTCCCTGCAGTATATACCCTTTCTGCTGGAATAACCCACGGGGCAGCTCAAGCATCATACCTGCAGAGTAGTTTCTTGGATTTTTTATCTTGGCTGCTCCTACTGCAAAATTTTTCTGATGCAGTTCGCACTGTAAAATCTGGCTTTGTTTCAATGGTTATTCCTTCCTGAGCATGTATATCTTGCTTATGATACTGATAGAGATATGTGGCAAACATCAACTAAGATTTATAAGAGGCGTGGCAGGTTATGTCAAATGCACAAGCCTTGATTTGGCATGTGCTTGATGATAATGAACCAACTTGGGAATTGGTTTGAATCCAATCGAGTCTGTTTTCTGATTTCTTTTAGTAGGGGTATTTTGGTCATTTAGATGGTCACAAGAATTTTTATGTTATGGTAATTTTTCTGTTTCCTAATTATTTTTGGTAATCAGTATTTTAGTTATTTTGGGAAATAAAAAAGCTTAGCTTTCTACTAGAATTTTATTCTAGTTTGGAGTTTTAATTAGAAAGGGAGTCCACTTTGTTTTAGTATCTATAAATATCGATTTCTCTACAAAGAAAAGGGAGATTTGCCTTCAATAAAATTTCTTGCAGCCTCATCGTCTCTTTCTTGGGTTGTGAGATGCATCCTAAATTTAGGTGTGATGCCTAAAGATTACTAGGAATGATTTCTAGAATTTTCCATCTGCTTTCATATTTGGTAGCATATTTTCTCAACCTATTTCTAGTTCACTGTTCTAAATTCCGGTGATACTCGATATCAAGACCTTTCAACGAAGCTGTTGTGCCTACCAAATCTTTGTGCTGCGTCAATTTTTGGTAATCAGAGCAAGGCTTTCCCATGACGACAAGGAGTGGCTTGAATTTTAAGGGTCGACACACAGGCAATGAACGGGATAACATCATTAATCTTCTTTTGGAGAGGGTTGCTGCATTAGAAGACAAAATTTTTGATGTGAATTCTGATTCACAACAAAGGTAGACTCATGAATCTAGAGGCAATGGTGGGTCCAGATCTGGGGTTAAAAACAATGGAAAAAAACCAGAACATCCCGAAAGGTCTGAAAACACAACCGAGAACCAATCTAGTAGAGGTGAAAACAAATCAAGTCAATCTTTTGAAAGGCCATGAACTTCTCTTTTTGACACAGCTGATGAGATTGTTCAATCGGCAAGGCAAGGGAAACAAGACTCTTATGATTTGGTAGGAGAATCATGAAAAAGGTAAGAGTTGATATTCTTGATTTCGATGGAAGAATTGATTCTAAAGTATTTTTCTAATTGGCTTGTTACTATGGAACATTATTTTGATTGGTATGACATTACTAATGAGAGGAAAGTTAAGTTTACTATCATGAAACTTGTTGGACAAGCCCGAGTTTGTTGGACAGGAGTCGAGCATGATCTTCGACTTGCTGGACAACTAGACTTGATGTGGCAAGAGATGAAGCTGCATTTGAAGAGGAAGTACTTGCCTCTACATTATGAAGCTGATCTTTTTGATGATATGAATAACTTAAAGCAAGGAGGCATGACCGTTGCTGAGTATATGAACAAGTTTGAAGAGCTGAAAATTTGCTGCGGAGGGACTAAAACTTCAGCACAAGCTTTATCTAGATTCAGGTTGAGCTTGAGATCTGAAATTCATAAAGAATTGATGGGACGTGATATCTACACAGTTGATAATACATTCCAGGCAACTCTTAAATTTGAGAAGAGCTTGCAGCAGCCTCTGATTAAGAGGTTCAATACTCAAGTCAGGGAGGTTGTTTCTAGAAGATTTGCTACAGATAGCAAACCATATAAATCAGCAATCAATCAAGCAGCTTGCAAACCTGTGGAGACTAAAACTAAGGCTTCCATGGTTGATGAACGAAACAAGAACAAGGATGGGTGTTTCAAGTGCGGTATGAAGGGACACATGGCATGAGAGTGCCCGAGCAAGAGAAATCTACATATTGGCACTCATTCCGAAGGCAAGGAAAATCCAGAGGCCGAGGAGGATGAATGTGCTAATTATTTGAATGAGATGGCACAACTTAATGTTTTTGACTTGGAACAGGATGAAGAAGATACTTCTTATCTCTCAATTGTGAGGCGTATCCTCAACACACCAAAGTCACAACATAAAGATTGGCGAAGAACTTCTATTTTTCAGACCTTAGTTTGCTGTGGTCAAGAGACCAGGAAGCTTATTATTGATGGTGGCACCAGCATGAATGTGGTTTCAGAGTCTACTGTACAGAAATTGAAGCTGCCTATAGAACCATGTCCTAAACCTTATAAGGTTGCTCAGATCAACAGCAACTCTATCTCAGTAACGAGGCGTTGCTTGGTGTCCATTAAACATGGACCTTATAGTGATTCTGTATGGTGTGATGTTATTCCTATGATTGTTTCCCACATACTTCTTGGTCGATCTTGGCTGTATGACTGAGATGTGAATCATAATGGGAAGTTGAACACTTATTCTTTCAAGTTTAATGTCCAGCAGATTGTCTTAAAGCCCATGAGTGCTGAAACTATGAAGAAGTTTCAAGAGAAGAAACCTGCCAAATAAGAGAATTGAAAGACTAAGGAAGTGATCGAGATGAAGAAGAAGCCTCTTTAGATTTTAAGCAAAAGCAATTCAAAAGGCAGAGCAAGGAGCAAGGAGTTATTATGGTATTAGTTTTCAAAGAAGTAAAAATTACGACAACTCTCGACTCTGAAGAAATGCCTCCAGAAATTGTCAAATTGCTGTCCGATTTTTCTGATGTAGTTCCAGAGGATTTACCACATGGACTACCACCTATGCGTGATATTCAACATGCAATAGATTTCATACTAGGTTCACAACTCCCTAACTTGCCTGCCTATCGCATGAACCCAAGTGAAACTGCTGAACTTAAGAGACAAGTGGATGAGCTCTTGGACAAAGGACATATTCAAATCAACCTAAGTTCTTGTGCAGTGCCAGCTTTATTGACACCGAAGAAAGACGGAACGTGAAGGATGTGTGTAGATAACCGTGCAATCAACAAGATAACAATCAAGTGTAGGTTTCCAATACCTAGACTTGATGATATGCTTGATGTGATGGCTGATTCAACTATCTACACTAAAATTGACTTGCAAAAGAGGTACTATCAGATCAAAATTCGTCCAGGCGATGAGTGGAAAACTGCTTTCAAGACAAAAGATGGTCTCTACGAGTGGCTAGTAATGCCGTTTGGCCTCTCTAATACTCCCAGCACCTTTATGAGAGTCATGACACGGGTATTTCAGCCCTTTATTGGCCATTTTCTGGTTGTTTATTTTGATGATATCTTGATTTACAGCAAGAACAAAGAGGAACACATTGATCATTTTCAACAAGTAATGAGAGTTCTTCATCAAGAAAAATTCTACATCAACTTGCAAAAGTGTACATTTATGGCTCCTAGCGTCATATTTCTGGGTTTTGTTGTCTCAAATGAAGGGATAACTGCTAATCCAAACAAGGTCAAGGCAATCGTTGATTGGCCTGTACCTACAAATTTGAAGAAGGTTCGCAATTTCCATGGACTAGCTTCATTCTATAGGCGATTTATAAAGGGGCTTAGCTATTATGGCTTCCATTACTGATTGCATGAAAAAGGGGCAGTTTCAGTGGACAAAAACTACAACTAAAGCTTTTGAAAAATTGAAGAAGCGAATGACTGAAGCTTCAGTGCTTAGGCTACCAGATTTCTCTAAGGTATTTGAAGTCGCATGTGATGCTTCTCATGTTGGAATTGGTGGAGTTCTTAGTCAAGAAGGTCACCCTATTGCTTATTTTAGTGAAAAGCTAAATAAGGCCAAGCAGAAATATTCTACTTATGATAAGGAATTCTACGCTGTTATTCAATCTATTTGTCATTGGCACCATTATCTTGTTTATAAGGAGTTTGTGCTATATTCTGATCATGAGGCCCTCAAATACATAAACTCCCAAAAGAAGCTAAGTCATCGGCATGGTAAATGGGTTTCTTTTTTGCAGCAGTACAATTTTCTTATCAAACATAAGGCAGGAACTAAGAATAAAGTGGCTGATGTACTTAGTCGCGTGCACCTTATTCTTAGTGCTATAGCTGTTCAAATGGTTGGATTTGATTCACTTAAACAAGATTATTCTCATTGCAAAGATTTCAAGGTCATATATGCGGATTTAAAGGCTAGAAAACAAGCAAAATATGCCGATATTTCCATCCATGATGGTTATCTTTTCAAAGGGAGTCTACTTTGTGTTCCTAGTACTTCATTGAGGGAGGAGTTAATTTGGGAATTACATGGTGGAGGTGCTAAACACTTTGGACGTGACAAGACAATTGCCATGGTGCAAGATCGTTTCTATTGGCCAAGTATAAGACGCGATGTTGGCAAGACTGTTGCTAGATGCCGAGTTTGTCAATTGGTCAAAGGCTGGAAGAAGAACACAGGTCTTTATATGCCACTGCCCATTCCACATGAACCGTGACAAGATTTGATTATGGATTTTTTCTTTGGACTGCCAAGAACATTGCGAGGTCATGACTCTATACTAGTAGTTGTGGATAGGTTTTCAAAAATGGCTCACTTCTCTCATGTGCTAAGACTTCCGATGTTGTCCATATTGCTAAGATTTTCTTCAAAGAGGTGGTTCGACTTCATGGTCTGCCTATGACTTGTTTCAAACAAGGATGTAAAGTTTATGAGTTATTTTTGGCTGACTTTATGGAAGATGCTATACTCAAGTTTTCTTGTTCTTTCCATCCACAAACTGATGGACAGATAGAAGTTATTAATCGCAGCCTTGATCATCTCCTTCGATATTTGGTTAGTGATCATGTTACCTCTTGGGATCAAATCCTACCAATGGCAGAGTTTGCTTATAACAGTTCAGTGAATCGGTCGACTGGTTATAGTCCTTTTGAGGTTGTAATGGGAATTAATTCTCACAAACCAGTTGATTTGCTTCCATTACCGGCTAGTGCTCGTCCAAGTGCTGAAGCTGAGGTTTTTTCTAAGCATATTTTGGATATACATGATGAAGTTCGACGCCGGATTGCCACCAGCAATGAAAAGTACAAGGCATATGCAGATTTGAAGAAGAAAATTTGCAGAATTTACAGAAAGGGATAAAAGTTATGGTTCGTATTCGGCCAGAGAGGTATCCTAAGTGTGTCTACAAGAAGCTACATTCAAGGAGTGCAGGACCTTTCAAGACTCTCAAGAAAATCAGTTCAAATGCTTATCTTATTGAGTTACCTGAAGATATGAGGATTAGCAACGTGTTCAATATCGAAGATGAACCAGCAGACGGGACTATTCAAGCTGCTCTTCCACCTGCTACATGCCTATGTGAAGCAATTGAAGATGTTCTTGACCATCAAATTGTGTCAACTAGAGGTGGCAGCTATGAGAAATTTCTTATTCATTGGAGGGGACGATCACGTACAGATTGCACATGAATTACAGAATCCGAATTTTAGAGTTAGATCCAGATTTCTATAAGATGTAGTAGGCTATTAACTCGCTAGGGTCGAGTCTTCTCAAGTCGAGGAGAGATGATAGAGATACGTAACAAACATCAACTAAGATTTATAAAAGGCGTGGCAAAGCTATGTCAAATGCACAAATCTTGATTTGGCTTGCGCTTGATGATAATGAACCAGATTTCGTTCAGTACGGATATTTTCGTCATTTAGATGGTCACAGGAATTTTTATGTTATGTTAATTTTTTGTTTCCTAATTATTTTTGGTAATTAGTATTTTCGTATTTTAGTTGTTTTAGGAAATAAGAAAGCTTAGCTTTCGACTAGAATTTTATCCTAGTTAGACGTTTTAATTAGGAAGGGAGTCCACTTTGTTTAATATCTATAAGTATCGATTTCTCTACAAAGAAGAAAGATTTGCCTTAAATAAAATTTCCTGCAATCTCATTGTCTCTTTCGTGGATTGTGAGATGCATCCAAAATTTAGATGTGATGCCTAAAGATTGCTAGCAGTGATTCCTAGAGTTTTCAACCTATTTTCATCTTTAGTAGCATATTTTCTCAACCTATTTCTAGTTCACTGTTCTAAATTCCGATGACACTCGATATCAAGACCTTTCGACGAATTTCTAGTTCACTTTCTAGTTCACTGTTCTAAATTCCGATGACACTCGATATCAAGACCTTTCGACGAAGCTGCTGTGCCTACCAAGTCTTTGTGATGCGTCAAATATTCTGTTGTTAACAGCAAGTCTATGTTCAGTGATTTATCTTCTTTTTTGAGATAAAACACTATCAGAGATACTTGTGCATTACCAACTCAGGTAACAAACATCTGCAATATTCAATAACATCACTAGAAAGTAAAGCAACATGGAGAAATCGTACAGCGCAAGCTACACCAGAAGACCAAGCCGCACATCCCACAACGATTTCGTCAAAAGGAATGCCATGAAGCTGCTCTATGTACACTAACACTTTAGGAGTACTATTTTTCTTGAGCATTTTTAGTTCAGACAAAAGGAGCTTATGATGAATGATTCCAATGCACATTTGTATTGTCACTCTCACATGACCAAGTTATTTAACAATCACAATTGGACATACATAATGAACTCTTGCACTCAATTAGCAGAGAACTAAATATAGCTTGTTAAAATGTCAACTGACAGTGCTGCACATTTGTGAAGACTGCAACGCACATTGTACTCTACACACCTCTTCCACAACCAGTATGTCTAAATGGATGAGAAGAAAAGGCTGGCTAAGAGACTATCCTACCCTATAACATACACTTGTCAGGGTGAACAAAAAAACCCCTGGTGATTGATTTATACATGGAAACCTAAAACGTATTACCATCCCATCCCACAACCTAAATATCTCCCCTCCCCACTCCCCTTCCAAAAATAAAAATAAAATAAAAAGGAAAAGAAAATTTCTCTCTCCATAAGAGCCTAAAAGAGAAGAAGAAAAAGGAAGACAACAACAAATAAGTGCTCTAGAACCTGATTCATACCGTTGTTTCTGGTATTTCTCTGAAACAAGATTACATAGTGGACAAGCTTCGAACTGCTCAGAATTGTTTCACCCAGAGTCTGGGACCCGTACTCATGCACCAAGTATTTTGACATCCTCGCTCTACTGAAATGATTACGTAAAGGTCCACTTGACATCAGCAAACAGTCCAACCTATGCAACACCATTGCTAGATCCTATATCAGATGAATTCTGACTTGGTCGGCTTTTGACTTGATAAACCTTTTTCACTTGCTTCTCGTATCCTGAAGGTGTTCCAGCAACAGGTTTGCTGATCCACTTGGAAGGAGGTGGTGGAAGTGGACTGAAATTCTGCACACAATAGTGGCGCATGTTCGATGATTGTACTGAATTTGGCATCCTTGGAGAAAATGAAGCACTTGGCCTTATTTGACCGCCACTTTCAATTGTCAGGGCAGAAATTCCATTCCTTAAGTTGTTATACTGATCTTGACTCGAATGTCGATATTGTGCTCTGAAATTTTGCCTGTGGCTCTGTAACTCAGATGGTGAAGCATATCTCTGACCACCCCACATGCCCCGAGAATTATGGTATCCATTATTGTAATTTGGCTCCCCAACAAAGCCCCCATATCCAGATGATTCAGGAGGCCTGGGCTTATTTACCAAACTGTCACCCAATGTGCTTCGATAAGTCATTTGCTCACAGAAGCCCCTTTCATATCCCAATGGTCCGGCAGGTCTAGGCCTATCTGTAAGATGGTTTCCTGGGAAATTCCGGCTAGTATTTTGTGCCATCACCCCAGAGTAATTATAATTGGGTTTTATATTGAGTGTGTTGTTAAGTAGTCGGTGTGCTGCTTCACCCAGTGAAGGACCAGCTATTGCTCCAGGTACCTCTGGCCTGTAAAACAGAAAAAATCATGCATAGACAAATAATAATGTCATTAAAGGGGATAATTTGTTGCATGATACAAGAGGTGACTATCCTCACAAAGACAAAATTAACAGCTAAGGAAGCAAACAACACTAATTACTTGAAATTGATTTTTCCCCTATTAGGTTACTGCATAGTTCAACAGATCATGAAAAATCACCTTCAGAGAATGGATTAACTTTTCCATGTGGCATAAACTTCAAAATTAGCTTTTGACAAATGAATAAATCCACAAGAATACTAAAAACCAAAGTTGTTCAAAAAGCAAAAAGGAGTGAATAAACACCAGGCCTCTTATCAAAAATGCATTTTACCTATTTCTTCCCAGCTGGCGCCTGCTACCAACATCTTCATGCCATAACACGGGGATGGTTTTATGTCAATTGCTCTTAGAACCTGTAGTTGAACATAATAAAGGCTGCTTTAATATGAACAAGGAAATATCAAGCAACTCAAAACAGAATTAGCATAGACGTTAACCATATGGCAGTCACAAGTAGAGGCCAGAAGCATTTGGATTGAATTTGTTAGGATACTTTTTAGAAAGATAACAATGTAGCACTTTTCCAGACTTGATATAGATGAAAAAGAAAATGTTGTTGGAAAAATAAAAAGGTAGTTGGGAAATGTTTGAAGGGAATATTTCCACAACAGTTTTTGTAATTAAAAAAGAAAAAAGACAACCCCAACAAAGCTGGGAGCAAGATCAGACATTCAAAGCAAAACTACCCTGGGTGTGGCAGCGCTCAAAGCATACTAGATCAAACAGGACTTTTTTACAATTAAAAGTTTTCATATCGATATATCTACTACAGGAGAAGTAGCTTGGAATTGATCTGCAGTGTCTGCTTACTTGTAATATTCATACTTGACATAAAATCAACATTAAAGCCCAAAAATTAAAACCTTGTATTTTCCTAAAACTAAATGAATTATCTCCCTAAAACTTTGGTCAGTTTGTTTCTTACAATTTATTTGGATTGAGAGAAATGCAAAAAAGAGTTCTACAGTTCACTGGGATTCAGAGAAATGGAGAGAAAGAAGGGATTCAAGGTTTTGTACAAAGAAAAGAATGGATTCAAAAATATAGCACCAAAAAAAAATGTAGTACCTATTATATATAATTTTAGTATTATTTATAAATAATAAACTACTAATTTGGATCACTCTTATATTAACTATCTAAAATTTGATTTATTCAATTAATACCTCATATTCTTAGAAAAACATATCTCTTAAAATGTGAAACTTTTGAATTTCAGTCCGTTTGTTTTCAAGCCTAACGCCCAACAAATTATAAGGGCCAGCTCAGACCACAAAGAAAATTAGCACACTACTTCAAGAAACTTTAAAAAACTATAGTATAAGAGAACGCCACTATAAAAGGAAATTATCAATTTCACGGGAAGTTTGGAGTCCCGAAAAACACTATTCCAAAGGACTATATGGATGTGACCCACATCAGATAACATACCTTTTCAGGAATTACTGTGCCATCAGGAATCCTTGGGATGTGCTTATGAGGTGGTGGATTCAAGTAGGTTATATTTCTGAAAGATAAAAGAAGAATAAAGAACTTAAATGATCCATCTCGTTTTTATAGTTAAAGAAAAGAAGAAACAAAGAGACCTACAGAGTTTCATTATTGATGATATCTGGAAATCCATTAACTGAGGAAGAAACCACTTGTGTCAAACAATTCCTATCAGTTAACCAAATAAATCCATTCATTCCACCACTGCAAAAACATAGATCAAAACAAGTGTCACACAGCAAGTTGATGCAATCACTGACCAAGACAGAAGATGAGGGATATTAACAGCACTGTTGGATGGCTAACCCTGCATTGGTGTCAATCAACCAAGGCTGCCGCTCTTTTAGAGGCACTAAATCATACAGGTCATAGTATGACAGAACATGTGGAGCAAGAGGATGGAGGGGATGGACATACAGTAAATCAAACATCACACTATTACGACGTCGCTCTTCTTCCTGCAAAGACCAGATACATATGAATACAAGTTGCATTCCACAACAAAACCATGAATTGAAGAAGCTCATTCCATAACCAAAGGCATTTCAGATATATTAAGGCTGAAAAAGATTCAATTTACTGGCCCCTCATGGACGTCAAGGATTACATAACATTTTTAACAATTTCCCTACCAGGCATCCACCTTGCTCTTTGCCAACTAATTAAACATGGTTAATTTTTTTTGAACTCCAGAATCCCACAAAAAAAAAAAAAAAAAATCCTTTTTTAGGCTTCAGCAGCATCTACTAGTTGAATTCCACCATAGAAAGTCTACATACATCTAGACTTGTAATTAACTATGAAAAACGGAACCTGTCAAACCATGTAATATTTCATAAACATTAAAACACACACACACACACACACTCTCCATAAACATTATTACAAATTACAAAGGGACCACATATGACATTATGCACACTCCCTGCACTCTTCTGTAGGCCCATTAAGTCCAAGGCCAACCCGTTGTCAATGATGAGGAAGTTGTAGCCACAAACTAATACCACATCTAGAAATCCTGACCAAACTCACAAAGAGCACAACCTAAAAGACTCCACTTCGTAAGCACCTTCAAGTCTTGCTTAAGGACCAAGTGGAATATAAATTTAATGACAGCATGAATTCAACAACATACTTCTGTTGTCTATGAACAATAAACAAACAGTAAACAAAATTACTTATCCATACCGTTAATGTATCTTCAAGTTTCTTTGTAGCAGTAAGCAATTTGATCTCGTCGATGAATGGCAACTTCACAACGCCCTGATTATTACAGAAGAAATTGAGTGTCATTCCTACTCGTGATGCCATCCATCTAAAAAGGTGATTTCATAATAGAAGGACTATCAAGGTATACCTGCCAGGCAAATCGCTTCCCATGCATGTCAACTTCAAAATCTGCACTTGTTTGGAAAGATGAAGTTACTTCTGATGGTATCGAAGGAAATAACTAAATCAAATACAAATAGTCAACTAGCATTACCAGATGGATAGAAATCTATAATAGGTGACGATGGATCAGTCATTAAGCTCCTGTACGTCTCAGGAAGAGCACTTGAACTGGCAATTGCAACAAGGAGCATGTTGTAAACAACAAAAGAATAGAACTAAAAGAACCAAAAGAACCAAATAGAAGAAATGAAACAAACAAAAATGAAAGATTAGTCCAATCTGCAATGATCTATAAAAGTACATGCAGGTGAATTGTGTGTGTGTGTGTGTGAATATATATACATACATGCACACATATATATGTATGTGTATATATATATATATGCATATTTGTGTATGTATGCACGTATGCACATATGTATATATATGAATATGTATATGCATGTACGTATATATGTATAGAGAGAGAGAGAGAGCGGCATGCAAACGAGTCTAAACAAGCCAAACATCCCAATGTTTAAGTTTGATTGTTTTATAGAGTTTGAAATTGAGTTCAAGCTTGGTTTGTTTATATATTGAGCCAAATTCAAATGAGCGTAAATAAAGCCGAGCTCAAGTGAAGCTCGAGCAGTATGAGTTTTTTACCCATATGTATCAATTTTATGCTAATCAAGCCAAGCTTGAACCAAGCTTGAAAATTTATTGAATGCAAAATGCTGTTAAAATTTGGTTTTGATTAGTTGGTGAACCAATCTCGAACAAGCTCTAAGCCAAACTTGATTCAAGTATCGAGTAGTTTCATTCGTTTTTCACAGAGAGAGAGAGAGAGAGAGAGAGAGAGAGAGACCTTGAAGCTGGCAGGGTTCCCATGAGCTGATCAAAGGGTTTAAATGCCTCCCCAAGGAAAAATGTAATCTCTAAATCACCTAGATCTTTAAGGTCAGAAGCAAATGGAGCATAATGATACGGATAGAACCTGAAACAAAAATCAAGAAAAAAAATCCAAAATTTAACTTTTTATTTAAAGAATAAACGAACATGAAAGAGGGAAAATGGGACCCATAAACCAATGTTAAACAGTGTCCTCTACAAGCATTGTTCCAAGGCAGAAAAACTGAGTGAAATCGATTGAAACAAACCCCTTACCCTTGCACCCTAAAATAAATGAAGAAAAGAATATCATATTGGAACACAAAAAATGATATACAAATATCCCCTTAAGACACTTCGTGGTCATGATAACACAGAGGATGTCATCTATTCCATTCTGGCCAAAATAAATGACCACACTAGTAAACCTCGTAGCATCTACTATCTCAATCTAACACCAGATGTCAACCATCCAATACACACAGTCTAGTAACAACAGGAAAAAAAATATTGGTGCCTAATGAACAAAACCAACCATTGCCATGAGCAGACACCTTGGTAGTAATACCGACACACCCAGCACAACCCCTCCACATACTTCTGAACCTGCACAATAATTTGCATCATCTCATATGTCAGAACAGGCATCAACATGAACACGTAAGTTATCTCTAAATAAGGCCTTTCCATCGGAAGCAAATACAGTAAGACATACAAGCAGAAATGAGGAACCACAATGACATACAATCAACTATTTTTATTCCTTTTATTAAAGTGGAGTTGCAATGAACCTTTCCTAAGAGCGATTAAAAGATTAGCAATAGAGTTCAAAAGACAGCAAAAGAAATAAAAATATAAACTATACATCAAGAAGAACAAGAACTCTAAGAATCAAGATACAGTGTTTCTAAGCATCTAACTTACACAGTCAAGCAGTTAAAACAAAAACCTAAAGACTGAAAACTGGAAACGGGAAAAAGAGCAAGAAACTGGATGAAGTGAGGTGACAAAAAAGGAGGACGAATCATGTCATCTAGTTTCCAATGTGCTAGTCTGAGGCAAACAATCCTAGAATGATGTTTCACTATTTGTTTTACCCACCAATGCTTCTCATTAACAAATTGCTTTCTATGTTAAATCAAACTTTTTGCTTCTGCTTCCTAAACAATTATTCCACTAGCATTTTGCAAGTTTTTCTTCATGCCAGAATTGGCTTTACAAAGAATTAGATTTGTCTATTACACAGTAAATTTTTCACTTCAAAAGGAAGTATAATGCAAATGTATTCACCAGTAATTGTGAGATAGAAAAAGGGCAGATCTTGTTCAGATTGTTTTCAACAGTACTTTATACTTCCTGATTTACATAGCGTAATTTCCTCATTTATAGAGAGTCAGAAGAGATTGTTTCCTTCCAAACTAGATGGACTTGTAATTTTGACATATCAGGGAAACCTTATTTCAAGAAATGAAGACATTGATGTGCAGGAAGAACCCCAAAAAAAAAAAAATCCAACAAATGGAAGCAGTACAAATAAGGAAGATTTCGATTCTTTCTGCATTAAAGCAAATAGAATGACTCAAGAAACTTACTACATCTTTTCTGACTTCATCAATCTTCTCTGGCTTTGATATTCCAAATTTCTCACAATAATACCTTTCTTTGTAACCAGGCTCCCCTAACTTTATCTGAAAGAGAAAGGTAAATGATCAAAATAACTACACGAAAGCAGAGAGGCATGAATAAAAATTAGTAGTGCCAGCACTAGCATTACAGCGGTCCTAATTACGACAAACACCACCAATACAAAGCATAAGGATGGCATGCAAGCCTTGACTTCTTTTCTTCACAATGATTTAGCCATAAACACAAAAAGCGCACATTTGCAATCCTATTCTTCCTCCCCTAAAGAAAAGCTTAGGCACTATCATTAGACATTAACAGAAGCAATCTAAGCCAAGTGTATGAATTTTTGTATCTCAAAGCTTAACTTGAGGCATTATATCAAATCATAAAAATGCCCACTTCGCCCCTTAGATTTGCAAACTACCTAGAAATATACATTTAGGAACTTATCTTGTACAGGAATTGACATGTTCCACTCGCACCCTTCTCATTCTAGTTTTAGTTATACTCTGGCAACCATCTAAGCTCTTAGCCAAGTCATAAACAAAATAAGGTACAATGATTGGATGAGCCAGTGCATTCATGCTAATGTCAATATCTGGGATAAAATTCCTTAGAAAAGAGAAAAATTACATAGATAACTTTTAAAAAAAGAAGGTAGGATGAGAAGTTTCTCAAACATTTAAATTAAAGCCCATTTTGTGGGCATTCACTTAGAATTAATCATTTAGGGTCTGCTTTTTTTTTTTCCCCCCTTTAGGTGTTTGTCTAAAGCTTGACTGTAGCTCAGTGTAGTTGTTTTAGGAAAATATTGTTGTTTGCCCAAAACAAGTTTTAGAAAGATATCTGGTGTTTTTCAGGGTGTTTTATGTGAGTCAAAACATGATGATGAAACTCCTCCACCCTCCATGCACCACCCAACACTGCCACACACTACCCACCGCTGCCCTCCACCTCCTCCTTCCCCTCTTCTCCCTAAGCCCGCCACCTCCTCCCTCCCTCAAAAAAAGAAGACTGATCGACCAGATCTGGTCCAGATAGGGGATGGGAGGCAGGTCGCCAAAAGAAGGGAGGGGGAGTGGGAGGAGGGAGGAGGAGGGAGGAAGTGAGGGAGAAGAGGGGAAGGAGGAGGGTGACAGGTAGAGGAAAGGAAAGGAGAGGAGAAGTGGCGAGTGGAGGAAGAGAGGGAGGGTGGTGAGGGTGTTCATGCGTGTTTTTGGATCTTTTTTTGGTTGCCGTGGGGGGGTGGGGGGGTGGGGGTGTTGTTTTCTAGTTTTTCGAGTGTTTTTAACAATTACTCTAGATAGTGTTTTGGAAACATTTCATTTCTAAAACAGGCCTGCCAAACAGACCCTCAGGTTTGATCGACACTCTGCATAAGCTTTTTCCTCATATCCAAGCTCTCTCCCCACCCACTTACTAAGTTTTACAACAAACTCCAACACTAGATCATATACATACAAACATATCTCTCCCTCCATCTAATTTTCTCAGGACAACACTGACAAGCTGTCTCTCCACCTACTTACCTAAAGTTTTGAAACAAACTCCAACAGTCCAATTTTCTATTTTGACAACACTCAAAACCCAATGTGAACAACAGACAATGTAGAGGTGCAAAAAAAGCATTGACAACATTAAGCATTAGAATGTGATGCCAACACATTAAATGAAAAGTGAACATGCATGGAAGAACAGAGGAAGTTGAGAAAATATAGACTAAAACTGTGCACGCCACTCTACTCCAGAAAACCTTCCCCCGAAATGAGATATATAGTTAAGAGACATTGACTTAATGTAAATCAATGAGCATAGAACCCAGAGAATCCATGTCTAACTTATCACACCTTATCCACAACTGGAGCCTCGGGTTCCTCGTTGCTCTCTCCTCTTGCTTTAAGCTTCATCTCTTCGTTATTCTCTATGGCCTGAAATAGCAACTAAGGTTATAGATAACAAAAAACTAAAACTTACATAAAACTGGACAAGTATAATGCTGGATGGTGAAGGTGATACCAACCCTAAAAAATTCAGATAACTATTAAGTAACAGAAAGAGATCCAACTCAAAGGTTCATAATCAGTTGACAAAACATAAGTAACAAATGCTTATCAATAAATCATGTTTAAGAAAAGTATTTGTCAAATAACATAAGAGCACAAAAACTACATAAAAGCACTATGAAGGATAAAAGAAACCAAGATTCTCCCACAAAGTAATCTTTTAGACAGGAAAAATAGGAAGGGAATAAAGCTAGTCCATCCTTGCAAATAACCATCCTAAACTTAACTTCAACAAATATTAGAGCATCAGGCATATGGCAGGTGATCAAACATACAAATCTTTGGCAAAGACCTACTAGAAGCGTGAAGAAGAGTAATTTTTTGAACTATAAAGGGGGAGGGGGGGGACTCAGCATATTAGCATATTCATTAAGATGCTCACAATAGTCTTTAGAATTAAACAATCACAAGCACCTGCTGTATACGAGCACGCTTTTGAAAGATTTGATCTTCATGAACAGCAACAGCCTGAATAAAGTGTTCAACTCTGTCCAGCAGAACCTGAAATGCAGGGAAAACATTAAGCAAAACCTGTCACTTAAATAGAAGCCTGCACTTCGTCGAAATAAGGACTCAGCTAGTCCACCTTGAACGTCCTGTTTTCTGATAAAATTTATGTTATTTAACAAAGAACATAGACACAAATAAGCACCATTAAAACTAAAAGTTGTAAGGTGCTAGTATACAAGAGCATGATTTAGAGAACTAACAAATATAAATTGTACACCAAACGTTACAAATATTACATGAATTTGTACTGCAGATGTGCCTAACAGATTTACTTTCAGAACTATACTTGCATTAAGACAATCCAGAAAAAAAATAATAATCTCATTCAATTATCCCTTAATCACAACTACATATTGCGTGGGCATTATGAGAACTCTTACTTGTCAATTAAAAAAAAAGGGTAGCAGAGAGCAAAGACATGCCAAGAATCCCCTTACAACGATTACCAAGGTTCCAATCCACCAGGACACAAATACCCAGTTAGATGAACGGCCAAAGCGTACACAAAGACAAGGAAACAAACTTGACATCCACATGCATGCATTGTGTCATGACAATGTCGTTGAAGTAAACTGTCTTTGCACTTAGCATGATAGTATCATACCAAACGTGTTTCAGGCCCACCAGGAGCCCGCATTTTATTGTTATTGGATCGGATGGCCTTCAAAATTTTTCTAGGAAATGATCAAAACAAAGCCTTCAAGGGCCTCGAAACTAAAAACGTTTGTTAGCACAATGCATGCCATCCGATCAAGATGCAAGACAGGACAAACATGGCAAATAAAGGCCCCCCTGAACAAACATTTACTAAGATAGAGATATTTTAAGATAATGCAAAGGCGACCTTGACCTCATTAAATTGTATGGGGAAAAAAAAAAAAAAAAAAGGAGCAACCAAAAGGCGATATTAAATTGTTTTGACCTCAAAATCTGTGTACTGTACTTTCTTTCCACAAGGTCTACCATGTAAGTTGTCCATAGTATAAAGCATGCAGATGTGAATGCATGAAATCATATTATTCATCAAAAGATCAAATTATAAGATTTCCTACATCTTGTAGGAAATCTTGATTTTAAAACTGGACGAACCATTCACAGACATCTCCTGCACCATGAGGACACCTATAATCTGAAGTCCTGTTTGGCAAACAAGTTTTTTGGCCAGTTTGTATAAAACTTGTTTTTTTCCTACTTTAGCTACAGGAACCCTCTAAAAACCCCCAAAGTTTTTAACATACATACCCAGAACACTAATTATTTTAATTTTAAAAAAAAAAAAAAAAACTCTTTTCCTTCACTCCTTTCCTCCTCGTTACACAAAAAATACACACCAAAAAAAATTGTTTTCCTTCCTTCTTTTTCCTTCTTCTTCTTCACCCCCTCAAACCGGCTATCAGCACCAAAAATCCACTCACTGCCGGGCACCGGAGACAGAGCTGGTGCCGGCTCAAACATCCGCTCACTGCCGGCACCAATCATCACTTCCGGCACCAACAACGGAGCTGGCGCCTTCTTTTTTTTTTTTTTTCCTTTCTTTTCCTCCCTCTCTTCCCCCCCTCCTCCCTCCCCTCCACCTCCTCCCCTCCATCTCCACCTCCCTCCCCACACAAAAGAAAGAAAGAAAGAAAAAAAAGAAGAAGAAGGCGCTGGCAGGGGTGCCAGTCACAGGCGGCCGGCGACAGGGATGGAGGGTGAGGAAGGGCAGGGATGGAGGGTGAGGAAGGGCAGGGATGGAGGTATGAGGAAGGGCAGGAAAAGGAAAGGGAAAAAGAAAAGGAAAATGAAAACGAAAAGGAAAAGAAAAAACAAAATAAGGAAAAGTTTTACACACCCAATAATTTTTCTACAAATTCTACAGTAAGTTACAGTAAAGTTTTAGACAAATACCCAAAAAACTCACTTGCCAAACGGGCCTCTCTATCCTCTACCCTTTTTGAAATATCAAGTCAAGAAGGAGGACCAAATTCAGTCCTTGAAAGTGGAAATAGCATTGATGATACTATCTTTCTTAGCTGAAAAAAAGGAAAGACAGAATGGATACTCAGAAAATCTCGCGATAAAGCATTGCCTTTCAGCACCAAACAACCATTTATAGGAGATCCAATAACACCTATTTGCAGCCAAACCTGAGGACCACTATGAGCTCTAATGAGAAATTTTAGAGCCACCAAGCACCCAGAGAACCCAAAACAAAGCACTGAGCAAGAAGACCCAAATTTATACTCAACAATCTAACCACTACTAGATAGCATTGACCTGGAATTACCTTTTACGCATAAGAACAATTGACATTTTGCATCTAATAAATCTCAAATAGTCACCCATGCAATTTTTTTGTTTTTCTTTTTTCTAAATTAACAAGGATTATTGAGGATTTACCATTACAGACATCAACAATTCTAGTCATAATACAGGTACATGTCATCAAAAAGGGGGATAGTAGTCAAGAATACTAGTCACTAGAAGAAGAGTAAATTACCTCACCCGCTTCAGTAAGATAACCACCCATTGCCGTGAACTCCCTTCTATATACAACCATCAGCAGATTGATAGCCCCCTATAGGAATTAACAAAATTAATGACAACTAAATAGAGAAAGCACCAAGGAGGCCATCAAGTAGCAAAATAATATTCAACAATTTAATAAGTTGTGTAATCTCTATGATACTAATAGACCACGATCCTAGTAACGCATATATACATAACAACAATATATGCCAATATCAAACAAATGCACAGAGACTAGTCATAGCAATAACCACTTCTGGGATCTAGCTCAGTGACACATACCTCTCTAATTTCTAATGTTGGCATGTGGGGAAGAAAGTCATTGCCAACAAAGAAGCACAAAAACACAAAATCATCCACCAGCCTTTCAAAATCCATCTCACATGGAGGGCTGGCTATCTCTAAATCATATTGCAGGTACTCATAAAACCCATATGTTGAGGAACTGCCAAATAAATAAAAAGCAACAAGAAGTAAGAAGGGTTCCATGATACAACACCAATAAAGGGAAAGAGACTTGAACATGAAACCTGAAAATTTAAGCTCATGATTGATTACCCCACCTGATACTTTTTCTTGTGAATAGGAACATCATTTACCAAATTACCATTTGCATCTTTATATCCAGTAGCAGCACCATGACAGTCAGCTGCCAGATGACCAACTTGACCACAAACGAAACATTTTTCCTGTTGCCCAGGTGGAGTAATTACCTGTACCATTCATGGAGAGATTCAGAGTATTTAATGTTTACAGCAAGAATCCCTACAACAGTCTATACAATAACGCCACACTAACCTCCCTCAATATAGAAAAGTGGACTTCATGTGTAGCCAGAGACAGCATAATCAGATCAGCATCCTAGGTTCAGACAAATCAAAAAAATTGCTTCAGCTATTGCCATCACAGAATCACAAACCAGATCCATCAGGCCAATTTTTAACACTAAAAAATTATGTAAAGAAATGCAAACAATGATATTAAAAAGGAAGGCAGAGCAAATAACAATAATACAACTCACCAGACCATATAGACAGTGTCGGGTGTTTGGATCAAAGCCAGGAAAGTTACGTTGTAAACGAATGAATGACATGATTTTGTGCTCTCCCTCACCAGGAACATTTGAATCAGAAAGAATAACCTTCAAATAAGTACCCAATGCAGCCCCATAAATTAATTAAGAGATGATAAAGTATCCTGAGAACCAGCATATTCTGAAGATAGAACCTGAAGTGATCACTCTGCAGGATCATCCAAGTTTCAAAGACTGATGAAGGAAAGGAATTTGAAAAGCTCTGACAATCGCACCTTTGTAAACCTCCAGCCAGGATTGTGGTTCAACCGAGACTGTATATAATATTGAAGGGCTACGGAAAGCACTGCCATGAATGGAGTACCAGGGGTGATGACATTTGAATCAGATGTCTCAGGCTTCTCTTTTGGCAATAAATTAGCCCCCTCAACCTCGAATTCTTTCTTCAACCTTTCTTCTTCAGCTTCCTGAAGGATGGAAGTAAACTACATAACTAAAACTTCTTCTACTTTCAAGAATGAGATCAAAGAAATCTTACAGCTTCAGCAGCATCTTTAGCGGCCCTAAAACGCCTAGATCGTTGCTGGTTCATTTTAGCTCTTGGAGCAACACCATCTAAAGAAGAAATAACAAATTAAAGATACAGAGTGTCCATTTTCAAAGAGAACACTGAGAAAGATAATTTCTTTACTTACCAATTGCCATGTAAAGAAGCTTTCTTGGGCGAACCAGCAAGAATAAGTGGTCGATGTAATCAAATATTGATCTGAAGACATCATCATAGGTGGCCGGCGGAGGCTGTACATGCACAAGACAAAACCACGCTTCATTAAACTAAAGACAAAAGCTAGAAAACACATATTAGGAAGGCTTTTGCAATAACCGACTACTTATATACAATTGATGAACCCTAGGGACGTCTTTTAGAGCTATCAATTTCAATTATGTGTACCAACTTCATTGAATAACTATGCAGCTGGTACTGGACAATTCATGCACATCATTACATTTCATAAACGAGATTGCTAGACATAGACAGCCATATAAACTTATCCAAGAGTTGCAACATATATGAAGTCAACATGAAAAGAGCACCAATAAATGTGTCTCCTGGTGAAACACTAAAAAATAAAAAATAAAAATCTCAGACAGCACATGATATAGAAAAAGTTTGGATTTGAGGCTCTCAAAAGATTAAGAATGTGTATACCTACTTATTCTAACATTGGTTTATACAGAAGGGCAAATGAAGGCCACACATGAAAAGAATCCCTTTATTATTGAGTAGAGAAATTCACAGAACAATTAATAGAAAATAATGCAGTTTCATAATTCACTGACTCCATCCCAAAATTGTGGGTTACTTTTATAAATCCAACTTTTTAGTAACATTGCAAAGATTGTCAGGCACTGGCAGCTTTATTTCCATTTTCAATATTTGTAAATTCTATTACAATTTTGATCGTGTGCCATTTCTACTACTTCTAATTACATAGCTAAACTTGAGGGGCCCATTGGTCTATGTGAAACTCCAGATGGATGACTGTGCTTGTTTGACAAACTTGCACTAGTGAATGCGTTTGAATGCCATACACATGTACTAACATACGTTAAAGAACTCTACTGAGTTTCATGTGCCCTACAGCAATGGTAATCAAGAGGCATCATGAACTGGAAGATCTAAAGGTTTTGTTAACCAATTTTGGTAGACACATTTCCTGAAAAACCAAAAGAAAAATATGACATTAAAATGGACAGAGGGAGTTAAAAAACATTAACATCTGACATTAGAAAAATATTCATATTCAATGCTTCAAGATATTGTGCATCTCCAAACCATAGCAGCAACATCTTGTCTAATTACACAAGTCACAAGAGAGAGGCCTGCTAACGTGACAGCCTTCAAAGATAGTAGACACAAAAAGTTACCAAATCAAAGGCGGTATCTTTCTTATTGTAAAATAATGTCTGCTAAGACAAATTAATCCACAGGTAAAACCATTGCATATACATATATTTAAAAATGTACACAAAAGGAGACAAATGCCTGTATGTGTAAATTAGTCTCTATATGCCAATCAAAAGCTAAAGTTCCAGGATAAACGGATTAATTGATAGGGTGACAAAAATGCTGATTATGCTCATGTAAGATAACTTTCATTTTGAAGTTCCCAATCCTCTTGTTATTATTTTCCTATCAAAATGTATCATCAACAGATCAACCCAAGATTATTCATGTTGTCCAGCATGGTGCCAAAACCGGATTTGTTGCCTTGAATATTTTTCCAGGTAAAGGATGCAACTGAGAAAAGTACATAGCAAAAACAAAGGGAAAAAGAAATTTCGTGCATGCATTCAGTTCAAATAAAACATAATGAAAATTAAATTCAAGATTTTTAGATAATGCATATAGTGCAAAAACTTTTTATTAAAAAAATATTAATATTTAAATATCTACCAAAACATCCTCTTACATCAGTAAGTCGTCTAAACAATAGAAAATAGAAAATTTCACTTCAATACTAATGTGTATATCCTAAACCTGTGGATATTGTAGAATCAATAACCTTTCCAGCCAAACTCTAGGCTAAGCACAAACAAAGTGAGACAGGGGTCTAGGTTTTCAGTCCATAAACATCATAGCACTGGGAAAATGACAGGCAGCTGCTTTTTTAGCAAATAAACGTGCAAATATAAATATAAAAAGGAAAACCACACTACTATCTTTTAAAGATTCCATCCTTTCTTATTTATTTCAGCAATTGGACATTTATTCTCCGCCATCAATTTGTTGAATATCCAACAACAGCGGACCAAAGCATGGGATCATGAATGCCTTAAGAGCACTAGGATAGCTTACGCCCATAAGTTTCAACTCCAAAACTCTACTCTCAATTCCTCTAATTCAGTTATCTCCCAGGCCAAGGAGCAACTAATCACCAAGATGTACTCTTTTTTTTTTTTTCTTTTTATACTTATCTCCATGCCTTCTGATACTCCATACTCCAATGCCACATATTCCTAAATCCTCTACCTCAGTGTTCCCATTTTCCCCGTTGAATCTGCTTCAGTCCTCCTCCTACCTCTACCCAAGTCCCAATAAGCTTGTCAGCAACAACTTCATTTCTGCTTTCTTCTTCTTTTAACTCAATCTTCGCTAATCCCCATCCCAAAACCACCCCCCTCCAAATACTAAGTTTTCTTCTCTTCCCTTTCTTTTCAGCAGCTCCCAATCATTTTCCTTCCTTCTTCTTCATGACTTCCAGCTCTCCAACCCCAAAAAATAAAAAAAAATAAAAATAAAAATAAATCACCCCCCTTTTTGATACTAGACAAAGATATTCAAAGATACAGCGACTGACACCACTTAGCCTCAGCATGAATGTTTTCTCCAACATAGATGGCATTACAAAGCTCTACCTAAGACCTCACTTCTAAACTAAGACTACCATATAAGCATTCCACAAAGATTCGCTATTCTTCTCTCGAACAGACAGTTACTATGGCAAACACCAGAGAAGGCATATGTTTAGTGAAGAATAGTCCACGATCAAATACAAAAGTATGAACTCATGCCGATCCATGCCATCTCCAACAAAGTCATCATAGACCAGACGTCAAAAACTAGAAAGAAGCTGTATTGCTCACAAATAAAAGGCCTACTACTTTAACCTAACAGACTATTCTTACGAAAAGATCTCCAAACTAAGTCAGAAAACACATTCTAAGTTCTTATTCCAGGCATCCCTCAAGAAACCCACAACATTCTAAACGTAACCTGACCCTTAACCCTATGTTCCATCTGCTTTACACAGAATTGGAAGTACGACTGTTTTAGCCCAAAATTCTGATACCCTAACAAACTCAGTCCACAAAAGATTGCAACACATTGAATAAGCATAATAGCATATCTTCATTTCAGCATAAAAATAACTTATTATGAAGTTCAAAAATTGGGACATTTTATTCAATAAACACTTAATCAAAAAGCCACTGCCACCAGCACAAACTCTTACTCATCATTATTTTCACATAAAACTTTCAAACGTCCTTCCCACCCAAAAAAAAAAAGAAAGGATTTGTTCTAGCAATAATTAACCCTAAACTCAAGACTTCCAAAACAACAAAATAGTGAAAAAAAGCCAAAAACCGGGAAAATCAACAAGTGTACTTCTTCAATTGATAATCATCAAAAAAGAATAGAGCTTTTTAACTTCGACAATACCCTGCCTTCTGGGTGAAAACACGGATGAATAATCCCATTCATATCCAAATACAAGTTATCAAACTCCATTCCATTAGGATTTGGCTTCGAGACATCCACAGGTACAACGACGCCGTCTGCGCCCTCCCTTGGCTCCTCCTCCACCACGCCGACGATTGCCAACGGGTACCGATCGGCCAGCCACCGGTAAAACGCCGGCACTCCCATCCCTTCTTTTCTTTTTTCTTTTTTTTTTCTTGACTCCTTTCTTCAACCACCACCTCCTGTAGAAAAAATCTCCCCCCAACTCTCAGAGATTGAATTAATATAAAAAGAAGTGTGTGTAGTGCGTGTGTGTATATGTATTTATACACACACAGTTTCTGTGTGGAAGGTTTTAGAGTGCATATCTTTCGAGGATCTGCTTTATATGCGTTGGAGAAAGAAGAAATTACACAGTACAATAATAGTACATTGAGAGATCTGGGACAGGTGTCAATCGTGAAAAGACGCTAATGCCCAGCAGGGATGATGAACTCGATCCAGTTTCCCCTGTCAAGGTGTTTTGACTCATCTTTCTTTTTCTTTTTTTTCCTTTTTTGCTTTGAGGCCCTCCGAATTTTTGTTTGTTTTCCATCATACTGGCAACAACGGACGTTTGTTTTCCATCATATAATATTGGTCTTCACGTGTATTAAAAAAAAATCTTTAATGGGGAATGCCATAATTTTTGAATGATTTAGGGAAACATTTTTGAAAAGGTAGTGCATGGAAGTCTTATAAAAGATAAAGAAGATGAAGAACATTGTTAAAATATAAAACGTACTACTTCATATGTGTGTGTGTCTTCACACACATATATATGTATATTATAATTTAATAGTATTAAAAGCATATGCGATGCACATGCAATTTAGAAATAAAATTCTCATTACTAAAGCAAATTTTAGTACTTTAGCCTTTTTTTCTTCCATCAAATGATACCCATGTTGGTTGTTTTGATGTTTAGAGGCAACTATGTCGTCAATATGTGTTTGGAGGGTTAAGGCTAAGAAATAGTTATAGATGGTTATTTTGATAATATATGTTTAGTTAGCAAAATAGTTAGTAATTTGTAGAAAGCCAGTTATTTGCATAAGGGTAAAGTTGGAAGTTTATCATGTGACAGCAATAGTTTTCTCCAAGCGCCGTTATTTGATAATGTATGTTTAGGTAACAAAATAATTTGTATAAAGATAATTATTTGTATATGGGTAAAGCTGGAAGTTTATAATGTGACACAATAGTCTATCCTTTCATATATAGTATAGAAATGCACAAATATTTTTGGCAAATTAATTTTATATAACATTCTCATTCATAAAGCAAATTTTGGTATTCTAACCTTTTTTTCCATGAAATAATATTTATAAAAGTATATTCGCGTTGGTAATTGCAATATTTAGAGACAATTATGTTGTCAACATGTGTTTGGAGGTTAAGTTTAAGAAATAAGCGTTTTGACAGTATATGTTTGCATAGCAAAATTGTGACTACCCCACCTCCCCTGGCGCATATCCTAAAGTATCGACAAGCCGCCTGCCTATCTCTCGCCATGGCTCAAATACAGATTTGCTAACAATAATCAAGAACCATAATCCTGATCGACAATAACTAGCCATTCATCAACGTAATCACAATCCAACTATCAGTTCAGTCTTACATTACAATGCAAGTTCCAAACTTACAAAGTTGAAATTCAAACTTACAAGTCATAACCAAACTAGCACATCGCTACTATTACTATAATCAAAAGATTTAGATAAGTTGGCCCTTCATGCTCACTTGCCTATATCGTCGTCCCCTGTAAGGAAAACAAATCAAAAGGGGGTGAGATTTCGCTCAACGAGATTCCAAGTAAAACATACAATCACTGATCATACACTAATTATATAGAATGTAAATTTTCACATAATAATGCATTAACATCTCAAAGAAACAATAACACTTTCAATTAAAAGGATACAAGGCTCTCATGATCTCATTCAAGTGACTTGTCCAGTACATTAGACTTCCGTTGACACTCTGTCAACCTTATTTAATAATATTACCAAGTAGATTCTCCGCTTCACAACAATCTCCATCCACCATACATTTCTTGACCGGGCCCGCACGCTAAATTCGAGAGAGATAATATTCGAGTATACCAAATCAAGTCCAAGTTCAAGAGACAAGACCCATGACTCATTGATCTTGTTGATCACGCTCTTGCGGGCTCGACTCGAACAACTAACCAGTAGAGTTTGGGACCAAGCATGCAATGGAGTCAACGGGACAACAACCCAAACAGCAATCAAGTCGTGCACAAGTAAAACATTTCACATGATCAAGTAACAGTCACCCAGTCCAAAGAGGGTGAGTATGATAAAGTACGCACTCGCCTATGCATAAATTCACTAGCTAGTGTATCAACTAGGGGTGAAATCTTTTCGAGCTACTTGACTTGATTATTCGAGTAGCTTGATTTCGAGCTCGAGTCGAGTTCGAGTTACTTGACAAGAAAATCGAGTCGATCTCGAGTCGGAGAATACATTAATCGAGTACTCGTCGAGCTACTTGACTCGATAAAATTTAATTTAAAAATTAATATATTATATTTATTAATTTACCATTTTAGCCTTGTTAGTTTAAAATATAACAATCTTTACCATTTCAAGTTCTCAAGCTCGAGATCCAGCTTGATCAGCTTGTCGAGCTCGAGATTGAGTTCGAGCACAAACTCTAAGAAAAAAAAGAGAAAAAAAAAACGTGTGTGAAGGACTCTTGTTAATAAGTGCTATAGGATTAATCCCTTGTTATGTATGCGCTTGCTATGCTTGAAAGTTGTTATGGTGATTAAGAGATGACTAGGTGAATGGGTATGTTATTCTAATTCATGCAAGGGATAATGAGTTGTTCTCTTTGACATTTATGACCTAAATCACCTTTTTGTCTAACCTTTACCTTAAACCCCATTACAACCCTTGTTAAAGACCCTTTGATTATTGCATTTTAAATTCATATTCAGTGGTGGAGATGTGATAGATTAGCAAACTTATGGCAATGTCTTTCTATGGTGTTGATTTGAGCATATATATCCCATTTTAAACCTTTTGAGTGCTGAGTGCATACACTATTATCCTTGTGAGGATTGTCAAGTCTTGAATATCCTGATTTTAATGAGATTGTCAAGGAAACGTGGATTATCTGTGCCAGTCTATTATGCTATTCTATGGTTGATTTTGATTTTTGAGTAGTGAATGCTTGACGGCAAGCATTGTTTAGGTGTGGGGGAATTTGTTAAATCCTTAATTGTACACATTATTTGTGGATATTTCCTCTTAATTATGGCCTAAATATGGTATAAATTGATTGATTCTACTCATGTTTGGTTTTGGCATTGATTTTAGGTCATTGGAATTATTTGGAGGTTAAAAGTGCAATTTTTGTGAAAATTCCAGAAGACTATCAAGGATAAAGCGCGGGCACGTTATACTTTGCTGTGAAGAAGGACTTTGTGAAGAAATCCTACGGAAGATATTTTCTTTGGAAACAAGATTTGATTCACTTTTGGAAATTGGTCAAGCCCTTTTATTTAGGGAAGTTTGTAGTTGGTTTCCTTTTTTATTTTATTTTGTTATTGCTATTTAGCAAGTTAGATTCCAAGTTGGACTCAAACTCTTTGGAATCCTAGTTTGGTAGGGAGACTAATCGCCTTATTTAGCATAGCTTTTGGCATTATATTGGTATTGCGGGACGGCAAACATTTTTGGGGTCTTGGATTGCTTGGTTGCCGATTTTGGCTATTCGTTGGGTTTTGAAGCGTTGTTTTTGTTCCTTTGCTCCTTCTTCTTATTTTCGTTCCTTCTCTTCTTCTATTAATTAGTTAGAATTGTAATTCTCAAAAATATCTCTTGGTTGCGATTCTCGATGAGGAGCGGCTAAATCTCTCGTCTACTCAAAGGGCAACTCGAAGGCGCGGTCCAATACATTTGTGAGATCTGATCAAATCTCTAACATTTCTTTTAATTTATTACTATTCGTACGTTTTCTGGATTAATTGATTGAGGGTTATTTTGTTAATTGAGTATCAACGGCCGGATATTTAATTTAACCTAATAGCCTATTGTCAAATTAACTAATTGAATACGTAATCGTTCATTTAGTTAATAATTAGCGGCGACCACCATAATTGGTTTTATGTTGGGGAAACGTAAGATCTAACTTAAATGAACCCTCTTAGTGTGTTCATTGGTTAGGGTTGGGTTTTTCTAACTTTTAATGCAATTGGGTAATTAAATTCCTATGGTCGTACCTAGGGTTGTTATCTGGTTAGGGAAGCAATTAACGGTCGTACCTTGGCTGTCGAAAAAGTAAGGAAAAGCTGGTTGTCAGAGCTTGTTGGCAACTATAACTAGCCTAGTGACAAATGAATGAAATATTTATGCATCAGTGATCAATTGATTGGACTGTACCTGAGACGTTGTTCCTTTGGGTAGAACTTTATTACTTGTTATTTCTATTAAATTATTCTCTCTTATTCTCTGGTGATTTATTTAATTGGTGTTTTCATTTTCATTTTCTAATTTTATTTATTTTATTTCTAATTCCATTCCATCCAAATCCCCCATTTTCCTGTGACTTGGAAAGAAACAATTTTCTACCCGTTCCCTGAGGAGACGACCCTACTTGCCACGTAGACAAATTAATTAAATTCTCTGGTTAATTTCTGGTATATCGGATTAAGTAAATTCCTTGGAATCAGGGTGAAGCTAGTAACCCATTGCACATCTGGAGTCCCTGCTCCAGTACCAGATTTAACTCGGGAGTATTCCTGTGGACAGTAAGGTTTAAATATTTATTATTGCACAGGTTCGGCACCTATCACTTCCTTTTATATCTAGTATTGAATATAGTTATTAAATTGGACCCAACAAGGAATTCGGCAGAGGGATCGGGCCAAGAGATCACTCACTAGTTGAGTTTGTGGGTACTAATTCAATATTTATAAATATAAAATATTAATCTAAGTATACCTAAAATGTGTAATAAAGTGCTTTTTAAACACTAATAATTAGAAATATATACAATGAACATATAAATATTAATAGAATATTTAATTTGATTTTATTATACTTTTACATAAATAATAATATAGTCAAATATAAAATAAAATTTTGTCACTTGTTTTCAAAGATGTAATATCATTTTATTATTATTATTTTATTTTTGTTTAAAAATGAAATAATTTTCTAACTACTCAAATGCGGTCACTTTGAAAGTTAAAAGGATTAATTGTATAATGAAAAAGTAAATAACTTTATTTAATAAAGCATTTAGTTATCAAGTAAAAACTAAGCAAATAGTAAAGTTTTATGCACATTTAAATGAATATCCAATGTACAAATATTGTCAAAAGCATACATACGCTTTGTTTCAAAAATAAAGACCCACAACTGTTTAAAAACGGTTCAACTGAGAAACTGAACTAGTTTCCAATTGAATCACCGAGTCAAATGGATTTGATAGGATCAATTTCTTGTCTGGTTAAACTAGAGACATGATTGAGTTGATACTCGAATTACAGAGTCAGGTCAGGTTTTGATAATTATGGTATGTGGTCAATATGGATGGTGTATTTTTTTGGAACTTGTATAAAATTTTACTGTAACTTAGTGTAGAATTCGTAGAAAAACTTTCTTATTTCCTTTTATTTTTATCCTTATTTTTTCCCTTTATTTCCTCTTTTCTTCTTCCTCTCTCATTTTACCATTGCTCTTCCTCCTTCGTCCATCCCTACTATTGTCACCTCTGTCGCTGCAGCCTCCATCTTACCTTCCTTTCTTTCCTTTTTTTCCCCTCCCTCTCTCTCCACTTCTCTTTTCTCCTCCTCTTTTCCCCTCCTCCTCGCTCCGTCTTTCTCTTTCTTTTCTCTTCTCTCCCCATTAGACCTGTCAATGGGTTGGGTCAGGATCATAATATCAATTCCGGACCCGAAGCCATTTAGTTATATGTTTTCCATTCCCGACTTGTAGATCCGACAGATCCTAGACTTTTCCTCCCTTGCCCAGACCCATTCGGGGCTAGATATGGGTTGAGTAGACCCGATAGATTATGCTTTTTTTTTTTTAAGCCACAAGTTGATACCAAAAGTCTCAGGTTAAAAACAAAGCAGAAAATAACTAGAAGCATGCAAACAAAACCGTTGAAATCACTTGGAATTGAAATAAAAAAAAATAGTCTTCCAAAATCAATCAAAATATCAAATACAACATCCAAAGTTAATTGCTAATAAGAAATGCATCCAAATTACTCAACATAAGCTTTGAAAGCCAATTATGAGTTACTCTACAAATCTTTCCAAAACCAATAATAGTGGACATATGGAACAAATTACAATATCATGCTCAAGTGTCTCGTAGCCTTCAACAACCTTCATAACTCTCAAATTTCACAACTTTCTACACAAAAAAACAAGAAACGATATATATTGTAAACTAAGTATATACAAAGATCAAGTAAAAAAAATTATATACAAAAAAATATTTTTTTTCTGGGCTGATAAAAAAATTATATACAAAAATCAAGTAAAAAAATCATATTGGCCTTATTCAAATACATCATCCTAACTTGACAACTTTGGAAAAATCACCTAAATTTTCAAGCAACTCTAAGAAACAAAGAGAAATAAATTAGATTGGCCTTATTCAAACAACCAAACTTCAAGCAGGATTTAAAGAAAAAAATACCAAAAGAAAAAAAGATTATTTATACAAACTTAAGATTTATGAACTTACTTCTATTCTTTTTTAATGATAACCAATCACCAATTGCTATCGAAGTTTCGACCATAGCAGGAAGTAAAGAAGCACATTCTCATCAATTACCCTTCCTTCAATGCTAAATGCTGATTCCAATGCCGTAGTATTAGCTAAAATTGCAAGAATATCACGAGCCATCTTACTAAGAATAGGAAGTTTCGAGTTGTTCACCTTCCACCAACCTAGTATGTCAAAATCATCTTTTCTTAGAAATACAAGCATATCCAAATATGATTGCAATTCAAATTTTTGATGGGCAAGAATAGTCGAAGAATAGGATTCCTTGTACCATTTATTAAAATCAAACAACTTATCTTCATCATCTTCAACATCCATATTTTTTTACTAGAAGTCCCCTCCTCTGTATTATCTCCAACATAACTCAAAGAAGCGGCAAGATCACCTCCGTATTCAACAAACAAGTCAGCAATAGCACTACGAACCCTATCCACATATCTGTGACCACTTTCTTCATAAAGAGCATTATAGTAATACTCTATCAAAACCAGATTAAATCTAAGATCAAGTACCACAGCAATAGCCAACACCAAACAACGTTTCCTCCAATGATTTTCAAATTTAGCTCTTATAGGAATAGCCATTTCCCAAATAAAATCAAGTTCACTATGTTCTCGCTGCCTCAACTTAAGATGAAGATTGCGTATATCAGGGGAAAAAAAATTTGCTGTGGGAAAATTACTATCACTAAAATGGCATGTACCTTCATAAAATTTTTTTCAAATAACTATGAATAATACTAGCCACTTTCCAATCATTTTCTAAAGGATTTAACTAATAATTTCTATCCATTTGTTATAGATAACAAAAAGCTTCCTTCAAGGCAAAGCAGTCTCAAGCATCAAGAAAGTAGAATTCCATCAATTGGACACATCCATACCCATTCTTTTTTTTTTTTTTCAGCTTACATTGTTTGATTGCATTCTCAAACTTTTGATAAGAAGAAGGGGACTTTTTCAAGTATTTTAAAGTCTGTCGGATCTTATAAAGCAAACTCCTAACAATAATTAATCCATATTGCACAATCAAATTAAGAATATGTGCACTACATGGAACATGAAAAAGTTCACCTCCTAAATTGACTAATGACTTATCCAAGAGCCATATTTTCAAATGGTTAACCATTGAATCATTTGAAGATAACAACAACAGAGGACATCTTCTTGTTAATGTTCCATTCCCAAATAATATCTGAAATAAATCTAAATAACATATTACCATCATGAGGATATGAAATAGATTTAAATGCAAGAATCTTCTTTTTCAATTCCTAATCTTCATTGACATAATGAGTTGTCAAACATGCATTGGCAAAAATTTTGGTGATCAGATGTCCGAATATCAATAATGAGATTTATCTTACTAGCAGACTCATCCAAATACTTGTATAATTTTTCCTTCTCTTCTCTATACACACTAATCATATCTGCCCTAACTATATTTCGAGAGACCAACTTAAAATTTGGCTGCAAATAATTTAGAACAATCTCAAAATAGTCATGTTCAACTATCATGTTAAAAGGATAGTTACGCTTTATATAACTCTAGCCAAATCCAATCTACTTCACTCTTGATCAAACTTGAAAGTTTCAACTTTCACTTTATCATCCAAAGCATTTTTAGCCAGTTGAAGTACCTGCTGCCCTTCACTCCTATATTTTCTAGTAATACAATTATCTATGTGCTTTTTCATGTGGCTTGTCCCGTGTGAACTATCCCTCATCTTCTTTTTTTTTTTTTGTGGCAATGTTTACGTATGGCAACAATACAAATAGCAGTCTTAACTCTATCCACATCAAATCATACCTTAGAAGTCAATTCTTTTCCTTAGGTTTCTTACTTGAATCATCTTCATTCATGGGTTCTTCTTCTGAATCCAAAATAGCAACCCCATTCTTGTCAACCGTGCTACTTGGTGTTGGCCCTACAGAGTGACTAGGCAAAAATGACATCGTACAAACAAATTGAAGCATAATAAGTAAAAATATTGAAATAATCAGCATTATTAAAACAGATAAGTGAAAAAATAATCTCAAGCGGGTCATATCTAGCCTAGATTAGAGAAGGTTTTTATATGATATATTACAATGTTGCACAAACTTCACCAAAAAAAATCATGAATAAGAAAAGGATGGACTTAATAATTCAAGTGCATTACATTAAGAATAGCAGTTGAACAGGTCAAACAAAGATTTTTCATCTTAGTGATATTTCAATTATGAAACTTCTGAACAAGTGTCTATTGCATATAGCTGTCCAGAACTCCACTTTGTTGGTCCCGAAATGCAACCCAAGAATTCAACTAAAATTGTTCAAGCAAACAAGTATTCAAACAACCACAATAACGATAAATATAAACAATCTTAAACCACAAAGAATAAAGTAACAAAAAGGTAAAAGAAATTCAAACCAATCAAACTCCCAAGCTTCTTCCAAACTTGGAGTTGAATTCACCAAATAGCTTCTTCAATTGATGGTGACACTAATCAACTTGTACAAGTGAAGGATCACTCCTTCCTCACCCCAAACACCCTTTGGTTGAGCAAAGGAGTTTTACTACTCTCCAAATAAACCCTCAACTAGCTACAATTGAAAGCTCACCAACCAACTAAGAACTATTTTACAAGTGAGGTAGCCTTCACCAAGGTTTTACCACTCCAAGTGATAGGCTCACCTTCACCAAGGTTTTATGCCTCCTATAGAGTAACCTTCACTTGAGCAACCTCACAAACCCAACTTTGCCCACACCTATACAACAAACAAAGAAGATTTCTACCCAAATATTCACTTGTAAGCTTGTATTTCATGTAGGCAAAAGTCTATATTCTTCTTGAACTTGTGGGTATTTATAGAGTGTGAGAAATGGCCTCAAGAACCTCTCCAACGGTCAAAAATATGGCTGTTGAAAAATAGCCGTTGGACCTATCGGACGTCCGATACAATGTTATGCGTCCGATAGGAGTGTCCGACAGGTTCTTCTCAACGTCTGTCGGACGTCCGATGGGTTTTGTGCGTCCGACACAAGCGTCCGATAGGTTGCTTCGTTCTTTGTCGGACGGCCGATGCATAATTCTGCGTCCGATAGCTTTGCGTCCGACAGCGACCAGAGAGCTTTGATTTCATCTTTAATTCTATCGGACGTCCGATGATAATGACGTGCGTCCGATAGAAGTGTCCGATAAGTTAGCATCTTCTCAATTCATCTTGAATTGATTTCTTTTCTTTTCCAACGAATCAAGGACCTGTTCTAACAAAATTCTCACATAAAAACATTAGTCCAAATCATCATTTTATTTTGTTATCATCAAAACCTAGGAACAAGGCCAACAATCTCCCCCTTTTTGATGATGACAAACCAAATGATGATTTTGCATGGGAATAGAAAGAAACTCCCCCTCAATAAGAGTTAAAATGATTTAGAAAAAATCATAATCATCTAACAATTTTGAAAATCATCCAACAATATATCTCCCCCTTTTGTCATCAGTCAAAAAACATATTAACTCCCCCTCATATTGTCATCCAAACCATTTAATACTTCAACCATATTTAAGCTTCAAATATCACAATATCATCAATATCACAATACCAATATCATCAATATCACAATACCAAAATCAAACGAACAAATACCAATATCCAACATTTAACAATTCCAACAAAGTACTTAATGAATTATAGCCCAAAGTTTTTTTTTTTTTTAAAAGAGAACATTATGAATGAGAGTTAGTATAACATGATCTAATAATCCACATAGATTTCATGCCTTTTCTTATATTTTTCTTCACATAGCAATCATTTTGCATATGTCCAAATTGGCAACAAAAATGACACATAATACTAGAATCATTCACAAAAGTAGGTTTAATAAATTTAGTTCTTCTTTTTCTAGAAATAATAAAATCATTTTGGCCATGTAAAATATGGTTTTCTTTTCTTTGTAAAGCATTTTGTTTCTCCTTTTGGAGAGAAGTATTCAAATCATTAATTCTTTTCTTTAAAAGATTTTGTTCCTCCAATATTTTCTCATAAAACTTTGTTTTATTTTCCAACTTCTTTTTCAAATCATTTTTGCAATCAAAATCAATTTTGTAATTTTTCAAATCATCATTTTCTTTTTTCAAATTCTTATTTTCTTGAAAAAGTCTAGAATTTTCTTCCAATAAAGTATTTATTTTTATTTTCAAATCCTTATTTTTGGCATAAGATTCTTTCAAATTTTTATGCATTTTTATCATAAGAACTTGCATATCATCATTATCATCATCTTCATCACTAAGAGAGTGATTAGAGTTTACCTTATTATCTCCAAATGCCATAAGTGCCATTTGGGTCGATTCTTCTTCTTCTTCCATTTCTTCATCCCAATTGCATTCGTCCCAAGTAATTTTGAAATTCTTGAGTTTTTCTCTTCTATCATTGCTTGCTCTTCCTCCTCTAGAGCTCCTCTTATTTAGAAGCTTCTTTAATGTTCTTGCCATGTTATTTAGCCTTACATCTTCATCATCTTCTTGTGAGGTCTTGAATGCTATGCCTCTCTTGATCCATGCTTCATCATCTTGTACTTTTAACTTCAACTCATAAGAGGTTAGTGAATTCACAAGAGATTCAACAGACATAGAATTTAAATCTTTTGCCTCTTCTATAGCGGTGACTTTATTTTCCCATTCTTTTGGCAAGGCATTCAAAATTTTTCTATTTTTCTCACCCAAAGTGTATACCTTGTCAAGCAATTCAAGATCTTCAGTAATATCATTGAATCTACAAAACATTTTATCAACATTCTCATGAGGATGCATTTTAAAAGATTCATATTGAGCAACAAGCATAGATTTCCTTTGTTCTCTAACATTGCCACTCCCTTCATACATATCTCTCAACTTATCCCATACTTCCTTGGCCGATTTGCACCCTTTTACTCTAGTAGATTCATTTGCATCTAGGGCATTATACAATACATTCATGGCCTTGGCATTCAAAGAGAGATTAAATCTATCTTGAGCACTTAATTCACTTCTAGTTTTAATTCTATTTCTACCGGTTGTTTCATCTATAATTGTAGCCTCATAAGGTCCTTCACTAACAATAAACCACAATTCTATATCTATAGATTGCAAAAATATTTCCATTCTATCCCTCCAACAAATATAATTTATACCATTGAACATGGGAGGTCTAATGATGGATTGCCCTTCTAAAAAACAATACATTATTGGTTTGCCATCTTTACTCTAAGCCGATTGAGCTTAATCTCAAGGAGACCAAGCTCGATACCAATTGTTGGTCCCGAAATGCAACCTAAGAATTCAACTAAAATTGTTCACGCAAACAAGTATTCAAACAACCACAATAATGATAAATATAAACAATCTTAAACCACAAAGAATAAAGTAACAAAAGGTAAAAGAAATTCAAACCAATCAAACTCCCAAGCTTCCAAACTTGGGTTGAATTCACCAAATAAGCTTCTTCAATTGATGGTGACACTAATCAACTTGTACAAGTGAAGGATCACTCCTTCCTCACCCCAAACACCCTTTGGTTGAGCAAAGGAGTTTTACTACTCTCCAAATAAACTCTCAACTAGCTACAATTGAAAGCTCACCAACCAACTAAGAACTATTTTACAAGTGAGGTACCTTCACCGTGGTTGTACCACTCCAAGTGATAGGCTCACCTTCACCAAGGTTTTATGCCTCCTATAGAGTAACCTTCACTTGAGCAACCTCACAAACCCAACTTTCCCACACCTATACAACAAACAAAGAAGATTTCTACCCAAATATTCACTTGTGCTTGTATTTCATGTAGGCAAAGTCTATATTCTTCTTGAACTTGTGGGTATTTATAGAGTGTGAGAAATGGCCTCAAGAACCTCTCCAACGGTCAAAAATATGGCTGTTGAAAATAGCCGTTGGACCTATCGGACGTCCGATACAATGTTATCGTCCGATAGGAGTGTCCGCGAGTTCTTCTCAGCGTCACGTCCGGACGTCCGATGGGTTTTGGCGTCCGACACAAGCGTCCGATAGGTTGCCGTTTCTTTATCGGACGGCCGATGCATAATTCTGCGTCCGATAGCTTTGCGTCCGGCGGTGACCAGAGCTTTGATTTCATCTTTAATTCTATCGGACGTCCGATGATAATGACGCGGCGTCCGATAGAAGTGTCCGATAAGTTAGCATCTTCTCAATTCATCTTGAATTGATTTCTTTTCTTTCCAATGAATCAAGGACCTGTTCTAACAAAATTCTCACATAAAACATTAGTCCAAATCATCATTTTATTTTGTTATCATCAAAACCTAGGAACAAGGCCAACAATCTCCCCCTTTTTGATGATGACAAACCAAATGATGATTTTGCATGGGAATAGAAAGAAACTCCCCCTCAATAAGAAACTCCCCCTCAATAAGAGTTAAAATGATTTAGAAAAAATCATAATCATCTAACAATTTTGAAAATCATCCAACAATATATCTCCCCCTTTTGTCATCAGTCAAAAAACATATTAACTCCCCCTCATATTGTCATCCAAACCATTTAATACTTCAACCATATTTAAGCTTCAAATATCACAATATCATCAATATCACAATACCAAAATCAAACGAACAAATACCAATATCCAACATTTAACAATTCCAACAAAGTACTTAATGAATTATAGCCAAAGTTTTTTTTTTTTTTAAAGAGAACATTATGAATGAGTTAGTATAACATGATCTAATAATCCACATAGATTTCATGCCTTTTCTTATATTTTTCTTCACATAGCAATCATTTTGCATATGTCCAAATTGGCAACAAAATGACACATAATACTAGAATCATTCACAAAAGTAGGTTTAATAAATTTAGTTCTTCTTTTCTAGAAATAATAAAATCATTTTGGCCATGTAAAATATGGTTTTCTTTTCTTTGTAAAACATTTTGTTTCTCCTTTTGAGAAGTATTCAAATCATTAATTCTTTTCTTTAAAAGATTTTGTTCCTCCAATATTTTCTCATAAAACTTTGTTTTATTTTCCAACTTCTTTTCAAATCATTTTGCAATCAAAATCAATTTTGTAATTTTCAAATCATCATTTTCTTTTCAAATTCTTATTTTCTTGAAAAAGTCTAGAATTTTCTTCCAATAAAGTATTTATTTTATTTTCAAATCCTTATTTTTTGGCATAAGATTCTTTCAAATTTTATGCATTTTATCATAAGAACTTGCATATCATCATTATCATCATCTTCATCACTAAGAGAGTGATTAGAGTTTACCTTATTATCTCCAAATGCCATAAGTGCCATTTGAATTGATTCTTCTTCTTCCATTTCTTCATCCAATTGCATTAGTCCCAAGTAATTTTGAAATTCTTGAGTTTTCTCTTCTATCATTGCTTGCTCTTCCTCCTCTAGAGCTCTTCTTATTTAGAAGCTTCTTTAATGTTCTTGCCATGTTATTTAGCTTACATCTTCATCATCTTCTTGTGAGGTCTTGAATGCTATGCCTCTCTTGATCCATGCTTCATCATCTTGTACTTTTAACTTCAACTCATAAGAGGTTAGTGAATTCACAAGAGATTCAGCAGACATAGAATTTAAATCTTTTGCCTCTTCTATAGCGGTGACTTTATTTTCCCATTCTTTTTAGCAAGGCATTCAAATTTTTCTATTTTTCTCACCCAAAGTGTATACCTTGTCAAGCAATTCAAGATCTTTTAATATCATTGAATCTACAAAACATTTTATCAACGTTCATGAGGGATGCATTTTAAAGATTCATATTGAGCAACAAGCATAGATTTCCTTTGTTCTCTAACATTGTCACTCCCTTCATACATATCTCTCAACTTATCCCATACTTCCTTGGCGATTTGCACCCTTTTACTCTAGTAGATTCATTTGCATCTAGGGCATTATACAATACATTCATGGCCTTGGCATTCAAAGAGAGATTAAATCTATCTTGAGCACTTAATTCACTTCTAGTTTTAATTCTATTTCTAGGTTGTTTCATCTATAATTGTAGCCTCATAAGGTCCTTCACTAACATGATAAACCACAATTCTATATCTATAGATTGCAAAAATATTTCCATTCTATCCCTCAACAAATATAATTTATACCATTGAACATGGGAGGTCTAACGATGGATTGCCCTTCTAAAAACAATACATTATTGGTTGCCATCTTTACTCCTAAGCGATTGAGCTTAATCTCAAGGAGACCAAGCTCATACCAATTGTTGGTCCCAGAAATACCAAGAATTCAACTAAAATTGTTCAAGCAAACAAGTATTCAAACAACCACAATAATGATAAATATAAACAATCTTAAACCACAAAGAATAAAGTAACAAAAGGTAAAAGAAATTCAAACTAATCAAACTCCAAGCTTCTTCAAACTTGGGTTGAATTCACCAAATAGCTTCTTCAATTGATGGTGACAAATCAACTTGTACAAGTGAAGGATCACTCCTTCCTCACCCCAAACACCCTTTGGTTGAGCAAGGAGTTTTACTACTCTCCAATAAACCCTCAACTAGCTACAATTGGCTCACCAACCAACCAAGAACTATTTTACAAGTGAGGTAGCCTTCACCAAGGTTTTACCACTCCAAGTGATAGGCTCACCTTCAAGGTTTATGCCTCCTATAGAGTAACCTTCACTTGAGCAACCTCACAAACCCAACTTTGCCCACACCTATACAACAAACAAAGAAGATTTCTACCCAAATATTCACTTGTAGCTTGTATTTCATGTAGGCAAAGTCTATATTCTTCTTGAACTTGTGGGTATTTATAGAGTGTGAGAAATGGCCTCAAGAACCTCTCCAACGGTCAAAATATGGCTGTTGATAAAAATATCGTTGGACCTATCGGACGTCGATACAATGTTACGTCCGATGAGTGTAGGTTCTTCTCGCGTCATCCGGACGTCCGATGGGTTTTGTGCGTCCACAAGCGTCCGATAGGTTGCCGTTCTTTGTCGGACGGCGATGCATAATTCTGCGTCCGATAGCTAAGTCCGGCGCGGAGCTTTGATTTGATCTTTAATTATCGGGCGTCGATGATAATGATGTCGTCAGATAGAAGTGTCCGATAAGTTAGCATCTTCTCAATTCATCTTGAATTGATTTCTTTTCTTTTCCAATGAATCAAGACCTGTTCTAACAAAATTCTCACATAAAACATTAGTCAAATCATCATTTTATTTTGTTATCATCAAAACCTAGGAACAAGGCCAACAATCTCCAGCACATGACAAACCAAATGATGATTTTGCATGAAATAGAGAACTCCCCTCAATAAGAGTTAAAATGATTTAGAAAAATCATAATCATCTAACAATTTTGAAAATCATCCAACAATATATCTCCCTTTATTAATTCAAAAACATATTAACTCCCCTCATTGTCATCAAACATTTAATACTTCAACCATATTTAAACTTCAAATATCACAATATCATCAATATCACAATACCAATATCATCAATATCACAATACCAAAATCAAGCAACAAATACCAATATCAACATTTAACAATTCAACAAAGTACTTAATGAATTATAGCCCAAAGATTTTTTTTTTTTTTTTTAAAGAGAGAACATTATGAATGAGTGTTAGTATAACATGATCTAATAATCCACATAGATTTCATACCTTTTCTTATATTTTTTCTTCACATAGCAATCATTTTGCATATGTCCAAATTGGCAACAAAAATGACACATAATACTAGAATCATTCACAAAAGTAGGTTTAATAAATTTAAGTTCTTCTTTTTCTAGAAATAATAAAATCATTTTGGCCATGTAAAATATGGTTTTCTTTTCTTTGTAAACATTTTGTTTCTCCTTTTGGAGAGTATTCAAATCATTAATTCTTTTCTTTAAAGATTTTGTTCCTCAACATTTTTCATAAAACTTTGTTTTATTTTCCAACTTCTTTTCAAATCATTTTTTGCAATCAAAATCAATTTTTAATTTTCAAATCATCATTTTCTTTTTTCAAATTCTTATTTTCTTGAAAAAGTCGAATTTTCTTCCAATAAAGTATTTATTTTTATTTTCAAATCCTTATTTTGGCATAAGATTCTTTCAAATTTTTTTATGCATTTATCATAAGAACTTGCATCATCATTATCATCATCTTCAATCACAGAGGTGATTAGAGTTTACCTTATTATCTCAAATGCCATAAGTGCCATTTGGGTCTCTTTTCTTCCATTTCTTCATCCCAATTGCATTCGTCCCAAGTAATTTTGAAATTCTTGAGTTTTCTCTCTATCATTGCTTGCTCTTCTCTACAGAGCTCTCTTATTTAGAGCTTCTTAATGTTCTTGCCATGTTATTTAGCCTTCTTCTTCATCTTCTTGTGAGGGCTTGAATGCTATCCTCTCTTGATCCATGCTTCATCATCTTGTCTTTTAACTTCAACTCATAAGAGTTAGTGAATTACAGAGTGACAGACAATTTAAATCTTTTGCCTCTTTCTATAGCGGTGACTTTATTTTCCCATTCTTTTGGCAAGGCATTCAAAATTTTTCTATTTCTCACCCAAAGTGTATACCTTCAAAATTCAAGATCTTTAGTAATATCATTGAATCTACAAAACATTTTATCAACATTCTCATGAGGATGCATTTTAAAAGATTCATATTGAGCAACAAGCATAGATTTCCTTTGTTCTCTCTTTATTGTTCACCCTACATATCTCTCAACTTATCCCACTTTGGCGATTTGCCACTTTTACTCTAGTAGATTCATTTGCATCTAGGGCATTATATTGTTCGGCGGCATTCAAGAGGATTAAATCTATCTTGAGCACTTAATCACTTCTAGTTTTAATTCTATTTCTACGGTTGTTTCATCTATAATTGTACACCTAAAGGTCCTTCACTAACAATAAACCACAATTCTATCTATAGATTGCAAAATATTTCCATCCCTCAACAAATATAATTTATACCATTGAACATGGGGTCTAATGATGGATTGCCCTTCAAAACAATACACATTGTGGTTGCCATCTTTACTCCTAAGCGATTGAGCTTAATCTCAAGGAGACCAAGCTCGATACCAATTGTTGGTCAGAACAACAAAATTCAACTAAAATTGTTCAAACAAACAGTATTCAAACAACCACAATAATGATAAATATAAACAATCTTAAACCACAAGAATAAAGTAACAAAAGGTAAAAGAAATTCAAACCAATCAAACTCCCAAGCTTCTAAAACTTGGGTTGAATTCACCAAATAGCTTCTTCAATTGATGAGACACTAATCCAACTTGTACAAGTGAAGGATCACTCCTTCCTCACTGACACCCACTTTGGTTGAGCAAGGGGTTTTACTACTCTCAAATAAACCCTCACTAGCTGGTTGAAAGCTCACTCCAACTAAGAACTATTTTTACAAATTGAGGTAACCTTACCAAGGTTTTACCACTCCAAGTGATAGGCTCACCTTTGAGGTTTTATGCCTCATAGGTAACTTATTGAGCAACAACTCACAAACCCAACTTTCCCACACCTATACAACAAACAAAGAAGATTTCTACAAATATTCTTGTAGCTTGTATTTCATGTAGCAAAGTCTATATTCTTGAACTTGTGGGTATTTATAGGTGTGAGGCCTCAGAACCTCTCCAGCGGTCAAAATAGGCTGTTGAAAATAGCCGTTGGACCTATCGGACGTCCGATACAATGTTATCGTCCGATGGTGTGTCAGCTGAGTTCTTCTCAGCGTCTGTCGGATCGATGGGTTTTATGCGTCGACACAAGCGTCCGATAGGTTGCCGTTCTTTATCGGACGGCCGATGCATAATTCGTCCGATAGCTTTCGTCCGAAGCGGCGACCAGAGACTTTGATTTCATCTTTAATTCTATCGGACGTCGATGATAATGATGTGCGTCCGATGAAGTGTCCGATAAGTTAGCATCTTCAATTCATCTTGAATTGATTTCTTTTCTTTTCCAATGAATCAAGGACCTGTTCTAACAAAATTCTCACATAAACATTAGTCCAAATCATCATTTTATTTTGTTATCATCAAAACCTAGGCAGGCCAACAATCTCCCTTTTTGATGACAAATGATGTTTGCATGGAATAGAAAGAAACTCCCCCCCTCAGCCAAAGTTAAAATGATTTAGAAAAATCAATCATCTAACAATTTTGAAAATCATCCAACAATATATCTCCCAGCATCATCAATCAAAAACATATTAATCCCATATTGTCATCCAAACCATTTAATACTTCAACCATATTTAAGCTTCAAATATCACAATATCATCAATATCACAACCAATATCATCAATATCACAATACCAAAATCAAGCGAACAAATACCAATATCCAACATTTAACAATTCAACAAAAGTACTTAATGAATTATAGCCCAAAGTTTTTTTTTTAAAGAGAGAACATTATGAATGAGAGTTAGTATAACATGATCTAATAATCCACATAGATTTCATACCTTTTCTTATATTTTTCTTCACATAGCAATCATGTCCAAATTGGCAACAAAAAATGACACATAATACTAGAATCATTCACAAAGTGGTTTAATAAATTTAGTTCTTAACTTTCTAGAAATAATAAAATCATTTTGGCCATGTAAAATATGGTTTCTTTTCTTTGTATTTTTGTTTCTCCTTTTGGAGAGAAGTATTCAAATCATTAATTCTTTTCTTTAAAAGATTTTGTTCCTCAATATTTTCTCATAAAACTTTTTTTTATTTTTCAACTCTTTTCAAATCATTTTGCAATCAAAATCAATTTGTAATTTTTCAAATCATCATTTTCTTTCAAATTCTTATTTTCTTGAAAAAGTCTAGAATTTTCTTCAATAAAGTATTTATTTTATTTTCAAATCCTTATTTTTGGCATAAGATTCTCAAATTTTTATGCATTTTTATCATAAGAACTTGCATATCATCATTATCATCATCTTAAATCACTAAATTGATTAGAGTTTACCTTATCTCAAATACCATAAGTGCCATTTGGGTCGATTCTTCTTCTTCTTCCATTTCTTCATCCCAATTGCATTCGTCCAAGTAATTTTTGAAATTCTTGAGGTTTTCTCTTCTATCATGCTTGCTTTCTTATATACAGAGCTCTCTCTTTTTTTAGAAGCTTCTTTAATGTTCTTGCCATGTTATTTAGCCTTACATCTTCATCATCTTCTTGTGAGGTCTTGAATGCTATGCCTCTCTTGATCCATGCTTCATCATCTTGTACTTTTAACTTCAACTCATAGAGGTTATTGAATTCACAAGAATTCAACTGATTGTAATAAATTTAAAATCTTTTTGCCTCTTATGGCGGTGACATTTCCCATTCTTTTGGCAAGGCATTCAAAATTTTTCTATTTTCTCTACCCAAAGTGTATACCTTGTCAAACAATTCAAGATCTTCAATAATATCATTGAATCTACAAAACATTTTATCAACATTCTCATGAGGGATGCATTTTAAAGATTATATTGAGCAACAAGCATAGATTTCTGTTCTCTAACATTTGTCACTCCCTTCATACATATCTCTCAACTTATCCCATACTTCCTTGGCGATTTGCACCCTTTTACTCTAGTAGATTCATTTTGCATCTAGGGCATTATACAATGATTTATGGCCTTGCATTTCAAGGTTATCTATCTTGGCACAATTAACCAGCTTTAATTATTTATTTCTACCAGGTTGTTCATGTCCCATAATTGTAGCCTCATAAGGTCCTTCACTAACAATAAACCACAATTCTATATCTATAGATTGCAAAAATATTTCCATTCTATCCCTCCAACAAATATAATTTATACCATTGAACC